>OZ008371.1:29123757-30363757 GCA_963931995.1 Phaonia tiefii
AGTTGTCCGAGCCCTTAGGCCGTAGAATACGCCATCCGATAAGACATAAAACATATATAACAATAAATTCATTTGCTTATATTATTTATCATTTATTGTTATATATGTTTTCTGTCTTATCGGATGGCGTATTCTACGTTAAACTTAATGGCCGTGTCTCTGACACAGCCTGCAGGGACAGTCCGTGGCCGAAGGCCTCGGACAACTGTCTGCTGTAATTTTTATATTTACCAACGGCATTTGATTCAAGTCCGTTTAAAAATAAAATATTATGTTCAATTTTTTTAAACTTAATTTAATTTATGTATTTTAATTAACATTTTTATTGAAATAAGTTCTGCGAATGTTGAGAGGGCCGCCCTAATATTAAAAAAGGTTTACCTTATCGAGTCTTCGCATTAGCATTCGAGCGTTGTATGAAAGCTTTACGCTTTACAATTCACAATTAATGTTACAACAGCTTTAATGAAGCTTTCGCAAAAAAGCTTTATTACGTTAGCTTACTGTTTGTTTCACTTTTTACTAGATACATGTTGCCAAGCAACATTAGCTTGCTGTTCGTTTCACTTTTTACTAGATACAAGTTCCTAAGCAATGTTGAGCAACCAAAAACACTCAACCAAACACCACACATATGTTTGAGTGTATGTGTTTAAACAATTTTCATTTGAGAAATTAAAATACTAGAAATATATCAACCAATATGAAATGTATATCAAACGAAAGATAACATCTTCATTTACCTACAAAAAAAATTTTAAAAAAATTCATCTAGCCGTTTCCTCAAATTCAATGACATAAAAATTACAACAATAAAAACCTGACATGACTCCTCATACCGTAAGGTAAGACGTATTCTACGTCAAAAGAAATTTTTCTTAAAAAAGTTTATCATTCTACAAAAAGAATCTTTTCGTAAAGATCCACTTTAATTATCGTATATTTCAAAGGGCGCCTTAGGTGTACAGGAACTACCTAGTACATAAAATATAGCGAAAAGAACTTCGTTCCAACCGGGTGTCCACTGACACCTCATGTAATTTTTCCATATCGTCTTAATAGCTAAATATGTCGGTATACTTGGAAAAAGGAACACTACGCCGAATGAGACTAAGACTTCGTCATCATTGATTGCGATAGTGTCAATTCTCGACTTAAGTTCAATTGCATTCTTAGCGTTCTACCTTCTTTCCAGTCATTCGTCAAATTATTCAGTATATTGATAATTTATTTACAAAGTCCATAGCCTTGTGAGTTAATTGCCGAGCATATTGATCGCAAGGGCTTCCCATCTTTGTGGATTTTAGGAAGACCGTAAATTCTGTGGGTGCGGGAACCTTTTAGTCAGTTTATTCTTCTTCAGAAAATTTAATATTTCCCTTTTGTACAATTTTGTCTGTGATTATCATTTTGCAAGCTGCTCATCGGGTCTCTATTAATACGCCTGTATGTGCAAATGTGCCTTAAAATGTTATTCATCCTCGTTTTATTGTCCTCCCTGTACATTGACATTGTCTTTTCATCTGTATCAGCACTCAGTATTGATGTATTGTCATTTTGATCCATTACTTTCTTCTTTCCGCCCACTCGTTTTATAATAAAACTGTTTCATTTTCGGAAAAAAAAAAATTTGGGGTCAACGGTGTAGGTCTTAATGGCAATCGAAATATTTTCGGGGCAAACAAATACATTTGGCTACAAACGAGTCTTGTTTTCCTACGTGTATTTTTACCGATGGATGGATGCATTTTGGATTTGATACCAATACAGCGTTATTTTTACGCCGTTAATTATCCTTCTTATTTTAGTTTTGGAACTGTCCTCAAGTCTGTTTTTGTACGCCAACAAAATATTGCCCTATGAATGTGATAGTTCCTGTGTTGTCACATTTTAATTAATAAAATGTTGTCTAAATTCCAAAAAATAATCCAAACAACTTTATTTTTTTGTTAATAAAAACTTCATTACTACTAGTATTATAATTATTATTATTATTACTTTCCATTGCTATTCGCTGAAACGTTTTTTATATCTTTTTTTATTTCATTATATAAAAGTTTTCCCTTCTCCTTTTCATTTCACTGTTGTATGTTATTGTTCTATAATTAAATTAATTACAATTCTTTTGAATTATATACATATTTTTTTTTTATGTACTTGGTTTTTTGTGTGTATTATTATAGCCACATACATTGTGTGATGGTTTTAAGCTTAACCCTTTCAGTTGGTAAAACATGAATATAATAACTCAACACGATACAGGTAGGTGTCGCAGAACGTGATTCGCTGTATAAAACAGTGCAACACGAACAAATATAACCATATACGGACAACACTACGTGATAAAAGACCAAAACAGGAAGAAGAAAAGAAGTTTTGTCCAAAGTCATGCACGTTTTTTTATGGGCCCCCAAAGATTTAGGCCCTCGGTGTCATTCTTGCAAAAAAGTGATAATTTTTCAGGCTCATATCTTGCAAACCGTTCGGAATTTTGATTCATTCTCTGAGGAAAAGTTGTAACTCTTGTCATAAAGAACAAAACTTGTCGACGTATAAAATCAAAAAAACTTCATCTTCAATCGCAAAAAACTTTAAAAAATTAAATATTATACATTCACCCCCTGTTCAGGTCCATAGGTATCAAACCGTTCAAAATTCAAGGAAACAATCAACTACAAGAATGTACCTAAAATCTCTATAAACAACTTTCTAGAACATACGAACTTCCTAGGTAGGTAGCGCTCTCCTTAGGTAGCGCTTAGTTAGCCTCAAAAAAGTGCATGACTTTGGGCAAAACTGGGAGACACGGTTCTTTTTTCTTGGTCTTTTATTAGGTAGTGGTGTCCGTATATGGTTATATTTCCATAACTTAAAAAATTACACACAGTTTAATGGGGACGTTCAAAATGACAAGGGTAATAAGGGGTTTTCAACAGAGACGCTACAAATTTCCCGCTCTTTTGACATTTCTCTTCAGTAAGGTTTGCCATTTCATCATGGAAAGATATACGAACCAACAACGAGTCGAAATTATTAAAATTTACTACCGAAATTTGGAGTCAGTGGCCTCAACTTTAAGAGCGGAATTCATCGGAAAATCATCTTCAGCGATGAGGCTCATTTCTGGCAGAATGGTTTCGTCAATAAGAAAAATATGCGTTATTGGTCAGATAGCACTCCACACGTAATCCATGAGTCATAATTGCATCCCGAAAAAATTACGGTTTGGTGCGGTTTATGGGCCGGCGGCGTCATTGGGCCGTACTTCTTCCGTGATGATCAAGACCGGCACATTACTGTGAATGCGAATCGCTACCGTTCAATGATAACCGCATATTTTTACCCAATTGGATAATATGGACTTGGAGGACATGTGGTTCCAACAGGATGGCGCCAGAAGCCACACAGCGAATGCCACAATCAATTTATTGGAAACCAAGTTTGGCGAACGTGTTATCTCACGAAATGGCCCAGTCGATTGACCGCCTCGGTCGTGCGATTTGACGCCGTTAGATTATTTCCTGTGGGGCTACGTCAAGTCTATGGTCTATGCCAACAAGCCAGCGACGATTGATGAACTTCATTCGAATATCGAACGTGAACTTGCAGCAGTATCGGCCGATTTATGCTTGAAAACCGTCGAAAATTGGGTTCAGCGTCTGGACTTCCCCAAGCGTGACCGTGGTGGCCATGCAAAAGAAATCGAGTTCCATACATAATGGCATCGAACGTACTTTTACAGGAATAAAGAATTTCATTGGTATCTAAAACCGGTTTTGTTTTATTTAAAAAAAACTTTTGTAGCGCTCTTAAGGAAAAAGTAAACATCGTTAAATACCGTTTTATACTGTTAGAAAAATCATTGGATATCTCAAAATTTTCATTTCGTGGGAGAAAGTGCAATAGTGTAAATTTAAGGGGAATGATTTGCGCATAAAATTTTGACAGATCTGTTAGATTTTCCTCATGTTCTGATTTCGCTCAAAAAAATATGCGATCAGGGTTGCATTTTGAATGCAACAAACAAACACATAGAAAAACGCAGAAAGAGCTTTTATTTCCTAACCTTTTACAAATGAAGGGTTTCACACTCGTCATTGAAAAGCTCAGTTGAAAAGCTCACAGAAATTGTTTATATTAAATGACATACATCGGGAATATAATGTCCACTTAAATGGAGAGTTTTCAACTCTGAAACTGAGCATTTGTCTTTGTTCACAATTTTCAGTTTTCTGTATTCTAAAGGGTGTCTCAGTAAGAATGCACTTATCATTTTAAAATATAAACACATATTTTTCTGAGGTAACTGTAATATTTTGATTGGATCGTAAAGCAAAAATGTTCCGATTAAATATGGAATAAATTATCCGTCAAATGGCCGCCACGGCTCTGATGATAGGCCAGTACTCTTTTCATGAAATGAAATTTTCATGAAATTTCAATGACTTTTTCACAGAGATGTGGCTTTATCTCACCGATAACGCGTTGGATCTCGGATTTGAGCTCAGGATTATTCGTTTCTGGTTTATTCGCATAAACCCGAAATTTCACAAAACCCGAAAGAAAGAAATCGAACAGCGTTAAATCACATGATCATGGTGGCCAGTTGACATCAGAATTTCTTGAGATAATTTGTTGTGGAAATCTTTGGTGCAATAAATCGATTGTTTAATGCGAGATGTGGCAGATGACGCCGTCATGCTGAAAGCACATGTCATCCAGATCCATGCCATCCAGTTGAGGCCACAAAAACTGCGTTATCATATTCCTGTAACGAATGCCGTTCACAGTCACTGCAATTTTGGCCTCATCTTCAAAAAACTAAGGCCTAATCACGTCGCCTGATCAAAATCCGCACCAGGCAGTTTCTCATTGTGGCTGCATTTATTTCTCAGGAATTACATGAAGTTTGTCTGAGTCCCAAATGCCACAGTTTTGTATATTCACGATGCCATTCAGATGGAATTGAGCTTCATGGGAGAAGATGAAATTTTTTGAAAAATTGGCATTGACTTCACTTTGCTCCATTACCCATTGAACGAATTGCTGGTGCTTTCCATGGTCTGCTGGTTTGAGGGTTTGAGTAAGCTGAATTTTGGACGCATGAAGGTGGAGGTCTTTTGTCAAAATTCTCTCCGTTGTGCTTCGTGAAATTTGAAGTTGTTAGCAAATATGCCGAATTGAGGTTTTCGGCTTTTTGATGATACTCTTGTTGACAGCAGCAATGTTTTCAAGAGACTGACCGGTCAGTTGACTCACAGGAGTCTTGCGGTCCATAATCGACCCAATCTCATCAAATTTTCTGACCACTCTTCAAATGGTTGACAGATGCGAGATCCAACGCATCAACTGGTGTCAACTGGTAACCGATTTTTTTTTCTTTGGTGTTTTGTGAAATCTGGGAATCCTGAGCTCAAATCCAAGAACCAATTCGTCATCGTTGAGATACAGCCACATCTCTGTTAAAAAGTCATTGAAAATTTCATGAAATGAGTAAAGGCCTGCCATCAGAGCAGAGGGGGCCATTTGACGGGTATTTTAGTCCGTATTTAATCGGAACATGGCTTGTTTACAATCCAATAAAAATATCAAAACTTCTTCGAAAAATACGTATTTTTGTTTTAATATGAAAAAGTGCATTCTTAGTGTGACACCGTTTATTACATATATAAAAAATGTGGTCTCCATTACATCCCAAGAAAGGATTGGCGAGAGCTTCTCACAACCTCTGAACTGGTTTATAGGTTTACACTGACTGGTGGGGACACCCACAGTGTTGCACCGCTTCCGAACTGTTTTCGAAAAGCTTTTTCGATAGTGTCTCCATCACTAAGCGGGGTGACCGTCGTCGAAAGAAATGTAAGATGGTTCGACCAGGGATCCGACCCACGTTGTCATGTACAAGTGCCGCGCACACTAACCATTGCACCACCGACGGCCAATTTTATAGATTGATTTGTAGTAAACTCCTACATATATCGATTTCTCCAAAATAGTAAAAAAATATACTGTACTTTTGGTAAATCTTAATTTTATGATGTTCCAAATCCTACGATACCAATCAGGAAATTTATTTCGACATTTGTCATTACAGTGCGTACTCTGTTTCTGTACAAACGACCGCGTAAACTTAATTTTGTATCTATATATTCTATTTTTGAAACGTTTTACATTTTAGGAGTGTCCACTGTACTATGGTTATTATAATTTCGGAATATATGTAAACGTGTCATGGACAATGGAATATAGCAAACTGTTTGCGTACCTTTGATAACCTCCTATGGATGATGGACAGATATATCAAGTTGGAGAATTTTTATTAATTTACTCTAACATCAGTGTTACCAAAATAGTAACAGCGTAATAATAAATGCCAACTTCAAGTCTAAATATTGTTGGTAGCAGCGTAAAGCTTTAGGTGGCATCAACGATCAAATGTTTAATACACCGGGTTTTGTGTTTAAATTGTAACAGCATTTTGGATTTTGTTATTAATTTTAACAATTAAATTAACTAACGGGGCCAGGGTTCGTACACGCTTAAAAATAACGACCTCTATAGCGTATTTTCCTAAACATATTCTGCAGGAGCCATGTATATGTTTGGAACACACTTCAAACATTCATATGTTTGCAAGTCCGAAACTTAATTGTATTTAAATGCAAACAGTGTCATGTTTACTGACAAACATGTATACTTTTACGTGGAAACATATGCATCCATATGCTTACGTGGAAGTATTCGCGTGTTTCCCCCAAACCTACATATACTTACGTGGAAACATATGCGAATTTCCTCTCAAATATAATAATATTTAGAAACGAATTATTCTGCGATTTCAATATATATGTATTATATATTATAATGATATGTTCAGTATATATGTATTATTTATATAAATATAAATCCACATTTACAATTAATTAATACAAAAAATTAATAGATTTAAAACCTCCCATTTTACGTATATTTGTATTAATGCAGTTTTTTTTCATGAATTAAGAATCTGCTGCTCTTTTGCTTCTCCTTTCTTTGCTGTCTCTCATATTTTTGTTTTCAGAAGGTTTCAGCTATGCGTTGAAACACAAACAAGATATTTATATACAAATCAAATTCATGCCCGCCAAGCGTGGATTAATTGCTTGTTTTTTTTATTACACTTATTTCACAAATGGTCCGTCGTTCCGATTTTCTCAATAAAGTCTCGAACAGACACAGGGTTTCACGTTGTTGACCTTTCCAGTTTATTTCCTAAAAATCGTTTCTAACTTTGGCAGCACACTTACATATATACGAAACACATACACAAAAACCAAAGTAACATCACAAACCATTTATCAATCCGAGCCTTCGCTTATTCTTTTTTCACTGATCAATTGCTTTTGATATCCTCTGTCCGATGAACCATTGACGACTGAATACATGAAACTAAAACGCAATACATTAGGCAAAATAAAAGCACTTCATCTGCAATTTACACGCACATTCAGTAATATTTATGACCCACTGACTGAGAGAATAATGCAAAAATACTGATTATCTCGTTGTCCCTCTTTTATTCTCGTGCTCTCGAGAGAGTATAAGCACTGCAACAAACACGGCTGTATTTGTATCACAAACACGTATATCTTTGGTTCGCAAACACATATGTTATAACATATTAATTATTGTGTCTCAACCATGTAATATTGGATAGCAAACACAATGCGTTGGCGCACAAGTATATTATATTTGCGACAAGCTCCAAACACATGTTATATTTGCATCCAACCAAAAAACGACATATGTTTCAGCGTGTACGCGTGTATCCTGAGTAAGCCATTAATATAGCCGTGGAGAATGGGTAGCGATTGTTTACCCATTACCCACAGTGTATGGAAAATTATTGGGTAGTTACCCACGACGATGAGGAATTATCCATCACGATTACCCATTACTCACGGTACTGATTTTTGATCGAAAATGTGAAAAAATAGAGAAATGTTTGTGTATCGGAAACCGAGCGTCGAATCGAAAGACATAACTCATATTTGGCGGCTTCTAGGGGTTTTTCATAATGTAGTCCAAGTCGTATGGAGTAATCGTGTTTTAAAAATCGTTAAAAAAAAATGGCTATAACTGGCAAACATTATAAAGTTTTTACCTACACAGGAGACTATAAGCATTTTTTTCTTTAAATCGATAAAAACAAAAATTTTGGAATGAAAAGTAACTAAATCGACCATATGTCTGTATTTCGGAAAGGGGGCGTCCAATAGAAAAAATAATAAGGGGTTTTCATAATGTGGTCCAATTTGTATGGAAGACATTTTTTTAATAAAAAAATCAATGAGAGTTCGAACTCACGGCGATGTGTTAACACATTTGGTTGTGTGCTGAAGCCTCTTTTGCTATTTCACTTTCTTTTTTCTTACATCTGCCTTAACAGTAGATGCAATATTGTTAACATAAATAAAACAATATTTAGCTCACTGAAATAATTGTTTTTGTTTTGTCATAAACAGACCGACGACAGAAAGTATTGAATAGTATAGAGAACTTATTGCACTCGTTTTCCGCTCTCATGTAGAGAGTCTGAGTAAAAGAGCATAAACAAGTCGTATTCTGTTTATATAATATTGCAATATAAATGCACCACTTCGTCAATGTTATTACATAAAACAATACAAAAAGCATAAATGTTTCAAAAGGCATCAATGTTTCACATCAAAATTATGAATGGACCAAGTTATGACAAAAAGCTGGTAATAGGTTTTGAATCATTCGTTAGATGTCGCCAGTGCTTTTGAGTCATACAATTCGTTCCCATGAGTTCTCTATACTATTCCGGTCTCTTTGGCGACGACGACCTGCTGCTTTCTTCGCTGACGGTACGTCAATACCGTCATACTTATTTTCAGGCATAGACTGTTGTTGTACAACAACCATGTATGTGATGCTAACACCGTGCGTTGTTTGCATGTGTTCACTTTGGTAGATTTTCCTAGCCGTGCCTATAGATGTTGACACATCAAAAATTAATTATTTGAATAAAATAATTGAAGATTATTTTGAAGAAAAAAAACCGAAAATACTTTCTTCCCAATCCAATATTATTTAGGAAAAAATTGTTTTCAGTGTGAAAATAATAATGTTGTTGGTTTATATTTCTTTTTAATACAACTAAGAGATGACAAAAAAAAAAAAACAAACCTAATGAAATTCATAATTACGAGGACTTTCATATTCCCGTGTAGTAACATTAAAATATGACTGGAAACAACTTCATCAGAATGAAAATTAAATGGCCATAATGCGCTACGGCCAAAACGGGTTGACAGACATTAATAATAACAACAAAATAACAGACAGAGAATTGTTAACAATTCTTATGACAACTCAACAGTGGAATTAATGTGGCGTTGCAGAAAAGTAGATATGGTAAAAGGTCTGTTGACCCCTTTTGTTGACTCTGTATTTTGGTATTGTCAGAGGTGGTATTGTTGTAGCTGGCTCTGCTATGGTTCTGGTTCTATTGTTCGTCTGTCTATTCATTGGTCAAGTATGTAATTAGATGACAAAGGAATGACCTTTCGAGGTTTAATCACATTAACTCTAAAACTGACAAAATCCAAAGATCGTTTAGATAAAGTAACAAACTCTTTAACCAGATTGATGTATTGGCGACAGGATCGTTTGATTAAAAAGAGGACCTTTTCCCATTAAATGTTTTTTAAAATTCTGCTGAAAATCCTTAAATTTTGTTAACATTTAATGTCTTCACTGAAATCCAAATGACCCTTTTTCTGGGGATTATTTGTTGTTTGTTACGTTGCTGCTGCGTGGGTTAGAAATGTCATTTTTCAAATTTTAGTTTTTTTTTTCTAAATTTAGATTCCTTGTTTTTTTCACTATAAATGTGAATTCATTTAACGCATTCGTGCGATCATTGATGCATTTGTGTTGTTTTGTAGCAGTGAGTGGGGGAGGGGTTATTTATGTTCGGGCCATGTTCAACATTGATATGCAGTTAACGTTTCTTGGTAGAGACAACAACATCAGAAATATAACGCGCTTACCAATTGCTGTAGTGTGGTATCACAGTGTAGCTGGCATTAGACAGCCCCCAGAAACTGGAGTAGTCGCACAGCTTTGAACAGTATTTGGAACTGAATAGTCCCCAATTGCATTGAACAACGATTGTTATGCAACACGTAATAGTTTCGAAGTCATGTTTTTTGTTTTGTTGTTGTTATTGAGTTTCAGGGGATTTTCGTTCAAATTTTAAAGTTAGATAATTGGGAGGTTTTCAATAGAATTTTGTTTAAACATTTCGACCGAGTTTTCAATAGGAAAAGCACGAAACATGATAAACTACTCATGATACCAGAAATAAAAGTCTTTGTTTTGGGTCAATTTTGAACAAAATTTTTGTGGAATAACAATTAATTGGAACGATTTAAACGTAAACATTTACAAGGTATTCATTCATTCATTCGTTTTTGGATGTTGTGCAGCAAAGCCACTTAATGTTGGGGAAAATCGGTGGTTTCGGAATTTTAGATGTTTCGGATGATAATTTTCGTTTTGATTCTCCCTTAAAAGGTGGTTACATTGGACAAAGTGGGCCCCAAAATATATCCCCCTAACGGAAGGCTATAACGTTTGCAAACGGCGACAAGTGTCAGTTTTGTTTTGATATTTGTGAAGGAAGCAGATTCAGTTACCGTCGGTGCACAGTGGGGCAGATGTCCTGCAAACAGCAATTATTATTCACTTTTAATGGAATTTGCTACATAGGTGTCTCTTGAGCCGGGTATAATGTATGCTAAATATGGTCACTATCGGCTTACGTTATGTCATACAGATGCCGCTCAATTTATTATAACATTTCACTAAAATTTACAATTATTTGGGGTCAATTTCTCTCATCCCATAATGTCCGCGAGCAGCGAATGTAACATTACATTCAATGAATCAGTAGGAGGTGTGTGCAGAACCTCAGTAATGTACGTCGTCACGATTCTCTGAACCCTAGTCAAGAGTGCATACTATGGGGACTTTTCAAGCAGTTGCCACACAATACAGCATTATCGATCTCACCGCCTCTTTACATATCCAATAGATTACATATCCACTAAATTCCCCAGTAGTCACCTATAGCTCTCTTGCAGGTGTGGTGGGCGGGACCTGGAGGTTGCCTTTTTCGCCCTTTTCAGTGTAGTGAATCTGGAACTAAGCTTGCTGTACAAATATCATCTAGGTGTTTGGCGCACTCGCTTCGATTAATTGCAGACCTTATGCCTATGAGTAAAAAAGAGCAACTCGATCTAGGACGGGCTTACATCCAGTTCATTTTTGCCCGACCATCTGCCAAGGTATGTAAATTAGCCTGGAGAATATCTCTTAAGGATATTTAATTTCAGAACCATTCAAAGTGATTGGGTCCCTAGAAGGGAATTTCTAGATTCGGCTAGAAATAATAAACTCGGTCTTGGCCAAGTTTAAATCCAATTTGTTTCGGCCGACCATCCACCTTAAGTGGAAATAATAAAATCGGTCTTGACGGCATTTACATCCAATTCCTTTCGCCCGACCATCCACCCAAAGTATGCCAGTTAACCTGCAGAATATGTTAACTTGCATACCTGGAGGAAATGCAAAGTGGATATAATAAACTCGATCTTGACCGCGTTTACATCCAATTCCTTTCGCACGAACATCTGCCCAAATTATGCAAATTAACCTGCAGAATATGTTAACTTGCATACTTTGGGTGGATGGTCGGGCGAAAGGAGTTGGATGTAAACGCGTTCAAGACCGAGTTTATTATTTCCACTTTGGGTGGATGGTCGGGCGAAAGGAATTGGATTTAGCTGGATGTAAACCCGGTCAATAGTGAGTTTCTCATATTTTCTTAAGGTACTGTAATAGGGGTCAAAGGATAATTTATATTCTAATAGATTTGCTGGTCCATGCCAACATATTCTTCATATACTCGGATAAATAAAAAGGTTCTTGCCATCATATTCTGAAACAGACCAGCAGCCATATTGCAGTTTTTATTTTAAAGCTGCCGGTGGGGGCTTTTCCATCCAATTGTTTCCAGCAAAATCTTCCTATTTCTATATGTTTCTATACAATGAATCCAACTAATATTCATTTCATTTTCTCTTTTAGTCCCATGAAGGGACGAGGGAGTGCCTCTCACAGTTAGCGATGTGTGGCATTTCTAGTTACTATATTTCCTGATTGAGACCTACAGTTGTACACCGGTTCCGAATGGTTTGCTGAGAAGATTTGTCTGCAAGGATTGCTCGATACTACCGACAGCATCAAGCGAGATACACGTCGCACAGTGGGCGTTCAGAACGGATTCGTTGAAAAAATTTTAACTTCTGAAATAATGAAGATATTTTAAAAATTTCATCAAGCATTTGAAGAGAACTTTAATAGCTTTAAAATTAATGCTGTGGCCGTCGGTGGTGCAATGGTTAGTGTGCGAGGCTCTTCTACATGAGAATCTGGGTTCGATCCCTGCTCAGACCACCTTACATTTCTTTCGACGACGGTCAACTCGCATAGTGATGGCGACACTGTCGAGTACTTAGCCATGAAAAAGCTTCTCAAAAATACCGTTCGGAACCGGTGTAAAACTGTAGGTCCCAATCAGTGAGTGTAAAACTAGAAAGCGCACATCTCACTGATTGTGAGAAGCTCTTCGCAATCCCTTCATGGGAAGTTTAGGGGCATCATTTTTTTTTTAAATGAGTGCTGTTACATGGTGCCCGGTCTAGAGGCTTTTATAAATGCTTCTGTCAAATTTCAATATAATTTTCTGTGCAATAGTATGTGTTTAATTCCCCTTATCACCTTTTTTGAGTTTTACATTAACATTGCCTATCTATACCTGTAACTCTGCTTGTTTTTTCAACTCTCCTGTTTTGGTGAGGAATAAAACAAAATACCTATTGTGTCCTCTACTTTTAGCACAGCCTGCAGTATATTTCCGGTGCGACTTGGCTGCGGTTTTAATGTATTTGCATGTCAACGGGCAAGACTGGGCAGCCGATTTTAGTATAGTTAATTTGAATATTAAATAAGAAATAGTCTTTAGGTTATACCTCCTGTAACAAACCGCTACTTTTTTAGTTGTATTATTCCCAAGATGAAAAAATTACCCAAATATTTTGTGTTTGCCATCGAACCAACATTCTGGTGTACAAAAGTTTCGCGATGATCACCTTTTTACAATTTTGACATTGCGAATCCTTAGGTTATTATTCCCGAAAATTTCCTAGAATCTAAATTTATTATATTGTAATTTAAATTCCTTTACTAAGTTCTCAAAAATTCCAATATTCAAACTCAAGTCATCACTTGTGAAAATCTTCGCTCAGTCTATGACAGGCATTTCGCAGTTTGGTAGCCAACATGGTTGGTTAACTCCTCCACTGACAGACTGGCTGAATGGCTGACAACCCAAATGTCTGACTGGCTAACTTAACGTTTGGCAAAGTCAAATGCGTAACATCACTGAGGGTAATCTAACGCTGACGACATCCAAAACCCTGAACTCTATAATATTGTCTATGCCATGACTGACATTACTACGTACACACAACTAGTAAAGTGTTTGAAGAACCAAAGTAGAGTATGAGTTTGACAATCAATGGGCTTTTGTTGTCAATTTCAGGTGTAGACGATTTCCCTTCCGTTCACGATTCAATGAGCGAAATAGAGAGAGTGAGAGAGAGAGAGAGAGAGAGAGCGAGGAAGAGTATAGAAAATGTAAGTGAACATAAGGAATATTTTCCACCTCAACGTTGTTTCATTCATACATTTCGATTCGATAAAAGTTTACGAGTTTATTCAGAAGCCAATATGAATGGCACTGGAATCGGAGCGATTGGATGGGGATGTTGATTTAAGAGTTGTATGTTGGTTTATGCATGCAGACAAGATACATGGGAGCCCACAATATCACCATCACCATCGTCATCACCTTCCGAGATATTCACCAAAAGAAAAGGTTTGTTGTTTATTTGTTAAACAACATATTTGGAAGGTTTTTGTGTTGTTGCATGTCTTTTGCAGAGTTTTATTTCAATGGACCGTATCCAGACAATACATTTGAGAATATGAATGTTCACTTTTGGGAAATGAAGTCTGTCCATCCTTGTTGGGGTAGGGCAGGAAGAGATGTTTTCAAAATGCTATCCATAGGTTTGTATGAATTTTTCAATATGCAAAAGTTCAGGAGGGAATGATGTAAAAGTGGGGAATCAAAAAATATTGTTTGTGTTGAAATTGGATTGTCTCTCACTTTCCATACTTGCTCACGCTTCAAATTTGTCTTTAAACGAACCTTAGCGTTTCTTTAACAAGAGTGAATCCGAAACAAGTTTGTTTCGGACATCTGACAGCGGAGAAAAATTCTCAATATTGGTTTGAAGACGGTGTAAAAGTGCAGGCTTGAATAAGCAAGTCTAGGACTATAAATATCACAACTCATTGTTTGCGACAAGTTATCTTCTACACTCCGAGAACTAATTGTTTGAAAACAGGTTGCAGTAAATATAAATTCGGCTGTTGCCACCGACTTGTGGTTACAACAACCGACTTGCGGTCGTCACAACTGACGTGCGGTCGTCACAACCGAAATGCGGTTGTCACAAGCGAATTGTGTTCCCAACAACTGAAATTCGTTTGTAACAACCTCGTTTTACAATTGGTTCGATTGTGACAACGGAACCTGCAATTATTTTCGTTCTGTCTAATTAATTATTATTTCATTTCCGTTTCTACAACCGAATTTGTAATAAATTCGGACGCAATAACCGAAATAGGGTACCAAATTGTAACTAACAAGTTTGTTATCAATTCGAACGCAATACGGGAATTTAGCTTTAAGTTGGTTGCAACGACCGAATTAGGCGTCATTTCGGTTGTTGTAACCGAATTCCTTATGAATTCAATTTCAGTTCTGTTACCACAAGATAATTATATAAATATTTTAAACCTGGCGAAAACCCAGAATGATAACCTGGTAATTGATGGTAGGGACTCTACTAGTGTACTGGACGTACGTGTGATTCGAGGGGCTAATATCGATTCGGATCACTAGCTGGTTGCAGCAAAGTTTCGCACAACGTTAAGCTGAGCGGAAGTCGTACGAAGCCAGACAAATAGCAAGCTGGACATCGGAAAGCTATTACCAGAGGAAGCCACGGCCTATGCAGAGATACTGGCGTAGAAAGGAACCTCCAGCTCATGATCCTGAAGAGCAGTGGCAGTACATTTCCCGCCCTATGAAAATTTCTGCAGACACCGTCCTTGGTTGTGAAAAACCGTTTAAGGACAGTCGATGAATGGCACGATCAAGAGTGTCACATGGCAAAGTGATGAACGCCGCACGTTTGGAAGTGCTTCATTCAGTTGCAACGCGAGCCGAGACGCAGCGGCATAAGGAGAAGAGGAAATAGGTTTGTTTAAGCAGAAAAAAGGTTGCGGAAAAAGCGCGAGAATGGAAAAATTGAAACTTACAGAATGAGGCTCGTAAGTTCTACCGAAAAGTACAAAGCCAAACATATGGAAATGGACCAGGACCTCCATTTTGTAGAGACAAAGAAGGAAATCTTGTCACAGGTGTGCAGATTATGTTGGTAATATGGAGAGATCACTTCTATGCTTTACCTGTCCCAATAGAGATCAATATAGATGAGGTTGTGGTTCATATACAGGACGCTGACTGCCCCGTCCAAGCCAAAGCGAAGTTCGAACTGCAATTTCAAGGCTTAAGAACAACAAAGCCATTTGTGCTGATGCACTATCGGTTGACCTGTTCAAGACTGACGGCTATGAGTTGGAAAGATGCATGCATCGGCTCATATGCAAAATTTGGCTAGAGACATGCATGCCCGACGAGTGGAGTCTTAGCATACAGTGTCCTGTTTTTAAAAAAGCGACCCTAATATGTGCCGAGTTTCATTTAATAAGCCTTTTAACCATCGCACACAAGGTCCTCTCGGGCATAATGTGCGACAAACTAAAGTTGTTTGTGGCAGACCTGATTGGACCTTATCAGTGTGGTGTTAGGCCTGGAAAGTCAACTATCAACCAGATGTTCACACTACGACAAATGCTGGGGTAAACCCCCAAAAAACAAATCGAAACTTACCATCTCTTTGGAGAAGATAAGGCTACCTTTGATAGTCCGATACGGGGAAAACTGTATGAAACTGTGCCGGAGCTTGGTATTCCAGCAAAGCTGGCATGTCTTTGTAGAACGATACTAGCCCACATGAAATCCACCATAAATAAAGGTAAAGATCTCAGTGAACCATTTAATATGAGACGATTCTACAGGCGGGGTGATCTCGTGCGATCTCTTCAACATTGTAGTAGAGGTGGTTGTGATCCGAATAAAACTGTCAGCAGCAAAAGCCACATGCTGCTGGAGTATACTGATATGATTGGGCACCTGCGAGAAATTACTGCAGTATTTTTGAGAATTGAAAGGTAATCAGTAAAAGTCGTGTTGGCAGAAATGACAAGCAGAATATCCACCCGTTTGGACGAAAGGGAGAACGTTGATAACCGTTATAATTTCGAGGTAGCGGACGAATTGCATTACCAAGGATATGCCGTAGACAAAATCAGTAAAACATTAGAGAAACTCCTAAAACGAATACTGGAATTAGTGACGTAATTGAACAAGACAATCACCGCCCTAGAACGCTAATGCGGTGATGAGAAGACTCAGAATATTCCAAACGATCGTCCGCCAATGTGATTTCTAATCCCAGTTTCGACTGTTTAATTTTGTCAATAATAACAGAATATACTGATCTGTTATCTTATAAAATAAATAATATCACCCGAGTTATCAAACGGTGGTGCCTAGATGAGAACGTAGGTTCGAACCCTGATCTGCTCTGCACGGCCACCTCGCTTAGTGATGGCGACACTATGGAGTACTTCGCCATGAAAAAGCTTCTCAAAATTCCGTTAGGAACCGGTGTAAATCTGTAGGTCCCAATCAGTAAGTGAAAAATTTGAAAGCGCAAAGGTCACTGAATGCGAGCCATCCCTTCATGGGATGTAATGGGAAACGGTTTTTTGTTTAGATATCAAACGTAGAATTGTCCTTGCGAACTGGTGTTATTTCGGGCTAAGGAGCCACTTCCGAGGTGAGACCCTCTCTCCAGATAAAAACATACAACTGTAGCGGACTCTCATATATCCTGACTAGGTACATGGTGCATAATCCTGGGTCATATCGCACGCCGTTGAAATGTCACTGGGAGATTTCGAGAGGAAAAACAAATATTCTGAAATATGTATGGTCCTGGAACAAAGAACATTAACCACGTATGAACCACAAGCTGTGGAGACTGTATCTCGACACCGATGTTGTTAAAAGAATCAAAATATCATGATTACGCTGGCTAGGCCATGTGAGGGGTATGAGACAAAGGGGGGTATGAACAAAATTGGACAACCAAACCTTTGCTGGATAGACCAGGCGAAAGAATGCCTGCGTGAGACCGGTGTTAAGAACTCTAGCAGAAAAGAAAAAGATCGACCAGTTTGGAGACATATTCCATCACCTTTTTGTATGGTTCTTAAGGGTTGATTGAGGCCACCGATATAAATAAAACAGGACACTAAAATACAGCTATTTTAAGTGTCAATTGTTGTTAAATAAATCGAAATTCATAAGGAAAACAATTTTTGCACCATCTGAGAAAAGCTCTTCTTAGTATGAAATGGAAGCAAGTGATGAAAACAGACGTTACATGTCCTGGTGCATGTAACTGAATGCGCATGTCATCGATATGTTTAGAACACTTTAAAGTTAGTGGTTACTGACCCACTCCAGTAGCAAATACGTCCATTGCAAAAAGCAAAGTAAATAGATAGAATTCACAGAACAATTGTGTCAATCCTTAGTAGTAATTTCCATTCTTCGCAGTTGTTTCAAACTTTTTCCAATTGAGCTTTTTCTCAAATTTAGAGACTTGCAAGTTTTGTGTTTGGCATTTCGTTTCAAAATGCCACTAATCAACTACTCTACCAAGATTTCCACCTGAGTTGTTACGTTGCAATTGCGATGCTAATAAACAGCATTGCTGGCAATCACTTTTGTTAACCAAAGCGACGGAAAGGAACAAAATCAGGGAGCAAAGAGTCCTTCTTACTTACAGGAAAACGCAATGCAAGTGATACACTTTTGTGGTATATGGCAACGTAGTATTGCAGACAGTAAATGCAACTGAATGTTATTGCACCACCAAAACATGTTGATGATCATTAAACCTGACAACATGATCACAAGTGGTTTATGGTGGGGGCTATAGAGAACAGCAATGACGACGATGATGATGTTGTTGTTGATGCTGATGCTCATGCTGATGTTGTTGATGCTGGCGTGGTTGCAAAGCAATGCAGTAGTAAAATAGTAAAACAAACCCAGGCCAGCAACTGCCACAACTAGTTCATAAACACACGGCCTACTACATTGCACTACTGCGAATGCGAATGCGAACAGAGAGGAGATCATAGTTAATCGAACTAGATGCATACAATGTTGTTGTTAATGTTGTGCGGCTGCTGTTGCATACTGTAGTTCTAAATGTTGTATGATTGTGTTAAACATAATTGCATATGATTATTGTGCTTGTTCAGGTGTGCAATTTATAACACTCCTCAAATGAAAAAAGGCAGGCAAAACAGAGGAATAACCGAACGACCACGGTTGAATGGATGCACCTAAATTTACTGGTTGGACTGCTAGCTGGAGTGTATCAACCAGGATGAAATTGATTACAAACAAAATTTCAGACTAAATTTTAAAAATCACTAGTGAATGCGCTGCGTTTCTCTTTTGCGTTTGATGTTGTAATCAAATTAATTTTTCTCTTTTTTCCATTTTCCAAAAAAAAGAAAGGAAATTAAATTCCTAAAAGTTGTATTCTATTATTTACGAGTGCTGCTCCAGTGTTACTAAAAATTCAAAATGTCCCAAGATAAATTGACAATAGGTGTGTTTTGGTCACACCGCATGTTTAGATTATCATTTTTTTTGTACGGAGAGCTAAGCGATATTAAGCGGCACTTGAAGTTACCACTTCCATTGCACTTCTAAGCAGGCATAAAGTTACCAGTTTGAAAAAATCAGAAAGACAGTGTTGGATATCGTTAGCAGAAGAATATAAACATTGGGAAGATTAACTACAAACCATGCGTTAGAGCAAGACGCTTATATGTATTTCCGGTTGAAAAACGCAGAAACTTGCCAGTGTGAAAAAATCAGAAAAACTGTGTTGGATATCGTCAGTGTGAGCCTAAGACAAGGAGAAGAGTATAGAGCATTAGAGCAAGACGATTATATAAAATATAATAAATTATCGCTACTTAAGCGTTTTGGTTGTAATAAAAACTCGTCTAATATGAAGAACATATTTGTCAATAACTCATTAGTCGAATACCCGAAGCCGGATTTTTCATGTCATTTGACCGGATAACCAGACAGCCGATTTCATGTTCATTACTATTAGATATTTAAAATTTTCTAAAATCAATTGAATTCAATTCAATTCAATTCAATTCAATTCAATTCAATTCAATTCAATTCAATTCAATTCAATTCAATTCAATTCAATTCAATTCAATTCAATTCAATTCAATTCAATTCAATTCAATTCAATTCAATTCAATTCAATTCAATTCAATTCAATTCAATTCAATTCAATTCAATTCAATTCAATTCAATTCAATTCAATTCAATTCAATTCAATTCAATTCAATTCAATTCAATTCAATTCAATTCAATTCAATTCAATTCAATTCAATTCAATTCAATTCAATTCAATTCAATTCAATTCAATTCAATTCAATTCCATTCAATTCAATTGAATTCAATTCAATTCAATTCAATTCAATTCAATTCAATTCAATTCAATTCAATTCAATTCAATTCAATTCAATTCAATTCAATTCAATTCAATTCAATTCAATTCAATTCAATTCAATTCAATTCAATTCAATTCAATTCAATTCAATTCAATTCAATTCAATTCAATTCAATTCAATTCAATTCAATTCAATTCAATTCAATTCAATTCAATTCAATTCAATTCAATTAAATTCAATTCAATTCAATTCAATTCAATTCAATTCAATACAATTTAATTCAGTTCAATTCAATTCAATTCAATTCAATTCAATTAAATTCAATTCAATTCAATTCAATTCAATTCAATTCAATTCAATTCAATTCAATTCAATTCAATTCAATTCAATTCAATTCAATTCAATTCAATTCAATTCAATTCAATTCAATTCAATTCAATTCAATTCAATTCAATTCAATTCAATTCAATTCAATTCAATTCAATTCAATTCAATTCAATTCAATTCAATTCAATTCAATTCAATTCAATTCAATTCAATTCAATTCAATTCAATTCAATTCAATTCAATTCAAGTCAATTAAATTCAATTCAATTAAATTCAATTCAATTCAATTCAATTCAATTCAATTCAATTCAATTCAATTCAATTCAATTCAATTCAATTCAATTCAATTCAATTCAATTCAATTCAATTCAATTCAATTCAATTCAATTCAATTCAATTCAATTCAATTCAATTCAATTCAATTCAGTTCAGTTCAATTCAGTTCAGTTCAATTCAATTCAATTCAATTCAATTCAATTCAATTCAATTCAATTCAATTCAATTCAATTCAATTCAATTCAATTCAATTCAATTCAATTCAATTCAATTCAATTCAGTTCAATTCAATTCAATTCAATTCAATTCTATTCAATTCAATTCAATTCAATTCAATTCAATTCAATTCAATTCAATTCAATTCCATTCAATTCATTTCAATTCAATTCAATTCAATTCAGTTCAATAAAATTCAAATATGAATTGTCGGTTTATGGATGGATATGGATATATGGATAAACGAAGATGCGGCGGTATCCGCATGATCCGGCGGGGAGGCTACGGAGAGCGAATTGAATAGTCTAAGTCTAACGAGAACTTTGTTTTATTTTTTGATTTCCAGTTCCCAAAAAGGGGAAACTTTTTCTTTCCAATTTTTGTTTTAAGAATGTTGTATTTTGTGTGCAGATAAATGTTTTTGCATTCTCCAATCAGATAGTGTAAATCAATAGCAGAATGATCGTCCGATTTGTTTCAAATGGAAGAATGTTTCACTCAATGTCTCCCTAAACGAATCGTTCTATTTGCACTGGTAATCTAAACATGGCCTTAAGTAAATCAACGATTAAACAGTTTGTACTACACACATAACAATTTTTAGAATTTAAATTTTTTTTCATATATTTTCAATAAATATATTCGTTGCAGCAACGAACATTGGGAAAAGCAGCAAGGTAACGATGAACCTTTACAAACTCTTGTATGACATGTTTCGTTGTAGCAGCAACAAAATCGTTGGGAATACGAAACTTTTCATTGCACATGCAATCATCAAAAAGCGCTTCTATTTAAATGTTGAAGAAACTATTTAATATTTTATCTCTTTAACACGGAGAAGTCATTTCGGTGTAGTATTTTCATTTTGACTATTACTTGGACATTTTACCCTCCCAAATTCTACTTTACAGCCTTTGCACAATAGAATTTGTTCACCTACAGTTCAATTTTCTACAACATTATCAATTTGTTAGTTTAAGCCAGACCCAACAAATGAAAGGACTTATTACCTTCCTTACACTTTCGTTGTTCCAATGTATCGAATACATCTTCAGCCAATAGACACGTTTATTGATTAAAACTCAAACAAATTAAACCTGATCCATTAAACAATTTCATTTATTTATCCTACGTCAAGATGCTTGTTCTTTTACTCTACAGCTAAACTCTTGAGAGAAGATGAGGAGGATTGGCAACAGAAAGAAACAACCACAGCAACAATCTATAAAATGTTTGTACAAATGTTTTGCACCATTTCTTATTAACCAACTATGGACTGGATGAATAGACAGACCGACTGATGAACGGACGAGCGGATGGACAGACGTATCAATGGTTTGTTGGCTGAATAGACATGGACGCATGCATGGTCGCTTGAATGGTTAACTTGGAACAGGTATGAAACTGCATTATTACTATGAAGGAGTTCCGTTCACCGATACCCGACATTTGTTTTGGTTGTGGTTTTGTTTTTCTGCAAATACGTAAACAAACATTTTGCGACTGAGAGAAACCGGTTACTGTCTGTTGCACAAACGGACGGCTGTAAGACTCCTAAAACTCAAAAACAATAAAGTCTAAGCCAAGTTAACACAATGTGAATCTCAGGCAACTGAATGCAGGAGAATTAAACTCAAAACCTTGTGGTTACAGAATTGAGTTGAGTTTTTTAGAGAGTGGTTTTTAAGAGAACCATGCAGTTTTTAAAAACTATGCTTGAAAAGAGAGTTATATTTAGTTGCTGTTATTAAAAATAATTTGTAATTATTTGTAAAATAAATCTACATAGAGTTCTCCTGTATTTTAAAGTATTTACCGTTTCCTCTAACATTCTGGAGAAGGACAATGACCACATTCGGATAGCTTCAGCCCACATGGACTATGAAAACATTAAACTCCTGAGGCGGAGGGAGATAAAATGGATCTCGTTCTTTGAGCGGACGTCAATATTCTGTCCACTAACATTTGTGTTTGTAATAAGGACAACAATATCACATTTGCATCACAGGACATTTTTGAGTTGATCGAATATTGAAATATCACGAGTGAGCATTCCTTTTGCGACCTTCGTTGTGCAAATAAAATTGGAACATTATTATGAAAACCAAACCTCTCTCCGAACAGTTTAATACCGCTGAGGTTAACAATTTTACCGATGCCCTTACCTCAGCGCTTAACAGATCATTAGATACCGCAGGCCCTACTAATCTCAGCCGAAGGGAAAAAACCTTCGTGGTGGAACAAGGATCAGCCAGTCCTGAGTTAGATATGCAGAATACTTTTAAGCCTAAGTCCTTAGTCTAATTTCGAACTGGACCGCTAACAACGGACTATGGCTTAACCCACTTACAACCGAGCTTATCCTGTTCTCTAGGAAATATATAATATCCGCATTTGAACTGCCGTCAGTTAATGGGGTGCAATTAAAGTTGACGGAAAAGTCAAGTACCTGGGAATAATTCTCGACAGAAAACTGTCTTGGAAACCGAATATGGTGGAGAGGGTGAAAAATGCGTCTGTTGCTCTTTACTGCTGTAAAGGGGCGATAGGAAAGCGCTGGCGACTGTCTCCTAAGATCACCATGTGGATTTATACGGCAATAGTTAGACCAATACTTCACTATGGCACTGTAGTTTGGTGGAGGTCCCTCCAAACGAAGTATATTCTGATTTTTTTGATGAAAATTCAAAGATCAGCACTGATTAGCGTTAGTGGGGCAATGGGCGCGACGTCAGGTACTGCATTTAGTACTATCCTGAAAATCTGTACTCCGCTACATCCCTGGTGAGAATCAGACATTGTGGCGTTTTAATATCGGGGCATTCCGGACACACTGAATTACTACACCGGATCAACTCTATTCCCGTAAAAGCGGACTACTGTATCCCCTACCTTCTACCAGCGACAAATCTAAGAACTTCTATTCCGAACAGGAATACCTGGGAAAAGTCACTAGAAGGGGATACCAGTAGTATCAGATTTTTCACGGATGGATCAAAGTTGGACGAGAAAGTAGGCTATGGGGTCCACTCACCGGACCTAAATGGAAATATCTTCTTCAAGCTGCCTGATCACTGTAGTATATTTCAGGCGGAAATTACCGCCATACTGGAGGTTGCTGAACTACTGAAAAGTAGTGTCACAACCCTCCGGAGAATATGTATCTACACAGACAGCCAGGCTACCATCAAATCCATGGAAGCCATGTTTGATACGTCCCTGACGGTGAAAGAATGCCACTCATCACTTAGGGTGATGGCAGAGTATTTTGACATCAGGCTCATCGGGATACAGCGACATTCCAGGCAATTGCATAGCGGATGCGTGAGCTAGACAGGGCACTACGACACAGGTTCTTCCGGTAAAATAAGGTGTTAGTATGCCAATCACTACCTGCCGTTTGCAGATCAGGCAGTGGGCCGATAATATGTCCAAGGACAAGTGGAGACTTACTTCAACTTACAAATAAGCCAGGGTCCTCTGGCAACAGGTGGACAGGAAGAGGACTAGGCAACTACTTAACTTGCCGAGAGGCAGGTTATCCACAATGATAGGAACCTTACGGGACATTGTCTTGTAGGAAAACGCGCCCTAAGATTGGGACATAGAAACTCTACTCTCGACAGAGGCTGCATGGAAGAGGACGAGGAAACGACGAAATACCTTCTCTTGGATTTCCCTGCTCTGGTAGAACTAAGAATTAGGATATTCGGTACACATTTAGTTAGCACCGTAACCCTACAGGATATTCCTGTAGGTCTCATAGACAAATTTATTGAAAGGGCAAATTGGCTAGACGATTAGTCAGTAGTTGCTATGGAGGAAACTGCAGGTATCACAATGGGCTTCTTTAGCCTAAGTGTGCTAGACAGCGTGCTGTCTTGCAGCCTTTCCAACCAACCAACCAACCAACCAAGTCCAGCTGAATGGAACGAACGAAATCGACGAATTGTGTGCAAACACATTTCATGTTTGCACTTCAATATTATATGTTTGAGTCACAGTTATTAATAAGTTATTATACTATACACTTTCGTGACCTACATGTTAAAAACAAAAACGTGACGGACAACAAAGAAACAAAAAAGAGGCAGATCTTCATTTCATGAAAACCATACTTGCAAACAGATACATGTTTCCTGCAATATGTTGCTGGGACCATTTTTCAGCGTATATACACCAGACCTGTCAGACATGTGAATGACACATGGTCCAAAGGCACAAAATGGAGGTTGACTTGTTTCGCCAAGTTATGAACTGAATCGTACGCTAAACTTGAGTCCTAGAAAAGATATTTCTACGCTGGTACACGCTGGAAAAAATGGCTCCAGTAACATATTGCGGGAACCATGCACAGGTTTGTCAGCATTGGTTTTATGAATTGAAGATTTGCTGATTTCTCGATTCTTTGTTGTGTGTCACAGTTTTGGTTTCATCTGATTTCAACAAACGAAGCGACATGTGAGTCACAAAAACATATATTTTAACCTCTTAATCATTGTGTATCTATCATGTAATATTGAATGTGTTTGTTTGTTTGAACGCAAGTATACTATATTTGCAACAAGCTAAAAACACGTTTCATTTGCATCCAAACAACAGCAAAAATACAGATTTATCAGCGTGCAACTATGAACACTGTCCCCTGTTAAATGGGCAAACACGAGTCTAGATTTGGAATCTCAGCTCATGATTATTGCAGAAACTTTGGGGATGCAGAGGAGGACGAGGCTGCCGAGTGTCTCGTGTGGCCTGGCCTTTGGCATGACTAGGAGACAATATTCAGGATCTTTGTTCATATTGGATTTAGCAGAGTTTCAGGGAATTGAGCTGGAAAGGCTTACGACTAAGAGAGAACTAACTGGTTCACCCACAAATTTTTTAATGATCAAAATCGATAGTTAAATTGAAAAAACCTTGGAAATTTTGCGTAGAAATTTTGTGGCTTTTTATCGCTAAAAAGTTACAGAATTCCGCTGCTTACCGTGCTTAAGGCGAAATTTAGTTACTGCAACTGCATTAATACCAACTATAATAGTTGCAACCTAATTGATGCTAAGTTGGGTTGTCGCAACCAAATTTAGTATCAATTTCGGTTGTTGCATCTGAATTATTTCCAATTTTTTTGTTGCAACCGAAAGTATACAAATATAATTGAATATTTAGTTGTCGCAACCGAAACAATTATGAAACACGGTTGATTCAACCGAGTTTTGATTGTGGGGACTAAATTCATTCGTGACAGTTCATTTGTCGCAACCAAATTTAGTATCAATTTCGGTTGTTGCAACTGAATTACTTCCAAATTCGGTTGCTGCAACCGAAAGTCTACAAATATAATTGAAGATTTAGTTGTCACAACCGAAACGATTATGAAACGCGGTTGATTCAACTGAGTTTTGATTGTGCGCACTAAATTCATTCGTGACCACCTCAGTTCGGTTGTGGCAACCGCAATTCTACGGCAACTGCCGAATTTATGGTTCCCACAACCTCTTTCCAAACACTTAGTTATTTGAATGAACCAACACTATGTCCTTGGCCGCATGGACGGTGTAGGGCCTCAAATGTGTATGGTTTGTTAATTAACCATAATATCCCTTACCTCAAGGGCTACTCAACATTCCATTTCATCGACCAAGTTAAGTAAATATACGTGGAATTTTTTTATTATTTGTTTTTCTTATACTAGACCAGAAAAGATCAATTATCAAGAAGAAGAAAAAAATATATATATTAAAAATAAACATAAAATTTTCTTGTCGCCACTGCTAGTTAGGGTAATAAAAATTAAATTTTTCTCCTATTGTTTTTTATTACCAAAAATTGTTGGAAATTTGCTGGTTCGTGCTGTTCCTGAATTCACTAAGTGCGTCCATGGCCGACCATATTTATTCATGACTTTCAGTTTTGTTCCAACAACAACAACATTTATGCGTTTTTATGACTTTGAATAATAACTTTTTTCTTTTATTATGATTTTGTTTTATTGTTTTTCCATTTACATACATTACAGGCCATTAAAATGATGTTTAATTACATTAAAAATGACATAATATTTTGAGCCCACTGTAACCGTAATGAACAAAAGCAGGGCGCATTGGAACCTTCGGAAACAGTTGTCACTTAGTTTATTTGAGTTGAATAGAACAATGGACTAGACATCGTATAAACATGATGGTTTTAATCTTGGGCGAGAGGTCAAGTCCTAAAAATGGGACAAATATTTTTATTGCCTTCTGTTTTACGTACCAGTGTATTACATTTTCTAGAAAATTTGTGGTATCATAAAAGTAAATATTTTAAAATATATTAAACAAAAGTTGAGTATAAAGAGAAGCGTTAATTTGTGGTTCCAATAATTTTTCATAACATTTTTTGTTTTCTTAAGCAAATGCTTTAATAATTTTGAAAATCTAAACAGACTTTTTTTACCAAAGCCAGCAAAACCCAGTTAAGATTTAAGCTATACAAAATAACACATACAACACAGATTAGATTGAAATATTAGACAGGTGCCACTGTGTGGTGAAATTAGAGAGACTAATTTATTAAGGACAATATTGATAACTATTCAAAGTTACCAAAAAACTAACAGGGTCATATTAAATATCCAAAATAGCAAATGTGTTGCACATTGTGCTAAGATTTTAGAACTGTGGTCAAATTCATTATCAATATACAAATTTTGTTTGGGTTTTATAATTCAATCTCAATTCCATTCTATATCTCTAGTAATAGAGATGTAGTTTTCACAAAGAAGTTTAGGAAAATGCCTCCTCATGTTTCCTAGGAAACCTTGCACACTAAAAAACCACCGCAGCAACATATTGCTAGTATTATATGTTACAAGCAGTGTTTTCATGAAGTGAAGATCTTCTGATTTCTTTCAGGTTTATTTTTGTTTCAGGTTTATTTTTCAACAAACAACTCCTAGTGTGGGTCACAAAAACATATATTATAATCTATTAGTAATTGTGTCTCCATCATGTAATATTGAGTAGCAAACACAATGTGTTTGGACACAAGCATACTATATTTCTGACAAGCAACAAACACGTTATTTTTGCATCCAAATAACATAAAAAAACAAAATTTTCAGCGTGTATACATATTTCAGATCTAGCCACAGATCTTCATCAGCGGTTGTTGGAATTACGCTGCTGAAAAATTCGTCAAACTATATGGAAACTAATAACGAAAAGTATCAAAAATTATCGCATGAAAAATACAAAGGAAATCATTTGCATAGTTTATTCCCTCTCCAGAGAACCATGTGTTCATATTAGACATGGTTTCTGCAGTTGAATAAATGCCAACACAGTTTCGTCATGTTCTACATTTAAATTCATCAGGGATTATTTTGCAGTGAAGTTCCTTATCGCACGTTGCGGGATGAAGGGTAAGCAAAAAAAATTAAACAAATTTGTTTAACACTGTTATGCTACAACCCAGTATTATCAACTATATTGTTCAATTTTGCTTTGGTTTGTGTCTAGACTAACTAGATGTGTCACATATGTTGGGGAATTTCTAGTTTAATGGGAAACTTGCTAGGTGAAGCCTGTAATCAATATTTGGTACAAATTGTAGTTTTGAACCCAATAAAAAGTAAATTTAAAAAAGCCAAAGTGAAAGAAGTTTAAAAAAAGAACATTTCCTTAAATAAGTGCCTTTTCAAAAAAATAAACAAATTTTATCAAAAAAATATCTATTCATATTCTTAAACAAAGTTCCTTTTCTTAAAAAAAAATACCTTATCTTAAAGAAGTACCTTTGCTTAAAAAAAGTAAATTTTCTAGCAAAAAGTACTTTTGGCTAAAAAATTTTTTTTTTTAAAATAAGTACCTTTTCTGAAAAAAGGAAATTTTTGGTACAACAAAATGCATTTTCATAAAAGAATATCTTCTCTGTAAAGAGTCCCTTTTTTGTGAAAGAAAATAACTTTTCTTGAGATAAGTACCTTCTCTTAAAATGTACCTATACTTGAAAGAAGAACCAATTCAAACAAAATTGTAACTTCTTAAAAAAAACCGGTGACCGGTCATAACGCCCAACGGTCATAAGGCCCAAATTTTTTTTTGGGCCTTATGACTGTTCCGAGGGCAGGCATAATAAATTGGTTTTGGGCCTTATGACCGCTCCGAGGGTGGTCCTAACGCCCAACAGATGAAAAGACACAAAGCCCAAAGTTCTTGGACTTCTCCTACAGCACTTGTTATATGGGCCTTGTACAAACGGTCATAACGCCCAAATTTTTTTTGGGGCCTTATGACCGCATTTCGGATGGCCGTATGGCCCAAAACCAAATTAGGCGTTATGGCTACCCTAAGGGCGGACATAAGACCCAAAAAATATTTTGGGCCTTATGACCGTTGGGCGTTATGACCGGTCACCAAAAAAACCCTGTTAATCAAAAAAAATACCTTCTCTTAAAAAAATAAATTTTCTTACAAGAATTCCTTTTCTTGAATGTGACGTTTCTTAAAAATAAAATAATACGTTTTCTTTTCTTTTCTTGAGATAAGTAGCCCTTCTGAAGTAAGTAAATATTCTTAAAAAATAACATTTTCCTAAAAAGAGTACCACTCCTTTAAAAAAGGATATCTTTGAAAAAAAAATCATACTCTTATAGCTTTTTCTTCCAGAAAGTACTTCTTTCTAAAAATAGTATAGTTTCTTAAAAAAAAACATTAGATTTTAATAAAAGAAGTACATCACTTTACAATAGTATCTTTTCTGGAAAATATAATACATATTTTACATATTTTACAAAAAAGACGTAAAAAAATTTTCTTAAAAAATACAGCAGACAGTTGTCCGAGGCCTTCGGCCACGGACTGTCTCTGCAGGCTGTGTCAGAGACACGGCCATTAGGTTTAACGTAGAATACGCCATCCGATTAGACAGAAAACATACTATATAACAATAAATTCATTTGCTTATATTATTTATCATTTATTGTTATATATGTTTTCTGTCTTATCGGATGGCGTATTCTACGTTAAACTTAATGGCCGTGTCTCTGATACAGCCTGCAGGGACAGTCCGTGGCCGAAGGCCTCGAACAACTGTCTGCTGTAATTTTTATATTTACCAACGGCATTTGATTCAAGTCCGTTTAAAAAAAAAAATATTATGTTCAATTCTTTTAAACTTAATTTAATTTATGTATTTTAATTAATATTTTTATTGAAATAAGTTCTGCGAATGTTGAGAGGGCCGCCCTAATATTAATAAAGGTTTACCTTATCGAGTCTTCGCATTAGCATTCGAGCGTTGTGTGAAAGCTTGACGCTTTACAATTCAAAATTAATGTTACAACAGCTTTATTGAAGCTTTCGCAAAAAAGCTTTATTACGTTAGCTTACTGTTTGTTTCACTTTTTACTAGATACATGTTGCCAATCAACATTAGCTTGCTGTTCGTTTCACTTTTTACTAGATACATGTTCCTAAGCAATGTTGAGCAACCAAAAACACTCAACCAAACACCACACATATGTTTGAGTGTATGTGTTTAAACAATTTTCATTTGAGAAATTAAAATACTAGAAATATATCAACCAATATGAAATGTATATCAAACGAAAGATAACATCTTCATTTACCTACAAAAAAAATTTTAAAAAAATTCATCTAGCCGTTTCCTCAAATTCAATGAAATAAAGATTACAACAATAAAAACCTGACATGACTCCTCATACCGTAAGGTAAGACGTATTCTTCGTCAAAAAAGTTTATTATTTTACAAAAAGTAAATTTTCTTAAAGATCTATTTAAATCATCGTATCTTTCAACGGGCGCCTTAGGCGTTTTGGAACTAACTAGTTCATAATATATAACGAAAGGAACTTCGTTCCAACCGGGTATCACCTGACACCTCATGCAATTTTTATTTATTCGGCTTTTAACTGGTACTTTTTTTGTTATATCACTCAAGCTTTCCATACTATATCTCTATTAATAGAGATATAGTTTTCACAAAGAAGTTTTGCAAAATGCGTTCTCATGATTCCTGACAAATCATAAAGCTATTTCAGATCTACCCACAGATCTTCATCAGCCACCAGTAAAAATACCGAGTAAATAAGAATCATTCCTTACGAATATTCAAAAATATAAGGCAAGATAGAGCTTAAGCGGTTCTGAAATTGGCCTAAGCAGACTGCCGGTAATGTAATTTTTTAAATAGATTTCTAAATTCTGGATAAAGGGGCAACATTGGGCACCTACATAATCTACGACCAAGTGGCCGTTGCTGGTGCAATGGTAGTGTACGCTGCTCTTGTGCTTGAGAACGTGGGTTCGATCCCTGCTATGACCAGCTTAAATTTCTTTCGACGGCGGTCACCTCTCTTAGTGACGGCGAGAATTTAGACATGAAAAAGCTTCTTAAAATACCGTTGGGAACCGGTGTAAAACTGTAGGTCTCAATCAGTGAGTGTTAGTACTAGTACGCGCACAGCTCAGTGGTTGTGAGAAGCTCCCCCTAGTCCCTACATGGGATGTAACGGGAAACCATTTATTTATTTGTTTAATCTACGACCAATTGTCTTTATACCATAAAAAATCAATGAGTGTTAACAATATTTTCTTACACGGCACCTGCTCGTTTTCTGTGAAGACACTAGTAAATGTTACATTGGAAAATAGAAAAAGAATAGTTGTTGTTTTGAAGGCTCTTTTGCTATTGCACTTTATTTTTTCTTACATCTGCTTTAACATTAGATGTTATATTGTTTAAATAAATAAAGGAATATTTAGCTCACTGAAATAATTGCTTTTAGTTTGTCATTAATAGTGCGACGACGACAAGTATTGAATAGTATAGAGAACTTATTGCGCTCTTTTTCCGCTTCATGTAGGGAGTCTGGGTAGAAGAACATAACCGAGTCTTATCCTCTTTATAGAATATTTCAATATAAAGGCACCATTTCGACAATGTTATTACATAAAACAATACAGAAATCGTAAATGTTTCAAAAGGCATATTTCACATCAAAATTATGAATGGACCAAATTATGACAAAAAGACTGAAATACGTTTCGAATCATTCGCCAGTTGTCGCCAGTGGTTTTGAGTCATACAATTGGCCATGAGTTCTCTATACTGTTTAATACTCTTTGGTTCTCAATATTGTTTAATACTCTGCTTGTTTCTTCGCTGCCTCTACATCAATACCATCATACTTATTTTCAAGCAGAGACTATTGTTGTACAACAACCACGTATGTGATGCTAACGCTGTGTGTTGTTTGCATGTGTTAACTTTGATAGATTGCCCTACCAGTGCCTATAGATGTTAACACCTCAATATAACCTCTATTAAGTTTCTCTCAGTTTACCGCGTAAATTCTATTTAAAACAAAGCCAATATTTGTATTATAATAATATATGTATAATTTTATTTAAAACAGTATTTATCTTAAGATCTAAATATTTATTAATTTAAGAGATGGTTATATACAACCTTACATCTAGATTATTAATACAAATTTCAAGTAAAATATAAATAATTACAAATAAAAAGGTATTCAAGAAAAGGAAAAAGTTAACAAAAACCTTTATTAAATAATGAATATTACATTACATTGGATATTTGTGTTATATCTAATATTGGAAGTAACAAATATTGTAGTAATGCTAAAGTAAAGGATTTTTCGTATTGATTTCACATTTTGTATAAGACTTTTTTCTTTTCTTTTAATTTAATTTTGTATTTTCTTTCTTTCAGTTAATCTCAATCTCATGTTTGCTATGTGTGCTCGTCATGTGCAAGATGCCATGCCTGATGTCTAAAGGTTATCAGCAACTTAGTCATTATTTTGGATCTACATCAACATTATTGACTAGTTTGTCCCATTGCTCATTGTTGGGTTCAAAATCCAACAATACCACATTGTACACACAGTGTAATAAAATTACACAGAGTTTATCTACAAACTTTAAACCTTCCCCACACTGTACGTCTTTCCACTGGCTTTGTGTCCATAATATTAATAACTTTTTAAATCTCCGATTTCCAACCTTCTTCCTCTTACATATGTTGACAGTTATATGTTTGTGATTATTGCCACTTAAGCGGCGATGAAAGCGCTTAGAAAAAGAAAGAGGTAATGTGGTTGTTGGTGGTTTAAGAAAACAAGTGAAATGAAAAATTAAACATAAAATTTCATTGTTTTTAAACAATAATCTACTTAGTCTTAAGTTAAGTTTTTTCCTTCTTCTTCGTAGCTTCGTTGCTTCCCTATCCAAGTTCAACGACAAATCGTTTCAGTAAATAAAAAGTTCAGTTCAAAGGTTTGGTGCAAATGCAGCACCACACCACACAAGTATCTCCCTCCTCATGTGGTGCATGCAGCGTGGAATGTTGCATGAATACTCTCGTACTTTCCTACATACATAAATGCTATTGGTTGATGGTGGCATGACAACTGATAAGATGGTATGAAATTCATGAGATTTTCTTATTTTTTTTTCTTCGCTGCCTTTAGTTTCTAGATTCTTGCAACCACTGAGTTCAGTGCATTTGTCGCATGAAGTGTTAAAGTTATCAAAAAGTAATAAAAAATTGATGTTTTCTGTTCGTTTTGTTTTTTTAAATTTTGATTATTATTGCTTTCTAGATTTGTTCTACAAGAAGTAATAAAAGTCTAGAAAAAAAAGACACATCTGGAAATTAGGTCAGTGTGATAGTGGCACTTTTAGAAGTTTAATTTAAAGAATGATCCTCTCAACATGAGACAACTATTGTAAAATATAATCTGACATAGTGTTATGGGAGTAAAGAGAATGGGAGGAAATCCAAATATCAATGCAAGAATTATCTATTTAAAACGCAACAGATTACAAGGAGAATTGCCGCTTTTTTGAAAAACATTATTTTATCTTTGTTCATTCAATAAAATTAAGGTTCAAAACCTTTGTATTTGTCAATTCATGATTTAATCCACCACAAAATTATAAGTGTTTCGGTAGGATGATTTTTTCCTTCTTTTCCTTCTAAAAGCGCTTACTTGGAAGTCCTTGCATTGATAACATACAGAATGACAATATAGTTAAGAATAAAACGAGATTTTATGCAATTGGTTTCAAAATTCCAAATTGGCCGTCGGTGGTGCAATGGCTAGCGTGCGCGGCTCTTGTGCATGAGAACGTGGGTTCGCTTCCTGCTCAGACCACCTTAAACAAATTTTCCTTCGACGACGGCCACCTCGCTTAGTGATGGCGACACTATCGAGTACTTAACCATGAAAAAGCTTCTCAAGATACAGTTCGGAACCGGTGTAAAACTGTAGGCCAAAATCAGTGAGTGAAAATTTAGAAAGCGCACAGGTCACTGGTTGTGAGAAGCTGTCCTCAATCTCTGTATAGGCTGTAATAGGAAATGGTTTCAAAATTCAACCAAAAGCAGCGTAACAATTGTTACTTACTATATCGCTTCTTCGTAAACGATATCGTAAGGCAAGGAATATAATTTTTCGTCGTTCGCGTACTAACAATCAGTAAAGGAAGGCAAAGGATGTGACGAATTGTAAAATAAATGATGCACGTTTGAAAATTTGTAATAATTTTTTATGAAACATGAAAGCGACGAGCTATTGAATATTATTCAAAATGTCACTGAGATAATAAACAATAATATAAAATTCAGATGTGAGCAGGTATACAACGAAAACGTGCCTATTATTTATTGCTGACATGGTGTGAAAACTATCACATAACTCGTCTGGGCTGCTGTTCACATAATTTTTGGAGCGAAATTCCTTATCGCGCGTTGCGGGATGGGGGCTAAATGAAAAAAAATTAAACAACTTTTGTAACAGTATTATGCTACAACCCCGTATTATCAACTATATTGGGTACATTTGCTTTGGTTTGTGTCTAGACTAACATATGTTGGGAAATTTCTTGTTTAATGGGATGTTTTCTAGGTGGAGCCTGTAACCAATATTTAGTATATATTGTAGTTTTGAACCCAATAAAAAGTTAATTTAGAAAATCCAAAGCGAAAGAAGTTTAAAACAAGAACATTTTCTTAAATAAGTACCATTTCTTAAAAAAAGTAAATTTTCTCAAAAAAAAACAAAATTATTCATATTCTTAAACAAAGTACATTTCCTTAAGAAATATCTTTATTTAACTTATTTAAAAAAAAAACGTCTCAAAATACCGTTCGGAATCGGTGTAAATCTGTAGGTCCCAATCAGTGAGTGTAAAACTAGAACGCGCACAGCTCACTGGTTGTGAGAAGCTCTCCCTAATCCCTTCATGGGATGTAATGGGAAACCATTTATTTTTTTTAAGAAGACCTTTGCTTAAAAAAGTAAATTTTTTTTACAAAAAGTACCTTTTTTTTAAAAAAAGTTATTTCTTTTAAAATAAGTACCTTTTCTTAAATTAGTAAATTTTCTTAAAACTATTGCCTTTTCTTAAAAAAAACTAACTTTTCTCTAAAGAGTACCTTTTTGGTGAAACAAAATAATTTTTCTTGAGATACGTTCTTTTAAAAATGTACCAATACTTGCAAAAAGGACCAATTCTAAAAAATTACCATTTCGCAAAAAAAAAACTTTTCTTCAAAAAATGCCTTCTCTTAAACAAATAATTGAGAATTGAGAACGCACATAAATTTTCTTACAAAAATGCCTGTTCTTAAAAATACCTCCTCTTAAAAGTACCTTTTGTTAAAAATAAAATAATACTTTTTCTTTTCTTGCGATAAGTAGCCTTTCTGAAAATATGTAAATTTTCTTAAAAAAGTAACGTTTTCCTAAAAAGAGTACCAGTACCAGTACCAGTATACTCTTATTATGGCTTTTTCTTATAGAAAGTACTTCTTCTTAAAAATAGTACCTTTTATGAAGAAAACATTAGCTTTCAATAAAAGAAGTACCTCTCATTAAAAAGGGCACTTTCGGGTAAATATAATACATATTCTTTTTTCAGGGATGATTTTTATTTATTTATTGGTACTTTTTTATTTTAATATTCCAGCGCCAGAGCATTCTATATTTCTATTAATAGAAATATAGTTTTTTGCAAGAAGTTTTGAAGTTTCAGATCTAGCCACAGCTTTTCATCAGCTGTTGCTTGGAATGATGCTTTTGAAAAATTCATCAAACTAAATACAAACAAAATCTCATTTGAATTGAGAATTCACCACAAAGCAAGTGCTCGAAAAATATCGCAAACAAAACGCACAAGAAAACATTTTGCAAATAACTTCTTTCCATCTTCAGAGAACCATTGGTTCCCATTAGAAATGATTTTTGTTGTTGTCGAAATGACAACACAATTCTTACGGACAATAATTATTGCCCGCAGTTTCGTCGTGCTCCACGTTCATCAGCGATGATTTTTATTTTTTAATTCGGCCTTTTTATTGGTAGTGTTTTACTTTAATATTCAAGCTAAATTTCTATTAATAGAAACATAGTTTTTTTTTTAAAAAAATTTTACCCAATGATTCCTCATGATTCCTGGCAACCTGTATACCTTTTCCCTAAAAGAGTAGCACTTGAGTAGGTACAGGGTGGAGGACGGTAATTTGCTTATTAGGGACTGAAACAGGTAAAAGTGTTAAATTCGGCTGTGCCGAATCTTTGATTCCCTCCCACCTTAGTGTTAACCAGCAAAATATTAAATTTTAAAAAGGACCTTTTTTAAGAAAATGTACTTTTTTAAAAAAAATAAAAATAAGCTACTTGTTCACTAATGCAATTACTTGTTCAAAAATGCTCACAAATGCTCTCAATGCTCACAAATGCATTGCTCCAATGCTCAAATGCTCACATTGAAAATGTACTTATGAAAATGTACTTTGAAATGTACTTAATGTACTTTGAAATGTACTTAAGAAATGTACTTAAGAAATGTACATTTCTTAAGTACTTAAGAAGAAATGTACTTAAGAAGAAATGTACTTAAGAAATGTACTTAAGAAGAAATGTACTTAAGAAATGTACTTAAGAAAGAAATGTACTTAAGAAATGTACTTAAGAAATGTACTTAATGAAATATACTTAAGAAACGTACTTAGAAATGTACTTAATGTACTTTGAAATGTACTTAAGAAATGTAGTTTTTTTTTTAGAAAATGTACTTTTATTAAAAAAAAAAATAAGTTACATGTTCACAAGTAAAATAAAAAAGCATTTGTTAAAAATAAAAAAGCATTTGTTGAAGAACTGTTAAAAAAAAACAATCTACAAAGCATTTTTTAAAAATAAAAAAGCATATTTTGAAGAACTGTTTAAAAAAGAAAAAAACAAGCTGGGACGAGGGTTGAACCAACAACCCTCAGAATCCAACGCGCAACCCTTTACCCATCAGGCCACAGCGACATTAGATGAAGTGTGACAAAATTTATATAAATGTATGAACACATGAAAGTACATCTAAACATTCTAAAGTACTTATCTATTATAAAGAACAACAACGATTTTCAACATGGAAATTCACCACACGGCAAAAGGAGTAGTTTAGTATAAAACTACAAAAATTAATGTGAAAATTTTATGAGTTTTTTTACGTTTCCAATCATAAAATTTTTTCCAATAGACCAATTTCGCTGATTTTCAATACCAAACTGCTGAGGAATACGTGGAAAATTTGGCCAAAAACCAAACCGCGTTATCGCCGATTGAAGTCGTGAGAATGTTTTCAACAGACGGGCATGGCTATATCGAATCCGGTTGTTATAAGGATCAAGAATATATTTACTTTATGGGGTCGCAAAGCCTTATTTCTATATGTTACAATCAGAACGACAAACTGATATATACCCTCTATAACTTACAGTGGAGGGTATAAAAAATTTGAACCTTAGAAAAATTAATTTTATATTTTAATTATATTGAACAGTAAGGGAATTTTTAAATTAGATGGTTTTAAATAGTGTATGTGGAAAATGTCGACCTTCTCTATCCACACACTGCCGCATACGTTTTCTGAAGTTTTCATGAACTCTAACAAGCATGTCGAGTGGTGAAGTCCTCTGGGGTTTGTTGCGCTCCAGTACCGCATATTTTGTTTGTTTACACACCCACTAAGGTGAAAATGTGCCTCATCACAACGTAAACGAAATCGTAAACGAATCGGAAACGTAAAGCACGCTGCACTGCAATGATCGAGTGCGCATTTGAAAAATACGCTTCAACACAAAATGACCTCTCCTCACGTGTCCAATGCATGATAGCAACTGAAAGGCCGACAAACACAAATCGCCCGTCAGCCACTATAAGCCACGCACACGCCCCACTCTCTGCGGCCAACAGTGCCGCAACAGCCTGCAGTGCAAAAAAGCAAAATACTGCGCTCCATCCTGTACTTGTTCTAAAAAAAGTACTTTTTTTTAAGAAAATGCATACTCTTATGGCTTTTTCTTAAAGAAAGTACTTCTTCTTAAAAATAGAACCTTTTCTTAAAACAACATTAGCTTTTAATAAAAGAAGTACCTCTCATTAAAAAAGACCTTTTCGGGAAAATACAATACATATTCTTACAAAAAGGAGTTTTTTTTTAAAAAACAATACATTCTATAACAAAAAAAAATTCTTAAAAAAAAATTCAGTGTTGAAACCTTTTTATTACACGGTAGCTGTTCGATTTTTATGAAGATGTTAGTAAATGTTACATTGGAAAAAAAAGAAGAGTTTTTGTGCTGAAGGCTCTTTTGGTATTCCACTTTTTTTTCGTACATCTGCTTTAACATTGAATGTAATATTGTTAAAATAAATAAAGAAATAATTGTTTTTATGTAGTCATAAAGAGAGCGACGATAAAAAGTATTGAATAGTATAGACAACTTATTGCACACTCTCTCCGCTGTCATGTAGAGAGTCTGAGTAAAAGAGCATGAACGAGTTTTATTCTCTTTATAGCGTATTTCAATATAAATGCACCATTTCGACAATGTTATCACATAAAACAATACAAAAAGCATGTATGTTTCAAAAGGCATCAATGTTACACATCAAAATTATGAATGGACCAAGTTATGAAAAAAAGAGAGTAATACGTTTTGAATCATTCGCCAGATGTCGCCAGTGCTTTTGAGTCATGCAATTCGTTCCATGAGTTCTCTATACTATTCAATACTCTTTGGCGACGACGACCTGATTGTTTGTTCGCTGCTGTTACATCAATACTTATTGTCGGGCAGAGCCTATTGTTCTACAACAACCACGTATGTGATGCTAACGCTGTTTGTTGTTTGCATGTGTTCACTTTTATAGATTCCCCTACGTGTACCTATAGATGTTAACACATCAATAATCACTTCAAAAATTCATATACCCGTTTTATCTTTCTGGAAAGACTGCTTCCATCTCAATTTTCTTCAAAAGCTGGCAGAACACCTACTAAATGTGCCCTCATCGCAAGTTACAAGTGAAAGTATATTCTCTGCCTGCACCAAAATTTAGAGGAAAGATGCACGCGATAGTTAAGAAGATCAAACATTATAAAGACGAATACACAAAACTGAACTTAATGAGAAATGTTTCAACGCCGACTACTGGGAAAGCTTTCATGTTCTTTACCAAAACATTATTGCGGAAACATATTGTTGTGGTCTTTACCAGAACATCAAAGCTCACAAGTTCCTGCATATGGAGGATTTCGTTAAATGATGGATCAGCTAGTGTGCAAAGTTCATTAATCTTTCACTGTTTTTTTAATCAAATATTTACTGAATTTGATGGAAAGTCTACACGCGTCAAGAAATTTTTAATGTCAAGTACACAAATAATTAATTCAAGTGAAATGTTTATTGCTGTAATTTGTTTTACAAATAATTATATTTATTTGTGGATATTTTGAATAAATTTCTTCAGTCAAGTAATTGACTGAATTACAAAGCTATGGGATCCTTGCTTTGTGTTGGAACTAATCCGTAATGAATTTATTCATTTATTCAATTTTTAGAGTAAAATTATTTTCAGACCAGAATATATCCTATCTCATTATTTAAATTTGTTGGGGTATAATTTTTTTCTGTGAAGTATTATTAGAATTTTTTAAATTTTTTTGACCAAGATCTGTTATTAGACTCTTGACTAATATTGGAAAAACTGTTGCTCATCTTTGGAGTTTTCGAAAAAATTAAAAAAGTCGCTAAGCTAATTTCTTTTTTAAAATTTTTTTGTATTGGTTTTTATGGTTAGGAGAGCAAACAACAACCAAATAGTGTAGCAGAAATTCGGGATGAAAATAAATTTTTCAAATTCTGCGGCATTAAAATTATTAAATAATATTAATTATTATTTCCATAATGTCTCAGACTTCTTTGAAAGAGGAAAAATGAGGCAGCTAAATTATGTATTTAGATAATCTACATACAGAGAAATTATTGCAGTAACAAAAAACTCGTTTCGGTAATGAAGTGAAATTTTTTGGATAACTGACACAAGAATTATTTCAAGGAAATGCAGGTTATTAAACATTTTACGCAGATCTGGTGGTGTTGGATCTGGCATAAGCTTTATAATGGCACAATCTGTGAGTGCCTAGTTTCCACATTTAAACTCACTGAGTTTTACACCGTTTCCGAACGGTTATGCTTTTTTTCGCCGCCAACACTTTCAACATAAACATCACTGAATTTCCAACAACTTGTTTACAAATTCTCATCACATTTCCAATACAATTTGCATTAAACAAACTATAAAATCAAGTTTTTTCTTTTGAATTTAGTTTATTAGATTTAGTTTTTTTTTTAATTTTTAGTATTCATCTTGTAAACTACTCTGGTTTAATTCATACGAGGCAAGCGGATTTTTGTTGTCTTTTTGCCAGGCACCCATTAATAAAATAACACCATTGGTGTTGAATGTAGTTATTGGAACCCCTCGCTGCATGACGTATTCGCTCCTATCGTATCGTAGCGTATTGTAGTAAGCGTAATAGTGTAGTGTATCGGAGTTACATGGGGAACAACGCTATTATTAATTCGAACAAGTTGAACCAGTTCCAGCAAAGGCTGTTATTAAATAATAACAACTGAACAGAACCACTGCGAACGGCAGCAGCAGTTAGACCAAATGTTGCTTTGTTACAGAAAAAATTCAAAAATATACAAAACAAATTGAGCTAAAGAGAGTATTGGCGGTAAATAAAGAGCATTATTAATAAATGTGTTTAAGTACTAAAACAAAAAGTACTCAAGAGAATTTTAGGAAATGTTAAAGAGTAAAAAGAGAATTCACCAAGTGCATTTGAAATATTTCAGTACTAAAACTGTTTTACTAAGATAAATATAATGCATTTTTTAAAACACTTTTGGTTTTGGAAAAATATTCTACGTTTTCTATAAGATTTTTATGATTTTGGTAAAATTAAATTTTCTAGATATCTTTTCTTTCAAAAGAAGTCACTTTTGGTTTTTGGAAAAATATTCTCTATAAGAAAAACATTTCCTATAAGATTTTTATGATTTTGGTAAAATTAAATTTTCTAGATATCTTTTCTTTCAAAAGAAGACACTTTTGGTTTTGGAAAAATATTATTGGTTTTCTATAAGATTTTTATGATTTTGGTAAAATTACATTTTATAGATATCTTTTCTTTCAAAAGCAGATTTTATTGTTAAGATATTTTTTTTAGGTTTTATCAAAATTAAATTTTGTATAAAGGGTGTCTCAGTTGCAGTTTTTAATTCTGTGTATTTTTTTTTGATGTATTAACATCTATAGGCACGGGTAGGGCAGTCTATCAAAGTGAACACATGCAAAAAACACACAGCATTAGCATCACATACGTGGTTGTTGTACAACAATAGTCTCGTCCTGAAAACAAGTATGATGGTATTGATGTAGCGGCAGCGACAAACAAGTAGGTCGTCGTCGCCAAAGGGTATTGAATAGTATAGAGAACTCATGGAACGAATTGTATTGTTCAAAATCACTGGCGACATCTGGCGAATGTATTACTGCAATTTTCTCATAACTTGGTATGTTCACAATTTTAATGTGAAACATTGATGCGTTTTGTAACATTTATGCTTTCTGTATTGTTTTATGTAACAACATTGTCGACATGGTGCATTTATATTGAAATATTGTATAAAGAGATTAACCCTCGGAGGTATAAGTTTTTTTGTCGCTAAACGGTATAACGAGGTCTGTGCAGACCTACATGGGATTTGTATGGAAATGCATAGTCAGGTGTCCTAAAAGTGTGTATAAATGCATTTTATGCTAGGAAAATCACGAAATGAACAATAAAACCGCATTTTTATACATCTTAGGTAGCTATCTACGCTATTTTATTAATAAATAAATAAATAAATGGTTTCCCATTACATCCCATGAAGGGACCGGGGAGAACTTCTCACAATCACTGAGCTTTGCGCTTTCCAGTTTTCACTCACTGATTGGGACAGTTTTACACCTATTCCGAACGGTATTTTGAGAACCTTTTTCATGGCTATATACTCGCTAGTGTCGCCGTCACTATGCGAGGTTACCGCCGCCGAAAGAAATATTTTTTTGAATGTGCTCAAAGCAGGGTTCGAACCCAGGATCTCATACACAAGAGCCGCGCACACTGACCATTGCACCACCGACGGCCACTTTTATTAATACTATGAAAAAAATTTTATGGTTTAGACTTAAAATTTTGCTGATATTGTTTGCGCTCTATTCAATGTATACATTTTATATACATTCTCTCCACAATATCCCACTCAAAAACGATTTTTATCACCTGCCCCCCATTCATTCCTTACAAATTACATGTAGTAGGTCTGCACAGACCTGGTTATACCGTTTAGACCAAAATATTTGTAAACCCGGATTAACCCGAACCCGTATCCGCAATCGCTCCGAGTTTTTGCTCATTATGTTCGGAGATTGTTGCCCCAGGATTGGATGGAAGGATTTGTCTCTAACGTGAAAAACAAAAAAAATTATACACACCTTTATATGCAAAAAGTCTGCACCGAAATGGTTATACCTCCGAGGATTATAACTCGTTTATGCGTTTTTACCCAGACTCTCAACATGAGAGCGGAAAAGAGTGCAATGGGTTCTCTATACTATTCAATACTTTTTGTCGTGACAAGCAGGTCGTCGTCGCCAAGGATAATTGAATAGTATAGAGTATAATAGAAACCTTGGTGCGTTTTGAAACATTTATGCTTTTTGTATTATAAATAAATAAATGGTTTCCCGTTACATCCCATGAAGGGATTAGGGACAGCTTCTTACAACCAGTGAGCTGTGCGCGTTCTATTTTTATACTCACTGATTGGGACCTACAGTTCTACCCCGGTTCCGAACTGTATTTTGAGAAGCTTTTTCATGGCTAAATACTCGATAGTGTTGCCATCCCTAAGCGAGGTGACCGTCGTCGAAAGAAATTTAAGGTGGTCAGGGTAGGGATCGAATCCACGTCCTCATGCACAAGAGCCGCGCGCACTACCATTGCACCACCGACGGCCTGTTTTGTGTAATGTGAGTGTCGAAATGGTGCATTTATTTTGAAATATTCTATAAACAGAATACGACTCGTTTATGCTCTTTTACTCAGACTCTCTACATGAGAGCGCAAAAAGAGTGCAATAAGTTCTCTATACAATTCAATACTTTTTGTCGTCGCTCTGTTTATGACAAAACAAAATTAATTATTTCAGCGAACTAAATATTGCTTTATTTGTTTTAACAATATTACATCTAATGTTAAAGCAGATGTAAGAAAAAATAAAGTGCAATAGCAAAGGAAACTTGAGCACAAAAACTATTCTTTTTTTTATTTTCCAAAGTAACATTTACTAATGTGTTCATAGAAATCCGACAGGTACCGTGTAACAAAAAGGTGTTAACACATCGCCCATGAGTTCTAACACTCTCTGATTATTTTTGTGCTAGTGACAACTCTGAAATTTGACAGCTGTCACATATATTTATTCCGATTATTAAAAATGTAGAGCTTTTCAAAAGAACAATACCTTAAAAATGTGAAAACTTATTACAAAAATTTGGAAAGTTATGCTAAGACCGCTTGCAGACTTCGAAGAATTTTGAATCGAGAAAGTGCACCTAATGTGTCAACCATTCGAGTTGTGACTAAAAAATTTGAAGACACTAGATAGGTTATGGGCAGTGAGACTCCTGTGCGTCAACGTGCCGGTCCGTCTCTAGAAAATATTGGTGGTGTAAACGACAGTATCGGCGAAACCCCGGAAACATCAATTCGGCATCGTTCGCAAATACTTCAAATTTCACGAAGCACTACGCAGCGAATTTTGACAAACGACCTCCACCTTCATGCCTACAAACATCAGGAGCTCAAACTAGCAGACAATGGAAAGTGACGGCAATTCATTCAAAGGGTAATAGAGCAAAGCGAAGTTAATGCCAATTTTCCAAAAAAGATTTGCCTTCTCAGATGAAGTGCATTTCCATCTGAAAGAACGCAATGCAAATTTTTCCAAAAAACTCATCTTTTCCGATGAAGCTCATTTCCATCTGAACGGCTTCGTGAATACACAACTTGTCTAATTTGGGGCTAGAAAATCCTCATGTAATCCACGAGAAATAAATGCACCCACAACGAGCAACTGTCTAGTGAGGATTTTGAGCAGCCGATGTGATTGGGCTTTACTTTTTTGAAGATGAGGCCGAAATTTCAGTGATTGTGAACGGCAATCGTTACAGGAACATGATAACGGAGTTTATGTGGCCTGAACTGGACGACATGGATGTGGACGACATGTGGCTTTAGCAAGAAGGTGCCACCTGCCACACCGCACGTGAAACAATCGATTTTTTGCAGCAACGATTTCCAGAACAAATTATGTGAAGAAATTCTGATGCCAACTGGCCACCAAGATTTATTTCTACGGGGTTTTGTGAATTCTTGGGTTTATGCGAATAAATCAGAAACAATTCCTGAGTTCTAATCGGGGATCCAATGCGTCATCGGTGAGATACAGCCACAACTCTGTGAAAAAGTCATTGAAAAAAATTTCATGAAAAGAGTACTGACCCGTCATCAGAGCGCTGTGGTGGCCATTTGACGGATATTTTATTCCATACTTAATAGGAATATATCTTCTTTACAATCCAATAACAAAATCATGACTATCTCAAAATCTACGTGTTTCATTTTAAAATTAAAAAGTGCATTCTTACTGAGACACCCATTATACTTTTGTCCGATAAGATTTTATTAGATTTTAGATTTTAGTTTATATTTTTTTTTTTTGGTTTTTATCTAAATTAAATTTTTTATATATGTATTTTGTTACCTAAAAGTCTTGATATTTTTCTTTTTCAAAATATATGTACACTGCGTTTTCTTGAAAAATATTTATTTTTGGAATCATCTTTTAGGTTCCTTAGAAGATTTTCATGGTTTTAAACAAAATGTTCTATAATTCTTTTTCTTAATTCTCTTGACATTTAATCCTTAATATTTATTTACACTTTGTTTTTTAATAAACTTCTGTTTCAATTTCTTTTCGTTTTCCGCTGTCTTCCTTTTCCTTTGTCTTTTTTTAATATCCCGCTCAATAGCACAAATCACAACGCGTGCCTTCAGCACGCCAAAGGGAATTTAAATATCTCAACCCGTAAAGCACCAACTCAAGGGAGAAATGAACCATAAAATTTCCTGGTAAATCTTTCTAAGGTCGATACACAAATTTCAACCTCCTCCACATTGTAGTATATGTTTTCATTTAAAATGCACATTAGCTATTCGTATCTCAAGTGGTTATAGGAGATCTATCCACACATTTCTACCTTCGTACATGATGCACAAAGTCAATTCAGTTCCCCAACCCCCCAACCAAAATACACTTTGATATCAACACAAGTTGTGATATTTAAACAAAATCTTTTAAAAATAACTTTATTGGAAAACTCTTTCTTGCTCGTTCTTTGATTTCCACCTAATTTTCATATGTTGAATTTTAATTTTCGAACAAGATTAGTGCGGGGAAAATTTATGTTTAGTTTGTATTTTTCTAACATTTCATTTAGTAATTAATACAAATGAAGCAGCAATGTGTCTAAAATCTATCAGCAGTTGACAACAAAAATACAAAAAAAAAGTGTAAGGAAAATTATGTTTTATAGTCAACGAATTTATATGCAGCGAATAAAGGGCAATAAAGGGTAATGGGGGGAATAAAAAGGAATATAAGGTGGCCAGGAATGGTACAACATTCAGGAACTCGGTATTCAAAAGCGCTATATAATGGGAAATATAATAGTTCATAATTTTTCCTTTGCTTATCCAAAAAAAAAAACCATTGAATCGTATACCCACAGCACTAATTTTTTGAAAAGAGGTTGTAGCAACCGCACGTTCGGCTGCTGCCACTGAATTGCAGTTGTCATAACCGAATTGAAATTATCACGACTGCATTTAGTCCCGTAATTGAAATTCGGTTGAACCAACCTCCAACAAGTTGTAGCAACTTCTAATGCAAATGTGCCAAGCTCGAATGCGTTTGTGACAACCCCTAATTCAGATGTGATGGCATCTAATGCGATTGAAGCGAACCACAACAGACTTGGTCGCTTACCCTTTTATCTGGCTGAGTAACCTGAAAAAGTATTACCAACACATTTTGTAACTATGATACGGATGCCATCTACTTCGATTATATTTTCATTTGGTATAAAGAAGGCGGGTATACCAACACTAGACTTCAACAGTAGCTGATGTCCATGCTCATAAGTGACAAATCCTCTAAATTCGATTACTGCGAATTCTGATATATTTTCTGTGGATGTACTAGTTCAAGGTACCAATACTAAAAGGCATTTACTTGAATAGCGTTAAGTTGTTCAGGTTGTGTAGATTCGAAAGGACATTATACTGGGTAATTATATTGCCGATGGCTTTTCAGTTTTAGTTTTTTTTTTGCAATTCCCTTATGATTCGTAACATGCCAACGTGGGCATGTCAAATTGGTGACCAAAGTGGCCTACACTTGCACCCTGTATAACATTATGAGCTGGTTCGGAAAGCCCTCAATACACACAATCCGAAGAATAGTTTAGAAGTCTTAATATGAACAGGTGGTCCAAATATCAGTATCTTTTTAAAAATTACATAAAATAAGCTATAATTAATTTCTTTTGGTATATTATGGCTATAAATTTAAAAAAAAATAAATGAGTCTTCGAACACACGGGCGATGTGTTAACACCTTTTTGTTACAAACTACCTGTTCCATTTCCATGAACACATTAGTAAATGTTACGTTGGAAAATAAAAATGGTATAGTTTTTGTGCTGAAGACTGTTTTGGTATTGCACTTTCTTTTTTCTTACATTTGCTTTAACATTAGATGTAATATGGTTAAAGTAAATAAAGCAATATTTAGCTCACTGAAATAATTGCTTCTGTTTTGCCATAAACAGAGCGTCGACAAAAAGTATTGAAAAGTATAGAGAACTTATTGCACTCTTTCTCCGCTGTCATGTAGAGAGTCTTAATAAAACAGCATAAACGAGTCTTATTCACTTTATAGAACATTTCAATATAAATGCGTAAATATTTCAAAAGGCATCAATATTTCACATCAAAATTATGAATGGACCAAGTTATGACAAAAATAGAGTAATAAGGTTTGAATCATTTGTCAGATGTCGCCAGTTCTTGTGACTCATACAATTCGTTCCATGAGTTCTCTTTACTATTCAATACACTTTGGCTACAATGATCTGCTTGTTTGTTCGCTGCCTCTACATCAATACCATCATACTTATATTCAGGCAGAGACTAATGTTGTACAAGGCGGTCACCTTGCTTACTGAGCTAATATTTAGCCATGAAAATATTCTTAAAACTTCGTTCGGAACCGGTGCCAAACTGTAGGTCCCAATCACTGAGTATAAACCTAGAAAGCGCACAGCTCATTGGTTGTGAAAGCTCTCCCCAATTGCTTCAAGCGATGTGAAAGGGAAACCATTTTATTTTATATTTATGTACATTAAGTGCGGTTAGTGGTTCCTTCCGGCTAAAACTTATTATGAACAGACGAACAGTTTAGAAAACACAGCTCTCACTTGGGAAATAAATTTCTCAATATTTCCCAATGTTTTTCAAGCTTAAAGCGACTGATTTTGGTCTGCAGAGGTATGACACTAACGGATAGTCAATATGTCGACGAGAAAAAATCTATCAGTGGCAAAATAATATAGAATTTAAAAAGATACCCCTGCATTTGGACCACCCGTTACATGTATTATCAAGATGAGTTCGATGTTTATTTAATATTTGTTCTTCTATTCATTGTTGGCTCAATCAGAATTCACTTTTTCTTTTTAAAACAAAACACGCATTTGTTGAGATAGTTGTGATTTTTTATTGGATTGTAAAGCAGACAAGTGCCAATTAAGTATGGAGTTAAATATTCGTTAAATGGCCCTCACGGCTCTGTAGCCAGGCCATTACACTTTTCATGAAATGCTCTATGACTTTTTCATAGTGATGTGGCAGTATCTCAACGATGACGCGTTGGATCTCGGATTTCAGGTCAGGAATTGTTTCTGGTTTATTCGCAAAGATCCGAGATTTTTAAGACCCCAAAGAAAGAAATTGCACGACATCAAATCGCATGACTTTGGTGGCCAGTTGACATCAGAATTTCTTGAGGGTAAAAATGTGTTCTGGAAATCGTTGCTGCAATAAATCGATCGTTTCAAGTGGGGTATGGCAGGTGGCGGTGTCTTGCTGAAACCACATATAGTCCAGATCCATGCCGTCCTGTTGGAGCTACAAGAACTCCGTTATCATCTTCCTGCAACGAATTCCGTTCACAGTCTTGCATTTTCGGCCTCATCTACAAAAAAGTAAGGCCCAATCAAGCTGCCTTTTGAAACATTTATGCTTTTTGTATTGTTTTATGTAATAGCATTGTCGAAATCGTGCATTTATATTGAAATATTGTATATAAAGAATAAGGCTCGTTTATGCTCTTTTAAACAGACTCTATATATGAGAGCGGAAAAAAGTGCCATAAGTTCTCTATACTATTCAATACTTTTTGTCGTCGCTCTTTTTATGACAAAACAAGAACATTTATTTCAGTGAGCTAAATATTGCTTTTTTAACAATATTACATCTAATGTTAAAGCAGATGTAAGAAAAGAGAAAGTGCAATAGCAACAGAACATTCAGCACAAAAATTATTACTTTTTTTTATTTTCGAATGTAAAATTCTAGTAATGTGTTCATAGAAATCGAACAGGTACCGTGTAATAAAAAGGTGTTAACATATCGCCTTCGAGTTCGAACACTCATTGATTGTTTTGCCTGTTTTGCACTTTGGCTGTTCTAAATTTACATTTGATTGGGATCAAAACTACAATATAAGTATGTACTAAATATTGTTTACGGGCTCCACCTAGAAAAATTCCCATTAAACAACAAATTTCCCAACATATGTTAGAAATTTAATTAGTCTAGACACAAACCAAAGCAAAAGTAAACTATATAGTTGATAATAATGCGTTGTGGCATAATATTGTTTAACCAAAAGTTGTTTAAACGTTTTGCATGTAGCCCCCATCCCGCAACTTACAATGACTAACTCCGTTCTAAAAATTTAATACACTTGTAAAAATTTTCTGGGTTTTCTTCGATTTTCAAAATCCAAATAAAAAAAATCAGTCTTTATTCCTAGATTTACTTTTTCTTGGGTTCAAAACTACAATTTAAACTAAATATTGATTACAGGCTCCACCTAGAAAACTTCCCATTAAACAAGAAATTTCCCAACATATGTGAAAAATGTATTTATTCTAGACACAAACCAAAGCAAAACAATGTAGTTGATTATAGGGGGTTGTAGCATTAACACTATTAAAACAAATGTTGTTTAATTTTTTTTCATTTAGCCCCCTCCATCCGCAACGTGCGATGACGATCATCGTTCCAAAAATTTAATACACTTGTAAAAATTTTCTGGTTTTTCTTCGATTTTCAAAAATCAACCAACAAACAATTCACCCATTAGTTTAAAAGGGCAGAGAAAATTTAACCGCTTCAGGCGGCAAGTATCCAATATGTAGCACATGTGAACGTCATATTTAAAATTTAGCCATTCGCATTTATAATCGCAATAAGCGTTCCATAACAATTTCAAAGAAATTGTGGGCAAACCCAAGTAATTTTCCCCACGTTTACACAGTTTAAAGCGCTTATGTCAAAAAACTTCATAATTAGAACCAATTTATAGAAAGTTTACGGACAAAAGAAAAATTTCTATTTTCAATTGGGGCCAATTTTTTCTTCTAACCAAAATATGATAGACGCAAATAAAATTTGTGTGTGTGTGTGTAAAAATAAGAAAATATTCTAATTCCATGACTAATTGAGTTAATGAAACTCTAAAGAAACCAATTTATCTCTAAGATTTAGTATGACCGAACGCATTGTGCCGCACCTTATTGGCATTGAAATCGAATTGGTTGATTGGTACCTGTTAGTGTTGTTGTTGTATGTACTACCTCTGTAAGTAGTACACCACACCACACCATAGCAATGAGTCTAGAGAGCAATCACCCAAAACATCTAAACACTTCAATTTCATGCATCCATCGAATTTAATATGAAGAAGAAAGCAAAAAAAAAAAGAGAAATATTTGCTTTGTTTTTGATTTGAAATGAAAACGAAAATATTGTTTGGTGTTTCAGTGCTCTTGAGTACTTAAAGAGCAAAGCAAAATGTGTACTCTTTCACTCAAAGAGCGAGAGTTTGCAAATCAAAGAGTACTAAAAGATTAAAAACAGTTTGAGAGTTGGTACTTTTACTGTTTTGCCTGTGAGATACTTTAGCGCCCTTTGTTGTACAGTGTTCGTTTTTGGTACTAAATTCGTAGCGGTTTGTTGGAGGGAGAGAGAGAGACCTTAGTTGCTTACTTTTACTCAAGGATGTTGTTAAAGGACTTTGGAGTAGTTCCTTTAATGGCCGCTATGATATTAGCGCCACTTTTGGGGAGAGAAACTAAAGTATTGTAATGAAATTGCGAGAAAAGGGATTTTTTTTGTAAGAAGGAGTGAAAGTTTTGTAGTTGTATGATTACACATGTTCTATCCTGTGGCTGCTAGTTTAGGAGAATATTTTAAATAATCTTTATAATATTAAATTATATTATTTGTATTCCTCTGGTTTCTGATACTTTTGCTTACATCTACTCGTGTCCACATTAAGTACTCGTGCTAATCACACATCATGCTCATATGTTCCTCGCTCTCTTTTCACATTCTCTCATTGGGTTTCCTACCCTCTCTTGCATGCCCCATAACGATACGTTTCGTGTAACCGAGTGTAAATAAAACTCTTGTACTCCCAAAAATACTTGTGCCAGAGTTGAGGGAAACAAAATCAACCAACTAACCAGCGAACCAACCAACCATCCATCCATCCATTCATGGCATACTTGATGTTTGTTTGAAATTTTCAAAAATCAGTTCGAGTCCGAGCATCTGATAGAACGGACGTGTGATGACGCGCGATATTTTTGTTGAAACGCTTATGAAAAGTATAGAAGAAATCGGCTTGTTCTGAGTGTGTACAAACTCCAACGCAAAGTCAAAGAATCAACATACAAAGAAAATTCGAAAACAAAAAAATATAAAATAATAAAATTGAAACGAACGTGAATTGAGATACACGACGTTAAAGCGAAAAGTGTGTAGTAAAAGAAACGAAAAACGAGCAAAATGAAAGGAAAATTTAAACGAAGTTAAGGGAAAATTTAAATACAAAGCAAATCGGAAAATTAAAACGTTAAGTGAAACGATTGTAAAGAAAATGTAAAATTCATCCAAAATCAAGTGGAAATCAAAATAATAAAAACAAAATACAAAATTTCAAATAAGATCCAGTAAACGAGTAGCTAAAGTTCGATACTACAAAATGTTGCAAATCCAAAGCGAGTGTGGTGCCAAGTGAACACTTGAGTTATTCGAAAAGAAAATTCTAAAGAAAATTATCAAGAGGGAAACTCCTCTTACAAACCACGCTAAAAATGAAATCGCCCTGTAAACATAATATAAATTTATAACTGTATTATAATCTAATTTCAAGATATTAAACAAAATATATCTAATACTCAAACAAAACTGAAGGCAACAAAAAATTGAAAACTAAAACACCCAACCCCTTCCAAACGACCAATTCCCATTGCAACGTTAACTGAGTGACGACATCATGGTCAATACTGCAAAATCACACAATATGGATATCGCCCGTAATCATCTGTGGTGTAGCATCATGGTCTTCGCTTTGAATGTGGGCTCTTTTGGTGCAGTGGCATCGTTTTCCATGAATCTTGGTCAAGTAGCTGCTTTGGCCACTGCCACCACATCCGCTCAGGCCACGACGTTAACGACACAACCGGTCACAAATCAATGTTCCTGGCAGTACAATGGTACCACTTCAGTTAAGTGTAATTTACGTCTCATCGAACGTTTGCTGGCGTTGGACTTACAAGGTGCTGATGGCTTTAGTCAGCTGGAGATAAAATGCAGTGATTTGTATTTGTTCGAATCTCAATTGCCTCAAGCGGCATTTGCCCGTTTGCAGACGTTGGAAGAGTTGAAACTCACGTCCTGCAAACTCTTGCAATTGCCCAATAATGCCTTCGAAGGTCTGAATACTGTCAAGTCGCTGGCCATCACCACACACAACTCAGAGTGGGGCCCCAGCAAGACACTAGAGTTATTTCCTGACTCGTTAAATGGCCTCAAGCAGCTCACAGAATTGGATTTATCGCACAATAACTTGAGGGCCCTGCCACCGGGATTCCTGTGTCCAGTGGGCAATTTGCAAATGCTTAATTTGACGCACAATCGCATCAGAGCTGCTGAGAATTTGGGGTTTGCCGACATGAACTGTAATGGAGGCAGTGAATTGCAGACTCTGGACGCCAGCTATAATGAACTGCGTTCCATCACCGAATCTTGGGGCATTTCACGCCTCAGACGTCTGCAACATCTTAATCTGCAGCAAAACAACATCTCCGAATTGTCCGGTGAGGCTCTGGCCGGCCTGTCATCTTTGCGTATAGTCAACTTAAGCAACAACCATTTGGAAACATTGCCAGAAGGCCTATTCGCGGGTTCTAAAGAACTTCGTGAAATTCATATGAAAAACAATGAACTGTATGAATTGCCTAAGGGTCTATTCCATCGCTTGGAACAGCTGTTGGTAGTGGACTTATCCGGCAACCAATTGACCTCTAACCACATTGACAACACCACATTTGCTGGCTTGATACGGCTCATTGAGTTGAACTTGGCCCACAATGCTTTGACGCGCATTGACTTCCGCACCTTTAAAGAGTTGTACTTCCTGCAAAATCTCAATCTACGCAACAACTCCATAGGTCACATCGAAGAGGACTCCTTTTTGCCTCTTTACAATCTCCACACCCTGAATTTGGCAGAAAATCGTTTGCACACCTTGGACGATAAACTGTTCAATGGTCTATACGTGTTGTCCAAGCTCACGTTAAATAACAATCTCATCAGTGTCATCGAACCGAATGTCTTTAAAAATTGCTCAGATCTTAAGGAGCTAGACTTAAGTTCGAATCAGCTCAATGAAGTGCCCCGGTCGATACAAGAATTATCCATGCTGCGAACTCTGGACTTGGGTGAAAATCAAATTCGCACCATAGACAATGATAGTTTCAAGAATTTGCATCAACTCACCGGGTTACGTTTAATTGACAACCAAATTGGCAACATATCGGTGGGAATGTTTGCCGATTTATCTCGCCTCAGTGTTTTGAATTTGGCCAAAAATCGCATACAAAGCATTGAACGTGGCTCATTCGATAAGAACTACGAATTGGAGGCGATACGCTTGGATCGCAATTTCCTTTCGGACATTAATGGTGTGTTTGCCACCTTGTTGTCTTTGCTGTGGCTGAATCTGTCCGAGAACCATTTGGTTTGGTTTGATTATGCCTTCATTCCGGCCAACCTTAAGTGGTTGGATATCCATGGCAATTACATCGAATCCCTGGGCAACTATTACAAGCTACAAGAGGAGATACGTGTCAAGACACTGGATGCCAGTCATAATCGCATCACCGAAATAGGACCCATGTCCATACCCAACACCGTAGAACTGCTGTTCATCAACAACAATCTCATTTCCACAATATATCCCAACACATTTGTGGACAAAGTGAATTTGGCTCGTGTCGATTTATATGCTAATGCTTTGGCTAAATTGCAACTGCAACAACTTCGTGTGGCTCCTGTTGGGCCCACCAAACCACTGCCCGAATTTTACCTGGGCGGCAATCCCTTCGAATGTGATTGCACTATGGATTGGCTGCAACGTATCAATAACCTGACCACACGCCAGCATCCCCGCGTCATGGACGTGCACAACATCGAGTGTGTCATGCCGCATGCACGAGGTGCCCCCGTCCGGCCATTGGGCTCGCTGAAACCTCAAGACTTCCTGTGTCGTTATGACTCGCATTGTTTTGCCTTGTGTCATTGCTGTGATTTTGATGCCTGTGATTGCGAGATGACATGTCCCAACAATTGTACATGTTATCATGATCAAATATGGTCTACCAACGTGGTGGACTGCGGTGGCCAGCAGACAATGGAGCTGCCGCGCCGAGTGCCCATGGATTCAAGCGTCGTGTACCTGGACGGCAATAACTTCCCCGTGCTCAAGAATCATGCCTTCATTGGGCGCAAGAACCTAAAGTCATTGTTTGTCAATGCCAGTCGTGTGGCCAGCATACAGAATCGCACCTTTGCCGGCCTCATCTCGTTGCAAGTCCTGCACTTGGAAGACAATCAAATGCAAACGTTGCAGGGCTATGAGTTTGAGCATTTGTCGGCTTTGCGTGAGCTTTACCTGCACAACAACCTGTTGACATCGATTGAGAATGCCACATTGGCTCCGTTGCAGTCGCTGGAGGTACTGCGGCTGGACGGCAACCGTTTGTACACACTGCCCATATGGCAATTGCAGCTGCCACAGTTTAAAGCTTTACGCACCATTGCCTTGGGGCGTAATCACTGGTCATGTCGTTGCAAATTTTTGCAAGAGTTGACCTCATATGTGGCTGACAATGCGGTGATAGTGCAAGATTCCCAGGATATCTATTGTATGGAAGAAGGCAGTAGTGGTATTGGCAGTAGCGGTGGTGGTGGTGGCAGTGGCAGTGACAATGCTCGAAAACGTGAATTGGATTTTAATGTAACAGCCGCTTGCAGTGACTATTATGCTGGCGGCTCCATGCTGCAACATGGCATACCAAAAACGTATATACCTTTATTGGCAGCTGCTTTGGCCTTAGTGTTCCTCCTTATTGTTGTCATCATCATCTTCGTGTTTCGTGAATCTCTACGTATTTGGCTATTCTCCCATTATGGTGTACGTGTATTTGGGCCACGCTGTGAAGAGTCTGAGAAGCTGTACGACGCCATACTCCTGCATTCGGCCAAAGACTCTGAGTTTGTGGGTCAGTATTTGGTGGCTGAATTAGAAACGGGTCGTCCGCCGTTGAGAATATGTTTACAACATCGCGATTTGTCGCATGATGCAACGCACTATCAAATCTTGGAAGCTTCGCGCGTCTCACGGCGTGTAGTTATACTGTTGACCAGAAATTTCCTACAAACTGAATGGTCAAGGTGTGAGCTGAGGAGAGCACTGCACGATGCCCTGAGGGGGAGGCCACAAAAGCTAGTGTTGATCGAAGAACCGGAAGCCATTTTTGAGGCGGAAAATGATATAGAATTGTTGCCATACCTAAAGACAACAGCAGTGCATCACATACGAAGAGGCGATAGGCATTTCTGGGAGAAGTTGCGCTATGCTTTGCCTGTGGACTATCGCAGTGGTAATAACTATACATTGGATCACAATCATGAACGCATCAAGCAGCCAGCTAGTCCTGGTATATTATATAGACCCGCTCCACCTCCTGCCTACTGTCCCGAGGGTGAAGGCGAGCAGCATTACTCATCGGCTACAACAGCAACACCCTCGCCACGACCCCAAAGAAGGTCCGCCGATCTCATGGTGGCCGGTATGCATCATGCGCCAGCCACAGCAGCTGGCAATGGCCACCTACACCCCAGTGCTGTGCAACAAACTATGCCCCAGTACTATCACCATCATGGCGCAGCAGTAGTTGCGGGCTATACCCAACGGCCGCCCTCCGAGCACATCTACTCCAGCATTGAGTCCGACTATTCAACGCTGGACAATGAACAAATGCTAATGATGCCACCAGCACCACCCTCACCCTCCGCAGTGCAGGGCATCAATAGTCTGCACCGCAATGTGCATCATCCACAGCAGCATCCTGCAAATGTGTCGCAGACATGGCGACCACAACAAAATCAAAAACATCAGCAGCGCGCCACAAGTGGAGATCATGGGGCGGCCGTACTAACGCCACAGCATACACAGCATCAACAACCGCCAAGTTTAACGGCTACGCTAGCAACAGCACCAGCTCCAGCCTCCTCAGTGACAGTGGTGACAACTGTTGGGGCAATACCCGCATCCTCATCGACAGCAACCAACAACAGCAGCAACAGCAGCAGCAACAACCAAACTCAAATGCAGCCAGGCCAACAGCAAGGACCCCATGTGCAGGCATATTTAGTGTAATTTTATTTCCATAAATTTGTATTTAAAACTAAAACTAACAAAAAAACAAACAAAAAAACCTAACCTAACATAAAATTTGCAAAATACCAACAGCAACAACAACAAACCATTTTCATAGTCATAAAAAGCAAAAACAAAAAAGAAAAAACAAAAATTATATAATAATATTTACTAACAACTACCACAAACAAACGTACTGAAATTTATTTTTAATTTAATTTTAAAATTTTTTAGTTTTTAGTTAGAGTGAAATTTTTGCGAAGAACAAAAAGTTTTGAATTTCAAAAACGAAAAGCGAAAACGATAAGCGAGAGCAATGTTTTGTATAAAGTAGGGACTGGTTCCTGTTTCTATGGTTTTAAGTTTATTTTTAAAAATAAGTTTGTAATTTGTACATATATATATATACGATATATAAATATATATTTAAACAAAAACCACAACAACGCAAGTGATAATGCGAAAATATAAAACGAAAATTGAAAAATATTAAAAAACAAAAATCCTACTGTGTTGTAATTTCAAAACGGCCACCCACAAAAATGGCGGAAGGAAAATTGTGAAAGAGTTGAAAAGTGTTTTCAAAATTTTAGTTGCAAAATTAAAAAAGAAAAATACAACGATATTAATGACAAAGGGTAAGGAAGAAATGAGGAGAAGGGCATGATGCACTATTCCTAAAATTAAGGACAAAAAAGAGTGAAGTTTTTGGGGGTAAAATTATTGAATGATATTTTTAACAAAATAAAAAATGGGAAGACTTCTGAAATGTATCTTACGAAATCTTTTAGCCATTTAAAGAAAGTTGAACAGGTAATATATGATTTACTCAGAGCCCAATTGATCTAACTGCGCAAAACAAAACACACATGAGGTATGAGGGGACAACCTGTTGGAACGTATTTACTTTCGCTATATATTAGCGGTCTTCATGAAAGCTCGAAAGAACCTCGTAAACTCGAAAACATCGTAAACTTGCACAGCAAACGTCAAAACAAACAAATTTCCCACACAAAGCGACGTGCTCAAAAGTGGAAAGTTTTCGAGGCAAATATGCTGCGCAATCGTGGGATGGAAAAACGTGTAAACTTTTGACATTTCGTTGTCATCTGACTAGGATGGATAAATAAGGTGATAGCACTAGAACAGTAGAAAAAGTACACATACATAATACATGCAATTGCTTCTGTTACCACCTTATGTATCCATCTTGGTCAGCTGATATGGTTTTGAGCACAACTACGCTGAGCAACTTTACCTGGTGCCTCATGCAACGGTGCGAGGAAAACTTGCGCTGAGCAAAAGTTCTCGGCTTTCACGTCTGCATGAATACCGCTATTATGTAGACACGCCTAAGACTCCAGTTGAAAAGTACGATAATTTAATTGGATCTTTAAGAAAAGATACTTTTTGTAAAGTGATAAACTTTTTACAGAAATTCTTTTATTATAAAATGAATTTTATTATATATTTTCCCGAAAAGATCCTTTTTTAAAGAGAGGTACTTCGTTTATTAAATGCTAATGTTTTTTTTAAAGAAAAGTTACTATTTTTATGAAGTACTTTCTGTAACAAAGGCCATAATAAGAGTATGAATTTATTTTATAAAGAAGTACTTTTTTGAAGAACAGGTACTTTTTTAAGAAGTGGTACTCTTTTTAAGGAAAAGGTTATTTTTTAAGAAATCGTACTTATTTTCAGAAAGGAAAGAAAAGAAAATGTGTTATTTTATTTTTAAGAAAATGTGCTTTTAAGAAAGAGAATTTTTGTAAGCAAAGGTATTTTTTTAAGAGAAGGTATTTCTTGAAGAAAATATTTTTATATGAAACGGTAATTGTGTTTAAAATTGGTCCCTTTTCCAGAATAGGTAGATTTTTAAGAATAGGTACTTATCTCAAGAAAAGTTAATTTGTTTCGCAAAAAAAACGCTTTAAAGGAAATGTTGTTTTTTAAGAAAAGGCTTTTGTTTTTAAGAAAATGTACTTTTTTAAGAAAAGGACACATTTAAAAAAAATAATTTTTTAATGAAAAGGTACTGTTTGTAAACAAATTACTTTTTTTACGCAAAGGTTCTTCTTTATGATAAGGTAGTTTTTTTTAGAAAATGTATTTTGTTTAAAAATGCGAATAGGTATTTTATTTTTGAGAAATTAACTTTTTTTAACAAAAGGCAATTATTTAAAAAAATTTAAATTTTTTAAACTCCTTTTACTTTGGTTTTTCTACATTTCATTTTTTTTGGGTTCAAAACTACAATATATTCTAAATATTGGTTACAGGCTCCACCTAGAAAACTTCCCATTAAACAAGAAATTTTCCAACATATGTGAGACATGTAGTTAGTCTAGACACAAACCAAAGCAAAAGTAAACAATATAGTTGATAATAGTGGAATGTAGCGTGATAGTGTTAAAACAAAAGTTGTTTAATTTTTTTTATTTAGCCCACATTCCGCAACTTGCGATTAGGAACTTTATCCAAAATGGGCAGAATATTTGAAAAAAGTTTGCGAATTCTGTGTATTCTGATACAAAACTATAGCGAGGCCCACAAATATGTCATTGTGATTATAATAAATAAGGGTGTTTCAAATATTGAGATTAAGTTGTTCTAGTTTTAATAGTATTAAAATTTCAAATTTGCTAAAGTGTACACTGATACCAATTTGCATTTGAGTAGTTATATAAAAAATCCTGTGAACAATAGACTCAAAATTCAATGGAATTTCTGAAATGTCAACCAATGAAACAATCAAAAATAGTGAAGGTTGTAGAAGGTGTCCGTCTGAGAGTGTATTATTTTAATAGTCGAAAACATATTATCTTTCAACACAAAGCAATTAGAAACCAGGACAACATGATTGATAGGAACACTGAAGAGTTTACATTTCGTTTAAGCCTTGGTTTGCTATTTTATTTAAAATTAGACAGCTTCGTTTTCAAATCGCACCCCCGGCATTTACGTTTTTGTCACTAACCAGAAGAACATGATCCGCCTAAAAGGAATTTTAATTTAATTTATTTTGTTGCGCTCATTTAGTCATTTACACAAAAACTATTTTATAAATTTTCTATAATGTTGTTGTTGTGAATTTGACAAAGCCTTTCAACACTCTCAACACTAATATTTTGATAAGAGGTTGTAGCAACCTCAAATTCGGTTCTTGCCGCAGAATTGTAGTTTCCACAACCGAATTGAGGTTGCCAGACTCAATTTAGGCTCCACAATTGAAATTGAGTTGAAGCAACATTTAGTGCTGTTGTGACTATGCATAATACGGTTGCGACAACTTCTAATGTGGTTGCGACAACCTCTAATGCGATTGCGACAAATTTAATGCGGTTGTAACAACCGGTAGTGCGGATGTGACAACCTCTAATGCGGTTGTTGCAAGCTCTAATGCTGTTGTGACATTTTAGAATAGGGTTGTGATAACTTCTAATACGAATGTGATGACATATAATGGGGATGTGAAGAACTCTCTATTCGGTTCGGCTAATACACCGATTTCATATTTCCATGTTATTTGGAAATATACTACTCTTTAAAGAAAAGGCGCTTTGTTGTAAGAAAATGTACTTATTTAAAAATAAAAAATAATTTTTTTAAGAAAAGATACTTTTTGTATGACAATTTACTTTTTTATAACCAAAGGTACTTCTTTAAGACAAGGTATATTTTTAAGAAAAGTACTTTGTTTAAGAATATGAGCATCAATTTTTTTTTGAGAAAATTTACTTTTTCAAGAAAATTTTATTTTTTTTACTTCTTTCACTTTGACTTTTTTAAATTTACTTTTTATGGAGTTCAAAACTACAATATATTCTAAATATTCGTTACAGGCTCCACCTAGAAAACTTGCCATTAAACAAGAAATTTTCCACCATATGTGAGACATGTAGTTAGTCTAGACACAAACCAAAGCAAAACTAACAATATTGTTGATAATAGTAGGATGTAGGGTAATAGTGTTAAAACAAAAGTTGTTTAATTTTTTTTATTTAGCCCACATCCCGCAACGTGCGATTATGAACTTCGTTCCAAAAAGTGCATATAATTTGAAAAGAAGTTAGCGAATTCTGAATACAAACTAAAGCGAGAGGCCCATAAATATTTCATTATGATTATAATAAACAAGGGTGTTTCAAATATGACGAGATTAAGAACGTTTAGTTTTAATAGTATTACAATTTCAAATTTGCTAAAGTGTACACTTATACAAATTTGCATCAAGTAGTTATATATACATAAAAACCTGTGAACAATAGACAAAAAATTCTATGGAATTTATGAAAGGTCAACCAACGAAACAATCAAAGATATTGAAGGTTGTGGAAGGTGTCCGTCTGAGGCTGTATTTTTTTAACAGTCGACACCATACTATCTTTCAACACAAAGTCTTTAGTAGCCAGGACAACTGGATTGATAGGCACACCGAACAGTTTTGATTTCGTTTAACTCTAGAAAGATAACCTTTTTTTATATACATAAATGATAACCATACTTCTTAAAGACCATACGTCTTAAAGAACGAAAATGTCAAAACCAGTCACTTGTCTTTTGGTTGTCCCATAGCTGGAAATCAAATAAAAGGTTGAAACAAAAACAATTTAAATAGAATTCAATGGAGGAATCACAATGGACAGAAAATAATGTCACTATAATAAATTTATTATTAAAATATATTTCCATTTCAGCACAAAAACGCCAACTTTGCGGCACCTCCAGATACTGGTTCTTCGTGCTCTTCTCTCTCGCTCCGAAATTAAATGGCGAACCACAACTTTATGTTATTGCTTTGAACAAAAACCACACAAACACACGTAAAACCATGCGAACGATAAGTCGAAAGATAGTTACTCGCATTTTGAAACGAAAGTGAGTGACAGACTTCGTTCGCTTGGATTTTGTAGAAGAGGGTGTAAGTGGGGTCCGATTTTGTACTGATTTGTATATGTTTTCGTTCGCTTGTTAGTGACTCCCAAATCAGCTGTTTGTCGCATAGAAAGAAGGCGAACGTTATGGTTCGACATCGTGACTTTGGCTGTAAGTCTTGCTCTATAAAAAACTGCTATCAAAAGAAAAGCCCTCAAATTTTAAACTGCATTTCAAACTCCCCTTAAAAATCAAAGAAATAAATAAATGGTTATTTGTCATTCGTCTTAGAGACGTACGTTATCTCACTAGAGTTAAGCCTTGGCTTGCTATTTTTTTAGAAATACACAGCTTCTTTTTCAAATCCCACCCCCTGCATTTACATTTTTGTCACTAACCAGAAGATCATGATCCGCCTAAAAGGAATTACAACTTCATTTAATTTATTTTGTTGCCCTCATTTAATCATTTACAGAAAAAATAGTTTATTAAATTTCTACAAAACAAAAATGGGTCACTCTTGTGAATTTACCAAAACCTTTCAACACACTCAGATCCAATAGTTTGAAAAGAGGTTGTAGCAACCACAAATTCGGCTCCTGCAACAGAATTGTAGTTGCCACAACCGAGTTGAGGTTGTCAAGACTCAGTAAAGTTCCCACAATTGAAATTCGGGTGAAGCAACAAATAATGCGGGTGTGATAACCTTAATGCGGTTGTAACAACCGGTAGTGCGGTTTTAACCGCCGGTAGTGCGGTTGTGGCAACCTCTAATGCGGCTGTGACAACCTCCAATGTAACAGCCTCTAATGCGGTTGTGATAACCTTAATGCGGTTGTAACAACCGGTAGTGCGGTTGTAACTAGCGGTAGTGCGGTTGTGGCAACGTCTAGTGCGGTTATGGCAACCTCTAATAATTTTGTGATAACTTCTAATACGAATGTGATGAAATATAAAGGGGATGTGAAGAACTCTGTATTCGGTTCGGCTAATACGCGGATTTTATCTTTCCCTAACTTGAAGTTATTTGGTTTTACAAAAAAGGTACTCTTTAAAGAAATTTATTTTTTTAAGAAAAGGCAATTTGTTGTAAGAAAGTGTCCTTACTTAAAAATAAAAAAGTATCTCCATAGAAAATTATATATTTTATACTTCTTTCACTTTGGTTTTTCTAAATTTACTTTTTATTAAGTTCAAAACTACATTATATACTAAATATTGGTTACTGGCTCCACCTAGAAAACTTCCCATTATACAAGAAATTTGCCTACATATGTTAGTCTAGACACAAACCAAAGCAAAAGTACCCAATATAGTTGATATAATGCTAATGGTTAAGATTTATAATAAAATGGTCTTGAGCTTGAATACATTTGAAAAATTGTAGTAAAAAGTATTCGGTTTAAATTGATGCGATGTTTGTAATTTAAATCTCATTTAATATGAAAATTTTCTGTTCGCTGCTATATTGAGCTTTTAAATGACAAGTGTGAAACTCGCTATTAATTCGTTAAAAATCTGAAATATGTTGTCCACTAACGGTATTATATACATTAAGAAGGAAAAAGATTATCTGGAAACTGAACGGTTAAAACTGAATTTAGTCACCACAACTGAAGTTCGGCCTCTAGTGTGATTGTGACAACCTCTAATTCGGTTGTGGCAATCGCTAATATCGTTGTGATAACTTCTAACACGAATTTAATGAGATCTAATGGAGTTGTGACAAACTCTGTATTCGTCTCGTCGGATTCGGAGATTTTTCTTTGTGAATATGTGAAATATTGTTTGTCGTAAAGCACTAGTTCAAATTGTGGGTAATCCGGGATATTAATTTTTCTATTTGCAGTCAAACATTTGCTGTAAAAGAATTTATTTTTATTTTTTAATTTGAAAAGAGTTTTCACAAGTAAATCTTCTACAACATTTTTATTCAACTGATTTACAAATAATTGCTAAATTCTTTATAGCAAAATTGTCTTGAGCTTGAATAAATTTGAGAAATGGAAGTATAAAGTTTGAATGGAATTTAAATGTTAGTTATTTGTAATTTAAATGTCATTTAATATGAAAAATTTCTGTGAACTTATAAACGACAAGTGTGAAACTCCTTATTACTTCCTTAAAAATCTGATATTTGTTCTCCACTAAAGCTTTAAGAATAAAAAAATTTTCTGCACAAATGAACTATCACAACTGAATTTAGTCCCCACAACTGAATGCCATTTGAAGCAACATCTATTGGGGTTGTGGCAACCTCTATTGTGGTTGCGACAACTTCTAATTCGGTTGTGAAAACCTCTAATGTGTTTGTGACCACTTCTACTGCTGTTGTGGCAATCAATAATACGGTTGGGATAACTTCTAATACGAATGTGTTGAAATCTAATGGGGTTATGAAAAACTGTGCAGTCGGTTCGGCGTATTCGGTGATTTTTTCATTGCGTATATGTGAAATATTTTTTTTTTGCAATTTCGTAAATCTCTCTTATAAATTGTTGATATTATGAGATATAAATTTTGTTATTTACTTAACATTTTCTGTGAAATAATTTAAAGTGTTTTTTAATATGAAATCGGTTTTGACAAGTTTATCTTCCACAATCTTTTAAATTTCAAGTGCGAAACTCGCCATTACTTCCCTCAAAATCTGAGATATGTTCTCCACGAAAGAAATTGAATACAAACAATCAATGAGTGTTCGAACTCACGGGCGATGTGGTAACACCTTTTTGTTACACGGTACCTGTTTGATATCCATGAACACATTGGTAAATGTTACATTGGAAAATAATAAACGAATAGTTTTTGTGCTGAAGGCTCTTTTGCTGTTGCACTTTCTTTTTCTTACATTTGCTTTAACATTAGATGCAATATTGTTAAATAAATAAGGCAATATTGAGCTCACTTAAATAATTGTTGTTGTTTTGTCATAAAAAAAGTATTGAATAGTATAGAGAACTTATTGCACTCTTTTTCCGCTCTCATATTGAAAGTCTGAGTAAAAGAGCATAAACGAGTCTTATTCTCTTTATAGAATATTTCAATATAAATGCACCATTTCAACAATGTTATTGCATAAAACAATCCAAAAAGCATAAATGTTTCGAATGGCATCAATATTTCACATCAAAATTATGAATGGATCAAGTTATGACAAAAAAGAGAGTAATAGATTTTGAATCATTCGCCAGATGTCGCCAGAGGGTTGCTGTGGCACACATGATTGAAAAGTTACTAGGGAAATAATGTAGAATGAGAAAACAAAGAAGACATAGCGATTATAGACCATGCAGAAAACTAAGTTTGAATAGTGTTTGGTTGAAAATAATGACATTTAAATTATGTTTTTTGTTGTTTGCATCGAACGAAACTACGCATTCCCTTTTATTTCGGTCCGTATTGGTCCCACCAAACAGTAAATTACAAAAGCAACTCGACCTCGATGAAATAGCCTACTACCTCGTCGTCATCAAGGGAACACGAAGAGAGGCATAGCGGCTCTTTTGTATTTCTCTATGATTTATCCAGTGCTTTTAAGTCATACAATTTATTCCATGAGTTCTCTATACTATTCAGTACTCTATGGCGATGACGACCTGCTTGTTTATTCTCTGCAATCAATTCCATCACACTTGTTTTCAGCCCGAGACTATTGTTGTACACCAACCACGTATGTGATGCTAACGCTGTGTGTTGTTTGCTTGTGATCCCTTGGATAGATTGCCCTAACTACTTGTGCCTATAGATGTCAAATTTCGAAACTTCTCTCGATAAAGTGATAGTATGTTTCTTCTGAATGTGAGGGGTTTAAAATGGGACTAGTTGACCAGACTGTGCTCTCTCAGAAATCAACCTCTACAATCAACTAATCGTAGCCTTTGTATTTGTTCATAAAATTCTTTCTGAAGGATTTATTGAACTTTAGTTTACTCTCTAATTGTTTACTCTTTAATAATTTACTCGTTAATAGTTTACTATTTAATAGTTTACCCTTTAATAAAAATATAGAAATTGCTGAGTACATTTTATATCCTTGACAAAACAATTTTTTTCAAAAAACCCTTTCTCAGACTCTCCACTGTGTACAACTACATCTCTGGTTTGTTGTTATTGCTGGGAGTATAATCAAATTTAAACCTCTCTGTACCAGAAGGGCAATAAAGTGTAGCCTTTATACTCTTTGATGTGTCTGTAACTTTTTTCTGTCATTTTGTTTGACATTTCCATTTACAATTTTCCTTCCCCAACTGTGAATACGTAGAAAAGTAAATCTCATTTCAAAATTTATATACGGGCAGATTTAAAATTAAATTTCATTTCTATTCGTATTAATTTGTGTGTCGAAACACAGCTGCAGCTCACACAGTGGCAAACGCTACTTAACTCCAGTGACTAGAATTTAGGATACGTAAATTAATACCCAACAACAACTACACAAACCAATAAAACCCCTAAAATGAATTAAATGTATATGAAAATATATTTAATATACATGTCATCAGTTAAAATGCAAAACAACGTAAATACAATTTTAATATTTTTGCCGGTATATTTTTCTGTTCCACACTGAAGTTTTTTGACCGCCATTTCTGGTTGGTTGACATTTGTCAGTTTGTATTTGATTGATGTGAAGAACAGTCGATAACAATTTATTATAGAGCATCTAACGCACCAACAATGTGTTGAAGTTATTGAAATATTTTATCTCTATAATCGTACAATTGTTAAAACGCGAAGAATTTTGTAAGATATTGTAAGGAATTTTGAAACTTTACACTGGGAGATAAAGTGAAGTCTGGTCGAACTCGTAGCGTGGGTACGGCACAAAATATTGCTGCCATGAGAGACAATGTTTACCAAAGGCCATTACACATCAGTTAGACACCGTGCACAAAAATTTCAAATGTCATTGTCAACTTTGTTCAAAATACTCAAAAAAATGTGCATTTATACCCGCATAAAATTCAACTAGCTCAACAACTAATGGGAAATTATCATATGCGCAGACGAGAGTGGAGTGAAAAGGTTAAATAAATAAACATCGGCCTGGAACATAAAAACACCCTGTATAAGGGTAAGGATTTCAGGTTTGAAATCAATATTTCCCCATTTTTCTTTTAGAAAGATCTTATCTCAGGTAAGATTTGAAAATATGACTGACTGTCAAAACTGTATTTGTTACCATTTTATTCGATTTTTTTCCTCTGCAGTAAACAATTTTAAATTGTAGTTACGTTGTTTTGCATTTCAGCTAACGATATATATACTTATATATGTATGAATTCTAAACAATTTCATATATTAGTACAATCCCTAAGGCCTGCGGAATGCATGCATTTTTTCTTCAGATATAGCCAAGAAGATGATTTTTACAATTTTGAGAAATTTCTTTTCCGTTTCTTTTTAACCGCAATTTAATTGGAAAATTTCATACAAATTTTAAAATTATATTTTTTATTTAATATATTTCAGGGCACGAAGTTGGGCGTGGTAAAACTTTCTAAGATAGATACATACATACTTATAAATAAATATGTAGAAGTGGATAATGATTTTGTGATAAAATATATTATTTTAATTTTATTTTTGTTTAACAAAAATAAATTAAAGTAAATGCCTTCTAACTCCTTCCTCTTTGCATGCCTTCTAAGGCCTTCTTTAGGTAACGGGCAAGGAAGGCCTTGCCTCCCAATCTCGCGCAATGTTAAAAAGAAAGGAGGAGGTAATGTGTAGGGAAGAGCTTCCGTATTTTAGAGAAGGCCTGTTTGGTCATGATTTCAGGCCCTCCAGGTCATGACTTCCGCCGCTGGGATATATGTGTACATTGTATATTAAACGTTTTCTACATTTGTCTGTTGACTGATATCTAAATAGAAATTATCTTTCTGGATAAAATTTCTCTTCTACTACACCATTTCTAAATAAAATTTAAAAAATAGTTAATAGTTAAATAGTTAGTTTTGAAAAACAATAATTGAAATTTGAAAATTATGCTTGGAATGTAAAGTACATCATGCAAATTTCTCTTTGCAATTTGAATTACATCAATTGAAATTTAAAAAAAATATTAAGTGAAATTTGAAAGACATCATTTGAAAATTAAATGACATCAATTGGAATTTACAACACATCAATTGCAATTTGAATCACATCAATTGAAATCTATAATACATCAGTTGAAATTTAAAATTGAACTCCAACCCAAAATTTATCAATTTTCGGCAATTAAAACTAGTTGATCACGGTTCTGTATCGTTCATCAGTCATATACGCTGAAGAATTTGTTTTTTTTATGTTCGATGCAAATATAACGCGTTTGTAGCTTGTCGTAAATATAGTATATTTGTGTCCAAACACATTGTGTTTTCTTTTAAATATTACATATTGGAGACACAACGATTAATAGGATATAATATTCGTCTTTGTGACACAAATGTGTCTTTGTTTGGTGGAAACTGTTATACGTCCCAATCTTACGTATATTTAAGTGCAAAAATTAGCAGCTGTACTTGCAAACATCCATCCTTTTACGTGGAATAATATGTGTGTTTCGGAGAAACTCTATGAAGCAATGTCTGAGCTTGGTATTTCTGCAAAACTCATACGCCTTTGCAGGATGACCTTGACGAACACCAAATCCGCAGTGAAAGTTGGTAAGGATTTTACCGAACTTTTCGAAACTAACCGAGGCCTCAGGCAAGGCGACAGCCTATCGTGCGATCTCTTTAACATCTTAATGGAGATCATTATGAGAAAAGCTGCAGTCAACATGAATAAAACCATCAGCAGCAAAAGTTACATGCTGCTCGCGTATGCTGATGATATAGATATCATTGGGCGCACAATTAGAGAAGTTATTGCGGTTTTTTCGAGAATTGAGAAGGAGTCAGCAAAAGTGGGTCTGATGGTAAATGAGGACAAGACAAAATTAATGGTTTCAACGAACAGGGCCTCGACGCGATTAGATCAAAGCGTGAACATTGATAACCGTTATAATTTCGAGGTAGGGGACGAATTTATATACCTCGGATCTGCCGTGAACAAAAACAACAACGTTAGCCTTGAAATCAAGCGGAGAATTGTGCTTGCGAATAGATGATATTTTGGGCTAACCAAGGACTTTAGAGATAAAGCCCTCTCTCGAGTAACAAAAGTCCAGCTGTAGCAGACTCTCATTCCACCTGTCTTGCTTTATGGCGCAGAATCCTGGGTCCTATCGCAAGCAGACGAAACATCTGTAGGAGTTTTCGAGAGAAAAATACTCCTAAAAATTTATGGCCCTATAGTGCACAACGGCGAGTATCGGCCACGCATGAATCATGAGCTGTATGAGCTTTATCCTGACATTGACATAGTTAAGCGGATCAAGATAACGCGATTGCGCTGGCTAGGCCATGTCAGTAGAATGGATGAAGATGAACCAGCTCGAAGGGTTTTCGAAACCGAGCTCGGTGGAGGACGAAAAATAGGAAGACCAAGACTCCGCTGGAGGGATCAGGTTGACGAATCCCTGCCTACACATGGTATTGCCAACTGGAGAAATAAATCAAAAGATCGAACTGGTTGGCGAAATACGTTATCGTCGTTTTGTAAGGTCCCTGACCCCCCGGTGTTATCCGAGACCGGATAAGTAAGTAACTAAGTAATATGGGTGTTTCATCTGAAATAGCCACATACTTATGTGGAAGTATTCGTGGGTTCCTCCTTAAAGAATGCAAATATACATACATACTTACATAGAAGCATCAACGTATTTCTTCCCAAACAAACGGTTACTTACTTGGAAGTATAGACGTGTTTCCTCCCAATCATAATATTATTTAGAAAAAAATTATTTTTTATTCCAATAATTCTATATATTATTTAATACAATATTTTTCTTATATGAAATACGAATCGCTGCTCGTTTTTTTCCCCGTTCCCTGTTTTCTCTCACGTTTTTATTTTCACTACAATTCAGCGTCTCCAAACGCTACAATACTTTACCATGAACCGATGAACCATTGACAACTTAGTCCATGAAACTAACGCGCAATCAATCAGCTAAAATAAGAAACACTCCCTTCATCTACAATTTACACACACATTCACATATTTATGAAACACTATTGCAAGAATAATGCAAAACTACAGTTACACACATACAACAAAATTAACTCTCTGTGCCCCTCTTTTATTCTCTTGGTGTATATATATTGTGTGTGCTGTGCAACAAACGCAGATGTTTTGTTATCACAACCAAAGCTGTATTTGTAGCACAAACATAGTTATATTTGGATCACAAACACGGCTAGTTGTCATCACAATAACATATATTATATCGTATTACTCATTGTGTCTCCAACATGTAGTATTGAATAGCAAATACCATGAGATTCAACACAGGTATTCTATATTTGCAACAAGTTCAAAACCACGTTATATTTGCATCCAAACTGCGAACAACATCAGATTTCATTCTAATTCTCTGACAGGTTGATAAATTCAACGAAAATATTTCATGGATGTTATGGACATAAAAAAATAAATAAATGGTTTCCCATTACATCCCATAAAGAAATTGGGCAGAGCTTCTCACAACTGTACGCTGTAGGCTTTCTAGTTGTATACCCACTGATTGGGACCTACAGTTTTACACTGGTTCCGAAGGTATTTTGCGAAGATTTTTCATGGCTAAATACTCGATAGTGTCAACATCACTATGCGCGGTGATAGCCGCCGAAAGATATGTAAGGTTTTCAGAGCAGGGGTCGAACCCAAGATCACATGTATAAGAGGCGCGCATACTAACCATTGAACCGTCGATGGCCACGGTGTTATCGGCAGGTTTCTTATATTGCTTCTCATACTATCTATAAAAAGTTGTAACTGATGTTACGGATAAATTTTTTATAGTCCATTCCCCAGAACCTATGAAAGAGTTATATGTAAAGTATTATGTACAAAATAGAAATACTCGTTCACATCTGACTAGAGTCAAACAGATATTTTATGACCCTCTGTGAATGACCGCTAACATATTGATGTCACACTCAAAACATCGGTTGATTAAATTCTGGTTTGGAAGTAAAAAATTTGATTATATTCGCGAGTGGCCGCCCCTGTTCCGAGGGATAGGCATATTTTTATTATGGCGATTTTCTAAATTTGGCGGTTAAAAAATACACTTGCTCCATATAGATTAAACTACGTTTTTAAAATCCCTAAGAAACCAGCAAAAATTGTTTATTTTTTCGATTGGACACTTCGATTCCTAGATATAGAAAATTAGATTTATTTTCTATATTTTCAAGCGATAGCAGCGACATTTGTATTTACTGATTTCAATGAAATCACAGTTTGCGAACTTAGCTTCCATGTGGCAAGCTACAAACATGCTACAAACATTATATATTTGCATCAAAACAACAGACAGATTTTTCGGTGTGTTTTACCTACTTTGCTTTTGCTTATCTTTTTTATCATGTAGTTTTCCAAAGAGGATGTACCAGTAGAGGAGAAAAACCAGATGCAATTTGGCAACCCTCGCAGAAGAGAACCAAAAAGTCGACGCGATTCACTCAAACGCATTTCTCTCTCGCATCATAACTTGATTATTTCATACTTTTTATATACTTTATGTAATTTTATTTAAACATGGTTGGAATTTCTATAGTTAGATACTGTAATGTAATCAGAAAACTGCTCGTGTATTGAAATATTCAAGAAAGAGAGCAGAGCAACGGGGCGCCTCTCTTCGACGAGGGTTGCCAAATTGCGCCGGTTTTTTCTTCTCTACTTGTACATCGTCTTTATAATACTACATAGTAAAGAAGATAAGCAAAAGCAAAGTACGTAATACACACTGAAAAATCTGTCTGTTGTTTTGATGCAAATATATCATGTTTGTAGCTTATCACAAATATGGAATACTTGTCACCAAACACACTCTCTTTGCAATTCAATATTACATGTTGGAGAAACAATAATTAATAGGTTATACTATGTTTTTGTGACACAAATGTGGCTATGTTTGTTGAAAACGGCTTGTGACAACCAAAAAAAAAAACAAAGAAGCAGCAGATCTTCAATTCGTGAAAACAATGCTTGCAAACATGTACATAAAAAATATACTATCCTATAACATCCCATGAAAAAATGGTATCAGATAAAGGATTGGGGAGAGCTTCTCACAATCAGTGAGATGTGCGCTTTCTAGTTGAGTACTCACTGAAACACTCCCACAAACATGTTTACATAGTTACTGAAATATGATGCTGGGGCCATTGTTTTCAGCATGTATAGGTAACAAGTGACTAGAGGTAGCAACAGCAATTTTTTGAAATGCTATTGCTTGGGTTGACAGCGTCAGCAGAACCCAACAGCGCAGTTAGATGAAGCAAATGATTTCCTTTATCGTTTTCGAATTTACGCTTTGTTCTAGCTTCTTTATGATTTAGCTAAACAATTTCAAGTGCATTGAAATAAGACCATCGTTGTGTCTCTATGGTGAGTTTTTAGTCCTTTATGTTTTTAGACTTTTCTACGCCGAGCAACTGTTAGAACGCAACTTATCCAATTTTATAAAAAGCCTAAGTTTTAGTGTGTTTCCCAAAATTTCAAAAATTGATCCCCAAATAATGAACAAATTGCACATGCATTTCTCGCTTGAGTGCGCTATTTTTGCCGGTAAACCATTTCCGATCAGAGTAAAAAGTATTGAAATGACACACCCTGTTATGCAGTACTGTGAAACAAATTAATAATAAATATTTCTCTTTTCAAATCGAAAATTAAAAATGCATTTAATTTACACAATATACTGAAATCAAATAGAATTCTTTGGGACGGTGCATCTACTGAAGAATTTAATTTCAAACAACACCAAGCACTACACACATTGAGAGTATTAATATTATACCTACCTAGAGTATTAATATTATACCTACCTACACTTATGTTTTAGTTTATTGAAACACATGTAAATATTGTAAATATTTATTAGGTTTTAATTATTTATAATACATAAAGATATTGTAGTTTATATACACTATATAATCAAGAGAACATTACGAGTAAACACAACACTGTCTTTGAAAATTTTGTGAAAATTTGTAAAACTAACCAATCTATTGAACTACTAACAGCTGCCTAAGTAATAAAGTAATAATTATTAAGAAAATGCACACATATATATACAAACAAAAACATACATACAGTTACATTAATTTAATACACTCAACTATACGAAAATTTAAATGTATTTCTCATAGAGTAATGTCATATAGAGCTGCCATTTATCTCATGTGACATTGTTTTTTTTTATTTATTTCATTTGTACAGTGTATTCATTGCTTACAAATTTACAAGAGGTCCCAGCGCCTATTGGCATAATAGGGACGAGTTGACAAAACAATAGCATTCATAATTGTACAAATACATTGTGATTTAAATTAATAAAATTTAAATAAAAAGAGAAACAAAAGAAAAATTTAAGCTATTAGATACAAAACCAAAGCATTAAGTTAAAATACATAACTTGTTTTTATATAGTTCTAGTTGCAAGTTACAAAAGAAGCATTTCTAACGACTCATATAGAAATTCTTTACAAGAACCTTTAAAATTCGAGATTCTTTCAATCGACTTTATGACTAATGGCAAATTATTATACTCAACAGGACCAGCAAAATCAATACGTTGCTTTGTTTTTTCCAATCGACATAAGGGGATTCTCAAATTTGCCATATTTCTGGTATTAAGTAAATTTTGATTCTGCAAGAAAGAAATTTTGTGGTGGCCAATGTTATGTATGCACTTGTACACGTACAAAAAAATTTGATACTTGTATAAACAATATTTTTCTACAATGTTCCTTATACAATGTAAAGGTTGAAAATGTTCTCGGCAAAGTATACACAATTTTCAAGGCCTTGTTTTGCATGCGTTGCAGCGATTTCATGGCGCTGCAATTTTTATTGCAACCATAAGCAATTGTGAAATAGTTTAGATGGGATTGTATCAAGGCTTGATAAATCATCAATTTAAAAAAAAAAAACGTTATGGGTATCGTTTCATAGGTTTTTGGATGGCCCGATTTCATTTTTGGCAAACATTTTTCGATCAGGATTTCGATAACTAACATAACGGAGGGAAGAGTATGTGTAATTCTACCTTTTCACATAAAATTTTGTTTCTTAACAAGGTCTAACGTTTTAAACTTTTCTACCAAATTTATTAGAAATTATAAAATAAATAAAAAGTTTGAGAAGTTTGTTTCGTAACCATACAAGATTTATTTGGGACCACAAAAAAAAACTTGGTTTAAAAAAATCTATATCATTACGTTCGACATTTTCAACATCGTCGTCCTCGGAACTTTCAAAATTTTAGTTTGAAATTTCGAAATTTTAGTTTCACATTTTATGGTATTGCCAGACCTTAATTCCGACACAGTAATGTATTTGAATTTACACTGAAAAAAATCAATTCTTACACAAGTAATTTATATTTAAATTTGAAATCAAAAACTAAAGCAAAGTTAAAAAAAAATGTTCTTCAGCAAATGGTAGTAAAGGGTAACGAAATAAAATCAGTGACTTTGGTTAGGGTCCTAAGTATTCAGAAGTGAATCGCCCGCGAGAGTTATTTGACGTAAATTGATTTACACCAGGTGGAATTGCAAAAATTGTTGGCTTACATTTTTCATGTCGTCTTGTTGAAAAACTGTGAAATTTAAACGTATTTCAACTTTTTGGAAAGAAGAACCCTGTCGCATTTTGCGGGATGGGGCCTAAATAAAAAAAATTTAAATAGCTTTTGTTTTAACACCATTATTCTACTAATAGTGGGATAATAGTGGGTATCAACTATATTGTTTACTCTTGGTTTGGTTTGTGTCTAGACTAACGGCTTTGATCATAGAGAAAGAGGTTAACTAGATGTCTCACATATGTTGGAACATTTATTGTTTAATGAGAAGTTTTCTAGGTGGAGCCTGTAACCAATATTTACTATATATTGTAGTTTGGACACAATATAAAGTAAATTTGTGGCTTTTCCTTACAGAAAGTACTTCTTAGAAATAGTACATTTTCTTAAAAAAACATTAGCTTTTAATAAAAGAAGTACCTCTCTTTAAAAAAAAAGGACGCTTTCGGGAAAATATAATACATATTCTTACAAAAAGGGGCTAATAATTTACTTTTAAAAAAAAATCCATGAGAGTTTGAAATCACAGCCGATGTGTTAACACCTTTTTGTTACACGGTACCAGTTCGATGTCTATGAACACAATAGTAAATGTTACAGTGGCAAATAAAAAACTAATAGTTTTTATACTGAAGGCTCTTTTGCTATTGCACTTTTTTTTCTTAAATTTGCTTTAACATTAGATGCAATATTGTTAAAATAGATAAAGCAATATTTAGTTCACTGAATTAATTATTTTGTTTTGTCCTAAACAGAGGGACGACAAAAAGTATTGAATAGTATAGAGAACATATTGCACTCTTTTCCCGTCTCATGTAGAGAGTCTGAGTAAAACAGCTTAAGCGAGTCTTATTCTCTTTATAGAATATTTCAATATAAATGCAACATTTCGACAACGTTATTGCATAAAACAATACAAAAAGCATAAATGTTGCAAAAGTCATCAATGTGTCACATCAAAATTATGAATGGACCAAGTTATGACAAAAAGAGAGTAATGCGTTTTGAATCATTGGCCAGATGTCGCCAGTGCTTATGAGTCATGCAATTCGTTCCATGAGTTCTCTATACTATTCAATACTCCTTGGCGACGATGACCTTCTTGTGTGTTCGCTGCCGCTACATCAATTCCATCATACTTATTTTCAGGCAGAGACTATTGTTGTACAACAAACACATATGTGATGTTAACGCTGTGTGTTGTTTGGATATGTTCACTTTGATAGATTGCCCTACCCGTAGCTATAAATGTTAACAACACATCAAAAAATTTTCTTAAAAATGGTTACTAATTTTACAAAAAGTTTTTTTTCTTAAAGATCCATTTAAATTATCGTATTTTTCAACGGGCGCCTTAGGCGAGTTGGAACGAACTAGTACATTGGTTTGGTTGCGTTGAACCATTGCCTCTATCTGGTATTATTAAATCCGTACGGTCCAACATGCAACGTCCATATGCAACCACGCCACACTTCGTAAATTTACTGAGACAAATCGCTGCTCTATACGTTATTGCTCAATGGTATTTCTAAGATTTGAGAAAATAAATAAAAATTTAAATGAATTTCTAACCGCCTTATTCATAAAAAAATAGTGAGAGATTTAAGAGATGTTTTTGTATGATAAATAGGCTCTCATACCTCTCTTAACTTTTTATGAATAAGGGTGTAAGATTCGAGAAAATTCTAAAACCCAAATCTACCATGGTATTCAACGAGTTGACAAGGTCCACTAAATTTAAAAAGAAAATAAAATCATTCGTTATAAAAAATACATGTTTCTCTAAAAGTTAAACAGTAGTATCACACTATAAATTTTGGTATAACTCTCGGATATCCACCTACCATTGTGTCTTTGACTATTCTTTTATCTACTCGGTCAAACCAAAATCGTGCCCCACAAACGGATTATTTGACACCTCAACTTTGTTTAAAGAATTTATTTGTGGCAAACAAATATTTGTGTTCCTGAGAAACTAAAAATGTATCATGGTGATAGCATATCCGGCTAGAAAAGGGGACCTATCGAGTGGTTCATATTCGAATCCCTGTACAGCCAAAATTGGATTTGTAATTGTGTGTTTCGTTCTGCATCCATTATTAAATTTTTGATATTGTTTAGCAAAAAAGTTGGTGAATACATTGGATTCAGCCGAAACGCCCCAGATTTATTATGATGTTTACAATGAACGCGATTAAAATTTTTTATTTCAGAGAAAAGATTCAACTGTTGTTGACAACGTTGTGGATTCACAGAAAAGTAAATATTTTTGTGGCAAACGAACATTTATGTTAATGAAAAACAAAAAAATGTGTCATGGTGCTAACACATCTGACTAGTAAACGAGAGCTATACGGTCGCCCACTTCGAAGCTCCGTAAAGTGATTTTACTTCCATTACTAAATTTTTGAAGTTTCAATTGTTGTTGTTGACAACGTTGTGTATTCACAGCAAGGATATATATTTGTGGCAAACGAACATTGTTGTTTATGAGAAACGAAATATGTGTCATGGTGCTAACACAGCTGACTAGTAAACGAGAGCTGTACGGTCGCCGGCTTCCAAACTCCGTAATGGAATTTTTTTCCGTTTTTACATTTTCGAGTTTGTTTAGGAAACTAAAAAGTCACCAAACCCATTAGATTCAGCCGAAACGATTTATAAAAATTTCGCTGAATGGAATTCAATTTGGATGAAGTTTGCCACTGAAATAGAACTTGAAAAATATAATTATTTTAGTGTTTGTCGTCGATGGTGCAATAGTTGGTGTGCGCGGCTTTTGTATATGAGGACGTAGGCTCGATCCCTAATCTGACCACCTTACATTTCTTCCGACGACGGTTACCTCACTTAGTGATGGCTTAGCCATGAAATAACTTATCAAAATACCGTTCGGAACCGATGTAAAACTGAAGGTCCCCATCAGTGAGTGCAAAAAAATAGAAAGCGCATATCTCACTGATTGCGAGAAGCTCTCCCCAATCCCTTCATGGGATGTTATGGGACGCCATTTTTTTTTTTGTAAATTTTTTTTGTAAAATTTTTTTGTAAATTTCTTGTGTAAATTTCTATAGGCGAATTTCGTTCGGTCTATAAACAGCTGATGACGAGTACAGAAATCTATGAACCTGTCACCATTGCCGTTCCTCACAGTTCCAAGGCCATGTCGTCCCTTCACGTCCTGTAGGTTATTGTTTTCGTTGCCCACTTTAGCATTGAACGCTCCCAGAAATATTTAAATGCCACCAACAAACTCCAGCTGGCTATAGAGATCGTCCTTAATACTGTCCGCATCAGCGTCAGTAGGTGCATACTCCCTGTACCATAGAAATCCTGAGGAATTTCGAACTAAAATGTACAATGGCGATGCGATGAGATTAAGACTTGTATGGTCTTGTATAGCGATGGGATGAGATTTAGTTTTGTATGATTTCCAGCCCAAGGTGAAAGAAGAAGTCCGCCACCGTTTATACGTTGTGCACACGCTGAAATTTTTTTCTTTTTTCCTTGTTTGGATGCAAATATAACGTGCTTGTCGCAAATATAGTATACTTATGTCTAAACACATTGTGTTTGGTATTCAATATAACAGGTTTGGAACACAATGATTAATGGGTTATAATATATGCATTTGTGACCAGGATGTGGCTTTTTTGAAAAATGATGAAAACGAAAACGTGATAGGCAATAGATAGATAAAAAGCCGCAGATCTTCAATTCACGAAATCAATGCTTGCTAACATGTACATGGTTCCTACAATATATTACTGGGGCCTTTATCTTTCAGCGTGTATCATTGACGGAGTATATAAGACAGTGATCAGATGGTAATTAAGGTTTGACACTATTAAACTACTGCAATTCTCTTAGCGCTAGGGGGTCCTTGTTGCAGGATTCAATAATATTATTATTTTATATATACATTATTATTTTTTCGATTACCAAATTTTCCCCGATCAGTACTCTAACCCAGGTACATTCATTTTATTTATTTTGTACTCCGTGGAACCAGTAATGGAATGGAAGTAGAGTGTCCAAAAACCCGAAATTTTTTAAAAACTGGTTTTCGGTTTGTTCGGAAAAGCTGTTTTTAAGGAAACCGGTACTGGGTTTTAATCTTTGTCAAAAACCTGTGGAACCGGTTTTTTTTTGTTCTAAATTAAATTACGCATGTAGCACTTCCAAAACATTATATACTCAAAATTAAACAACTTTGTTTAAAATTGACAATCTAGGTTTAATTCTAAATTAAAATTTAAATCATATTCCAATTTAGAATGCGAGTTTAATATAAAATTTCATAGATTTATTCAAATTTGAATTATAAGTATACTGAATTCCAAATTTGAATGAGATTTTGATGTAGGAAAATTTTAGTACTTTTATGAAAAAATAAGTACTTTTTAATAGTTATTGATCTTGAACCGAACAATAATTAGAAAACATCAAAACATTTATTAAAAAATATAGTTCGTTATGAAATTTGAAAAACAAAATTAATTCTTATTCAAATCATACTTAATTTTGAAATTTGAATAAAATATTGTTTGGAAATGTCATTTAGAACATAAAAAATAAATGGTTTCCCATTATATCCCATGAAGGGACAGGGGAGAGCTTCCCACAATCACTGAGCTGTGCGCTTTCCAGTTTTCACTCACTGATTGGGACCTACAGTTTTGCACCGATTCCGAACGGTAATTTGAGAAGCTTTTTCCTGGCTAAATACTCGATAGTGTCGCCGTCACTATGCGAGGTGACGGCCGCTGGAAGAAATTTAAGGTGGTCAGAGCAGCGATCGAATCCAGGTTCTAATGGACAAGAGGCACGCATACTAACCATTGCACCACCGAACATATTGAAGCATAAAATTAGGGTTCCTAATCCAATATATTTCCAAAATCATATCGCACCCTAACTACAAAAGAGTCATAATTCAGATCATTTCTATCCGCTTTAAAAATCTGACGTCGTTTACTCTTTCTTTTCGTCAAAAAATTGCCGTATGAATATGTCTATTATTGAGTATTTTCATACATATTTCTAGTTAACAAAATCAGTTTTTTGGCTCTACTGAAAATTTGAAAATTTTGAGTTATGACTCTTTTGTATATAGGGTGCGATATCATTTATTATTTTTTTTTAAGGAGTACTGAACACATATTGCATAGAAACCGATTAATAAACGTTAAGTAACCGGTTTAAGTAATGGCAAAAAAAACTGGTTAATCGATTTCGGTTTTGGACACTCTAAATGGACGGTGATAACTATGTAGGTTCTTTTGTACTATAGGATGTTGTCAACAGGCTCGTAAAAATTTTGCTGGGTGATTGAATCAAAACTGTGTTTACGGCAATTACGACCATTTTTGGAAACAAATATGATGCTGCATAAACCATAACGTTTGCTGCAATAACAAATATGTTTGCTGTAATAACAAACATGTTAACTGCAGTAATATGTTTGCTGTAATAACAATCTTGTTTGCTGCAATAACATGTACGTTTGCTAAGAGAACAAATATGTGTGCTGTAAAAACAAACATGTTCGTTGCAATAACAAACATGATTGCTGGAATAAAAAATATGTTTGCTACAATAACCATGATGTTTGCTGCAATAAGAACATGTTTGCTGCAATAACAAAAATGTTTGCTGCAATAACAAACATGTTTGCATGACTTATAAATAAGGTTGCTGCAAAAACTAACATATTTGCTGCAATAACAACCATGGTTGCTGCAATAACTAACATGTTTGCTGCAATAACAAACGGGGTTGCTGCAATAACTAACATATTTGCTGCAATAACAAACAGGGTTGCTGCAATAACTAACATGTTTGCTGCAGTAACAAAAATGTTTGTTTCTGTACCATTTTTGGTAGTCATTTCTGCAGTGTCCAGCTATAAATTCTGAATATTTTTATAAGTTTTTTATAACTATAACTAATATTTTAAATAACTTGTTTGTATCTTTATTGTCAAAATCATGGGAAATCACATAATGTTTTGCCTCGAAAAATGTTCACTTCTTCACACTATTTTCCTTTCACCCTTTCCTTATTGAAGTTACAAACTGAAGTGTAATGTAAGCAATTCATCTAGTAAACTTTATGTATATGACAGCTTTATTTTTCTAATGCAAACAAAACAAAAATATATAAAACTCATAAACTATAATTTTTTTTATACCTATAAAACTTCATCGTTCATAGCTAATATAACCATTATACTACTCTACCTACCTACCTACATATTCATCGTAAATACTCGTTTATTCCTTAACATTTGTGTACGTACTTACACACTCTTTTAACGCAGCAAATAAACACTCATCCTTAGTCCTTGGATAAAGAGAAATGAAAACTGAAACAGAAAATTATATTGTAAATGTGTAAAATACGAGTATAAGCATTGAATAATATATTATATATATAATTTTAAAGTAAATCACAAAAATTTACTATACAAACACTACACGGAAAAACTCTATCCTTTGAGAGTAGAAAATAGACTTCCTTCAACTGACTTTTATATATTTAAAACAAAACAACAATAAAAAAAAAAACAACTGAAACAAAAAAAAAAAATCAAATAAAAATCCCAAAAAAATGCAAACAAAAACTACTAAAGGAAACTGTGTAAATTTTATAAAAATATTTTAAGAGAAAAATAACATAAATGAGCTAAGAAAAAAATTGTAATTACATTTTGTTTACTTTAATAAGTTTGCAATTAGAATTGGTACTTTTGTTTACTTCGATACTAACGAAATTTCAATATAATCCTTAAAATGTAATTCTTGTTTTGTCAAGATTTGCTTATATTTTCGTTGGTATAATAATAATATTTTCTTTTGTTTATCAATTGTAGATATTGAAATGTTTTGAACATTTTTGCAATTTTTACTCTTTACAAATATTATTTATTGTATCTCGAAAAGGTTAGTTTTTGAAAATATATTTCTTTTTAAATTAAACAACTCAATTTATTGAATTATCTATTTTTACTAAATGTTTCGAATTTTTCTTTTCTTTTATTGTAAAAAAACTGTTCTAAAATTGAACATAAGAATAAAATCAATATGAAAAAAAAATTAGAAATGTCTTTCTTTCAATTCCTCCAGCCTTTAAATGGAGGCACAGTGGTGAAAAATTGCTTCCGTTTGTACAAAATGTTGTACACACTGCATTTTTCAAGTGATTACAATAACAATTTTTTTTAATAAATTTTTTACTGTGGCGAGCAAAATTGTAACAGGTTTCCCATAATGGAAGTTTCAAAACAGGAAGTTTTAACAGCGTTTAAGATTAAAACTTAGAATTTTTTGTGGATTTTTCTTTAATATCGGCTCTTCATAATGAACACTTAAATATGTATATAACAATTATACATATATATTATATAAAGAGCGTTATATGTAAACAAACCCCAATGTTACAATTACGCCTTCTCTTCAATGTTACTATATTGCACTCTCGGCAATTTTTTACAGATTCAGAAACTCAAATACAAGGTGGGGTAAAAGTAATCGACCAATGTTCTTTTGCTGTAATAATGAAAAACATTGGTTCTGCTTGTGAAATTTGTTTATGTAATCCCTTGGAATTTGTTCCATCAAGGTGAGAAAATGATATCGTCCAAGTGCTCTCCGGCAGAGTTGGTGACCATACGTGCACTTTTTCTGGCATTTTCCATCACTCTTGCCAGAACTTCGGGCTACAGGTTCTCGAATTTATGGCGAATATTCTCCTTCAAGAGTCTGAGGCTAGTTGACGTAAACCCGCGACTTCAAAAACCCCCATAAAAAGAAGTCTGAAACGGTTAAATTGGGTTATCTGGCCGGCCAGTTCAAATCACCAAAACGAGGCATTAAGAGACCCGGAAATGCTTCCTTCAGCTTATCGGTTGTGGCTCGAGCAGTGTGCGCCGTTGCACCGTCCTGTTGGAAGCACATATTCTCCAGTCCCTCTGTAGCGCGCGTCGTTCATAGTCGTCATTTCGTCGGCGGCGTTCTCAAAAAAAAAAAAAAAAATGCCATGATGACTCCTCCAGCATAAACAGCACCCTACGCAGTAACACTTTAAATCATCCGCATCTTACTTACTTACTTACCCGGTTTCGAACAACCCCATGTGGTCAAGGACCTTACAAAACGAAAAGAACATATTTCGCCAACAAGTTCGATCTTTCGCCTTTTCTCTCTAGTTTGCAATACCAAGACATGGCCTTGCCAGCGGAATCGCGTTATTTTCTTCCGCTTAACTATGCCAGTGTCGGGATATAGCTCAGACAGCTCGTGGTTCATGCGTCGCCGAAACTTGCCGTTGTGCACTATAGAGACATACATTTTTCGGAGTATTTTTCTCTCGAAGACTCCTACAGCTGTTTCGTATGCTTGCGATAGGACCCAGGATTCTGCACCATAAAGCACCTTACCTTATCAGCTTATTGCCGCCAGCCTTAAATAGCTCCGCCGGTAATACATCGGCTCTTGCGGCTTTGTAGTTCTTAAGCCGGGGAATAGCCCTTTTGACCTCGTCTTGGTTAGGAGGAGGGCAAACTACATTTTTGTCCATGTTGTGATCTATTGTCCCTTCGCCATTGGATATCTCAGGTACTAGTAGCGCAGAGAAATGATTTCTCAATATTCCCAATATGCTCTTCACATCTGCGATGAGATTTCCGTATTTGTCATTACAGAAGGGGGCCCTGAACTATGTCCATTAGTTCCGTTTGTGACTTTTTGGTAGCCTTTTCGGCTTCCCTCTGTATGTATCAATTTTCGCATTCGCGCGCTTTCTCCACTGCCGTCTCTTACGCCTAAAGAGACGGGTTACCTCCTTTCTTTTCTCCCTATACCGCTCAGTTGCAGCTCGCGTTGCAATTGACTGAAGCATTGCCATACGTGCAGCGTTCTTTTAGTCATTTACAATGCGACACTCTTCATCGCTCATGATAATTTTCGATGAAAAATCGTCCACCTCTTCGTTGAGATTCAGGGTGGCTTGGGCGTAGGTTACATGCGTGTGGGGGGCTCAACAACTAACAGCTGATGCACTGTCTACACTGTGTAAGGGAACATCTTCAAATCTTCCACCAAAATTCTGCGTAGGGACCGCCGGCTAATACCAAATTACGTGGCACGTCGTCTGGTAGATGGTCCAGTCTCCTCTTCGACATTTTGGGCAACAGCAGCAGCAGAACAGCTTCTCAGAAGAACAGCTGCACCGGCGCCGGCCAGTCTTGGGAAGATCTCGTGTTGGGCCCAGTATCTTCAAGGCGAATGACCAAACGCCGCAGAGTTTGTCCAGTTGGTGTCGGACGGCCAGAAAATCTGCGACGCAATTCATACTGCGCCAACACAACCGACGACTTGTTGCACTAAAAATGGAAACAATTATTTCGCGTTCTTGTGGAGTAAACCGATTAATGGCTGGTCGATTTGTATTCTGCGTGTGTTAAAATTCACAAGTGTCAAAACCGAATTGACATTTGGCGCTATTTGCAAAAGTGATAGGGTCTTCCAAATGGGTGATTATTCATCGAATAATAAATAAATAAAATTTTCATGGAATAATAAATAAATAAAATTTTATCGAAATCCAAGAGTATCAAGTTTCAAAAGTATGGGTTTTGGGGCGATTTTTTACTCTAATACACAAATCTCCAAGTGAATAATCGCGGGCTCGATTTTGATTTTAGAACCATGGTTTCTTGGGAACATTTTCATAAAATTTACCGTAAATTACGTTTCTGTTATACTCTTAGTCGGCAAAAAAAATTGACCTACCCTAATGTACATGTTTCCTGCAATATGTTGCTCGGCCATTTTTACAGCGTGTACGAAACAAAAAACCCCATATTTTCGAAACGCTAGTATTAAACCCTGAAAACTTAAAAAGCCTACTTTTGAGAATTTAAATATTGAAATCCAAAAACCAAGTTACATTATATATATGTTTGTGTGTTCATCCCAACGTTAAAGATGTTGGGATCAAAAATGCATTTTTATTTCATAAAAAAGAATTATGTCGGAAAATTGCCTTTTGTTTATAGTTGACGCTGGAAATCCGACATCACTTGCAGCGAGAAGAAATCAGCTTTTTGTCACGTTTCCATAAAGCCTACACACAATGAAAACAGATTATTTGTTCTTAACCAAGAAATAAAGAATAAAATGCAAATAAATACGTTCAACATCAAAAAACCAAAAAAATAAAGAAAGAAAGCTTTTGAAATTCATAAAAATTATACAGTTTTTTTCTTCGTCAGAAACAAAAGAAAAAAAACACCAACGAAATTCTTCTTTTTCATATTCTCGAGTAAAGCCGCTTTGATTTTCTTAAATACCCAACGAGTGGGAATGATACCCGGGCGACCCACGCACACACCTTTCGATTTGAATGCATTTTTAGTTTACAATGAAGCTGACGTCAAACGAGATCTCGTCAGAATTGTTCGCTATTGTTCTAGCTATCATGATTATTGTTGCTGGTAGTGCTTTGATTGCTATTCCTTACTGGCAGACAGAACACCACCACGGACTGTTATTGTTGCGCTTAAGAATTTAACGATTTGATTTTTTTAACCTCTGAACTTACAACATAAAATGTTATGATTTTTATTGCCAAGTGAATGCATAATATTGTCATGACTTATAACATATATTTTTTCAACGTTCCAAAGACAATATGGAAACAAAAGCAAAATCCAAAGTGTTTAAGGCTGCACCTAATAAATCTTGTTGGTAATGCTCCACCCCAAGTGGAATTGGAGGGTACAAGTCGTTTAACCATTGGCATAATGTTGCCATTTCAGCACAGCTTTCATAAAACCAGGGAAACTATATAGAACTAGCAGTGTTTTCTACCGCGGAAGATAAATCAATTAAATAATTGCTATGAGACATTTTTGATTTTGCGGGCAAGAGAATAACCAACAGATTCCACAAGTAGGCTTAGATTAGAATGCGCCCCTCCATTTTATATACAATATTTTTCTGAAACTGTTCAGAATTGGTGCTAAACCAGGGTTCGTATTTCGTGGGGAATGGTTCACCCTCGGGGGGTAATGGGGAAAATAATGGGAAGCTACCCACGACAATGAGTAATGTGTTACCCAGGGTAAACCATCCCCATTTTTGATCGAAAATATGAAAAAGTTAAAAAAAATTCTATATCTCGGAAACGGAGCGTCCAATCCAAAAAATATCAATTTTTATGGTTCTTTAAGGGTTTTTCATAAAGTGGTCCAATTCGTATGGAAGAATTTTTTTTTTCGAAAAATTGCCAAAATAAGAAAATCGCTAAAATAAAAAAGTGGCTATAACTCGTAAACGGTGCGTCTAATCGAAAAAATAACAAAAAGTTTACCTCAACTAGAGGCTTTAACCAATGGGTATCTTCAATACGGCATCACTTTTTTTTTTAAAAAATCGTTAAAACTAAAATTTTTCAAACAAAAAATCGCTAAAACGCCCACATATTTATATCTTGGGAACGGAGCGTCCAATCGAAAAAATAACCAACATTTGCGGCTTCAAAGGGTTTTCCATAAATTGTCCAATTCGTATGGAAGAATTTTTTTCGAATAATCGCCAAATCGTCTCTTATTGGACGCACCGTTTTCGAGTTATAGCCACTTTTTTATTTTAGCGATTTTCTTATTTTGGCGAGTTTTGAAAAAAAAAATTCTTTCAGACGATGGACCAGTTTATGAAGAACCCTTAGAAACTGGGAAAAATTGATTATTTTTTGGATTCGACGCTCAGTTTCCAAGATATGTATATAAACTTTTCTAATTTTTTCATATTTTTGATCAAAAAATATGGATGGGTTACCCTGGGTAACCCATAACTTATCGTCGTAGCTACCTATTACTTCCCATATTTTCCCCATTTCCATGAGGGTAATGGGTAATCGTGATGAGTAATTCCCCATCTAAACGGGTAGCTACCCATTATTTTCCCCATTACCCTCAGGGTAATCGTGATTGGTAATTGCCCATTGTCGTGGGTAGCTACCCATTATTTTCTCCATACCCTGTGGGTAATGGGTAAACGTTCATTACACATTCCCCACGACGATGTGTGCGTTACACATGGGGAGGTAAATACGAACTCTGTGCTAAACTTTAGGCACCTCAGAGAATGGTTTCCCATTACATTCCAGAAAGGATTGATTGGGGAGAGCTTCTCACCACCAGTGAGCTGTGCGCTTAATAGTTTTCTAGTCACTGATAGGGACCTACAGTTTTACACCGGTTCCGGACAGTATTTTGGGAAGCTTTTTCATGGTCAAGTACCCGACAGCGTCGTCATCACTAAGTGAGGTGACTGTCGTCGAAAGGAATGTAAGGTGGTCAGAGCAGGGATCGAGCCCACAATCTTTTGTACAAGGGACGCTCACACTAACCGGTACCTACTGATGAAGAAAACCGTCTCCCATTCTTTCCCTTCCCACGAAGGAAGTGGAACGAGCTACTCATTATAGTATATAGAGGCACGCATTATTTGCACACGCTGAAAAATAACGGCCCCAGCAACATATCGCAGGAACCATATGCATGTTGGCAACCATTTTTTCGTAAACGGAAGGTCTGCTGCGTTTTGTTTCTTTATTGTCTGTCACATATTTGTGTTCAGCAGTTTTCAAGAAACAAAGCCACATTATATTAATCATTCCCTTCCAAACATGTTATATTGAATAGCAAACAAAATGTGTTTGGACACAAGTATACTATTATTGCGACAATTTTCATGACCAACTACCCGATACTAACGCCATTGGTGCGGTTACAGTTGCCCAAAGAACAAACAGGTTGTTGGTGCGGGGTTAGAAACCTGCATGCTGAAAAAACGGCTTGCACAAAAAATTGCAGGAGACATGAGTATGTTTCCAATCAAATTTTTTAATGAATTGAATATCTGCAGCATTTTTTTCTGTGATGTCTGTCACGATTTTGTTTCCAGAAAACAAATCTACATTTGTGTCACAAAAATATATATTATATCCTATTAATCATTGTGTCTCAAACTTGTTATTTTGAATAGCAAACACAGTGTGTTTGGACACAAATGTACTATATTTGAGACAAGGTACGAACACGTTAATTTTGCATTCAAAAAACTAAAAAAAAAAACCCAGATTATTCAGCGGGTGGTACCAAAAGACGCACGATATGTTCATGGCATATTCAACTCCAAAGAATGGGAGCATTTTTTTGCTTTTTGTTTTTTTTTTAAATTGAAGAAAAAACAGAAAATTTGTACAAGTAAACGAAATATTTATTTGGATGGATAAATCAATGCCTTTTATTTACATTTTAAAGATTGTTTCATGCAAATGTTAACCATTACTACGCGTCACGGGGGCCATTCTTAAAGTGCAATTTTGGCACACTTTTCCAATACATCGGTCGGTCTCTCACCAATGACACGTATAACGTTGTATCGTGAGCAGGAATCGTGAGTGGCTGGTCCCTATGGATGAGACTCTTTTCTTGACCCCACAAAAAATAGTCTAGAGGGGTCAAAAAGCACGAGCGGAAAATAATAATGGTTCCCATTACATCCTATGAATCGTGAGATGTGAGCTTTCTAGTTGTATACTCACTGATTGAGACCTACAGGTTTTCACCGGTTCCAAACTTTTTCGTGGCTACATACTCTATAGTGGCTACATACTCTATATAATCGAGGTGGCCGCCGTCGAATGAATTATTAGGTGATTTGAGCAGGGATCGACCACGTTCTCATGTACAATATCCACGAACACTACCATTGCACCACCGAGTGCAACATCGGACAAACAAGGCGGCCAATTAACAGCGCCACAAGGTGACATTAATTGCTCATCAAACTCGCCTCTTAACTGGTTCATGGTATCGCGTGCAGGGTGGTATAAGTCACCGTCTTGTTGAAACAACATGTCAACTAAGTCCTATTCTTCCATTTGGGGCAAAAAAAAATTCATGACCATCGAACGATACCTTGATTGAACGACCACAACTTTTAGGCCATCATCGTGTTTGAAGAACCGACTAAAGCGCACCAAACAGTGCATTTTTCAGGATGCATTGGCGGCTCTTGAATCACCTCTAGCTGCTCTTCAGACCAAATTGGGCAATTCCGTTTATTGGCGTACCCATTGAGCCTAAATGGGCTAAAAACCATAAAATGATCGTAACTTGCGAAACACACTTTTTACAGAGCGCGATTTTTGATAATATTATTTTAGTCCTTTGTAAGTCTCATGTTATCACCCTGTCGCCACTCTGTTAGCTGGTTTGTGGTGATTCTCTGCATCTCACATTGAACATGGGTGCAGCGTTGTCATTTAATTAGTTTTGTACTCATTTGATCTCTAACGTTGTTTCTTTGAGGGAGTTTCCCTTCACCACCAAGGGCAGTATAATTCCCAAGGGGCTATAAGCCTTATAATTGGTCAGTTGTAGATAGAGCAATCGTGCCAATAGGTGATTTATACAATAGAGTTGGTCCAACAACAGTGTAAACTTCAAACTTCCTAGCAAACTTCACAGTGCTGCAAAAAGTGGTGCGACTTTAAGACAATGCAACCGATCCTAAAAAGGGGTGCAATGGGTGAAACTCCAGGTAGCATTGCGAAACTTGATGAAGTTTTCTTGATTTTATATGTTGACAATTTTTATTCTCTATGATAAGGGCTACAACTTTCCCTCAGAGACTAAATCAAAATTCCGAATGAATTGCAAGATATGAGCCTGATAAAATTATCAAATTTTTGCAAAACTGACACCGAGGACCAAAATCTTTGGGGGCCCATTAACAAAAGTCCATGACTTTGGGCAAAACTGGGTGAGACGGGTTTGTTTTGATTTTATATCACGTAGTGGAATCCGCATATCGTTATATTTCCATGACTTAAAAAATTACTAGTTAGTTCCAACACGTTTAAGGCGCCTGTTGAAAAATACGATAATTTAAATGGATTTTTAAGAAAAGATACTTTTTGTAAAACGATAAAGATATTTTAAGAACTTTTTTTATAGAATGTACTTTTTTTTAAAAAAAAGTGAATTTTTAGGAACTTTTTGTAAAAATGTGTATTATATTTTGCCGAAAATGATCTTTTTTTAAAGAGAGGTACTTCTTCTATTAAAAGCTAATGTTTTTGATGTGTTAACATCTATAGACACGGGTAGGGCAATTTATCAAAGTGAACTCATGCAAACAACAAACAGCGTTAGCATCACATACGTGGTTGTTCTACAACAATAGTCTCTGCCTGAAAATAAATATGACTGTATTGATGTAGCAGCAGCGAGCAAACAAGCAGGTCGACGTCGCCAAAGAGTATTTAAAAGTATAGAGAACTCATGTAACGTATTGTATGACTCAAAAGCACTGGCGACATCTGGCGAATGATTCGAAACGTATTACTCTCTTTTTATCATAACTTGGTTCATTCATAATTTTGATGTGAAACATTGATGCCTTTTGAAAACATCATTCTTTTTGTATTGTTTTATGTAATAATATTGTCGAAATGGCCGTCGGTGGTGCAATGGTTAGTGTGCGCGGCTCTTGTACATGAGATCCTGGGTTCGAACCCGGCTCAGACCACCTTCAAAAAAATTTCTTTCGGCGGCGGTCACCTCGCATAGTGACGGCGACACTATCGAGTATCTAGCCATGAAAAAGCTTCTCAAATTACCGTTCGGAATCGGTGTAAAACTGTAGGTCCCAATCAGTGAGTGAAAACTGGAAAGCGCACAGCTCAGTGATTGTGAGAAGTTCTCCTCAGTCCCTTCATGGGATGTAATGGGAAACCATTTATTTATTTTATTGTCGAAATGTTGCATTTATATTGAAATATTCTATAAAGACAGTTTCTGCTATTTTGCTCAGACTCTCTGCATGAGAGGGGAAAGAGTGCAATAAGTTCTCTGTACTATTCAATACTTTTTGTTGTCGCTCTGTTTGCGAGAAACCAAAAACAATTATTTCAGTGAACTAAAAATTGCTTTATTTATTTCAACAATATTGCATCTTATGTTAAAGCAGACGTAAGAAAAAAGAAAGTGCAATAGCAAAAGAGCCTTCAGCACAAAAAGTATATTTTTTTTTTATTTTCCAATGTAACATTTACAAATGTGTTCATAGAAATCGAACAGGTACCGTGTAACAAAAAGGTGTTAACACATCGCCCGTGAGTCCGAACACTCATTGATTTTTTAAAAAAAAACATACTATTTTTAAGAAGAAGTACTTTCTGTAACAAAAAGCCATAAGAGTAAGATATTTTTTACAAAGAAGTACTATTTTTAAGAACATGTACTTTTTAAAGAAGTGTTGCTTAGGAAAAGGTTATTTTTTTACGAAAATGTCATTATTTTCAGAAAGGCTACTTATCGCAAGAAAAGAAAAGAAAATGTGTTATTTTAGTTTTAAGAAAAGGTACTTTAAAAGAAACGGTATTTTTTTAAGAGAATTTTTTTTGAAGAAACATTTTTTAAGAAATAGGAATTTTTGTTGGAATTGGTAATTTTTTCAAGAATCGGTACATTTTTAAGTGTAGGTACTTATCTCAAAAGAAGTTAGTTCGATTCACAAAAAATGTACTCTTTAAAGAAAGGGTAGTTTTTAAGAAAAGGCAAGTTGTTGTAAGAAAATTTACTTTTGTAAGAATAGGTACTTATTTAAAAAAAATTCCTTTTTTTAAGAAAGGGTACTTTTAGTAAGAAAATATATTTTTTATAAGCAAAGGTTATTCTTTAGAATAAGCTATTTTTTAAGAAAATGTATTTTGTTTAAGAATATGAATATGTATGTTTTTCGAGAAAATTTACTTTTTTTAAGAAAAGGCACTTATTTGCAGAAATTTTCTTTTTTTAAACTTCTTTTACTTTCTTTCAATTCTTTCAGTTTCTTTACATTCAATTGGATTCAAAACTACAATATATACTAAATATTGGTTACAGGCACCTAACATAGGCACTAACATAGGCACCTTACAGGTTACCTAACATACTTCCCATTAAACTAGAAATTTCCCAACATATGTTAGTCTAGACACAAACCAAAGCAAAAGTACGCAATATAGTTGCTAATACTGGGGTAGTGTTTAGTAATAGTGTTTTTTTTTTAATTTTTTTTTATTTAGCCCCTATCCCGAAACGTGTGATAAGGAAAAAATCCAATGAGGGTTCGAACTCACGGGCGATGTGTTAACACCTTTTTGGTACACAGTAACTGTTCGATTTATACGAACACATGTGTGAATGTTACATGGGAAAATGAAAAACAGCGTTCAATCATATGATGACGTTACATTTAAATAATATTAATATTTAAAATTATTTAAAGACCAGTGCAAGCACATGTGTCATTATTTTCTTGCTTAAAACTTTTTGTTTTATTCCCAGAAACAACAAAGAGAATGCAAAGCAACAGACACAGGAACATACATACATGCATTTTTATGTTCGCACATACGCTATTCAAGTTCACAAAATTCTCGTTGCTCTCTTGTTATCTCATTTTTATATACGTATAATACGTCATTATTGTATTTGCTCTGAGAGTGAGAGATCTTAGAATATGTAAACCTAACCAACATACCCCATTTTGTTCAAATACCGTTAACAGGAGCAGAAATAATGGATTTTTAATTTTTGATTTGTATGGGAGGTACCACGCCCATTAGTCCAATCCCGCCCATATTTCGACATTTCATTTTTGTCGTCGCCAGTAGTTTGCCTGCGAAGTTTCAGCTCGATTGGATTACGGGAGAAGGATTAAAAATCAATCCAAATTTTTTTCGGCATACATACATACAGGCAGGTGAAGTTAATATAAAGAATTTAAAAAGCCGTTCAATCAAATGATGACGTTTCATATAAAAACAGCCAAACAGTCAACATCACACATACTTTGTACGAAGTAGCTGACGTATTAGTGTGTCACCATAACGTCGACTGCGCAAGTCTGCAAATGAAATTTTGAGTGGCTATGATTTATATCTCCGTTCAACAACAGCAACAGACACATGTACATACATACATTATTATGTTAATACATACGCTATAGACACAATTTCGTTTGCCTCACCCCTGCCCCACCACCCTTACATTGCTCTCTTGCTCGCTCATTTTTGTTTAACACGTCATTTTTCTGTTTCGCAGTCGCAGAAAATCTGGTTTTAACAGCAGCAGAAAACCTGTCTGTGTGTTGTTTGCATGTGTTGACTTTTATAGATTTAGTCCCAATACGCCGCTATAGATGTTAACACATCAAAAAAAAGTAGTTGTCTAAAATTTCATTTGTTCGGAAGAATAATTTCTTGCACACGGGATTAAGGTATGTGATCGTTTTTCATGAACATAGATTTATACTAACTTAACTGTTATCTAAACAATATTATATTATTTCATCACAATTCTGAATATTATCTTTTCTTCTTCTTGTTTGCTTCCTAAATTCCTAAATTATTTTTAATAGTAATTTAATTAATAATTATATGTTTAACATAAACAAACACATGCCAAAAATCACAAACAAGAAACTTAACTTAATCTTTCAATATTCAGCCATCAGATGTTACATCGCAAGTGCTAAACTGACAAGGTGCCATCCATGTGGCCTGGCATGATGTGTGGCGGTGATGTGATGTCTGACTGCTTGGTGTCTTTAAGTTGAGCTGTCAAAAACATCAGCAAACTTGTAATTTATACCTACAAACTAATAAATCAAAATTTATATTTAATAGTTTCACATTTATGTTTAACTTTGAAATTCTTCACTGTATTCATTTGGCAGGTTGAGCCTTAAGACCCCGCCAAATGTTTTAGACGTTTTGTCGATTTGTATCGGGTGTGGATTACAGTTTTTTTTACACAGTTGTTGTGTTAAAGAGTTGTAGGAACCAACAGAAAATTGCCAAAATATCTGTTTTTGTTTTATTGCAGTCATAAAATATGAAATTTATCATGGAAATCATTAAGTAATTTTTAACAACGCAGCTTAAGTTTTAGGCAATTAATATGATGGTTGTCTTTAAAGGTAAAGTTGATTTGTTTTTAAATACATGGATTTTGTTTGCAGAAATAGACAGAGACATTGGGCAGGTGTTCGGAACAGGAGAGACTATCAAAATTTTGACAATTATGTTGAACTACATTTCTTGATATTATCCGAAGGGTATTTGTTCTCTTTTGTAGATCCCTTTATTTACCATAGTACTTTGTAGTTATTAAATCCAATTCAATTTTTCAAGGTTTATCAGGAATTAAGATATATTGACGAGAATACCAATTTCTCTTCTTTTTAATCCCCATTACCTGTAAAACTACTTAAGGTGCCAGCTAATGCGAATGCCATTACACTTTTATTTGCATTCAACTAAAACGAAATCCTTCAAAAAATAAAATTGAATTTAATCCACTCAAAACCAAACGTTTTTCCTATTTCAATTAAAATGATTTATTCAAGTGGAACAAGTTTTAAGCTAACTAAATGAATGACTAATTCGTCTTAACCTGTAGAGCTTCTTCATCTTCTTCTTGGTGTAGGCACTATACCTCTATGTTATAAGACAACGAATATATTAAGGGTATTCAAGTACAAATAAAGTCGTAAAAGTCTTAGCCTTAAAGGAAATTACAACTATAAACATAACGAGGATCTAAAACAACTAAATTTGGAAAATATTAAGTTTGTTTTAAAATTCATAAATTGGATGGCTAACAAAGTTTGGCCACTAGGCATGGTAATTCATTGATTTCGAACAATTGTCTAATGGAATCAAATGACATCTAAATGTTCACAATCTAAACGTAGATTCTTTGGATCTTTAAGAAAAGATTCTTTTTGTAAAATGATAAAATTTTTGAAAATTTTTTTTAAACAATGTGTTTTTGTTTAAAAAAGTCCTTTTAGTATGAATATGTATTATAGTTTTTTAAGATAAGGTATTTTTTAAGAAAAGGTACTTTGTTTAAAAATATGAATAGGTATTTTTTTGAGAAAATTCCCTTTTTTTAAGAAAAGCCACTTATTTAAGGAAATATGCTTTTTTTAAATTTCTTTCACTTTGGCTTTTCTAAATTTACTTTTTATTGGGTTCAAATCTACAATATATACTAAATATTGGTTACAGGCTCCATCTAGAAAACTTGCCATTAAACACGAAATTTCCCAGCATATGTAAGACATCTAGTTAATTTATTTCTCTATAACCTAAGCCGTTAGTCTACTAAACAATATAGTTTATAATACTGGGTTAGTTTCAGCATAATAGTGTTAAAACAAAAGTTTTTTATTTTTTTATTCATTTAGCCTCCATACCGCAACGTGCGATAAGGAACTTCGTTCCAAAAAACGCTTAGATCTCATTTAGGCTAAAAAATTCCAAAAGTTCATACCTTTAGGCCACAATAAAAATTGTATCTAATGTGAAACGATGGGAGGCTAGAACTGAAATAGCTAGACGGTTTGCCAGGAATCATGAGGACGCATTTTGCAAAACTTCTTTTTTTAAAATTACATTTCGATGAATAGAGACAGGGAATGGTATTGAGATTAAATATTAATATAAAAATTACATGAGGTGTCAGGGGACAGGCGGTTGGAACGAAGTGCCTCTCGCTATACATATATATATTATATACTAGTTAGTTCCAACACGCTTAAAGTCTAAGGCGGATCTTTAAGAAAAAATACTTTTTGTAAAATGATAAACTTTTTTTAAGAAATTTTTTATTTATTGAATGTATTTTTTTTAAAAAAGTAAATTTTTAAGAATATATGTTATATTTTCCCGAAAAGGTCTTTTCTCTAATGAGACGTACTTCTTTTATAAAAGCTAATGATTTTTTTTTCAGAAAAAGTAAAATTTTAAATAAGAAGTACTTTCTGTAAGAAAAGCCTCAGATTATTAATCTTTTTCGCAAAGAAGTACTTTTTTAAGAACAGGTACTTTTTAAAGAAGTGGTACTCTTTTTAGAAAAAGTTTAAGAAATTTACTTATTTTTAGAAAGGCTACTTTTATCTCAAGAAAATAAGAGAAAAGGTATTATTTCATTTTTAAGAAAATGTACTTTTAAGAAAAGGGATTTTTGTAAGAAAAGGTATTTTTTTAAGAGAAGGTATTTTTTTTTTTGAAAAAAACTTTTTTTTTTAAGAAATAAGAATTTTTTTTAGAATTAGTCCTTTTTTCAAGAACAGGTACAATTTGAAGAGTAGGTATTTGTCTAAAGAAAAGTTATTTTGTTTTATATAACAAGAACTTTTTAAAGAAAACGTAGTTTTTTGAAAAGGCAATTTGTTGTAAAATAATGCACTTTTTTACGAAAAGGTACTTATTTAAAAAATTACTTTATTTAAGAAAAGGTACTTTTATTAAGAAAATTTACTTTTCTGAGCAAAGGTACTTCTTTAAGATAAGGTATTTTGTTAAGAAAAGGTACTCTGTTTAAGAATATGAATAGGTATTTTTTTTTTTGAAAATTTCCTTTTTTTTAAGAAACCGCACTTTTTTAAGAAAATGTTATTTTTTTTAAACTTTTTTCACTTTGGCTTTTCTAAATTTACTTTTTATTCGGTTCAAAACTACAATACATATGTAATAAACACGCTCCACGTAGACAACTTCCCACTAACCCAAAAATTTCTCCTCATATGTTAGTCTAGACACAAACCAAACCAAAAGTACGAGTGTAAGACTAATTGTGCTGCCAAATGTAATTACATTCTCAGGGTTGTATTTCACGGATTTGATTTCATGGAGTCTTTCACTTTGGCTTTCTAAATTTACTTTTTTTTACAATATGCAATAAACAGGCTTCAGCTAGAAAACGTCCAATTAAACCAAACCAAAAGTACGCAATATAGTTTATAATATTGGGTTGTAATAAAGTAGTTAAAAAAAGGTGTTTAACATTTTTTCTTTTAGCCCCCATTCCGCATCGTTCGTTAAGGAACTTCGTTCCAAAAAGTTTATACTTTAGCCGCAAATAAACAACTGCTATAGTAAAAGCTTTATTTTTTGTAAACAACCAAGCTATATGTATCTGGTTGCACCGTCCTGTTGGCACTATATACATACCGTCGACAACCATGTTGTCCAATAGTGGCCAAAATAAATTGGTATCATTAATCGGTACGAACTAACGTTGAGTAGAGTGGCTGTTATTATATACAAGTTTGTCCAATGGCGACAGTTGTGATACCATGGGAAGTCATGTTCCGTCCCCATCATTAAACCTATAAATTGACCTGGTGTGGTTAATGGGCATTGAAGCCGTATGATAATCCATCCCTGTGTAACAAGATGGGAGACATTTTAGTCTCTGGCGAACCAATTTTTGCTACGCAGAACTAATTTTAGATCATTCAGCTTAGCTTCCTGAATATACGTTGGAAACGGAAAAATTTAAGACTCCAGATGTTGTCACCTACTAACACAAAATGCGCACCAGAAGCAGATCAACTGTTCGACACTCTGGTCTTTCTCCCAGCAGCTTTTGCCGTATTTATGAGCTGAGATAGCGTAGAGTTATCCTGAGAATTTGGGGATATCAACGGTTTCGAACGATTTTGAAGGTGTATGTCACCCGCTCGTTTCCACCACCGCTATAAATTCAAAGGGTAGCGCCATCTGTTGACTTAATGGGCACGCCATCTGTTGGATTCAACTGCAACGTTAGAGCAACAACGCCATCTGGAGGAAAATAACAACAACACACGAAGTTATCGTCAGCTGACCATCAGATTATATTAAAACTTACGGTCACATCTGTGAGGGCTAACACCTACTATCAGCGCTGAGTGTATAAAAGGCGGATCAGCTTAGTTCACGGGGTGCACAAATTTGATGACTTCCTAACGAGGCTGGTATGTGACTACCTAATGGAGAGGCACATCTCAGAGGCTGCGAGTCTCAGACAGTAGAGACAAAGATGGAGGTGACACAGGGATCGATCCGGGTACGCCGTATAGTATAAATTGTACTTGACGGATATGGGGGACAATCTTTATAATCGCAAATGTCATATTGGTAACAGCTTCCCATTCTAGGGCGAAAACGGCGAACAAGATAATTCAGAGTTACATGTTCAGAGTTACAAATATAACTGGATGTACCAAATTATACCTGTCTGGCAGCTAAAGGTAAAAGGAGTAACCTATTTAAAAAAACGAGAAGACATGCGTTGATCCAGAGGGTAATCGCGCATAGTATAGTCAGATATTTCCTACTTGTTTATCCTTGAATATTAATATGTATGTCCAAAATATTGCTGGTGTTCTACTATTTTTCTCAAAAAAAAAATTTGCCCTGGCGACCACTGATTATATCTCAGCTTCAAATGCCCAAACCCGTCGGTACACGATTTAGGTCTTAACTTGTTCACACCTGCCTGGTACTCCCACTAATTGTGACTCCAGACCACCATTCGTTCGCATATGTAAGAACTCCAATTTAAGACATGGGCTTGCATGTAAAAACGGGCATACCCACCTGCTCCATGCCTACTGGTATAAATAACTTAGTCCCTATTATTGCCAGACCATCTTCTCTATGGTCCCTGGAATGCTCCCATGCCCGCCACCCTTATAGCGTGGATATCTAACTGCTTGGCCATATCTCGCTTAGAGATAACCGGCAGTTATGGACAAATTTGAAGTCAGGAATTAAGGTTGCGGAGGTTTTCTATAAATACAGAACTGCCAGCAACCAAACAAATTCAAAATAATGAAAAACATTCTCATGTTATATTACAATTGGCATCCGAATCCTCAACCTACATTTGAATTAATTACCTGAGCAAATGCAAATTAAAATTTTTTGATATAATTACATCTATAGGGCAACCTATTAAAGTGAACACATGCAAACAACACACAGCGTTAGCATCACATACGTGGTAGTTGTACAATAATAGACTCTGCCTGAAAATAAGTATGATGGTATTGATATAGCGGCAGCGAACAAACCAGCAGGTCGTCGTCGCCAAAGAGTATTGAATAGTATGGAGAACTCATGGAACGAATTGTATGACTCAAAAGCACTGGCGATATCTGGCGATTGATTCAACATGTATTACTCTCTTTTTTTCATAAATTGGTCGATTCATATTTTTGATTTGAAATATTGATACGTTTTGAAACATGTATGCTTTTTGTATTGTTTTATGTAATAAAATTGTCGAAATGTTGCATTTATATTGAAATATTCTATAAAGAGAATAAGACTCATTATGCTCTCTTACTCAGACTCTCTGCGTGAGAGCGGAAAAAGTGTACTAAATTCTCTATGCTATTCAATACTTTTGTCGTCGCTCTGTTTATCACCAAACAAAAACAATTTCTTCAGTGAGCTAAATATTGCTTTATTTACTTTAACAATATTACATCTAATGTTAAAGCAGATGTAAGAAAGAGAAAGTGCAATAGCAGAAAGATAAGCTTTAAGAACAAAAACAATTTTTTTTACGTTCCAATGCAACATTTACTAATGTGTTCATTGAAATCGAACAGGGACCGTGTAACGAAAAGGTGTTAACACCTCGCACGTGAGATCGAAGACTTACTGAATGTTTTTAATTGTCATTCAACCATTGATGAGCATTTTTTGTGAGGCAGTTTCGCAACTTGGTTGAATTTTGCGAGTCTTTTTCTATGAAATTTGATCAACTTGTTAAAAGCATTTCGTCTGTGTATCATGGAGTGCACATCTGTATATTTCTGCCAATTGCGATTTTAAAAGTAAGTGATTTTCTAACAAAATTTCATTAATTCCCTCACTAGAAAACCTCTTAAATGAAGACAGAATCATAGCTGCCTTAGACTTCACATGTGTCACCTGAAAAATGGTATTGTTTATATTTCAATATGTTAGAATCTACCAAATATTGGAATCTGTTTTCATCGAGAATACCCTTATTGTTTTGAAATCCAAAACAGGCCGATGCGTTTAGAAAAATGCAAGACAAGTCTTAGTAAATCTCCTTAAATTTCTACTAAGAACTTTTAATTAAAAATTAGAAACAAATCGATTTCTTGCTGTTGATATTTTTTTAATTCTTCCATGCATTTCCTAACAACCAACTACAATGACAATAACAAAAGAAAAAATTTCATTAAATTCATTGTGAAAATGTTGAGATAGAGAGGAAAAACTTTGTGTAAAGAAATGCAATGAATATAGAACACAGCACAGTATTGAAGAAAAAGTTTTGCTGTTACAACATGTTTAGATAAAATAAAACAAGACGCTGAAGTCTGGTGTAGGTAATAGCACTATTGCTCAGAACACTTCTACTCGTTGAGAAAGTTCAACGAAATGCACAAAGTTTAATGTATTGCAGTGTTATTTTTTTGGAATTCTTGTTTAACCAATTTCTTCGCTGATATGTAATGACATAATTTCATCAGATAAATATGAGGGGAATTCAGTACACTATAGGCAGAAATATAGACTCTGAAAATTGTGTCGATTTTTGTTGTTTGGATGGACATACAACGTGTTTGTAGCTTGTCGCAAATATAGTATACTTGTGTCGAAACACATTGTGTTTGCTACTCAATATTAAATGTTGGAGACGCAATGATTAACAGGTTTTAATTAATGTTTTTTTTACCCAAATGTAGTTCTGCTTGTTGAAAACTGCTGACAACATAAATATGACAGACAACAAAGCAACAAAAAAGCAGCAGATCTTCAATTCATAAAAACAATACTTGCAAACATATAAAGGGGCCGCCAAATAACTTTTTTTTTGAAAATGCTATAGAAAAAAACTACTGAATATTTTCTCAAATTTCTTTATTTATTTGAAAGTACAATCCTTCCGGTTAATAACGGAAAATAATTTCATTCAAATGGCTGGCTCGGTTGGCCATGCAGTAGCCTACACGATCGGTGCCATTTTTAAGCACATTATCGATTGTGTGCAGCTGTATTTCAACAATGGCTTCACGAATATTGTCCTTTAAAGCGTCAATTGTCTCTGGCTTGTCGGCGTAACACTTATCTTTGAGGGCACCCCACAAATAATAGTCCAACGGTGTCAAATCGCAGCTCTGAGGTGGCCAACCGACATCAGCTCTGCGGCTGATAATGCGATCTTCAAAAACAGGGCGCAAAACATTGAGTGTAGCTTCGGCTGTGTGGCACGTAGCGCCGTCCTGTTGAAACAAAATGGTGCCAATATCCTCCTCTTCAATTTTTGTGAACAAAAATTCGTTCAACATGGCCCGATAACGATCGCCATTGACAGTAACGGCCATTCCTTGCTCATTTTCGAAGAAAAATGGCCTAATTATGCCTCTGGACCAAAATCCGCACCAAACACTGACTCGTTTTGGGTGCATCGGCTTTTCAATGTATGCGTGTGGGTTTTCTGTGCCCCAAATGCGACAATTTTGCTTGTTTACATACCCGCCAAGATCAAAATGAGCTTCATCTGAAAATATGATTTTTTTTTTGGCAAAATCGGCATCTTCTGTAAGACGATCGCAGGCACATTTTTCCCATATTTCCCAGCGTTGTTCAAGAGTATACACAGCCATATTCGTTCAGCAGAAGGATAAAACTAATTATCTGTCAAATCAGAGATGAGCTAAGTGTTACCATTCACGAAATAAGCACTAGTTGAAAAAAACGCTAGATGGCGGACCCTTTACACACATGGTTCCTGCAATATGCCTGTTTTCCAGCGTATGGTCTTATAATTAAGGTCATGTTTGGGAAGTCAAACCGATATTATGACAAAAAAAAATACAACTGTCCTTTTTATAAACGAAAATTCAAAGAAAAAAAAATGCCAAATATATGCTTTAGATAAAAGGGTAAAGTTAAGAGTACAGCTTAAGTTAACCCTCCGCTGTTTGCGGCAGAAGATTTTCATCAAAGGTGTTCTTTTAAGTGGCGCTTACACTCTTTTTTAATAACCATACACATTTGGAATTTGACACATCCGCTTAAGCTGACAGCTACCAACATACATATCTCAGCCGTAGGGTATTAACAACTAGAGCATTTGCATTCTAACAAGTCAACTCGTTAGCTTCCCCCAAAATACTTTTTTTTTCATACGCACACGCTTGTAAATAGTTGCTACTCGCTTCGAAGCAGAGCTCCATTATCCCTTTTTAATTTATAGCAGTTCGAGGAACATTGTTGTATGTTGGAACAGTAGTTGTATGTTTTAAATTTATAAAACAAGATACGCATCTATACATTTACGCGTACGCTGTTGTTTTTTTTGTCTAGTCTTTTCTTTATTTCATATTATAGACAACACAGTGGGGGGAAATGCCTTTGTTTATAATTTTTACATAATTCTATTACAAAAAAAAAACTTTAACGAAATAACAGAACAAAATTATACAACTCAAGACGACGAGCAAATAAGTAAAACAAAAAGCGCATGCGTCCACGAGCGAACTGCGTGTATTTGATGATACACATTTACGCAAGCTCTCTCATTTCGCGTACCGCAAGAGAGAAGTAGAAGGCTATTAGGTAGAGAGATAATTAAAAATGGTTCCCGGTAATGAATGTGTATAGGTGCTTTCTCTTATTCGCCATAACTTAATTAATAAATAAATTAGTACATGAAATTTACCACCACAAACACAAAATGTACCAGAAACTGTATAAAGCAATTACTTACCATAATGTGTACCAAAAAGTAACGGGTTTTTCAAGAAGAGCGTTAAATAAAACAAAACCGGTTTTAGATACCAATGAAATTCTTTATTCCTGTGCAAGTACGTTCGATGCCATTATGCATGGAACTCGAATTCTTTTGCACGGCCACCACGGGCACGCTTGCAGAAGTCCAGACGCTGAACCCAATTTTCGACGGTTTTCAAGCATAAATCGGCCGATACTGCTGTCGTCGCATTACGTCTTAAAACATTCCAAAACCTAATTTCGCTCAAGGATACTAAGGCTCTAATATGGCTGCTTCTCTATGTTACACCCTATGGTGATGGTTAAAAAGGTAAAATTGGCCAAAAAGTACAAACAATGTACAATTAATATACCAACAAGTACATAAATTGTAGCGGAAAGTAGAAAAATGATTTTGACGTGACAACGTCTTAAATTAGGTTGCGGCTGGGAGTCACTTATGAAAAAGTGTAACGCCCGGTAACGTTACGATGAGTCACCGAACACAAGTAAACGCAATGTGTTTACTTGTGTGCCAGAAACGATTTGCTTTGCTGGCTTCTAGTGACTGTTGGTCGGTGGTGTGAGTGTTTTTGTTTTTTGGCACATCATATATATGACGACTGAGCAAGTATGTATGTGCGTATATATGTGCGTGTGTATGAATATTGATTTAGATCAGTCTGCATTGGATAAGGTATTATTTTTTGTTTTTTTTTGTTTTTTGTTTTTTGGCTTTATGATATGTGTAGTGTATGTTTGTGTGTAGAAATTTTCATATGAATTAGGTAGCCAAAACGAAACAGAGAGCTGCGGTCGGCTTTAAAAACGATATGCGAATATGATGAATTGAAATAGTTTTTGGTTAGTAAATTATTTTCTTTTGTTTTTAATAAAAGAAATGTTTATTTTTTATAATAAAAGAAATGTTTATATTTTATAATAAAGGATATGTTTATTGTTTATAATGTCACATTTGATAATGTGTTCATAGAAATCGCACAGGTACCTAGATGGTGTTGAAATTACTTCTATTTTCCTAAACCATAAGTTTCAATAAATGTTAAAACATCGCCCGTGAGTTCTAACACTCATTGGGCAAGTGAGTTCATTGCACTCCTATTGTGCAATTTAATTATATTCATATCAATAAATATTCTACCGAGAAAAAGACGTTGTCACGTAAAATCTTCGCCCGTAAAACCGACTTTACAGGCAACAATTTTTTTTTTGTAGTAAAAAGCAAAAAGTTTCACAAAATGCAAACAAAAATATACCAAAAAGTGTATAAAGGTGCCTAAAACTATTCCATACAAATTATTTCATAATGTTCATAAAATGTACCAACGAGTACATAAAGTGTACTCAATAGTGCATAGAACGTACCAAATAGTACATTAAGTGTACTATAAAAGTACATAGAGTGTACCCAAGAAGGTGCATAATGTGAAAGAATCATGTCCATAAAGTGTACTAAAAATATGCTTAAAAGTACAAAAAATGTACCAAAAAGTGCGTAGAGTAAAGTACATGAACTACACTTTATGTACTTTTTTGCACTTTATGTACGAAAATTTTGCGTACTCTTTTATGTACATTTATTTCGGTACCCATTATGTAGATTTTGGGTACACAAATTGCATCTTCTGGTACACTTTGTGTACATGTGCATTTTTTGGTGAATTTTTCGTACACTTTATGGACATTGTGGACAGTATGCAGGTTTCTGTGATACTCGATGTACTTTTTTTTTGGTACACTTGACGTACTTTTTAGTAGATTTTTTGTACACTTTATGGACATTGTTGGTACTTATTTTATTTACCTTTTTGGTACTCTTTCTTTGACACATTCTAATAATTTTTTTAGTACAATTCTTAGCAAATTTGTCGAACTTGTTTTTAGATTTATTATAATCTTTTGTTTGTTGTGAGAAGCTTTTCCCAATTCCTTCATGAGATGTAATGGGAAGCCATATATTTATAATCTATTGTAGTTGTTGGTTGTGAGACGCTCGCCCCAATCCCTTCATGTGATGTAATGGGACAGCAAAAATTAACAAGTGGGGTGTTTTTCGCACAAAATTCTCTATGTTCCCCCACTGTTGTGTTGCGTTTTTTTGGTGCTTCACTTGCGTACTTCCGATATCTAGTATGCGCACTTTGTTTCGCTGCTGTCTGTTTCATTTTTAGGAAAGATGCCGATGATGTTGATGGCGATAGTGTGTAATAGGGGAAGTCTTGTACTCTATTTTGATATCAAACCACCATGCAGAGTCTGTCTTCAGTTCTGTTGGTGTTTTTTTTTTCCACCGATGTTTGGTCTGATATCTTTGTAAGTAATTTAATTTATATTACCATTGATAGATAAGTCCAGAGTGAGGAGTGCTGTTGTTTTAATTTCTTCATTGTTTGTGGGTAAAGTTCCTTCCCTGCATTCTTGGTCTTAAACTGTTCCCTCTTGTGATGCAGTATAACAACCAATTCATTAAATGCGTTTATTTTGTGGTTTTTCGGTGGCACAGAACCAGGCAGTGTGCCACACCACTACACCTATGCTCTCTTACATGCGAGTGGGGTGGTTGATAGCGTAAAGGCCAAAGGGGTGTGGTTTTAATTGTTTTTTTTTTTGAGTTGGTTTGCTTCTTTCTTGGTCGCTGGACAAAACCCAACAGCTACCGTATTACTACTTATGGTAAAGTGTTTTAAAGGCAAGAACTGCAATAATTTAGCTCTGAAAGTGGTTAATTTAAGCCGACCACAAGGTTTCCTATTACAATCACTTACACACTGGTACAGGCAGCACACGAATTCATTCAAAAGTGGCAGTAAAATTCGGATATACAACTGGGCCAGTGGTGTGTGCTGTGGTGCAGTGGTGTGAGTGTGTCAAGGGAGAAATTATTGTAAGTTTCAAGGATACCACAGGTAAACTGCACTTGTATTGTGAGTATTATGTGCACTAAGTAATGCTACTGATATAGTACATTTTAGTTCCGGGTGTAGAGGAAATGATCTGGTTTCGGTAAAATGACACTTTTGGTAGTTGGTTCAACATAACATTAGCTGGATGTTATAAAACAAAGCACTGAAATACAACTTTGATGGGCTGTAATAAGTCAATACATATGAAGGTCGTTCTTAAGAAAACGGTCAATATTATCTATCCTATAACCAACTATGTAGTTGTATTGAGAGTTGTTTTAGTTTTTAAAGCCTGTTCGAAATGTTGAAGTGGTTTTGCTGTATGGAGGAAATCGTATCTGATCACTATTCATAAATCTGTTATTTAAAAAATTTCATATCACACGTTGTGGGATGGACAAAAATTAACCAAGTTTTGTTTGGACACTATTACGCTACGACCCACTATTATCAACTATATTGTTTAATTTTGCTTTGGTTTATGTCTAGACTAACTAGATGTCTCACATATGTTGGGAAATTTCTTATTTAATGGGAATCTTTTACTTTGCAGAATCTTCTATACAAGATAAACAAAGGAATATCTTTTATCGTTATTACGATATTCGGTATCAAAATTTACAGTTGTCAATATTTTCATTTACTTTTTTCAGACGTTTGTAAATAAATGGGCCATTTGAGGGAAAATAGTATTTCTGAAAACACCACTAAATTGGCAACACTTAAGTAAAGTAGTCACTGAACAAACTTTAAATCCATCTCAAGCCGTTTCGATATGCCGACTTCTCGAATTTGGAATTTGTTTTAACCTGTAAAAAGCAGAATCTTTTTCAATGGTACAATGATTTCAGAACTTTCTTTATTGGAACAAAGTTCCCTATCGCAAGTTGCGGGATGGGGGCTAAATGAAACAAATGTAACAACAGTGTTATCAACTATCGGGTTTTTCAATAAGGGCGCAACAAAAGTTTTTCTAAATAAAACAAAACTGGTTTTAGATACCAATGAAGTTCTTTATTCCAGTGAAAGTACGGTCGATGCCATTATGTATGGAGCTCGATTTCTTTTGCATGGCCACCACGGGCACGCTTGCAGAAGTCCAGACGCTGAACCCAATTTTCGACGGTTTTCAAGCATAATTTGGCCGATACTGCTGCCAGTTCACGTTCGATATTCGTACGAAGTTCATCAATCGTCGCTGGCTTGTTGGCATAGACCATAGACTTGATGTAGCCCCACAGGAAATAATGTAACGGCGTCAAATCGCACGACCGAGGCGGTGGTTCACCAAACTTGGTTTCCAATAAATTGACTGTGGCATTCGCTGTGTGGCTTGTGGCGCCGTTCTGTTGGAACCACATGTCCTTCAAATCCATATTATCCCATTGGGGCCAAAAATATTCGATTATCATTGAACGGTAGCGATTCGCATTCACAGTAATGTGCCGGTCTTGATCATCACAGAAGAAGTACGGCCAATGACGCCGCCGGCCCATAAACCGCACCAAACTGTAATTTTTTCGGGATGCAATGATGACTTATGGATTACGTGTGGAGTGCTGTCAGACCAGTAACGCATATTTTGCTTATTGACGAAGCCATTCAGCCGGAAATGAGCGTAATCGCTGATTGTTGAGGCCTCTTAAAGTTGAGGCCACTGACTCCAAATTTCGGTAGTAAATTTTAATAATTTCGACTCGTTGTTGTCAAATGAGCCAAAAGTCAAAAGAGCGGGAAAAAATATGACGTCGTTTGCTGTCCCTATCGATTTGCTTTTGTAGCGTCTCTGTTGAAAAGCCCTTTATATTGGGTACTGTTTCTTTGGTGTGTGTCTAGACTAACATATGTTGGAACATTACTTGTTTAATGGGAAGATTTCTAGGTGGAGCCTGTAACCAATATTTAGTGTATATTGTAGTTTTGAACCCCATAAAAAGTAAATTTAGAAAAATCCAAGTGAAAGAAGTTTCAAAAGGACGTTTTCTTAAATAAGTGCATTTTCTTAAAGAAAGTAAATTTTCTCAAAAAAAAAAAAACACCTATTCATATTCATAAACAAAGTACCTTGTCTTAAAAAAATACCTGATCTTAACGAGCAGAATTATCTCAAATAAAGTACATTTTCTTATAAAAAGTACCTTTTCATAAAAAAAAGTTTTTTTTTAAATAAAAAGTAAATTTTCTTACAACAAATTGCCTTTTCTTAAAAAACTACCTTTTCTTCAAAGAGTACCTTTTTTGTGAAACAAAATTACTCTTCTTGAGATAGGTACCCACTCTTGAAAATTTACCTATCCTTGAAAAAAGGACCAATTTTAAAAAAAGTACCTTCTGTTAAAAAAAGTAATTTTCTTACAAAAATGCATTTTCTTAAAAGTACCTTTTCTTAAAAGTACCTTTTCTTAAAAATAAAATAATACCATTTCTATTCTTTTCTTGAGATAAGTAGCCTTTTTGAAAATAAGTGCATTTTCTTAAAAAAATAACCTTTCGCTAAAGAGAGTACCACTTCTTTAAAAAGTGTCACTTCTTAAAAAAGTACTTCTTTGTAAAGAAATTCGTACTCTTATGACTTTTTCTTTCAGAAACTACTTCTTCTTTAAAATAGTACATTTTCTTAAGAAAAACATTAGCTTTTAATTAAAAAGTACTTCTGTTTAAACAAGAACCTTTTCGGAAAAATACAATACATATTCGTTCAAAAATTACCTAAACATATACTTTTTTTTATTAAAAACAGATACATTCTAAAAACAAACAAAAAATGTTCTTAAAAAAAGTTTATCATTTTACAAAAAGTATATTTTCTTAAAGATCCATTTAAATTAGGCGTGTTGAGACTAACTAGTATATAATTTATAGCGAAAGAAACTTCGTTCCAACCGGGTGTCCCCTGACACCTCATGTGATTTTTTTAATGAATGTCACTGGTTGGACTAAGCGTTGGCGGTAGATGGTGAAGATCTTATTAAAGTGTTAGATAAATCGTTGGATATGTCAACATTTTCTTTCGGTGAGATCGGATGGAATACTGTAAACTTGAGGAGAACGATGTACAGACAACATTTTGACAGATCTGTTAGTTTTCCCGAATGATGTGATCAGAGTTGCTTTTTGAATGAAACGCACAAAAACAAAGCACACAGTAATACAAGCATTTATTTCGTACCGTTTTACAACTACAGAATGGCGCGCAAATCGTGCTACAAAAACAAAAGGTAATAACTTTTTTTCTGTGTGAGTAATCGGCTTATCTTTTTTTTTTTGTTTTGCAGGTTACTATTTAGATTTATTAAAATGAATGCTTGGGATACCGGAAAGAGGATTTGGACAGTACAGCGGTACCATGATTTGCAGTCCTTGCTTTCCACCCAAAGCGAAGTTAGATGGGAGTTTGCCCCCACTCCCCCGGGTAGATAAACCATTATCGGGTGGGTAAATATGTTTGCCGGGTCTACAAGCATAGCACGAAGACCGTACCATCGAGATCCCTTTGTTCGGGTTCAAGACACAATCGTGGCTGTAGCATCGTCAATTCATGCAAATCTACGAGTTTCTAACGGAAACCAAGTTTTCTCTAATTACGGTCGTTACAACCGAATTAATTTCAAGTTTGTTTGCTGCACCCGACTTCAAATCAAAGTTACGAACGAATTGATACTAAATTCGATGGTTTCTTCCGAATAGATGCCAAATTTGGTTATTGCAAGCGAATTGATACCATATTCGGTTAAAAGATCACCAAGTTGTTCCAAATTCACAGTCTGTTTATCAATCTCGAACGAAAATCAGTCACTCACATTCGACTTAAATTGGGTTCCTCTGAATCGAAATTTTCATTCGCGTGACTCTTTGTTCCCAACTGACAACACATTCGAAATAGATAAACCGAAATTTGTACTAAAGAGTTTTGAAAAATTGTATGTTTTCATTCGACTTGAAACGACAAGATTGTGGAACCAAAATCGACTGTCTATCGTGTAGAACACGAACGAAGGCTTTCGTTCGAGAAAGAGAAACAGGCTGTCAGTTGTTGCAACGGAAAATAATTTGGTGATTACAAGCGAATTGATGAGGTTTCGGCATCTCCAACTCGTTCCAAAATCCACATTTCTCCTAAAAAATCCACATTTCTCCATTCCACATTCTCCTAAATCGAAATTTTCGTTCGCCTGACTGTATGTTTGTTCCCAACTGACAACACATTCGTTATAGAGAAACCGAAATTTGTAATGAAAAGTTTTGAAAAATTTTATGTTTTCGTTCGACTTGAAACGATTGGAACCAAAATCGACTGTCTATCGAAAAGCTTTCGTTCGAGATTAAGAAACAGGCTCTCAGTTGTTGCAACGGAAAATAATTTGGTAATTACATGCGAATTGATGAGGTTTCGGCATCTCCAACTCATTCCAAAATCCACATTTCTCCTAAAAAAACCACATTTCTCCATTCCAATTCCCCTAAATCGAAATTTTCGTTCGCCTGACTGTATGTTTGTTCCCAACTGACAACACATTCGTTATAGAGAAACCGAAATTTGTAATGAAAAGTTTTGAAAAATTTTATGTTTTCGTTCGACTTGAAACGACATGATTGTGGAACCAAAATCGACGGTCTTCCGTGTAGAACACGAACGAAAGCTATCGTTTGAGATTGAAAAACAGGCTTTCCATTGGTGCAATGGAAAATATGGAAATTGTAGTTGGTTGAAGGATGACTGAAGAAAACAATTTTGATTATCAGTTGTGATGAATTGATACCACATTCAGTTGCCACAACAGAACTCATTCCAATTTCCTTTGTTGCAACTGAAATTATTGAAAATTTAGCTTATTAAACGAATACACCGTGAGTGGAAATTTTGTATTCAACTCAATTCGATTGTGGCAACCACAATTCGATGGCAACAGCCTTGAGGTTGATTTGCTCAAATTTCAGTTGTGGGGAAATGCATTATTGCAACTGAAATGTCGGAATATTTAGCTGATAAAACGAATATATCGTAAGTGGAAATTCAGTTGTCACAATTTAATAAATTATGAAACAAGTTCGTTTCAACAGAATTTTTGTTGTGGCTACGAAATTCAGTCGTGACAAACTCAATTCGATTGTGGCAACCACAATTCGATGGCAATACCCACGAGATTGTTTCACTCGAAATTCAGTTGTGGGGAATTCCTTTGTTGCAACTCAAACTTCGGAATATTTAGCTGATAAACCGAATATATCGTAAGTGGAAATTCAGTTGTCACAATTTAATCAATTATGAAACAAAATTGTCGGATTAAACTCAACTCCTTGTGGCAACCACAATTCTATGGCAACAGCCACGAGGTTGTTTCACTCGAATCCTTTGTTGCAACTGAAAGTATGGAATATATGTAAAAGGAATATATTTTAAGTGGAAATTCAGTTGTCAGAACCGATTCAATTGTGAACCTAGTTTGTTTCAACAGATTTTTTGTTGTGGCGACAAAATTCAGTCGTGACAATCTCAATTCGATTGCGGCAACCACAATTCTATGGCAATATCGACGAGGTTGTTTCACTCAAATTTCAGTTATGGAGTTTGAACTCGTTCGTGACAATCTCAATTCGGTTGTGGTTAAACTCAAGTCGATTGTGGCAACCGCTATTCGGTGGCTACACCCTCGAAATTGTTTCACCCGAATTTCAGTTGTGGGTGTTAAATTCATTCGTGACAACCTCAGTTTGGTTGTGGTTGAACGCAGTTCGGTGTTGGCAACCGCAATTCGGTGGCAACAACCACGAAGTTGTTTCACTCGATTTTCAATTGTGGTTGTTAAACTCGTTTGTAGCAACCTCAATCCAGATGTGGTTAAACTCAGTTCGATTTTGGCAACCGCAATTCGGTGGCAACAACCACGAAGTTGTTTCAACTGAATTTCAGTTGTGAAGACTCAATTCGTTTGTGACAACCTCAATTCGCTTGTAATAACCGCAATTCAGTGGCAATTGCCAAACTTGCGGTTGCTACAACCTCGTTCCAAACAATTGGTTCTGTGGGTGTGTCTAATCAACAAATACCGTTTTGCGAACTCTGTCAATTTTCCCAGAATCCTTACTTTCCCACGCTTTGCATATTCACTCAATTTCGGGGTTCTGGAAAACAACAGCATTTAACGCCTTCTTTCAAATAACAACATAAGGCCTCTTAGTTTTAGTTTTTAAGCGCATCTCGCTGACACTCTTTTTCCCACTTCGTACCACGACGAAAGGCTGTGTAAAAAGTATCATACAAAATAAACAGAAACACAAGTAAATCAAAGAAACAATTATAAAAATCTAAGCAAAGGAATAACAAAAAACCGCAGGCCTAAAAGTAACAAAAAACAATAAACTGCAACAACAACAACATTCCACATTCCACACAATACCCGTTCACCACAACAACGCTTGACGCTCACGCACCATTTGAACGACAAAAAAATACTCCCTTAGAAAATGTTAACAAAAGGTCCTGTGACGGTTCAGCCAGCACACAAAAAAAGAATGGAAAGAAACAAATCATAATGTAACTGTAGTACTTGTGTGCCAGAAGAGACTGGCATAATAAAAATAAAAACAGTGAATCTAAAACGACACAGTGGTAAAGGACTCGAAACAACTACAAAAGGGCATACAACTCTGGCAACAACAACAACAACAGCAATTACATTAGCAACAATAAATACAAGGCAGAAAAGGACTAATGAAAGAACGCCACCATTGTAAAGTAAACCAAAACAAATAATTAACACAATACACCACATTTAAAGTTATAAACAATAACAATGACTGAAAGAAATAATACCTAAACACACGCATAAGCTGCCACATAAACACTATACATATGAGTATGTATGCATGTAGTAGTCATAAAAGGATAATGCACTCTCTCTCAACAGCCAACCTATATAGACGCGGAGACACAAAAAGTGAAATGCAGTCCTCCAAAATAAACACTCGCACACGTAAGGTAAAGCGAAAGCAAAACAGAGAGTGGGGTACTGCTTACAAATGGAAAAACTGAGGTTATGACGAAAATATGTCCGCAGAAGTATTTCATTAAAAGGTTCTTAAACCGAAGGATTTTCTCTGAGGATTCGCATTTTGAACTGAAGTTATTATAACCTTTGTATTGTAGTTATGTATGATTTGTTTTCCAGTGAAATTTGTAAATTTAAAGTTTCAAATCTCTACAGAATCTGAAGCCATTTCGAACTTTTCTGAATCCCTGAAGTTCGAGACAGAGTAATAGATATCAACATCGTAATAGAAAATCACTTTTGTGGTTCTCATATAGCGTTTGGCTATTTTCTAAAACAAGTATGAAAATAGTGTGGAACTTCCTTGATGTGTTAACATCTATAGGCATGGGTAGGACAATCTATCAAAGTGAACACATGCAAACAACACACTGCGTTAGCATCACTTACGTGGATGTTGTATAACAATAGTCTCTGCCTGAAAATAAGTATGATGGTATTGATGTAGCGGCAGCGAACAAACAAGCAAGTTGTCGTCGCCAAAGAGTATGGAATAGTTTAGAGAACTCATGGAACAAATTGTATGACTCAAAAGCACTGGCGGTATCTGGCGAATGATTCAAAACGTATTACTCTCTTTTTCTTCTAACTTGGTCCATTCATCATTTTGATGTGAAACATTGATGCCTTTTGAAACATTTATGCTTTTTGTATTGTTTTTTTTTAAGAACATTGCCGAAATAGTGCATTTATATTGAAATATTCTATAGAGAGAATAAGACTCGTTTGTGCCCTTTTAGTCAGTGAGTATAAAACTATAAGCTCTCTGGTTGTGGGAAGCCTTCCCCAATTTCTTCATGGGATGTAATGGGAAACCATTTATATATTAATTTATGCTCTTTTAGATAGGCTTTCTACATGAGAGCGGAAAAAGTGTGCAATAAGTTCTCTATACTATTCAATACTTTTTGTCGTCGCTCTATTTATGACAAAACAAAAACAATTATTTCAGTGAGCTAAATATTTCTTTTTTTATTTTAACAATATTACATCTAATGTTAAAGCAGATGTAAGAAAAAAGAAAGTGCAATACCAAAAGAGTCTTCAGCACAAAAAACTATTCTTTTTTCATTTGCCAATGTAACACTTACTAATGTGTTCATAGAAATCGAACAGGTACGGTGTAACAAAAAGGTATTAACACATCGCCCGTGAGTTCGAACACTCATTGATTTATTTGTATGGGGTTTGGATCCAGTCTATTGCCCGTCACTCCATGATATTTTATTTAATTTACTTCAAAATTGTTTCAAATTTTAATCGATTTGAATGAAGCTCAGAACAGAGACTTTGTTTCTGCCAAGTACCAATACCATTCAATATTTGCTATATCGCTCCAGATTTTGATAGAGTTCAATTCAAATGTACCTATTCAATCTCAGTTCACAATATAGGGTGATTCTATAAGACCGCTTATTTTCGGCACCATGAAATGTGGCCCCAGTGAAAAATTACCCCAAAGCCAAAATGAAAAATGACCCCAATATTTTGTACTACCTACAACAACACGTAAGTAAAAGGCCCCAACTTTGTTGTTGTAGGTAGTACAAAATATTGGGGTCATTTTTCATTTTGGGCTTGGGATAATTTTTCAAGGGGCCACATTTCATGGAGCCCTTATTTTCTTTAATAAATAAAATATACGAAAATGTGTCTAAATGATTTGTTATCAATTTCCTCATATTTTCTAGTCTATGACATTAATGCGTGAAATATTACATCGGTTAAATCCTTCGGTGGTGCAATGGTTAGTGTGCGCGCCTCTTGTACAGGAGGTCGTGGGTTCGAACGATGCTGTGACCACCTTAAAAAAAAATTATTTCGGCGGCGGTTACCTCGCATAATGACGGCAACACTATCGAGGATTTAGCCATGAAAAAGCTTCTCAAAATACCGTTCGGAATCGGTGTAAAACTGTAGGTCCCAATCAGTGAGTGAAAACTGGAAAGCACATAGCTCAGTGATTTTAACAAGCTCTCCCCTGTCCCTTCATGGGATGTAATGGGAAACCATTTTATTTAAATGCCCATGTCGACTCCTCCTCCAAGACAAGATGCTCTAGCTTAATTTCCTATAACTTTTTGGCATGTTGGGTCGGCAAGAAAGAAATTTCGGGATTTGGTTTAAAGTAATTTTCGATTACTTATATTTTATTCAAATAAACCAAAAAAAGAAAATCCAGGTTCGACATTTTGCATCCTGGTCAGCGTCTGATCCATAATTGACGGCTGCATTCAAGTATCCTGGCAGTAGGTAAAATGCAAAAACCCGATGGACTGGGTTTGCCCTCCGCCACCGTTCATAATAGCAGTGAAAATAAAGAACGAAAAAGAAAACATAAACAACCCCCTATTTGTTGACGACACCCGCAAACATTATAATGACCAAGATTTACGGATATGCACTTGGAATGTAACAACTCTATATTGATCCGGTGCAAGTATACAATTGGCAGATGTCCTCGAAAGTTATAACGCTGACAATACCGCTATCCAGGAAATCCGATGGAGAGGACATGGCTGCAAGAGAAAAAGAAACTTCGACAAATACTACAGTTGCACTGAAAAAAAACATGAATTTGGTTGCGGATTTGTAGTTGACAAAACATTGGGGCATCTAGTTCCTATGTTCAATCCTGTGAGTGAACGTATAGCCACAATCCGCAAAAAAGGGAAATCTTTTTATGTTTCCCTAATTTGTGTGCTTAACCCGACAGAAGAGAAAAATTATGATACCAAAGACATATTGTACGAGCGGCTAGAGGAACCGTATGACCGCTGCCCTGGCCATGACATTAAATATAACGTGTTTGCAGCTTTTCGCAAATATACTATACTTGTGCCCAAACACATTGTGTTTGCTATTTAATATAACATGTTTGAGAAACAATGACTAATAGGCTCTAATATAAGTTTTTGAGATCCAAATGTGGATTTGCTCGTTGAAAAGCACTAAAACCAACAACGAGACAGACAACAAAGAAACAAAAAAGGCATCTGATCTTAAAGTCATGAAAACAATGCTTGCCAACATGTACGTATTTTCTGCAATATGTTGCAGGGGCCGATATTTTTCAGCATGTATTGGTAATTTCAGACCGCATGCTGACAGTTTCAACAACGGTATGAGACCGATTGACTTTTCCGCGTCAAAAAAAACATGGTTATTAGTGGTAGAAGATTCCAGCATAAATACATACACAAGGCTACTTGGGTGGGTATCCCCTGATCGAAGAACGACGAACAAAATTGATCACGTGGTAATTGATGAAAGGCAGTAATCCAGTTTAATGGACATACGAGTGATCAGAGGAGCTATCATCGATTCTGATCACTACTTGGTAGCAGCAAAGGTTCGTACAAGTTTAAGTAGTGCAAAAATCGTATATAACCAAACACAGAGAAAGATAGACATCGGAAAGCTTCAACTGCCAGAGGTAGCCACAGCCTACTAAAGGAAGCTGTCGCAACTTTTGGCACAGAACCCACCACCTCCCGATGACGATCCTGCAGCGCAGTGGAAACTCATTTTCGACTCTGTAAAAATGAACGCAACAACCGTACTTGGTTTTGAAAAAACCAAAAAGTCAAAAACGCAACTGATGAACATGGTTCAGGGCCACCTTCTAGTAAAGACAAGGACGGAAATTTCATCACAGAGCTTGTTGGGAATTTTTATCATAGAGCTTGTTGGGAACATGGAAAGATCAGTTATCCGCGCTACTGGTATCTGAGCTAACCAATGACACAATCACAATTATGAAGACGACATCGATTGCCCCCTCCTAACCAAGACGAGGTCAGAACAGCTATTGCCCGGTTAAGAAACAACAAAGCCGCAGGAGCCGATGTATTACTGGCGGAGCTGTTTAAGGCTGGCGGCGATGAGCTGATAAGGTGCATGCATCAGCTCATTAGCAAAATTTGTTTGGATGAATTCATGATAAAAAATATGACCCAAGCTTTGTGCCAACTACCGTTGAATAAGCCTTTTATCTGTAGCATATACAACAAAAGAATTAAGCCAATTATCGCTGACCTGATTGGACCACACCAGTGTAGCTTTAGGCCTGGAAAATCGCCAACTGACCAGATTTTCACGCAACGCCAAATCCTAGGGAAGAACCACGAAAAGCAAATCGACACCTATCATCTATATGTCGTTTATAAGGCGACCTTAGATATCCCGATTCTTGGTATTCCTGCAAATCTCATACGCCTTGAGGAACACCAAATTCGCAGTTAAAGTTCATAAGAACCTTACCGAACCTTTTGAAATTAGGTGAGGCCTCGGGCAAACCGACACCCTATCGAGCGATCTCTTTAACATCTTAATGGAGATCATTATGAGAAAGCTGCAGTCAACAGGAATAAAACCATCAGCAGCAAAAGTCACATGGTGCTCGCGTATGCTGACGATGTGGATAACATTGGGCGCACAATGAGAGAAGTTACTGTGGTGTTTTTGAGAATTGAGAAGGAGCCAGCAAAAGTGGGCCTGACAGTAAATGAGGGCAACACAAAATTAATGGTATCAACGAGCAGGGCCTTCACGCGATTATACCTAAGCGTGAACGATGGTAGCCGTTAAAATTTCGAGATAGTGGACGAATTTCTATACCTCGGATCTGCCGTAAACAAAAACAACAACGTCAGCATTGAGATCAAGCAGAGAATTATGCTTGCGAGTAGATGTTATTTTAGGCTAAACAAGCAATTTAGAGATAAAACCCTCCCTCAAGTACCACAAGTACAGCTATACCAGATTTTCATACAATCTGTCTTTGTTTATGGCGCAGAATCCTGGGTCTTATCTAAATAAATACTCCGAAAAATCTGTGGCCCTATAGTGCACAACAGCGAGTACCAGCGACGCATGAACCATGAGCTCCATGAGCTATATCCCAACTTTGGCATAGTTAAGGGGAACAAAATAAAACGATTGCGCTGGCGTGGCCATGTCAGAAGAATCAATGAGGACGAATCAGCACGAAGGGGTTTTGAAACAGAACTCGAAGACAGACGAAAAATGGGAAGACCTAGACTCCGCTGGAGGGCCTAATTGGACAGAGAAGGCAAAAGATCGAACTTGTCGGCGAAATATGTTATCTTCATTTAGTAAGGGCCCTGACCTTCTGGGGTTGTTGGAGACCGGATAAGTAAGTAGGTATTGTTCACAATGGCGAATATCGATGACGGATGAACCATGAGCTGTATGCGCTGTATCCCCACATTGACTGGCTGGGCCATGTGAGTAGAACGAATGAAGGCGAACCAGCATGAAGGGGTTCCGATGCCGAACTGAAAGTAAGGGGAAAAATGGGAAGACCAAGACTCCGCTGGAGGGATCAGTTGCTATTGCCAACTGGAGAGATAAGGCAAAGGATCGAACTGGTTGACGAGATATGTTATCTTCGTTTTTTAAGGTCCCTGACCTCCTGGGGTTAGTCGAGTCCAGATATGTATGAAAGTAAGGTGTCATTCCTTGCAATGTTCTTTTGCCATCGTTCTGGAATCGTGTTGATCCCAGATTCTTAGAATGACTGGTCCTACAAATATACTCGAATAACTCGGTTTGTAGGATTTTACATTCCAAAAGTTTTGCAGTCTCCGGAAGGAATGGAAGTGACATCACTTCCCATCCGAGCTCCAATATTATTTGACGAGTTTGCAAAGATGTGTGAGATCTAGCGTTGTCGTGATGAAAAACCACGCCTTTACCATTTACCTATTCAGGTCGTGTTTCTTTCAGTTACTCTCTTTCCAACCCAATAGTTTGGGCTGTATATCATGTGTAACGAGTACGGTTTCGTTCTTCGGCTTTGGAATCGTCTCAGGCTTATTGGCATAGACAATACTTTTAATCAACATTCAAAACATTTAGTTAGATCCTCTAAATTTAAATGCGACAACCTATATTTAGTTGCTACAAGCGCTAATGCGGCTGCTTTTCCCTCTCATGTGTGTGTAAATTCCGTTGCGACAAACTCTTAATTCGGTGAATTTTCTGTGAGTGTTTATTCTTCTATACCCCTTAATAAGAGAATATTCCTTGCAAAAAGTTACATTCAAACTTATTTAAATATTAACTACTCTCAATACTCTCTCTAGGATTTTGATTCTGACACCAAGTGATGTACATTTTTTCTAAAATCCAAAATCATCTGACATTTCCGAACAGTATGAATGCGTTTAATATAGACAAAAGCGACCGTACGTTTTCAATTCTATTAAATCCTTTCCTCAACCTTTTCGCTTCTTTCTCTGTCTCTCTAAATTCACATTAAAATCTCGTATCCTGCAGAAAAGAGTTAAAAGAGTTAATGCTTTATAAAATCTGTTCAACGTCTTAATATTTTATGATATTTTTCCTAATTCATCTTCTGTAAATGAAATTTATGTTATCCTACTCCCTAGAACTTGAACAATTTTAAAGGACTTTGAAAACTAAAACTTTGTCTTTAATGATGTGGAACTTTAAAGCAAAACGTAGAGTAAAAAAAATTATAACAATTTTTTTCTCTTCTATTTTCCTTTACTTTAATATCCTTTTTTGCCTGTAATTACGAAAATTCGTTAAGAGTCCTGCGAACAAACTAACAACACAAACATATCACCATAAAGCAACCTCATCTTCACTGTCCTCTTTCTACTTTGGCGTTTCCAATGTCCTTATTGTGCTTGTGTTGAAATCAAAGGACAACTGAAAAAAAAAAAAACAAAGGTCCTGTTTTAGGGGTTTGATGTTATTAAATTTTCTATTGTACTCGAAGTTATCCAACAACCTTAGCCTTGAACAAGTAACTTTAGCAAAAAAAAAAACTACAGAAACTACACGAACCAAAAACAAAGGAAAAAAAATAAAGCAACATAAAATCATCAACAAAAATAAAATCTACACACACTACTACCTTGTAAGGACAATACAGGACACCGAAGAAACCAGTTGAAAGAGGAAGAAAAAAACAAAAGCTTTCAAGATTGAAGACAATTCAATTGAATAACGATCGATAATCTTTTTGACCACATGCACATGGGGCACAAAATTCTCTATATATCATGTTTGACCGGACTTTAGTTATTTTATTTATTATTTAAAAATAAATAAAGTTCGGGGCAAACGGGGTTTTTTGTTGTTTATTGAAATGTTCCATTGAATGTTGTGAAAGGATAAGACAATCCTTTATTCAGGGAGTAGCATTTTACAGTGTATCCTTAATATGTGCACACTCATGTGTTCGTCTGGGTATGAGGGTCTGTGTGAAATTACTGTAATGCCAGTTTTACGAAAGAATCCTTAAGAATGTTTTTTAAAGGAAGAACTTCGACAAAAAAAAAAAAAAAATAACAGAAACAATTTTGGAGCAGCAAAAAATTTAGCACAAAATGTATATATAAATAAGTAAACAAACTGACAGGATAATACACATGAGTGAAAAGTTTCGGTATGAAGGTTTTTTTTAGTAGGTACCAAGGAAGAAGCAGGTTTATGGTAAAGTGGGCCTCAATCAGTATAGACATCCTCAGTTAGGTTAGGTTAACAAGAAGTAGCTGACACACTAAGTCAAATGAGCTCCATTGTGTTACCGCGAAATGTCATATTCCGTCCCCTTCGGTGAACTTGTAAATTGACGTGGCATAGTTAAGGGACGTTGTAGCCATATGGTAACTCATCCAGATATTCCGTTAAGTGTCTGAAGATGCGACGTGATTTAGTCTCTTGTGTACCAATTCATCTTAACTCCCTGAATGTGTGTCAGTTCTAACATGAAGTAACATCTTAGATATTGGCTCCAACGCACACAAATAGCCGGGCAGTAGCAGTAGTGTCCCGGCATCCATCAAAATGGGTATTGAACTGCCTTGCCTGGCCATGTCATTTAGAGATGCGCAGCAATTTTGGACAGTTCTTGAAATCAGGAATGCACGGTGAAAAATAACAGCTCCAGCAACATATTACAGGGACCATATACATGTTTGTAAGCATTGTTTCCGTGTCTTAAAGATCTGATGCTTTTTTTCTATATTGTGGCAAACACCAGTGTTTTCAGCAGTTTTCAACAAACAAATCCACATTTGGCTCACAAATACATATATTATAGCCTATTAATCATTATGTCCCAAACATGTTATATTCAATAGCAAAGACAATGTGTTTGGACACAAGTATAGTATATTTCCAACAAGCTACAAACACGTTATATTTGCATCCAAAAACAGACACATTTTCCCGCGTGTAGCCACCTGAATGTCGCAGTAGATGTTGATAACCCAGGCGATGATGAAGTTTCCTTTCAACCAAAGATCAGCTTCTTGCATTGCAGTGATTTGTGCTTGAAAGATTCAGCAATAGTTTAGTAGGTTTTGTGCAAGGTCTAGACCCACTTCTATAGATAGGACTCCAAAACTAACATTGCCATCTAGTTTAGAACCATCAGTGAAGAAGCCCAAATATTTGCTGTAACTTGGTATGCAGTCCCTGTCGTTTCCATTCCTTTCAGTCCTGCCAGTCTGAGATATGAGTGGCGGAGTTTCTCTCAAAGGTTGAAGTTGGTGTAATGGAATTCATTCCAATTGAGGATTGCAGCAGGATCTATACAATTGCCTCATGACCATTAGACTAGTAATCCGTTGCGACGAATGTCATAGGCGGATTGCCGACATTGCAGCAATTTCCCTTTCCATCAAATCTTGCGGAGCACGATGACCTCTGACCCTTGGTAGGGGTTGTGCGATGAGTACCCATGCACTTTTGTCAAAAGACTTAGGTAAGTGGTTTTGTCCAGCACGAGACTATTGAGGATTGCCGCAGAATCTATAAAATTGTCCCCTGACCTCTAGTAATCCATCGCCACGAATGTCTTAGGTGGATTGAACGACATTGCAGTCATTTGCCTTTCCATCAAATCTTGTGGTGGGCGATGACCTCCGACCCTCGGTAGGGGTTGTGCGACGAGCACCCATGATACCCACCATTACCATTCTATGCACGTCTGATAACAGACTCCGGTAAGTGGTTTTCTCCAGCTCCAGCCATCGAGGATTGCCGCAGAATCTATAAAATTGTCCCATGACCTCTAGTAATCCGTCGCAACGAATGTCTTAGACTGATTGCCAACATTGCAGTCATTTGCATTTCCATCAAATATTGTGGTGGAATATGACCCCAGACCCTCGGTAGGGGTTGTGAGACGAGCACCCATGATACCCACCGTTGCTATTCCCTGCTCTATTTTGTCAACAGACTAAGGTAAGTGGTCTTCTACAGCACTGGTAACCAAAAGACAATGCTGTAGAGCAATATAGGGTGGAAAACTGCTGCATATATATCCAGTGAACTATTTCCGAAGATATACGATACCTCATAGCTTTCCGATGACTCTTTTACACGATGATGGATCTGTATGGACTTCGGTGGTGCAATGGTAGTGTGCGCGGCTATATTGATGGCGACATTGTCATGAAAAAGCTTTTCAAAATTCTGCTCGGAACCGGTGGAAAACTGTAGGCCCCAATCAGTGAGTGTACAACTAGAACACGCACAGCTCACTGGTTTGAGAGAAGTTCTCCCTAATCATGGGATGGGATGTAATGGGAAACAATTTTTTTTACGGATCTTAAATCACTCCAATATATCTTGTATTTCCCTGAAGGATAATTTATCTACCACATGGATACAACCTTCCAATTCTTGGGAAAGAGTACGAGCACGGTGTTGTCCGGATTTGCATACAAGCCATTCTTAGTGGCCCACGTCGTCTTCGCATGACAATACTCTTCTGAGGGTACTTGTCGCGACCTGACAGAACTTCTGTGGCACTTGTCTGGGCTTAACAATAGTTTTCTGGGGCAAGTTTGCGGACTGGCACAGAGCAACAGAAAAGAGCTTCTACGACTCTCTTCGTGTTCTCTTAATGTCGACTGGTTAGTAGGCCATTTCATCGAGTTCGAATTGCTTTGGTTGGCATAATATGGACAGAAATAAAAGGTAATGCGTATTTTCGTTCGATGCAGACATAATTTAGCTGTAATTAGTATCAACTTTTAAACTTAGTTTGCTGCATGGCCTATAATCTGTATGTATTCTTTAGTCTCTCGTTCTACATCAGTTCCCTAGTGACTTTTCGATCAGCTGTGCCATAGAAGCCCCCTGGGATTTTTCGATTCTAAGATGATGGACACATTATCAGCATTTGGCACACGCGATTATTCGGATTCGCTGCGTAGATCGGTATCGGTATATGCGAGATACTGGTTCGGTATGTTCTTTAGATGTGAACAGTGAGACGAAGCCTCTTTTTAGCAACAGTGAGCCGTAGCCGCTGTGTAGGAACAGTGGGCCGAAGGCCCTGTGTAGGAATAGTGAGCCGAAACCCCTGTGTCGGAACAGTGAGCGGAGGCCCCTGTGTAGTAATATATTTACACCGTCTTTACTAAAGAACGAATCCCAAAGTTGCTCCTGTCCTTTGGAGAATTAGAACCCCATATAAGACGTTATAATATTACTTGGTTGTGCCAGGGGGTTTCTACGGCACATCTGATCGAAAAGGTACTAGGGAAATGACTTAGAATGAGAGGCCAAAGTAGACAGCAACTAAGTTTGAATAGTGTTTATTCATACTAATGACAGCTTAATTATGTCTTATGCTGTTTGCATTGAACGAAATACGTATTCCCTTTGATTTCTGTCCGTGTTATGTCCAACTAATGTATAAAATTGGTAAAATATAGCAGCAAATCGAACTCGATGAAATAGCCCACTACCTTGTCGTCATGAAGAGGCAGCGAAGAGTCTAATAGAGGCACTTAAGTGTGAGCTTGGAGGACCCAACTCGTGGCTAGTCTACCTTAATACTAAGTACCACCGCTGTAATAACGCAAATGAGAATTGCATCCAAGCAATCATTCTTGCGTGGTCATCAAAACGAGGTCGCTGTTCCTATGTACACAGAGCATGTGTGTTTGTCAATGAATTTGATTGTTCGTGGTGGTTGGTGCGAGTGATAGATGTTGTGGATGTTTAGGTGACGCATAGACCAGTGACGTATGTGAGTGTGAAGGGGGGTGAGTGTATACTATTATATACGGACGGATCGTGACGTCACATTACAGGAGTTCCATCCAATCCCTTCATGTGATGTAGTGGGAAACAATATATTTATTTAGTTATACATTTTTACTAAGAATATCGTTATTTGTCTTTCGAAATTAATGGTATTTATACAACGAACCCCTGGCGACCTGTGAGTATATCCCAGGTTCAAAGAGAGAATCCCGTCTGTAAAGTTTTTATTCAAGGATCCCTTATTTTGACCCATAAGTGTAAGGCCCTTTTGAAATCCACTCGTGTCGAGCTTTATATTACATTTCTTTGCATCTCCTTCCAGTTACGTTTTTCTCTCCCTCTGTCTTGGTTAAGACTCACACCTCTACATATTACTAAGAGTATATAAATATCCTTGCCATAGATATAAATTTTATGCCCACCCAAAAAAAAGGAAGAACTTGTTTAAGAATTTTAATTTACTTAAGCTTAAAACTACTTACAGTGATCGAGGTGCCAAAAAACAAAAAAGTTATAGTATGTAAAGGGGAATTGGGATAGGACTTTCAAGGTAAATTTTAAATTTTCGTAGGAAAGAAGTAGTGCAGAACAAAATCTGACGTCGCGATTATACTCTTCAAATTCCAAAGAATAAATATATATTATATACAAAGAAAACATAATCATCAACATTTGTTAATTTGAAAGATTGTTTTGTATCCTTAAGGGAAAAATACAAAAAAAGGACGATTTTCTCACCGACCTCTTTAAACCTTCCACTTTATGCCGGTAATGTATGTCCTAGTGCTGTTGATTGTGTAATTTTTTTGTTTGCTTTTTTTTTGTTAAATATTGTGTTTATATTGTGTTAATTTGTTATAGGGATTATTAACCCTTTTTTAGGACATTGCAGCAGAAAATATTGTATTGTGTTTAAAACCTCTGGCAGCAACCTGAAGTTAGCAACAGCAGTAAAGGTGCTCTCGGGGCTATTGTTCTGGTTCTGGCTCTGGATGTTTATACCTATCAGCCTACATACCTAGCAGTGTGTATGTGTATGAGTATCTGTATTGCAAGCTTAACTCTTACACGGTTATTGTCCCACACCTCAGCTTTTCCAAAAGGATCCTTTAACCGGCCGTCTTGGTGAAGGGGGAATACAACACCTTCAGGTATCATCATCAACCAAAACTTAAACTTTACATAAACATATTTAAATGTAGGGAGTTTTCGTATCGTTTTTTTTCTACATTTTCCCAACAAAATGGAAAACTTTTTGTTTTATTTCATGAGAAAAGGAGCCTAAGGTTAGTGTATTTTCATAAAAGTTTGCTACAATTGTTGTAATCTTATGGAACATTACCGGCAACAAAAACAATATGGGTATAAAGAAGTAGTAGGTATGAAATAAAAACAAATACTAAAGGAGGTAAGTAAATGAGAAATGTAGAAAATATGAGAAAAATGACAGTTGGGAAAGTGAAAATGTAACAAAGAAATACTCACTAAAGGCGAACAACTTTTGTGTTGTAACAAAAATTAAAATACCTTAAATAATGAGCAGAAAACTTTTTTGTTAAAGCTCTATGTTCCTCGTGAACATTTTATTTAAACTTTGTATTGTTATAGTTTGCTTGAATAAATAAAGGACACAAATAATACATACAACCAAGTATTTGATTTCCAAGTAGAGTGTGGTTATCATCTAGAAATAATTTTAAAATTACACGCAAAAAAACTCTCTAGATTCTGAATCATTATCCTAAACAGTCCGGCGAATTATTGTTGTTCCGACAAAATTATCCTGCTCTTAAAATTATCGCCTGGAGTATAATTGTCGATAACAGTTGACTGAAACTTAACCGCTTCCCTGACTCCATTCGGCGCCGTATCGAATCCGAATTCTCTCATTTGATTTCGAGATCGGGTCCGTTCACTATTCGAGATCAGGTCCGTTCTTTATTCGAGATCGGGTCCGTTCTCTATTCGAAATCGGATACTTGAGCGGCCGTAATTCCTCTTTCTATCAAGAAACGGGTATTGCGTCCGATCTTGAAATGAGCTTGAATCCTACATCGAACTTAGAACAGAACGCATTTTAAAATCTAAGTGGATGCGATCTCGAAACGAGACCGTATCTGTGGTGTAAATCATATCGGGTACTGTAATATTATTTCGTAATCAAACCGGATCCGACGTGCCATACTCAACCCGTTTCCGAATCGAAACATAGATGACGAAATCCAACGTGTCGGGTGCGAATCGAATTCGAAGGCAGTTCGGATGCGTATTCAAATCGAGATCAGTTACTCAAGAGGCCGTAAGCGGTTCTTTCGATCTAGAAACAAGAATTGAGTAGGATCTCTACTTTCGAGATCGGAACCGATATCAAATTCAAACTGAATGCGAACTCGAAATGAGAGCGTATCGGATGTGTAGCTCATATCAGATCCCATGGTACTATAATATCTTCAGGGTAATAGCAGCGCGTGTTGTTGTTGTTGTAGGCAGCAACAACGGGCATTTTGTTTCTGTTCTATTCGCTTCAGCTATCAAACTCTACACAAATATATACCAACAACACAAGAATGCAAAAGAGTACAAAAACAAAATACATGTGAGTGTGACAGCCGAAGCGAAGAACCTAATGAAAAAAATTAAAACAGCTGTTCTTACGACTTTACCATGAACATATTATTGTACCATTATCGGATCCTTTAATATAATGTTCGTTATAAAATGAACAAAAAATATAATCATATGAACTATAAAATAAAACTACTACTTTAAACTAATTCAAAACTCTAAGTTATTTCATCTTGGTTACCTCAATGAAATCAGCGAAAGCAGATTCGTTCTGGATCCGAGTTGGTTCAGCTAAAGCGAAATTCACCATGTCGAAATTCACTATGTCGGAACCGGATCTGAATCGGAACATACAGATCGAAATCCAATATGTCGGTCCGAATCGCAGCTGAATCGGATCAGGGAAAGTGTAATCCGAAGTGTCAGACTCAAACAGTATACGAATTGGGACAGAGAAATCGAAATCCAATATTCCGGTTCCGAATTCGATCAGGGAAAGTGTAATCCGAAGTGTTAGATTTAAACCGTATCCGAATTGGAAAAGAGAAACCGCAATCCAGCATGTCGGGTCCGAATTGAATCCGAATCGGATCTGGGAATGCGTAATCCGATGTTTCAGATTTATACCGTATCCGAATCGGAACAGAGATAGCGAAATCCAACATGTCGGGTGCGAATCGATTCAGGGAAAGCGTAATCCGAAATGTCAGGCTCAAACCGTTTCCGAATTGGAACAGAGAAAGCGAAATCCAACATTAAGGGTCCGAACCGGATCAGGGAAAGTGTAAACCGAAGTGCCAGACTTAAACCGAATACGAATTAGAACAGAGAAAGCGAAATCCAACATGCCGTGTCCGAATCGAATCCGAATCAGAACAGGGAAAGCGTAATCCGAAGTGTCAGACTCAAACCGTTTCTGAATTGGACAGAGAAAGCGAAATCCAACATGTCGGGTCCGAATAGGATCAGGGAAAGCTTAATCCGAAGTGTCAGACTCAAACCGTATCCGAATTGGAACAGAGAAAGCGGAATCGAACAATTCGGGTCGGAATTGAATCCGAATCGGATCAGGGAAAGCGTAATCCGAAGTGTCAGACTCAAACCGTATCCGAAGTGGAACAGAGAAAGTGAAATACAACAAATCAGCTCTGAATCGAATCCTAATCGGATCAGGAAAAGCGTAATCCGATGTGACAGATTTAAACCGCATCCGAATCGGAGAAGAGAAAGCGAAATCCAACATGATGGGTTCGAATTGAATCCGAATCGTATCAGGGAAACGGTAATCCAAAGTGTTAGACTCAAACCGTATCCGAATTGGAAAAGAGAAAGCGAAGTCCAACATTGCGGGTCCGAATCGAAATAGGGGAAAGTGTAAGCTGAAGTGTCAGACTCAAACCGTATCCAAAGTGGAACAGAGAAAGCGAAATCCAACAATTCAGCTATGAATCCAATCCGAATAGTATCAGGAAAAGTGTAATCCGAAGTTTGAGGCTCAAACCGTATCCGTATTGGAACAGAGAAAGCGAAATCCAATATGGCGGGTCCAAATCGGTTCAGGGAAACGGTAGTCCGATATGTCAGACTCAACTCGTATCCGAATTGGAACAGAGAAAGCGGAATCGAACAAGTCGGGTCCGAATTTAATCCGAATCGGATCAGGGAGAGCGTAATCCGAAGTGTCAGACTTAAACCATATCCGAATCGGAACAGAGAAACCGATATCCAACATGCGGGCGAATCGAACCAAATCGGATCAGGGAAAGTGTAATCCGAAGTGATAGACTCAACCCGTATCCGAATAGGAACAGAGAAAGCGAAATCCATCATGTCAGGTCCGAATTGGATCAGCGAAAGTGCTACCCCAAGCGTCAGGCTCCAAGCGTATCCAAATTGGAACAGAGAAAGCGAAAACCGACATGTCGGGTCCGAATCGAAACCAAATCGGATAAGGAAATGTGTAATCCAAAGTGTCAGGCTTAAACCGTATCCGCATCGGCACAAATAAATCAAAATCCGGCAGGTCGGTTCCGAACCGAATCGGTCAAAGCGTATTCCGATGTGTCGGGCTCAAACCGAACTCAAATCGTATCCGAGTCCGACTTCGTGCTTACCGTGTTCTTCGCAAAGATGAAACATGTGCATTTACACTGATCCAATGACAAGTTTCGTACATGGGACAATTTTACCGTTGCTGCAACACTACATGTCCGAACACCACTTTGTTTATCGTTACTGCAACAAATGCATTAAATGAGTGTTTAACCACAAAAACGTTTTAATGCAATAATTTTTGTTTTTAATGTCACCTAACCACGTAGTTGTGCTGAGGTATTACTAAAGTGTGTCTCGGTAAAAATGCACTTTTTCATTTTGAAATAAAAATCCCTATTTTTTAAGATAGTTGTGAGTTTTTAATTGGATTATAAAGAAGGCATGTTCCGATTAAGTGCGGAACAAAATATCCGTCATAGACTTATATAATTAAACAAATTCCGGCCGGCACTCCACTATTTCCCGTATTTGTTTTCTGCCCTTATAGTTATAAACTGCCACCCTAGTATACATATAAAACTTGACCTAGGTAGAGGTGCGTGCGTTTGCTATCATATTTCTCGAAACAGAAATAACCTTAACACTTTCATTTCAGTCAATAACTATTGTACTGCACACGACATTGTAACCGAATTTGAGTCAGCCATAATTCATAATTCAATAGAAAATACTTAATCCTAGAATAATGTATGAGATGGACATGAAAGGATTTTACGGTTAAGCCATATTCTGTGTATTCCCCCTACTCTCGAGCGGTGAATAACGATATGAATCTATCGTTTATAAAAGAATAAATACAAATAAAGTAATTATCAAAAAAAGGTTTTAATTGTTACTAGTAATGTAGTTTACTTTAATTTTTAATCATGAAATATAATATGAATGAATTATAAATACATAATAACAATATGAATTTTAAGTTGTAGGGATATTAATAATAGTTGTAATATTTAATAACAGATTATGAGTTGCATGCTCTCTTTCGGATCAAACCATACAAGATGATAAGTAACGGTCATTATGCAGAAACCATGTATGTGTTTGGAACACCCATATATACGTTGACAAAAACAGCCTCAGAAACATATTGCAGGAACAATCTACATGCTTGCACACCTGTATTTATGAATAAAATATCTACTGCTTTTTTGTATATGTGTTGTCTGTCACGTTTTTGCTTTCAGCAGTTTTCAACAACCAAAGTAACATTTGGGTCACACTAACATATTTTATAACCTATTAATCGTTGTGTCTCCAACATGTAATGCTGAATGGCAAACACTATTTGTTTGTGTACAAGAATGCCATATTTGGCACAAGCTACAAACACGTTATATTTGAAGCCAAACAGCAAAACAAAACAAATTTTACAGCGTGTACATACGTATGAAACTAGTTTTCACGAATTAAAGATTTTCTGCTTTTATAGCAGGCTACAAACACGTTATATTTGCACCCAAACAACAATCAAAGACAAATTTTGCAGCGTGTGCATACGCACAAGACAAGTTTTAATGAGTTAAAGATCTGCTTCTTTTTTGATTAATTTTTGTTTGTCACGTTTTTGCTTTCAGAAGTTGTCAACAAAGAAAGCTAAATTTGGTTCAGCAACAAGAATGTTATAACATATTAATCATTGTGTCTCCCACATGTAATTCTGAATAGCAAACACAATGTGTTTGGATACAAGTATACTATATTTGCGAGAAGCTACAAACACGGTATAAAGGGTCCGCCATCTAACATTTTGTTTTCAACTAGTGCTTATTTCGTGAATGGTAACACTTAGCTCATATCTGATTTGACAGATAATTAGTTTTATCCTTCCGCTGAACGAATATGGTTGTGTATACGCTTGAACAACGCTGGGAAACATTGCGACATTTTTTTGAAAATCATGGTAATGTTGCAGAATGTGTGCGAAAATTGCGTACGGATTTTGGAAGAAGAGAAGCACCGTCAGTTCCGTATGTTCGTTATCCTGTGAAAAAAGTGAAAGAGACTGGCATCCTCATCGATATTATTTGTGGGACTTTTATTTGTGGGGAGCCCTCAAAGATAAGTGTTACGCCGACAAGCCAGAGACAATTGACGCTTTAAAGGGCAATATTCGTGAAGCCATTGGTGAAATGAAGCTGTAGAAATAGCAAATCTATTTGGCGGACCCTTTAGTTGGTTTGGCGGACCCTTTAGTTGGTTGCATCCAATCAACAAAAAAAATTACAGATTTTTCAGCGTGTAAGAATTTACGTGATGGCCCCAAAATGTATCACCCTAATGAAGATGCTATACGATTTGCAATTGTCGTCTACTATCAGTTTTGTTTGGATACTTGTGAAATACTCAAATACGAAATACACGTCGTTAAGCCAAGGTACTTTACACTTCTCAAGTAAAAGAACTACTCGGGACCATAATCTGGTCGATTACACGTTTAGCAGCTGGAACAACACGTGACAGAAGAGGCGCCGGAAGGCCTCCGGTAGAGCTCGTTCAAAGGAGAATATTGCGGCTGTGGCTGAGGATATCGTCGCTGTAGACTATCTCCTTTCGGAACAATTCGGTTAATGAGACGTTTTGCGGCTAGAACAACACGTGATAGAAGAGGCGCCGGGAGGCCTACCGTAGTGCTCGTTCGAACGAGAATATCGCCGCTGTGACTGAAGGTGTAACGGATGAGCCGACCAGAGTAACATCGATCAGAGTAATATCTCGAAAACTTTGGAAACTATAAGATATATCTTGACAACTATAAACATATTTGACCCTGCTTAAGAAAATCTACGTAGTGTGTCAAATTTCATTAATTCAGTTTGAATTCAGTTTGTATGTAACAAACCTTATATTTTCATATGAAACTGCTCGCAAGTCTTAAAAAATCGGAAAGTAATTTAAAAATGCGATTATATTAAACAGTAAACTATGAAAATGCAACACAGAGGAGGGAATTTTTATTGCATTTTACTCAAAAGATTGTTTTGACACACTAGGTGGATGTTAGTCTGAACGGTCACATATATATGGTTTCCCATTACATCCCATGAAGCGTTGGGGGAGAGCTTCTCACAGCCAGGGAGGTGTGCGTGTTTTTACACTCACTGATTGGGACCTACAGTTTTACACCTACTCCGAACGGTATTTTAAGAGAATACTCGATAGTATTGCCGTCACCAAGCTAGGAGACAGCCGTGAAAGAAATATAAGATGGTGCGAATAGGGATCGAGCCCACGTTCTGATGCAAAAGCGCCACGCACACACGCTGAAAGATCTGTCTTTTTGTTGTTTTTTGGATGCAAATATAAAGTATGTCCGGATCTTGTCACTAATGTAGTATACTTGTGTCAAAACACATTGTGGTTGCTATTCAATATTACATGTTTCAGACACAATGATTAATATGTTCTAATATATGTGTGTTCCCACCCAAATATGTATGTGTTTGTGATACAAATACAACTGTGGTTTTTGCACTATCTAAGGTCTCTCGAGAGGAAGAGAATGACAGAGATACAGTGAGAAAGTCTATCTTGTAAGTGTGTATCCGTATTTTTGCCATATTCTCTCAGTCAGTGAGTCATACGTACATATTTCTGAATGCACGTGTAAATTGCAGATGAAGTCAGTGTTTCTTATATTAGCTGGTGTATTGCGTTTTAATTTCATGCATTCGGTCATCAATGGTTAATCGGGCAGAGGATATCGAAAGCGCTAGAGCAGTGAAAAAAATGATAGACAATGTCTTGGACCGTTAACTGGTTTGTGATTTTGCGCTTTGGTTTGTTTATGTGTGCTAACAAACTGAGAGAGCCGTCGGTGGTGCAATGGTTAGAGTGCGTGGCTCTTGTACATGAGATCCTGGGTTCGAACCCTGGTCTGACCACCTTCAAATTTCTTTCGGCGGCGGTCACCTCGCATAGTGACGGCAACACTATCGAGTATATAGCCATGAAAAAGCTTCTCAAAATACCGTTCGGAATCGGTACAAAACTGTAGGTCCCAATCAGTGAGTGGAAACTAGAAAGCACACAGCTCAGGGACTGTGAGAAGTTCTCCCCGGTCACTTCATGGGATGTAAAGGGAAACCATTTATTTATTTATTTTTTAACAAAGTGAGAAGCAATTTTGAAGAAAGAAACTGGAAAGGAATACCTTTGTCTGTCCGAGCGTTTACTGAGAAAATCGTAATGGATGACCATTTGTGAAACATAATTAATAAAAACACAAGCAATTGTTACACGCTTGACTTGCATGAACTATATTTGTATATAAGTACATTGTTTGTGTACCAACGCATAATGATAACCACCGCATAGTTGAATCCTTCAGAAAACAAAACAAACCTTCTGAGACAACAAGGAAAGGAGAAACAAAATATCAGCAGATTCGCATTTTATGAAAAAAAATTAAATGTGAAAAGGGCCGTTTAAAATATTTTAGTTTTTTGTATTAATTATTAATTAATTTTTTATGTATACATATAAATTATTTATAAATGTATTTATATTCGTAAAATTAATTATAATAAACAATTCATATATATTAAAATGAACGACTAATTCGATTCTAAATATTACTGTGATTGGTATGAAATACGCGGACGTTTGCACGTAAGTATTTGAAGGTTTGAGGGGAAAAGCGCGAATGCTTCCACGTAAGTATATGGATGTTTGGCATGAAGAACACATACGTTTCCACGTAACAGCATATGTGTTTGCCAGTAAACATGATACAGTTTGAATTTAAATACAAGTGAGATTGGGACTTGGAAACTTATGATTGTTTGAAGTGTGTCCCAACCATATACATGGTTCCTGAAGAATATGTTTCGGAGAATATGTTACAGAGACCGTTATTTTGCAGCGTGCACTAACTATTGCACCACCGACGGCCATCTCAAAATCTTATCTGGTGGAAAACTATTTAAATATTAACATTTTAGCTTATAAAATTATGCTCGCTTCACTGTTTCAGAAAAATTGTTTAAACATTTAAAAAACTCCATTTTGAACCCTGCTGCTGTCAATGTGAACCAACTGTGTTTGTTTATGATAATTTAAATCATTTGATTTTTTCAGTAGATTCTAATAATACTAGAACAAAAAACGCATTAATTAAAAACAGTTAATGAAATAAAAACAAAACTTAATACAAAAAAATATATCATAAACAAAAAAAAACACTCGTACAGACAAATCGTAAAAATTTTACAAACAAAAAAAAATCTCATAAACGACCAAAGAAATTAATATAAAAACAAAAATAAAGTTCTAGACACAAAGATTGTCGGTCAAGATAAACACTGTTCATCAGCAAAGGAGTAGACATCTCCCCTAGACCACCAACAACTTTTGTGGTTGTGTTTTATTGTTCAAAAGGTTGGCCAAAACATTTGAATTCTGTTTAACAAATACGTCGTCATTTATGAGATAGATGTTAAGTCATTCATTAAATTTATGACACTTTTAAAAGTTGAAACCGCAAGTTTTTGATATTCTATTTTTAAGTTTTAACACTCAAAAGGGCGGAGTTTAAGTATTTAGCAAATTTTTGTGTATTAATTATTTTTTATATCGGGCGCCCAGGCTGAACAGATATCATTCTTATAATGCAAAAGAATTATCAAGAATATATCTTATGCACTTAGAAAATATTAAGTTTGCCACAGGCCATTTGTCTGATATTATAGAAAACCTATTGTCATAATTATTACAGCAAACGTATTTGTCTACGCCTCTTCTGGTACATCCCATACAACTCGACACATTTAGTACGAAATCATGTTTCTTCTAAAACCCTTTTCTGGTAGATGTGATTAGCTTCAACTCTGACACCGGTTAATAATCTGTAAATGTCTACTTAATTGGAGAAAATGGACGAGATCGTCACGACCACTCTGGTACCTCCCATACAAAACAGGGTGTTCGTCCGGGTTGTCAATCCGATAAATCACGTGAAACAATTCAGACCTTAATCAAATTGGGTATAAGGAGTCACATCATCAAACGCCAATTACCGATTAAAACCAGGCTGATGATTTTCTTAAATTTTGTAACGAAATTTATGAAATTTGGCAATTTATGTACCAATTTTTACCATCAAAAATTCATCCCCAGCATTTATATTTTTACGTGGAAGCATTCGCATATTTCACCCAAACCTCAATATACATACGTGGAGACATGCGTGTATTGCCTTCCAAACATAATAATGTTTAGAAACGAATTATGTGTTGTATTATTTTATTTTATTTCATGAAATGAGAAACTGCTGCTCTGTTGCTTTTCCATTCTTTGTAGTCTCTCACGTTTTTATGTGTTCAGAAGGGTTCAACTTTGCGTTGGTTATCACTAGGTGTTGGTACACAAACAATTTAGTTACATACAAATCCAGTTCAAGCAAGCCAAGCGTGTATAAATTACTTGAGTTTTTTGATGTGACAATATCTATAGGCACGGGTAGGGCAATCTATCAAAGTGAACACATGCAACCAACACACAGCCTTAGCAACACATACGTGGTTGTTGTACAACAATGCACGCGTAGGGCAATCTGTCAAAGTGAACAAATGCATACTACACACAGCGTTAGCATTACATACGTGGTTGTTGTACAACAATAGTCTCTGCCTGAAAATAAGTATGATGTGACTGATCTAGCGGCAGCGAACAAACAAACAGGCCGTCGTCGTCAAAGAGTATTGAATAGTATAGAGAACTCATGGAACGTATTGTATGACTCAAAAGCACTGGCGACATCTGGCGAATGATTCAAAACGTTTTTGTCATAACTTGGTCCATTCATAATTTTAATGTGACACATTGATGCCTTTTGAAACATTTATGATATTTATATTGTTTTATGCAATAACATTGTCGGCATGGTGGATTTATATTGAAATATTCTATAAAGAGAATAAGATTCGTTTATGCTCTTTTACTCAAACTCTCCACATGAGAGCAGAAAAAGAGTGCAATAAGTTCTCTATACTATTTAATACTTTTTGTCGTCGCTCTGTTTATGACAAAAAAAACGCAATTATTTCAGTGAGCTTTATGTACTTTAACAATATTACATCCCAATATTACATCTAATGTTAAAGTAGATGTAAGAAAAAAGAAAGTGCAATATCAAGCGGGCCTTCAGCACAAAAACTATTCTTTTTTTATTTGTCAATGTATTATTTACTAATGTGTTGATAGAAATCGATGAGATACCGTGTAACAAAAAGGTGTTGACACATCGACCGTGAGTTCAAACACTCATTGATTGTTTTTATTATATTTCCAAAATGGTCCGCCGTTTCGATTTTCTCAGTGAAGGCTCGGACAGATAATGGGCTTCACGTTGTTGCCCTTTCCAGTTTCTTTCCTCAAAACCGTTTTTCACTTTGGTACCGCACATACGAATATAGGAAACTAATACATAAAGCCCACAGTAACATCCCAATGTGCCAGACATGTGCGGATATTTTGTCCGAAATGGACATCAGTTACGAACTTATAACGAATTTGTTTCCGTATGAAATTCCTCACTAATCAGCGAATCGGTATTTGAAGTTTTTCGGGTCCATCTCGAACTGGTAACGAACTTCACATTCGAATCCGTTTTGGATTCATGTTTGGAAATAAAATGAACTCGAAATGAAATCGTTTTTTATCAATTTTTGCGGATTCGAAACGAATTAGCAGTCCTCTCGAAAACGCGAGTCGCTTTTTGTAATTTTTGGATCCGTCTCGAACTCGTAACGAACTTCATATTTCAATCCGTTTCGGAATCGTTTTTTTTTTGGAAACAAATGAAATTGAAACATTTAACCGATCCGCCAAATCACAATTTCACTGATTCGCTTTTTTATATTTTTACGGACTCGCAACGAGGTCGAGACGGATTCGCCAAATATCAAATACACTGATTCGCTTTGTTATACTTTACGGACTCGCAACGAGTTCGAGACGGATTCGCCAAATCACAATTTCAATGATTCGCTTTTTTATGTTTTATGCTTTTTTATGACTCGTAAACGGGTCGAGATGGTTCCACCATATCGCAAATCCACAGATACGTTTCTATATGTTTTTGCGGACTTGCAACGAATTTGAGACGGATCCGCCATATCTCAAGTTCACTGCTTCGCATTTTTATGTTTTTACAGACTGGTAACGGGATCGAGACGGATTCGAGAACTCAAAGTTCGCTTTTTTTTATGATTTTACGGACCCGTTACGAGTTCGGACCGGAGCCGCATCCGTTTTTGTGCACATTGGGATTAAAAATGTGCTCACTGATCATTAGCTTTAGTATCCTCTGTCCGATGAACCATTGACGACTGCAAGAACCTTCATCTGCAGTTTAAACGCACATTCAGGAATATTTATGAATCACTGCCTGATAAAATAATGTAAAAATACCGATACCCACTTATAATATAGACTCTTTCGTTGTCCCTCTTTTAATCTCTTGCTCCTAAACAGTGCAGCAAACACAACTGTATTTGTATCACAAACACATATATATTTCTGTCGCAAACACATATATTATAACTTATTTATTGATCATTGTGTCTAAAACATGTACTATTGAATAGCAAACCCAATGTGTTTGCATACAAGTATATTATATTTGCGACGAGCTCCAAGCACACGATATATTTGCATTCAAACAACATGAGACGACAGATTTTTTGGCGTGTAGCAAACGTTCCGCAGTTCTCGTAAATGACTTTTTATATTTGTTTACCACAAAGCAAACTATATTTTTCGTTGAACAAATTTTTGTTGGTAGAATTCCAGAAATGCAGTTCATTTATCTGGCATGTCACTTGGGTGTAACGAATTTTGCCTTTTGTCTAAAATATGTTTTCCATCTGTGTTCATTGAGTGTTGGCTGTGATGAAAAAACCTGTCCCCTTATAAACTTTTGCATTGCTTGAGTTCTACCTGTTGGAACATTTAAAATAATAAAAATCCAAACACCTTCATAGAAAACAATGGAAATGTCTAAGTAAAATTTTTTCCTAGTTTTGTTTTAAGTTCTTCAGCTTTTACGATATTTTTATGAGCAGAAAATTTTTCAAATGTTTGCCAGAATAGCAACATAACTAAATGTTGCGTTTTTGGTTAAATGTGGGGAAACTAAAGTCGTGAAATGTGGTGGGGAGTAGAGTGGTTGTGGTCCGCGCTATAAAAATTACTACAGGTTGATTAATAAGAGACACACGCATGACATAAGTTTGTAATGGGATAAACAGATATAGCTTCCCTTCTAATCTGCCACTTTGGAATATTCATCCAAACGTCAGCTAGAAAAGCAACCATCGGTGTGGGGTATGACTATGGTCAGAATGGCGGTTATGTGTGTTGGTGATGGCTTAAAAAGCCACAAAATATGAATATATCCCATGAGCAAAAGTGGAGGAGTAGAAAACGACTGAGTCTCTGAATAAAATATGCAACTTTTTGTTGTGTTTTACGAGCTGTTTAATAATAAAATGTTTATACCTATAAAGATTTTTACGAGCATGATTTTTATGTGGACCCTACATTGGAGTATGGCATCGCATTAAATTCAGCGCTGTCAATTCCACAGCGTCATCATGTCATATGAGTGAACCTAATCACCCGAGAATTTAACGTGTTTCAACCACCTCCGAGTTGTCAACATCGATGTTAATACCAAGTTTATCGTATGCACTGATGCTTTTCATCTTCAAATACTCCTTGTGCTGTATGATAAAAGTCAGCATATTGTATTACCTTCAAACAAAAACAAAAATAAAAATGTTGTCATAAAACAGCACCCAGGGGTTAACAAATGGCTCTAATGAAATGGAAACCAATGGTGGAGAGACTCTCTACAGAAGACTTCCCACCTCCTGTGTAAAAGTTCCACCATATTCGTGGTTAATTCGTATATTTTTTAGTATCTGCAAGGTGCAATTGAGTCATTTGTTTGTAAATAAAACCGATATACATAAATTGGATTTTATGACTTTATAAGAGAGACAAACAAAAAAATGTTTAATGTAACTTCACTCAAGGAAATATGTTTCTAAAAACAGCATTAACATGGAACATGGGACTGTCCGTGAAGGTTGAAAGTTTGTGATAGCCATTAACTTGGGAGTGCCCAGAAATGGTTCCTTTATTGGGCAGCACAAGCAGCTCACTACTTCCACGCAGTATGTCCTGGGCAATGACTTTACCGGGAACCTCCGTTAGCTAGCTAAAATGAGAAGGCGAAACAAATGAGCAATTAGGTGACTGACGTCACTGAAGTTCATCAAACGATCGGACATATTCTTTTGTCCTTAGAAGGCAGATGAGCCCAGCATATGGACCAACGGCGGATAGAAACCAAACGAAGAAAATCCAGGTTCGACATATTGCATCCTGGTCAGCGTCCGATCCATAACGGGCGTCTGCAATCAATTATCCTAGCAGTAGGTAAAATGTAAAAATCCGATGGACTGGGTTTGCCTCCCACCACAGTCCATAATGGCAGTGAAAATTCAAGAACGAAAACGAAAACATGAACAACCCATATTTCTTGACGACCCCCGCAAACGTTATAACGACCGCGATTTACGGATATGCACTTGGAATGTTAGAACACTATATAGATCCGGTGCAAGTATCCAATTGCCAGATGTCCTAGCAAGTTATAAGGCTGACATTGCCGCTATCCAAGAAATGCGATGGACAGGACATGGCTGCACAAGAAAAAGATACTGCTATATGTACTACAGTTTCCACGAGAAAAAACATCAAAAACACCAAAAAAAAAATCATCTTTTCAGATGAAGCTCATTTTGATCCTGGCGGATATGTAAACAAGCAAAATTGTCGCATTTGGGGCACAGAAAACCCACACGCATACATTGAAAAGCCGATGCACCCAAAACGAGTCAGTGTTTTGTGCGGATTTTGGTCCAGAGGCATAATTGGGCCATTTTCCTTCGAAAATGAGCAAGGAGTGGCCGTTACAGTCAATGGCGATCGTTATCGGGCCATGTTGAACGAATGTTTGTTCACAAAAATTGAAGAGGAGGATATTGGCAACATTTGGTTTCAACAGGTCGGCGCTACGTGCCACACAGCCGAAGCTACACTCGATGTTTTGCGCCCTGTTTTTGAAGATCGCATTATCAGCCGCAGAGATGAAGTCGTTTGGCCACCTCGGAGCTGCGATTTGACACCGTTGGACTATTATTTGTGGGGTGCCCTCACAGATAAGTGTTACGCCGACAAGCCAGAGACAATTGACGCTTTAAAGGACAATATTCGTGAAGCCATTGGTGAAATACAGCTGCACACAATCGATAATGTGCTTAAAAATTGGACAGATCGTGTAGGCTACTGCATGGCCAGCCGAGGCAGCAATTTGAATGAAATTATTTTCCATTATTAACCGGAAGGATTGTACTTTCAAATAAAAAAAGAAATTTGAGAAAATATTCAGTAGATTTTTTTATAGCATTTTAAAAAAAAAAATTTTTTTGGCGGACCCTTTATATGATTTTAAAATCGGGCTAATAAGGACATCGCACCGTTAAAAATACTGAACCAACCTCGCTAAACAAATACGATTTTTTCTAAAAATTCCTTAAATATCTCGTAAACTGTTAGAGATGACCCACATACGTAGGCAAAGATTTCATAGGTATTTACAAGTACAAGTTCTTTTGGCAGTCAATTAAAAATTGGTCATGGTCGAGGTGACCAACTTTAGAGAGTTGCCCAGTAGCCCCCATACGCACTAGGAATAAAAAATTGTCCACATCTTCTGGAAAATATCACTGCTGTGAGCATATGCAATTTCACCACTGTATCTTATTCCGTTCAAAATCTTACAGAAGTAATTTTGGTTAATTGATTTGTAATCATTGTGCGCCCGTGGAAGCATTCTGGCTACCTGTAATGTCCATCGATAACAAACGTAGCAGTGTATTCAGTCCATCATATATTTAATTCATGAAAACAATGCAATGTTTCCATGGTTGATGCAATATGCTGCTGGCGCCATTTTTTTTTTCCCGTGTACGGTTTAGTCCGGGTTTCAACGGTTTTGCAAGGCTTTTTCATTAACAATTACTCGATAGGAAATACAAGGTGGTTTTAACCAGGATCGAACCCACATTATCGCGTTGATAAGTAGAAAACCCTGTTTGCGTTTAAAGCAGACATTTCAGTTTGGGTGTAAGCAATTTATCTTTGTTGGGGGGTAAATGTTTTGGTCGGGTGTTAAGTGTGGAAAGGTATTATTGAAAAATCGATAAAAAAATTGTCATTTGTTTCGTTTTATTTCCGGTAAGTTTAAGATAAATAGCTAACGGAAATTGACTTTGAACTGTATTATCGTATTGTGGTAGAGTAATGGTTATTATTGGTTTTTTCCCATTAAACTGTATCGATTTGATATCAGTAGTTGGTCGGGTAATGAAATCCGTTGCCAACGTTATACAAAACTTAAATTGATCTTTATTTATTTATGGAATTTTCACATTTATGTAGGGATACAAAATTATACAGACGTTTACAATTTATTATTATCATTCAACTCATTTGCAATGCAACTACATATCACCGGGTTATAAAACTACAGCTACATTTTTATTGCAACCTGGAAAAATCATAGCGGTGGTGGAAGGAACATGGTATATAGATTGCAATACTCATTAAACATTTATAAAGCATAGGATTGGAAATCAAAGGCTTCCGATACCGCTCCACCTGAAAAACCATATAAACAGCCTAATAGAATAACCTTCCTTGGAACTCAGCGAAAAGTCTGCCAGCAGCGTTATCAACCTATTAAACGATTTGGCGAGAATTACATTAAAACATCTTTTGAGTTGCGTGCCCCGAAATATGTAGCAGCGAACAAGATTAGACTAGATTTTGTAAGAACCAATTGCCAGATATCAAGAATTTTAAGTATATATTTTACATTACCAAACCGGCGCTATATGTTTCCTGAGATTTCGTTTGGATGTAACGAAATTTGGCTTTGATATCTGAACTACTATAATTTTTGTGATTCCACGCTGAAAAATCTGTAATTTTTTGTTGTTTGGATGCAAATATAACATGTGTTTTGAGCTTGTCGCAAATATTTTTGGTTTTAGCGGTTTTGAACAAACAATGCCACATTTGGGTCTCAAAACCATATATAGTTGTGTCTCAAACATGTAATATTGAATAGTAAACACGATGTGTTTGTACACAAGTAAAGCATATTTGCGACAAACTACAAACACTTTATGTTTCCATCCAAACAACAACAAAAATACAGATTTTTCAGCGTGTGCATAATGTTACACTGGCCTTAGTTTTCAGCGTTCACGCTGAAAACTCTGTCTTTTTTGTTGTTGTTTGAATGCAAATACAACGTGTTTTGTAGCTCGTCGCAAAAATGCTATACTTGTGTCCGAACAAATCATGTTTGCTTTTCAATATTGCATGTTTCAGACACAGTGATTAATTGACAATAATATATGGTTTTGGGGCGCAAATGGGGCATTGTGTGTTGAAAACCGCTAAAACCAAAAACGAGACAGATAACAATGAAGCAAAACCGCAGCAGATCTTCAATTCATAAAAACAATGCTAGCAAATATGTACATGTTTCCTGCAATATATTGCTGGGGCCATCTCTTCAGGATGTGGTATTGGATATAAAAACAATCGCAATCATTCTTATTGTTGAAATTTCATTTGCCTGCTATTTTAATGAAACTCGGAAACCGATCCTCTGTATCACAGGATGGCGCAAAGTTAATCACCCTCTCGGATATGTTATAATTTTAGCACATAGCGTACGTCAATCATGTTCGACATTTGTGAACTAGGCATCTACGGTATACGAACAGATATGCAATGGAGGGTTATTATCGACAAGAGCGTGAAATAATTTTTTATTTATTTATTTATTAATTTCAATAACCTAGTCTTTAAGGCCAAATACGGTTAAAAACTTCTACAAAAAATGTCATCAATTGAACAATAAATTATATAAAACAAGTAACATAAGTATTGATCAAATTAAAAATAAAAAAATTACAAACTTCTAATTACAAAACACAATTGTGTCGATTATATTGACCAATAGTCGGTCGTTGGTATGGGCGCTACGTGAATTTCGACGTCGATTTCCTAGTCGTGCCGCGGCAACTGGGCAAACAATCCGGCGTTTAGCTTCTCGGCTCGCACAGACTGGAACCACTCGAGACATTGCAAGGCGTTGCCTCCACCGGCCTGGTTGTTTGTCCCAGAATATCACTGCTGTGGCTGACGATGTCGCTGAGAACGATGAAACATCAACCAGACGACGGGCTACTCAATTGGGCATCATCAGACGGACCCTATAGCTGATTTCAGTGAAAGACTTACATATGTTGTCTTAAAAACACAGCAGAAGTTATTTCGATGTCGTCGGAATGTATACAGTGCAGATTTGCCAAAGAATTGACTGCCTACACATCCATAAACTTTCTCTATTGAAAAGTATGCACATACGATTTTATCAATCGTTCTAATAATTTCGTTTTATTATGTTATCAACTGCCTACTTCTCCGAAAACCTTCTATGTACATTGTTTATAGAAATTGTAGCATAGCCAAATTTGTTTACCATCTTTGCTTCGTGTGTTTTTTGGTTGTGAAAAATTTACGAACTGTACGGACGTGAAGAAAGTAAGAAAGTAAAAAGTAAGAACAAAAAACTTCAATAGAATTCAAATAATAATAAATATATTAAATATAGAAATTAAAGAGTTTTTCTTATTATACACATAGTGTAAATATAACGGAATTAAATCACTGTTGCATACATTCCCTTACACATTGTTCATAGGATAGTGTACTAGACTGTCAACATCCCCTTAAACATTGTGGCTAGAGAGTGTATATGAGATACGAAAATAATTTACGAAGCCGTTCCATATACTTTCCTTATATACAATGTGTGCGATGAAAAAGTCGGCCATTTGGTCTGGAATGTATATGAGGGTAGTGTAGGGAGCACCGTAGAAAGGCAGGTCTACTTTATGTATAGCAGAAAACGCGTTTTGTGTTTTACTCCGGTTCTACTGCTGACCGTCAGTCGCGTGTGAATTACTGTCAAGCCATCCTCAATCTCAACAACGAAGAGGACGATTTTGTGTGGATAATCATCATGAGCGACGAGGCGTATTTCCACTTAAGCGGTTACGTCAATAAGCAAAATCTTCGTTTCTGGGGCTTTGAAAATCCTCGTTTGATGCACGAAGAGTCATTATATCTACTCCAAGTAACTGTGTGGTGTGGCATTAAAGCGGGAGGAGTGATGGGGCCATTTTTTTAGGACGCCACCGGCAATACGGTCACTGGCAACCGCTACAGGGCCATGATACATGACTTGTTACTTCAAGAATTGATTGAATGGGGTTTGGTGAATGTGTGGTTTCAACAAGACGGTGCAACCGCACACACAGCACGAGTCGCAATGGATATTGTCACTGAAGCGTTTCCTGGTCGCATAATCTCCCGTTTTGGAGATAGCCAGCAAGATCCCCCGATTTAACCATACCAAACTTCTTTCTTTGAGGCTACTTGAAGTCGCGGGTTTATGCCAACAAACTTCACACAATCGCAACCCTTAAGGTCCAATTAGTCTTGACGGTTGGCGGTTGACGGTAGACGGTTGACGTTCTACTCAATAATGCGCGGTTAGTTATGACGGTTAGACAGTAGAAAGACAAAACAAAACAAAAAAAAACTGATCGAAGAGCATTTGTACAAAATATAATTTGCATGCATGGGTTTTGTATTAAAAAGTGATTGTGTCAAATAAAAAAATGAAAAATAAAAAGAAAATTTTGGTTGCTGTGTAATTGTGTATTGCCGCGCACAAAATGTCGAAGTAAAAGCAATAACAATAACAGCTGATCGGTGTTGACGGCTGACGGTTGACGGTTGATTCTGCAACCTGCAGAAGTCTACCGTCGTAAACCGTCAATTTTAGTTGTCTCTCTCTGGCAAAATGCAACCCCAACTCAAACAGCTGATCGCTTACCGTCTACCGTCAACCGTCAAGACTTATTGGACCTTTAAAGATAATATTCGACAGGAATACGAATAGTTATCACCGGAAATCAAACGGAAAGTCATAGAAAATGTGATGAAATGGGCAGAAATGTGTATCCACACTGGTGGCAGCCACTTGATGGATTTCATCATTTACACTTAACAAAAAAATTTTAAAGGTCTAGATAAAGATTTCCATTACTCAAAATCATTGTTTTTATTTAGTAAAAAAGAGATTCAAAAACAAAATTGGATGATTAACTTTGGGCCACCTTGTACAACCTTATTTCGATGCAAAACTCTGTGTGTAGGTTCCTCTGTTAGTATATTTTCTTTGTCTTGTTTATCTTTATCAATTTACTGTGAATTAATAATTGCATATAATAAAAGACTTTATATTGCAAGGAAAATTAAATGGAACAAATAAAATCATAGTAAAATTAAATTTGTGTTACTCACACTGCACAACACAAGTTAATATAATAAGAGTGATAGAATTTTGAATTTTGAAGGATGTATCCAACCAAACGTTGTAAGACCCACAGATATATTTACCTCCATGGAATTATCTATGTTTCCAAAGCTAAAGAAATTGATTAATATTAGCTGCCTTTCCTTTTTTGGTTAGTGCGTTGAAGTTAAAGTCAAAACAAACTCCAACTACGACTTGAGGCCCTCGACAAATAGTAGAATGTGTGTCGACAAAAACCTATTTTTAGCGAATCTAGGTAATTTTAATTGATTTTTAAATTCTGAATTCAATGGTGTCTACCGTTTTCTCTATTGACGGCAAAACTTTAAAATATTTCAACACAAAGTTTGTTGGGATATTAAAAATGTTTATCTTTTGAGATGGTGGTTGATACTAACGGCTGCAATTTCTATTAGATCTACGAGAACAACATAATAAGGTACATTATACACGCTGAAAAATCTAAATTTTATTGCTGTTTGGATTCAAATGTAACGTGTTTGTAGCTTGTCGCAAATATAGTGTACTTGTGTCCAAACACATAGTGTGTGCTATTGAATATTACATGTTGGAGACACAATGATTAGTAGGATATAACAACTCCATTTTGGTGTTTTTTTTTCAATGTGTTAACATCTATATGCACGGGTAGGGCAATCTATCAAAGTGAACACATGCAAACAACACACAGCGTTAGCAGCACATAAGTAGTTGTTGTGCAACAATAGTCTCTGCCTGAAAATAAGTATGATGGTATTGATGTAGCGGCAGCGAACAAACAAGCAGGTCGTCGTCGCTAAGGAGTAGTGAATAGTATAGATAACTCATGGAATGAATTGTAAAAGCACTGTTGACATCTGGCCAATGATTCAAAACGTATTATTCTCTCTTTGTCATAACTTGGTCCATTCATAATTTTGATGTGAAACATTGATGCATTTTGAAACATTTATCCTTTTTGTACTGTTTTATGTAATATCATTGTCGAAGTGGTGCCTTTGTATTGAAATATTCTACACAGAGAATAAGACTCGTTTATGCTGTTTTACTCAGACTCCCTACATAAGAGCGGAAGAAGAGTGCAATAAGTTCTCTATGCTATTCAATACTTTTTGTTGTCGCTCTGTTTATGACAAAACAAAAATAATTATTTCAGTGAGCGAAATATTTCTCTATTTATTTCAACAATATTCCATCTAATATTAAGGCAGGTGTAAGATAAAATAAAGTGAAATAGCAAAAGATCCAACAACACAAAAACTGTTCTTTTTTGACGTAGAATACGTCTTACCTTACGGTATGAGCAGTCATGTCAGGTTTTTATTGTTGTAATCTTTATATCATTGCATTTGCAGAAACGGCTAGATGAATTTTTTTAAAATTTTTTTTGTAGGTAAATGAAGATGTTATCTTTCGTTTGATATACATTTCATATTGGTTGATATATTTCTAGTATTTTAATTTCTAAAATGAAAATTGGTTAAACACATACACTCAAACATATGTGTGGTGTTTGGTTGAGTGTTTTTGGTTGCTCAACATTGCTTAGGAACATGTATCTAGTAAAAAGTGAAACGGACAGCAAGCTAATGTTGCTTGGCAACATGTATCTAGTAAAAAGTGAAACAAACAGTAAGCTAACGTAATAAAGCTTTTTTGCGAAAGCTTCAATAAAGCTGTTGTAACATTAATTTTGAATTGTAAAGCGTAAAGCTTTCACACAACGCTCGAATGATAATGCGAAGACTCGATAAGGTAAACCTTTTTTAATATTAGGGCGGCCCTCTCAACATTCGCAGAACTTATTTCAATAAAAATATTAATTAAAATACAGAAATTAAATTAAGTTTAAAAAAATTGAACATAATGTTTTTTTTTTTAAACGGACTTGAACCAAATGCCGTTGGTAAATATAAAACTAACAGCCTTCGGCCACGGACTGTCCCTGTAGGCTGTATCAGAGACACGGCCATTAAGTTTAACGTAGAATACGCCATCCGATAAGACAGAAAACATATATAACAATAAATGATAAATAATATAAGCAAATTAATTTATTGTTATATATGTTTTCTGTCTTATCGGATGGCGTATTCTACGTTAAACTTAATGGCCGTGTCTCTGACACAGCCTGCAGGGACAGTCCGTGGCCGAAAGCCTCGGACAACTGTCTGCTGTAATTTTTTTATTTTACTAATGTGCAAAAAGGTGTGAACACTTCGCTCGTCCGTTCGAACACTCATTGTTTTTTTTGCCCTCCAGATCTACCACCGTATAACGGACCTGCACAATGCGTACCCTATGATTCTGTCAACCGTGGGATAAAATTTCGTTTATTTCAATGGTTATCATTATTTGCTGCAGAAATAAATTATGACAATTTTGTGGTAAATGAAGGAACGTTTAAAACAGAAGAATATATTTCTACGATAAAAGATTTTTATTGATGGAAAATGTTTCTTTTCGAATAATAATAATATAAAGGGTTTGCCAGTAAAAATACCCTTTTTATTTTTAGATAAAGTACGTACCTATTGAGATATTTGTGATTTTTTTATTGTATTGTAAACGAGACATGTTCCGATTAAGCATGGAATAAAATAACCGCCAAATTGCTCACACAGCTCTGATTACTTACTTACATTACTCGGTTCGTGAAATTTTGCATGAGTGTTTCACAGAGATGTGGCTGTATCTTACCGACGATTAGATGGATCTCGCATTTGAGCTCAGGAATTGTTTCTGATATATTCGCATAAACCCCAGATTTCACAAAACCCCAAAGAAAGAAATCGCACCGTGTTACATCGTATGATCTTGGTGGCCAGTTGACATTAGAATTTCTTGAGATAATTTTTTCTGGAAATCGTTGCTGCAATAAATCGATTGTTTCATGCGTGTTGTAGCAGGTGGTTCCGTCTTGCTGAAACCACGTGTCGATCAGATCCGTGCCTTCCAGTTGAGGCCACAAGAACTTCGTTATCATGTTCCTGTGACGAATGCCGTTCACAATCACTGCAATTTCGATTTCATCTTCAAACGAGTAACACCCAGTATCGCTGCCTGGCCAGAAACCGCACCAGAAAGTTGGTCGTTGTGGGTGTATTTGTTTCTCATTGATTGCAGGAGGAGTTTCTGAGCCCCAAATTCGACAATTTTGTGTATTCACGAATACATTCCGGGTACATAAGAACCAGTAATACCCCCAATATCAGGGATTGGGCACACAAATCAGTTCAGTGTAGTGTTCGTCTTCCAAATGGTTACAGTTTCTACCGAACTGATATGATTTAGTCTCACCGCATGCCCACCTATCAGAATGCCCACTCAAAATCGCAACCAATATTGATGCTTGGGCCTGGCTCGAAACAGAAGGCTACTACTATGTCAGCAACATTTTTCTTGCACGTACTCAGTATGTGCCCCTTTCCTGCCTTCCTTTATCATGACAGAAGAGCGTTCGTGCAAGATATGCTTACACATCGCTAGTATCAACATTTGTGATGAACCATAAGACTACGTAGCAAATACAAAATGTTTGGGATAAAAGAAAATACTTCCATTCGGCTGATTTAGTTTATGATTTCGTTGATTCAATGAATATTTAAAAGCTGCTGGTGATGATTTATAAAACTTTATATTTACCAGAACGAACTCTAAATGCGTTCTACTTTGCATGTAGATGACAACAATTGAATAAATTATTTTCTTTAATTTTACATACAAAAAAATTTAAATTAGAAATAAATAATCTTAAACGAAACTATCGACTTTTGGAGAAAAATTTTAGCAAGTTTCATATAGTATTTCAGCCTTTCCATATTGATAATCTTGTTTTCTGCGAATTAAATATATATTATATATATTTAATATTATAAATATATTTTCTCCCCAAATATTTTATTCCGATTTGCCATTGACAAAACATATCATTCCCATTTCAACGAACCTCTTCCCACTACAGACAAATAGATAATAGCTGCCTAGTAAGAAAATAAAAAACAGAACAAATGGTTTCCAGAGAATTTTATTTCATAGAACATTTTACTCATTGCCCACAACATGCATGCGATACTCGTACATTGTGATTACGAAGCCAAATGAAAAGTTACAACATAAACTTCGATTCCATAGGGTCTTTAAACGTTTTCAAAGGCGATGGATGATAAGGATGTCTTGCGATTTGAAACAATATAAATATTGATAGCATTTAATAAGAAGAAGAGCAAACAGTCGAGACAAAGTGTGGGTATTGTATGGAATTTTAACTAGTATATGGGTTATTTTCCCTTGAATGATGTCAATGAGTTTACACTTTATTGTTTAAAGACCATCATAATAAAGTCAATAAACTTGTAAGATGTTCTAGCAAATTTTATTATATAACTTTTTGTGGTTCATAAAAGGAAGATTCATAACATTGCAGTAAAAGGATTTTAAAGTGATTTTTTTGAATTTCTGAAACAGAGTTTGTGGGAAGCTTTAAATGTAAACGCAAAAAAACCAACCACGTTCGTTTAATACGAATGGATTTTCTTTCTGTTCTCCGTGTTCACCACTCCAGCATCATCATATAAGAGCGCACTTACAGGATATACTGGCAAGTCGCTAACAGCAGGTCAGAGCATTCAACTCCAATAGGAACCTTCAAAATTGCCGCTAGTCTGCCCAAACCATCCGCTGTGCAGTTACACAGAATGTATGTACCAGCGGTCTTGGACAGATGTTACGTGCAGAATTGCCGCCTGATTATCACAAAGGGTCGCTTCTCCAATGGAAGAAATTTCTACCCCATACACACTACAACGTTCAAGTAGTATAAAAGAAAGAGGCGCCCAGAGTAGAACCTTACCTGATCGCTAATTTTCGACCAATCTGTAAAAAAATTCACACATCCGCACCTAGCAGGAACTGCTTTGGTCAAGGAAGCCCATTGTGGAAGCCCGATAGACTAGTGCCGAGTAGTTCACAAATGTTGGAATGTTGGGGGAATGCTTCAATTCAATTCAATTCGATTCAATTCAATTCCGTTCAATTCAAAAAAAAAAAAAAAAAAAAACTCACTTCAATTCAATTCAATTCAATTCAATTCAATTCAATTCAATTCAATTCAATTCAGTTCAATTCAACTCACTTCAATTCAATTCAACTAAATTCAATTCAATTCAATTCAATTCAATTTAATTCAATTCAATTCAATTCAATTCAATTCAATTCAATTCAATTCAATTCAATTCAATTCAATTCAATTCAATTCAATTCAATTCAATTCAATTCAATTCAATTCAATTCAATTCAATTCAATTCAATTCAGTTCAATTCAATTCAATTCAATTCAATTCAATTCAATTCAATTCAATTCAATTCAATTCAATTCAATTCAATTCAATTCAATTCAATTCAATTCAATTCAATTCAATTCAATTCAATTCAATTCAATTCAATTCAATTCAATTCAATTCAATTCAATTCAATTCAATTCAATTCAATTCAATTCAATTCAATTCAATTCAATTCAATTCAATTCAATTCAATTCAATTCAATTCAATTCAATTCAATTCAATTCAATTCAATTCAATTCAATTCAATTCAATTCAATTCAATTCAATTCAATTCAATTCAATTCAATTCAATTCAATTCAATTCAATTCAATTCAATTCAATTCAATTCAATTCAATTCAATTCAATTCAATTCAATTCAATTCAATTCAATTCAATTCAATTCAATTCAATTCAATTCAATTCAATTCAATTCAATTCAATTCAATTCAATTCAATTCAATTCAATTCAATTCAATTCAATTCAATTCAATTCAATTCAATTCAATTCAATTCAATTCAATTCAATTCAATTCAATTCAATTCAATTCAATTCAATTCAATTCAATTCAATTCAATTCAATTCAATTCAATTCAATTCAATTCAATTCAATTCAATTCAATTCAATTCAATTCAATTCAATTCAATTCAATTCAATTCAATTCAATTCAATTCAATTCAACTCAATTCAATTCAATTCAATTCAATTCAATTCAATTCAATTCAAGTCAATTCAATTCAGTTCAATTCAATTCAACTCAACTCAACTCAATTCAATTCAATTCAATTCAATTCAATTCAATTCAATTCAATTCAATTCAATTCAATTCAATTCAATACAATTCAATTCAATTCAATTCAATTCAACTCAGTTCAATTCAATTCAGTTCAATTCAATTCAATTCAATTCAATTCAATTCAATTCAATTCAATTCAATTCAATTCAATTCAATTCAATTCAATTCAATACAATTCAATTCAATTCAATTCAGTTCAATTCAATTCAATTCAATTCAATTCAATTCAATTCAATTCAGTTCAATTCAATTCAACTCAATTCAATTCAATTCAATTCAATTCAATTCAATTCAATTCAATTCAATTCAATTCAATTCAATTCAGTTCAATTCAATTCAATTCAACTCAATTTAATTCAACTCAATTCAATTCAATTCAGTTCAATTCAATTCAACTCAATTCAATTCAATTCAATTCAATTCAATTCAATTCAATTCAATTCAATTCAATTCAGTTCAATTCAATTCAATTCAATTCAATTCAGTTCAATTCAATTCAACTCAATTCAATGCAATTCAATTCAATTCAATTCAATTCAATTCAATTCAATTCAATTCAATTCAATTCAATTCAATTCAATTCAATTCAATTCAATTCAATTCAATTCAATTCAATTCAATTCAATTCAATTCAATTCAATTCAATTCAATTCAATTCAATTCAATTCAATTCAATTCAATTCAATTCAATTCAATTCAATTCAATTCAATTCAATTCAATTCAATTCAATTCAATTCAATTCAATTCAATTCAATTCAATTCAATTCAATTCAATTCAATTCAATTCAATTCAATTCAATTCATTTCAATTCAATATAATTCCATTCAATTCAATGCAATTCAGTTCAATTCAATTCAACAGCCTGGGTCATCTTGTGCAACAAATTGTCGTAATTTACGTATAGCTCTGGGTTCAAAAGCATACAGAATTTAATTCCGGCAAGAATTGCAGCCGGCTGCCTTTCCGAATCAAAACTGGTCCTATCTATGAGTACTTGGAATGCATGAAGAAAACCCACTGTTTTCAAACCAAAATTTTCGTGGCCATGACTACGTCAGTTACACAAGCGTTTACTGCGGGTTATAGGCTGGCCATCGGTGGTGCAATGGTTGGTGTGCGCAGCTCCTGTACGTGAGATCGTGGGTTCGATCCTTGCTCAGACCACCTTACAGTTATTTTGACGACGGTCATCTCGCATAGTGATGGCGACACTATTGAGTACTTATCTATGAAAAAGCTTCTCAAACTACCTTTCGGAACCGGTGTAAACTACCGATTTAGGATAAATTTGTGGAGCCATGCCCATGTTTGTTGTACGTAAGTATTTGAAATCTCACGAAACTGACCTTTAGCAATGTGGTAAATGGTTAACGCCTTGACGTACTAAGTGTCTGTTTACTTGTTTCAAAACTCTCTCTAAATTTTAGTATAGCCTCAATCCTTAATATCCTACATCCTGATGTCTTAACTTAATTCCAGTGTATTTTATAAACGTTTACATCGCTGTCTCATCTTTTCGTTTCGTTGGCTGAGCATTTGTTCTTTGCCATCTAGTAAATGGAAATTTGCATTTGATATTAGATTTAACTACCAGAACAGAAGTTTCTTTCAAGCAAAAAATTTTCTTTTTCGTAACCTTAGAAAAAGCACTTCTAAGAAGGAACTGGGGAAGTGAAACCAAACAAAATGGTATTCATACTTTAGGCAAAATACAGGCGATATGCCGTGAATTTTATCACATTTTATTAGAAAACATAACGGCAGCAAGTGAATAACCGAGAGAAGAAGAAGCAGAAGAAGCTGAAAAACAATATCCAAAATGGATTCTGGGTGTTTTAAAGGAAGTTTATGCTCGCAGAGTGAGGGGGATGCAATCGAGGTGTTTCAGTTCGAAATATACGAATATTAAAGTTAAATCTTAGGTTTACAACCTTAAAAGCTAAAAAAAATACTGTATCAAGGAATTTGTTACTGTTCATTGTTTTTTGTGTAATGTTGCGAGGGGTAATGTTGTTGTAAGAAGGTTAAAATATTTTTTTTCGTAACGATATTTTTTTTTCGTTTCGCACACAGGTAGGGGGAAGTTTTGGCATGAATTCTTTAACACCCTCCTTGTGTTTAACATACACGCAAAGAAAAGTTACGTTACAACCAAACGAAGAAGTTGAACTTACCTAGGGGAACGAAACTGCGGCAAAAGTTTTTAGATATTGCTGGAAGAATGAAAAGGCGTAAAACTAATGATTGTTGAATCAATTATAGAATTGATAAATCAATAAAGTCTTTTGCGAGAACTGTAAAACCTTTACAACAAACAACAATACAACAAACAACATGCGGTGGCTCTAAACTCAAAAATATGTTTACGACAGACGAAACACTTTCTATTTTGATTGTCACAAACAAACCTAAAATAAAATTACATGAGGTGTCATGGGACACCCGGTTGGAACGTAGTTCCCTTCGTTATATATTATGTACTAGTTCGTTCCAACACATCTATGGAACTGCTATATTAATCACGAATGACATATAATACTAAAGTTACGATAACAAAAGTATATACATATTCGCTAGATGATTTAGAGACATGCGCCATAAACATACCCGTTGACTGCAACAACTTTTAGTTATTACATGTGCGTACTATCCGGCCGGCAATAAAAATTCAATACGAGCAGATTGCAAAAACTATTTGATTCTATGAATATTCAAAATTCAAATAATTGCAATGCAAAGGGTTTTCAACAGAGACGCTACAAAAGTAAATCGATAGGGACAGCAAATGGCGCCATATTATTTCCCGCTCTTTTGACATTTATCTTCAGTAAGGTTTGCCATTTCCTCAAGGGAAGATATACGAGCCAACAACGAGTAGAAATTATTAAAATTTACTACCGAAATTTGGAGTCAGTGGCCTCAACTTTAAGAGCGCTACGTCGAATATATGGTCGTCATAATCGTCCTACCAGATCAACAATTGAGCGTCTAGTGGAAAAATTTAAATCCACAGGCACAGTACAAACTGTTCCCGTGCCAGTGAGACAAAGAAGTGCCCGTAGTGTCCCAAATGTGTCTATCACACGTCGTTCTCAAGCGTTGGGCATCTCTGTGACGTCTTTGTGGCGAATTTTGCGAAAAGATCTTGGCCTACCTCCTTACAAGATCAAATTGACGCAAAGAACTGAAGCCGCTTGACCACCACAAGCGTCGTATGTTCGTCAATTGGGCTGAGCAACAACTTGAAAATGATTCGGATTTTCATCGGAAAATCATCTTCAGCGATGAGGCTCATTTCTGGCTGAATGGCTTCGTCCATAAGCAAAATATGCATTATTGGCCAGACAGCAATCCACACGTAATCAATGAGTCATCATTGCTTCCCGAAAAATTACGGTTTGGTGCGGTTTATGGGCCGGCGGTGTCATTGGGCCGTACTTCTTCCGTGATGATCAAGACCGGCACATTACTGTGAATGCGAATCGCTACCGTTCAATGATAACCGAATATTTTTGGCCCCAATTGGATAATATGGACTTGGAGGACATGTAGTGCCAACAGGACTGCGCCACAATGCCATAATCAATTTATTGGTGAACGACCGCCTCGGTCGTGCGATTTGACGCCGTTAGATTATTTCCTGTGGGGCTACGTCAAGTCTATGGTCTATGCCAACATGCCAGCGACGATTGCTGAACTTCGCACGAATATCGAACGTGAAATTGCAGCAGTATCGGCCGATTTATGCTTGAAAACCGTAGAAAATTGGGTTCAGCGTCTGGACTTCTGCAAGCGTGACCGTGGTGGCCATGCAAAAGAAATCGAGTTCCATACATAATGGCATCGAACGTACTTTCACAGGAATAAAGAACTTCATTGGTATCCATAACCGGTTTTGTTTTATTTAAAAAAAACTTTTCTAGCGCTCTTATTGAAAAACCTGTTACGAGCGGGAGACTCGATCTGCAAGCACAGAGAATGGGGTAGTACTGTTAATAACGCAAAGTCAATAACCTATAAAAAAGTAAACATCGAATTCCTTACACTTCCAACATGTTCGGCGAAGCCCGTTTACCTTAGCCGTAATTATGTCATAATGCCTTCCATTGAAGCCAGTACATTTCACAATGGCATGACTATCACAAAGCCAACATGAAAGAACACAACCCTCATATACTTCCCTGACTGTACATATCTAGTAATAATTACCAAATCCTAAAAGTATGCAGAATAATACTGGGTTATAGCATAATACGGTTAAAAAAAGTTGTTTAAAATTTTTTCTTTTAGCCCCATCTCGCAACGTGCGATAAGGAACTTCGTTCCAAAAATAAATAGTTGGTCATCCCATGAAGAGACTGGAGAGGGCTTCTACCAATGAGAATCTGTAGGCGTTTGCACTCCCTGTTTGTGACCTTCAGTTTTACACGGATTCTGAATTGTTTTTTGAGACGCTGTTTCAGAGTTAATTACTCGACAGTGTCGCCGGGACTAAGCTATAAGACCGTTGTCGTAAGGAATGTAGGGTAACCCGAGAATTGTCAGACACACTTTCTCATGTACAAGAGTCGCTAGCGCCACCGTGACTGCCACAAACGATTCATGGTAACTCCAAAGTCAAATAACTTTTGCGAGAAAAGAAAATGTTGTCGAAATTTTTCCAATGCTCAGGTTTGGTATTCTCCAATCGTATGTTTACAGCATTTCTCATTATTTTGATGAGAATTTCGGTAAATATTATCTTGCTGAATTTATCAAAAATTATACCAAAAATTACTTGCTGATGAAGATGTTAGCAAGATTCTAAATAGCTATACAAACAGATCTGGCATATTCGAAAAATGTTGAGCTCAACTTTTTTTTGACAATAAATTAAAACTAACGAATAAACTTCCTATCAAAGGAAAAATGCTCCTAAGTGTTTCTAAATTTTGAAAATTAGGGTTAACAAACAGCTCAAATAACGAAAATCATGCAAAGGAGAAGCCGAAAGAAATAAAAAAAATCAATGAGTGTTCGAACTCACTGACGATGTGTTAACACCTCTTTGTAACACGATACCTGTTCGATTTCTATGAACACATTAGTAAATATTATATTGGAAAATAAAAAAAAGAATAGATTTTGTGCTGAAGGCTGTGTTCCTACTGCACTGTCTTTTTCTTACATCTGCTTTAACTTTAGATGTAATGTTGTTAAAATAAATAAAGAAATATTTAGCTCACTGAAATACTTGTTATTGTTTTGTCATACACAGAGCGATGATGACCTGCTTGTTTGAATGCTGGCATACAACTGAATAAAAAACAATATTTAGCTCACTGAAATAATTGTTTTTGTTTTGTCATAAACCGAGCGACGACAAAAAGTATTGAATAGTATAGAGATCTTATTGCACTCTTTTTCCAATCTCATGTAGAGAGTCTGAGCAAAAGAGCATAAACGAGTCTTATTCTCTTTATAGAATATTTCAGTATAAATGCAGAGAGTAATACGTTTTGAATCATTCGCCAGATGTCGCCAGTGCTTTTGAGTCATACAATTTGATCCATGAGTTCTCTATACTATTCAATACTTTTTGGCGACGACGACCAGCTTGTTTGTTGGCTGCCGCTACATCAATACCATCCAACTTATTTTCAGGCTGAGACTATTGTGATGACGATATGTGATGCTTGGATGTGTTGTTTGGATGTGTTCGCTTTGGTGGATTGTCTTAACCGTGCCTATGGATGTTAACACGTCAAAAATGTTTGCAACAAACTGTTTTTTCGTTTAACGAAAACGAGTTGTGTTTGACTGAATATGATGTTTTTAGACGACTACACAGCACTACATCGATAGGAGTATTGTATTGGATTTGAAATATAAATATATTTTGGTACTCACAGATTCAGTGAAATCAAAGCCACGCCATTACTTCTAGTCGGCGAGGTTCACCACTGACCCAATTGTGCCAAGACGACCAAATTATTAACATTAGCATATACTGTTTATTTCTGCTCTGCTGAAAAAAGCCAGACTTGGTTGTCAAAGAGGAGGAAAGAATTCATGAGATTGTCACCTTCAACTTTATTCCTGCACAGGGAGTAAAGCAGCAATTTATTTATTTTCTTATTTACTTCCCATTACATCCCATGAAGGGATTGCGGAAAGCTTCTCATAACCAGTGAGCTGTGCGCTTTCTAATTTTTCACTCACTGATTTTTACTGCGCCGATACAAAGTGGTCCGCAATCGATTTCCATCGGTCAAAATTCGAAATGATTTCTCTAGAAAACGTTTCTAAGTTCTGTAAAAACCGTCTCTTGATCCTGCAGTGACCGGACTTGGTTATGAAAACCCGATTAACACGTTCGCGATCGAAGCGATAAGGTTGGGACGGTCACAAACCAGATGATAAATTTGGCCGAAATGATTGCATGACTTGAATATAGATGAGGGTGTGGAGCACATACAGGGCGATGGCGTTACGATATAGAGCGTCGTATGGCAACTGATGCAATGAACGCTGCACATATGGCAATGGTTCGGTCACTTGCAACGCGAGCCCTGACAGTGAGATGTAACGAGGAGAGAAGAGAGAAAAGCGGTTTGTTTAAGAACGAAAAACAGTGGTGGGGAAACCACGACAGTGAGAAAAATAAATCTTACAGAAGAAAGAATAAGGCCCGTAATTTCTACGTTCTAGGAAAAGCGGTTATGGGGAAACCAGTGAGAAAATTAAATCTTACAGAAGTAAGAATGAGGCCCATAATTGCTACCAATAAGATCGAAGCCAAACCAACGGAAATGGATCAGAGATATCTATGTAGAGAACACGACGGGAATCTTGTCACGGATGTCCAGAGGATGTTGAGAATAGAGGGCGATCACTTCTCTACTTTATTTGTCCCAGTAGACTTCAATGTAGAAGAGGGTTTTTTTTTCAATTAAATTTTTTTATTATTTGGTATATTGGTGTGGAGCACATACAGGACGATGGCGTCGACTGTGCTCCTCCTAGCCAAGGTGAAGTTAGAACTGTAATCTCCCGGCTTAAGAACAACAAAGCCGCTGGTGTTGATAGACTAGCAGTTGAGCTGTTTAAAGCTGTCGGCTATGAGTTGGTAAGGTGCATGCATTAGCTCATTTGCAAAATCTGGCTGTGTAGAGAACACGATGGGAATCTTGTCACAGATGTCCAGAGGATGTTTAGAATATATGGAGATCACGTCTCTGCTTTACTTGTCCCAGGAGTCGTCAATATAGAGGAGGGTGTGGAGCACATATAAGACGATAGCGACGACTGTCTTACTCCTAGCCAAAGCGAAGTTAGAACTGTAATCGCCCGGCTTAAGAACAATAAAGCCGCTGGTGTTGATAGACCAGCAGTTGACCTGTTTAAAGCTGTCGGCTATGAGTTAGTAAGGTGCTTGTATTAGCTCATTTGCAAAATCCGGCTAGACAAATGAATGCCCGACGATTGGAGTATTAGCATACTGTGTCCTGTTTTCATAAAAGGCGACCCGATTATATCTACAAACTATCATAAGGCATACATTCCCAGTACAGTCTTAGGACGTTGGGGGAGAAGACGAAGATACTAGAATAAGATATGGAAAATTGTAAACGATTATATGGACAAATAATATTTAAATTCTAAAAAAAAAAAAAATATCAACAAACTATTGTGGAATACGCCTTTTATCCAGCCGCGTGTTCCCCCCCTCGAGCACAATGTGTGAAAACCTACAGCCGTTTGTTGCAGACCTGATGGGAACTTGTCAGTGTAATTTTAGGCCTGGAAAGTCAACTATCGACCAGACACTCGCATTATGACAGCTCCTGGAGAAAACCCACCAAAAATCATGTCGACAAATAACACCTCTTTGTTGATTATACGGCTGCCTTCGATACCGGACCCTATATGGGGAAAACTGTTCCAATTTGTGTCGGAGCTTGGTATACTTGCCAAGCTGGCATGCCTTTGTAAATTGACACAGTCCAACACCAAATCCTCAGTATAGGTTCGTAAAGATCTCGTCGGACCTGATAGTACGTGGCGAGTCCTTAGGCAGAGCGACATCCTATCATGCGATCTCTTCAATGTCCTAATGGAGATCATCGTTAGAAAAGCTGCAGTCGACACGAATAAAACCATCAGCAGCAAAAGTCACATGCTGCTCGCATATGCTGATGAAGTAGATATCATTTGGGGGAAATCTGCGATAGGTTATTGCAGTATTTTCGAGAATTGAGAAGGAAGCAGCGTAAGTAGGTTTGCTAGTAAATGAGGACGAAACCAAATTAATGGTTTCGACAAGCAAAAAAAAATTCGAGGTAGTGGATGAGTTTATTTACTTCGGATCTGCCGTGAATAGAAGGAATAACGTCAGCCTAGAAATCAAACCGAGACCTGAGCTTCCAAACAAAGGTTATTTCTTGCAAAGCAATTAATTCAGAGATAAGAAACTCTCACCAGAAGCGAAGATTCAACTATAGCACACTCTCATAAAACCATGTAGAGCACCATACTAAATAACGCTGAAAAATACCCCCGAAAAATACTTCTGTAAATACCACCGACAGCTGTCACACTGTCCATTTTATTTTTATCACCAAGAACACTAAAAATAAATGAATGGTTTCCCATTACATGCCATGAAGGAATTGGGGATAGCTTCTCACAACCAGTGAGCTGTGCGCTGTCTAGTTGTTATACACATGGATTGGGACCTACATTTTTACTCCGGTTCCGAACGGTGATTGGAGGAGCTATTTCAGGGCTTAATACTCGATAGTGTCGTCGTCACTCTGCGGGGTGACCGCCGCCGAAAGAAATTTAAGTTGGTCTGAGCAGGGATCGAATCCAGGATCCCATGTACAAGAGGCTCGCACACTAACCATTGCAGCACCGACGGCCAAGAACACTACCGCACTAAACTAAAATCTTGCGTGGATTATGAGACTGCATTTATTTTCAAGAAAAGTAATAAATTTTGCAGACAACCATTGCACTAAGTAGCAAAAAGAACATTTTTAGGACAAAATGAAATATGTGCGCCAAATGAGGTTTACACGTTTATTTTCTTCGCGTGTACCTGTGGGCCCCAAGTGTTAGGCAAACATTATTGATTTAAAAATTAAACAAATTTTTATGTAAAGATAGGTTCGAGAATTTTTTTTTTATGTTTTCCCTCTCTCTCTCATTCTCTCTTTATCACTGTGTGAATAATTTTACACCTATAGTAAGAATCGTGTTTTTGTATTGTTGTTGTTGAGGTAGCTTTAAGTTTATACCTTTAAATTGGGTCTGCAGGATATTCGCGTCTGCATTGTCTTAGGCCTAAGCGACATCTTGTCACCGCTAAACGTGCCTTTATGAGTTCAAACAATGTGCCTCCCTTTCCATATCAAAATAAATTTGTAGGTCTTTCGTTTGCCTGAACATTACAGGACTCTGTGAGGATGTGTGTGTGTGTGTGTGTGTGAAATTTAATAACATTGTTTAGCATAATTGTCAATTGAAGCGTTTAGTTTGAATTGTTTGACTTTTTTTCTTCTTCTTTTCTTACTTTTGTTGCTCAGGATATTAAGTAAAACGGATGGCGAACATATAGAATTTTCCTTTCTTTTTTTTTTATTTGGTTTTCATTCTTATATTATTTTTATTTTGTGCTTCGATTTGAGCACAAAGGTGTCGAGTTCCTGGCTGTCGTCGCCGGCGCTTCTAGAATGCAGACAGAAAGCAATCATCAGCTGATGTGGATGAAGGATAAATGAACCTGGTGCAAAACATGTGTAATGAGCGTAAATTTCAATGAGCTTTGAAATTAGATAAAAACAGAATAATAACCATAAAGAAGGAGCGGTGACAGAATGGAATTTTTGCATAGATTAGAATATTAGAGAGGGAGGAGAAGGTATTTCGTTTTATTTAACTAAAATACATAGTGGTTGAGGCACTACATAAGATGACAGATTTAAGATTTTTTTAATACCTCAGTTATGGTAGGGATATTGGGTACTAGATTCAGGTTTTCTAGGTACCACTTGCTAAATACCCAGACGCTAAGGAGCCTTAATAAACGGAGATACCATATTTCTCCAACCGGCTCAATCTTTGCCTTTTCTCTTCAATTGGTAACAAAACTTTTTATCAGGGATACGTCTACCTGATCCTCCTGCATCTACACGCTTAAAAATAAGGGCCTCAGCAACATATTGCAGGAACCACGTACATGTTTGCAAGCATTGTTCTCATGAACTGAAGAGTTGCTGTTTTTTTTTTTTTTCGCGTTTTTGTTTGCAGCAGTCTTCAACTAAATTTCCATACCTGAGTCACTAATACATATACTTAATTACAACCTATTAATCATTGTGTCCCAAACATTTTATATTGAACAGCAAACACAATGTGTTTGGACACAAGTATATTATATTTGTGAGAAGCTACACACACGTTATATTTCATCCAAAAACAAAAAAAATACCGATTTTTCAGAGTGTAGGTCGTCCTATTCTTTGGTGTCCATCTAGTACGTCATCGAATACCTTCCGTGCTGGTTCTACTCGCAAAGCCTAGCCAGTGTAATCATATAAATTTAATTCGCTTAACTACGCTGATTTTGGTATATACACCCTGAAAATCTGTCTTGTTTTTTGTAATGTTTGCACGCAAATATACCGTGTTTGTAGCCTGTCTCAAATATAGTATACTTGTGTCCAAATACATGGTTTTTGCTATTCAATATTACATGTTTGAGACGCAATGATTAATAGGTTATAATATATGCTTTTGTGACCGAAATGTGGCTTTGTTTGTTGAAAACCACTGAAAACAAAAACGTGACAGACAAAAAAGAATCAAAAAAAACAGCAGATCTTCATTTCATGAAATCAGTGTATGCAAACATACACATTGTTCCCGCAATATTTAGTTGAAGCCATTTATTTCCGCGTCTGGTACAGAATGCTCGTGGTTTATACGCGAAGTAAAATTTAGTTTTATCCTCGGATGTGGTATTCGCTTTCGCCTCCATAGGATCGGCGAAAGGATCCACAAAATCTTACGAAATGAAATCGTGAATTTCTCCCTGATTAGGGTAATAAAATGGTCTTCGTTATTTTAAGTTGAATTCATGAAGTGCATTTACTAAATTTTGGCGAAAATAATTCAAGCTCCTTGCAATGGGTAGATCATCAATGGGCGCGATCGTCGGTACTCGGTGTACCTCGGAAGAACGGTGATATGACGGTAGCGTTGGATAGATTCGGGTTGCAGGTGCAGCGATAGTAAATAATTGCTAAAGACTTTCGGTTCTCCGACTCCATATGAACAAGGGGACACGGGTAGGTAGCCTTAAATAATCGGCGTTGAAAGGTTTCGGGTTACTGGTTCGGTTCCGGTTAGTCAGAATACGGTAAAACCGTCATTGAGGAGGTATATCGGTATTCAGTTATGATCGTTGGTATTCAGGTTTTGGTTACAGGCGCGGTGACAACGAAATGGGATGTCGACCTCTACACGAGCACTGGAATTCGGTTATGATGGTCGTTGTTCAGGTTCGAGTTACAGGTGCGGTGACGACGAAATGGAATATCGTTCTCTATACGAGCACAGGCATACATTTATGATCCACGGTCTTAAAGTTCGGGTTACAGATGCGGTAACGACGAAGCGGGATATCATCCTCTGCACATGGACTGGCATTCGGCAATGATCACCAGTTACAGATGAGGTAACGACGAAGTGGGATAGGTTCGGGTTACAGGTGCGGTGACGACGAAATGGAATATGGGTATCTATACGAGCACTGGCATACGCTTATGATCCATGGTGTTCAGTTACCGAAGCGGTAACGACGAAGCGAGATATCGTCCTCAACACGAGCACTGTCACTCGGGTATGATCGGTGGTGGTCAGGTACGGGTTACAGGTTACAAAAACTGGAATTCCGTTATGATCGTCGGTTTTCAGATTCGCGTTTCAGGTGCGGTGACGACGCCACCGAGTATTGTCAGCGTTAAGTTCTGGAAATATACACAAGCATGATTAGGGTGACGAAGAGTGAAGCCTTCGGGTTACAGATGTGGTGATTGAAAACGGAATATTGTCCTCACCGTACGCGTGCTCTGGCATACGGTTATGATCAACGGTCTTAAGGTTCTGGTTACAGGTGCTGTGACGGCGAAACGGGATATCATCCTCTTCACAAACACTGGTATTCGGTTATGATCGGCGGTGCTCAGGTTCGGGTTGCTGGTGCGGTGACCATAAGAAATGATATTGTTCTCTACACGAGTACTGGCATTCGGTTATGATTAGCAGTGTTCAGGTTCGAATTACAGGTGGACTATCATTCGGCTATGATCACCAATTTTCTGGTTACGGTTACAGGTGGGGTGGCGACGACACTGTATATTGTGTACTACACGAGCACTGGAATTCGGTTATGACCGACGGTGTTCAGGTTGGGATTACATGTGCGATGATGACGAAACGGAATATCGTCCTCTAAACAAGGGCTGGCATTCGCATATGTTCGCCAGTTTTCAGGTTAGGGTTACAAGTGCGATGATAACGAGACTGTATATCGTCCACTACACGAGCACTGGCATTCGGTTATGGTTGATAGTGCCAAGGTTCGGATTACAGGTGCGATGGCGATGATACAGGATAAACCCGGATATCGTCCTCTATACGAGTGCTGACATTCGGTTATGATCGTTGCTTTTCAAGTTCGTGTTAGAGGTGCTGTGAAGACGACACCAGACATCGTCCTCTACACGAAGACTGGTATTCGGTTACGATCAGCGGAGTTCAGGTTCGAGTTACAGGTTACAAAAACTGGCATTCATTTGTGGTCGTTGGTTTCCAGATTCGCGTTACAGGTGCTGTGATGACGGCACGGGATTTCGAGTATTGGGCAATTGGCAGTGTTAAGTTCTAGAAAGGTGGATGATCACAAGGATGATTAGAGCAACGAAGATTCAAGCCTTCGCAATAACAAAGGTGCAGTACTCACGAAGAGTCGAGCTGTCATAATACCAACGATGCCGTGCCTACGAGGAACAAAGTCTTCGTATTATCGAAGTTGCAAATCCCGCGATCGGTAAACCTTTCATAATAGCAAACGCACTGTATCCACGAGGGGTAAAGCATGAGTAAAAACAAAGGTTCAGTACTCACGAATAATAAAGCCTTAATAAGTAACTAAAAGCTGCAGTACCCGCGAGGGGTAAAACTTTCGCAGTATAAAAGATGTAGTGCCCCGAGGAGCAAAGTCTTCGTAAAAACAACTGCGGCGCAGCAACAAAGACGCAGCACTCACGAAAAGTAAAGCCTTTGTAACACAAAAGGTTCAGTACTCACGAAGACTACAACCTTCGTAACAACAAAGGTGCGGTACTCACGAATTGTAAAGCCTTCGTACTTAAAAATTTTTCTTGAATGACAAATTTTGAAAATATTTTCCTCATATAATATTATTAACATGTCTCACCGATTCCTTGAAATACACGGATTGTGTTGCGTTGTTGTTTTACAAAGGTATTTCAGAACTTGTTTCATTTAACCCAACCTCAAAAATAAAGACACATGCTACCAACAAAATATCAACTAAGTGCACACAAAATTGAGCCCAATTTGACAGAGCTTAACCACAGCACATGAGACGCAAACCCAAAACAAAAAAATAAAAAACAAAAAAACACCCTAGATGACGAAAAACCTCAACCATCCACAATGATGCCAGGAAGAGATTTGTTTGTGTTTTAAGTCAACCTAATTAAATGCCCATAATTGTTGCGGCAAATGCTGCTCGATAAAACTTTACCTTACCACCCTTTGCATTTCCCACACACTAAATAAACAATCAAACATAATTCATTGCTCCCTGGCACAGTGCGAAGGATATGCTATCGTGAATCCTGACAACCTCAAAGAACAATCAAAACAAAAAAAAAATATTTAAATTTTGTGTTTATTTTCCTTGTTTTTTCCTCCTTTTATTGTGTCTACTGACTCATTCAAATGCCTGCCATCTAAATCACGTTTTCTCTACATTATTTGCAAAGCGTAAATGATTACCACTTAAAGAATGTTCAACAACCATCTAAAATCCAATTGAATACAAAAAATGGTAACATATGTTTTTCCGTCTCCAAAACAGTTCCACGTATTCCTCCCGAAACCTGAAAAGACAAACCCTCCCCCCCACTTTCATACGTAGACTCATATACGAACAAATGAGTTTCGTTGTTTCAGTCTCAGTTGATTTATTTCCATGGTCGTGAGCAGCCTTGACTCCAATATACTCTAGAGTATCAATGTGGCTCTAAGGGAATATTGAATGCTAAAAAATAGAACAAAACTGGGACAACAAAAAACTAATTTTCATATAAACGTGTTGAAGAAAAATGCGGTTGATTTCGTTGAAAGTTATAGAGAAATATGCAGAATAAATACACTGAGAAAATTTATAAAATGAGAGAAAATTTAAAATAATTTTCATCAAAAGTCAGCTTATAAGTCGATTATAAGGCGAGCTTCGATGGCCCGTTACGGGACAAACTCTACGAAGCAATGCCTGAGTTTGGTATTCCTGCAAAACTCATACGCCTCTGCAGGATGACCTTGATGAACACCAAATCCGCAGTTAAAGCTGATAAGGACCCTACCGAACATTTCGAACCTAATCGATCCCTCAAACAACCCGAAATTCTGTCGTGCGATCTCTTTACCATCTTAATGGAGATCGTTATGAGAAAAGCTGCAGTCAACATGAATAAAACCATCAGCACCAAAACTCACATGCTGCTCGCGTTTGCTGATGATATAGATATCATTGGGCGCACAATGTGATTTCGGGAATTGAGAAGGAGTCAGCCAAAGTGCGTCTGACAGTAAATGACGACAAGACAAAATTAATGGTTTCAACGAGCAGGGCCTGCATGCGATTCGACCAAAGCGTGAACATTGATAACCGTTACAATTTCGAGGTGGTAGACGAATTTCTATACATCGGATCTACAAACAAAAACAGCAACGTCAGCCTTGAGATCAAGGTGAGATCAAGGCTTGCGAATATATGTTATTTTGGGATAAGCAAGCACTGTAGAGATATAGGCCGCCCGCGAGCAACAAAACTTTAGCTATTGCAGACTCTCATACAAAACCTGTCTTGCTTTATGGCGCAGAATCCTGGGTCTTATCGCAAGCAGAAGAAACGTCTCTGGGAGTCTTAGAAAGAAAAATAATCGGAAAAGTATATGGGCCTATAATGCACATCGTCGAGTATCTGCGACGCATGAACCATGAGCAGTACGAGCTATATCCCGACATTGACATATCTAAAAAAAAAATTATAGTGGATTCCCGCTACATCCCATGAAGGTATTAGGAAGAGCTTCTCAAAAACCAGTGAGCAATTGGCGACCTACAAAAGTACACCGGTTACGAGCCGTATTTTAAGAAGGTTTTTCATGCCTAAGTAATCGATAGTGTCGCCGTCACTATACGAGGTGACCGCCTTCGAAAGAAATTTAAGGTTGTCAGTGCAGGGACCCAACCCACGTTCTCATTCACAAGAGCCGCCATTGCACCACCGACGGAGATAAGCGGTTCAAAATGTCCCAATTACGCTGGCTAGATCATATCAGTAGAATGGATGAACACGAGCCAGCGCGAAGGGCTTCCGAAACCGAACTAGAAGGAAGACAAAAAATTGGAAGTCCTAATCCGACTTAGAGCTATGGTCTCTTGAGCAAAATTTCTCAAAATCACCTATAGATTACGTTTTTGCTATACGCTTCATCAAAAAAAAATTAACCCGCCCTAGAGTATGTAAAGGGTTTTTCAACAGAGACGCTACAAAAGTAAATCGATAGGGCCAGCAAACGACGCCATATTTTTCCCGCTCTTTTGGCATTTCTCTTCAGTAAGGTTTGCCATTTCATCATGGAAAGATATACGAGCCAACAACGAGTCGAAATTATTAAAATTTACTACCGAAATTTGGAGTCAGTGGCCTCAACTTTAAGAGCGCTACGTGCAATTTATGGTCGTCATAATCGTCCTACCAGATCAAAAATTGAGGGTCTAGTGGAAAAATTTGAATCCACAGGCACAGTACAAAATGTTCCCGTGCCAGTGAGACAAAGAGTGCCCGTAGTGTCGAGAATATTGCTGCCGCTGAGGTTTCAGTTCAAGAAAGCCCAAATGTGTCTCTCACACGTCGTTCTCAAGCGTTAGGCATATCTGTGACGTCGTTGTGGCGAATTTTGCGAAAAGCCTACATCCTTACAAGATCAAATTGCCGCAAGAACTGAAGCCGCTTGACCACCATAAGCGTCGTATGTTCGTGAATTGGGCTGAGCAACAACTTGAAAATGATTCGGATTTTCAGAGGCTCATTTCTGGCTGAATGGCTTCGTCAATAAGCAAAACATGCGCTATTGGTCAGACAGCAATCCACACGTTATCCATGAGTCATCATTGCATCCCGAAAAAATTACGGGTTGGTGCGGTTTATGGGCCGGCGGCGTCATTCGACCGTACTTCTTCCATAATGATCAAGACCGGCACATTACTGTGAATGCGAATCGCTACCGTTCAATGATAACCGAATATTTTTGGCCACAATTGGATAATATGGACTTGGAGGACATGTGGTTCCAACAGGACGGCGCCACAAGCCACACAGCGAATGCCACAATCAATTTATTGCAAACCAAGTTTGGTGAACGTGTTATCTCACGAAATGGCCCAGTCGATTGGCTGCCTCGGTCGTGCGATTTGACGCCGTTAGATTATTTCCTGTGGGGCTACGACAAGTCTATGGTCTATGCTAACAAGCCAGCGACGATTGATGAACTTCGTACGAATATCGAACGTGAAATTGCAGCAGTATCGTCCCATTTATGCTTGAAAACCGTCGAAAATTGGGCTCAGCGTCTGGACTTCTGCAAGCGTGCCCGTGGTGGCCATGCAAAAGAAATCGCGTTCCATACATAGTGGCATCGAACGTACTTTCACAGGAATAAAGAATTTCATTGGTATCTAAAACCGGTTTTGTTTTATTTAAAATAAGTTTTGTAGCGCTCTTATTGAAAACCCCTTTATATTGGAATGAAAAAATATTTCGTTTCTAAATATTATTATGTTTGGGAGGAAATACGCACATGTTTCTACGTAAATATATGGAGGTTTGGAAGGAGACATGCGAATGCTTCTACGTAAGTCTATGGGTATTTGGGATGAACCACTTACATGTTTCCATGAAAAAGCATAAATATTTGCCAGTAAACATGATAATGTTTGCATTTAACTACAAGTGGGTATTGGGACTTTGAAACAGATGAAGTTTTGAAGTGTGTTCCAAACATATACATGGTTGCTACAGATTGTGTTTGGAAGAATGTATTACAGAGGCCGTTTGTTTCAGATTGCAATAATAGACATATTAATTTAATTTTTTATGGTAGAAGGGAAGAACAAATGACGACAGATTATCACACGGGTAGAAATGGTGATCGGTGATTTTTTCGGCATAAATACACTTTAGTTATTACTCTCTGATCTACACCAAAATTTCGCCGTTCAGAAAAGCTTCTGCGCTGAGTCGAAAAAAAATTGTTTCCCCCACTCGGTCCAACTTCTTGAGATATAAGTCTTTACAGCTTGAGTATGTAATCGCTCATATCTCAGGTATTTATAATCCGATCTGGTTGAAATGGATGTCATTACAAAGGTTTTTTAAAACTCTATAAGACCCTATATAAAGTTATTTTTTTGGTAACCCATTGGGGTTCACAAAAAAAAAATTTTAACCTCACTTTTTTAAACTTCGTTTCCCCCAAAAAATGGCGTATATACTTATTCTTTCGATAGACTCCGATAATGGGCAAAACTTTCACATTTCTTTAAAGGTATAATACTCGCCTGAAACCTCTTACAGACCGGAGATATTCAAAGTTTCGATAAACATTTGGCGCTTTTTCCCCTCTAAAATATAAAAAAATCACGCGATTTTTTTAAATTAGTCTTTTGCCTGCGGGGGTTTTTGTTTTATAAACAAATAACATGCATCTTATGATAAGCTTGTACCGAATTTCGAAACTACATGCTGAAAAGTCTGTCTTTGTTTTGGTTGATTGGTTAAAATATATTGTCACAAATAGAGTGTAAACACATTGTGCTTGCTGTATAATATTGCATGTGGGAGACACAATAAATAATATATTTTTGTGACCCAAAATCGATTTGGTTGTTGAAAACTACTTGAATCGAAACCGTTACAAACAACATGTAAACAAAAGAAAAACAGCAGATCTTTAATTGATAGAAACAATGATTGCTTGTAAGTGTATGAATTTTCCAAACAAACACGCTGAAAAATCTCTCTTTTGTTGCAAATGTTATCTTGTCGCAAATATAGTATACTTGTGCCTAAACACATTGTGTTTCCCATTGTTTGAGACAATGATTAATAGGATATAAAATTTGTTTTTGTGACCCAAATATGGCTATGTTTGAAAACAAAAACGTAACAGACAACAAAGAAACAACCAGGCTGCAGATCTTCAATTCATGAAAACAATACAGTCTGCCAATACAAAATTAATTATAATGAAGGGCACTGGCCTGACTTTCAAATAATTCAGTAAATTCAAATTTCATTTGACTCCTTCTACGAATTTTCTTTCGATCTGACTTTCAAATAATGCTTTAGAGAATTACGCCAATATTTTTCTCAGTATTTGTTTTGTTTACTATCTACTTTCCATTGTTTAACACCGTCTCTTACCATACTGCTTGGACTACAGTTAGACAGGATATGAATCCTTACATTTTTTTCTATTATTATGCGAACGTTACTCATTCATGGGAAACAAAGACAAAAATAATGGAAAAACATTATGGAAATATATGTATTTTCATTCATTCATATGGGTTACTACTAAAGTGAGATGTTTCAGTTTCATTTGATTTCGTTTTTCGGTGAAAATCAACAGAAAATATTTACTATGAAAACGTATTGCGTTGAAAGTGGTAAAAAACACACACACACAAAGGCAACAATGGGATGGAAGAACAAAACAATAAAAAAAGGGTGGCTAGGGCATCATTACCATATTCTCAACTCTCATTCTAAGGATGGTTTCGAGGAGATGACATCAGTGTGTTTGTGAGGTAATAAACTTACACGTCTGGGCCATTATGTCAATGGTAGACCGACCTCCTCTTCCCTTTAAAAGGTTTGTTTGAAGACATTTCGAAGCGACAGAATTTGAATTAGATTTATGTTACGAGTATCATACTAAGCAACACCTCCGCCGAACACCCATGTTTGAGTGTCTCCATCCGAGACAAAATACACATAAAAAGAATGTGTTTGTTGTTAGGAATTGATATCCTTGTTGAAGGAGTTTTTGTATGCTATTATTTTTTATGAATGACTGAATGGTTAGATGATGTCTGAATGTTTCAAAGAATGAATGAATTTCGTTTTTTTTTTATCTTATAGGAATTTGAGGAAATCGTACAATCAATAGCAATTTCCAAATAGTTCGGAGGTCCTTTGTTTCAATTCCACTTGTGTAGGTTTTTGTAGAAATTTGTGTTTTTATGTATTCTCATTTGTATATGTAATAGTTTAACCCATAGAATTTGGTTTTTCCCCCAGATTTGTAAAGCTTTCCAAAGCCCGTGAATAACACAGTGCCACAAAAATCAACTTTTGCGGCTACTACGAAGGGAACTATATAGGTGAAACTGCAGTAGGCAAACAGCGTACTCAGTGTTTTAGTTAGTGATCGTTTGTGCTATTTACAGGGCTGTTAAAATTCCAATACTATCCATTTTAAATTAAATTTCGTGATATTTAGACAATGTGAATAGAATGAAGAGGCCAATCCAATCTTTGTCTTGTACTGTATTTTTTTGGAACGAAATTTCTTATCGCACGATAGGCGCTGAGGGCTAAATGCAAAAAAAAACTCAATGTGCTACAACCCAGTACTATCAACTATATGGGGTACTTTTGCTTTGGTTGGTGTCTAGACTAACATATGTTGGGAAATTTCTTGTTTAATAGGAAGTTTTCTAGATGGAGCCTGTAACCAATATTTATTATAATTGTAGTTTGGAACCTAATAAAAAGTAAATTTAGAAAATCCAAAGTGAAAGAAGTTTAAAAAGAGAAAATTATCTTAAATAAGTGCCTTTTCTAAACAAAGCTTAACTTTTTCAAAAAAATATCTATTCGTATTCTTAGAGAAAGTACCTTTTCTTAAAAAAATACCTTATCTTAAGAATGTCCCTTCGCTTAAAACAAGTAAATTTTCATACAAAAGCACTTTTTCTTTAAAAAAGGATTTTTTTAAATAAGTACCATTTCCCGAAAAAAAGTAAACTTTTTACAACAAATTCCGTTTTCTTAAAAAACTACCTTTTTTTAAATGGTACCTTTTTTTTTTTTTTTTTTTGATATAAATACCTACTCTTAAAAATGTACAAATTCTTAAAAATAAAAGGTTTTCTTAAAAAAAAATACCTTCTCTTAAAAAAACAACCATTTTCTTACAATAATTCCTTTTCTTAAAAGTACATTTTCTTAAAAATAAAATAATACCCTTTCTTTTCCTGCCTTTCTGAAAATAAGTACATTTTATTAAAAAAATAAACTTTTCCTAAAAAGCCTACCACTTCTTTAAAAAGTACCTGTTCTTAAAAAAAATACTTTTTTGCAAAAAGACTTCATACTCTTACGCCTTTTTCTTACAAAAAGTACTTATTCTTAAAAAAGTACCTTTTCTTAAAAAAAAACATTAGCTTTTACTAAAAGAAGTACTTCTCTGTAAAAAATTACATTTTCTGGAAAATAAAGGGTTCGCCATCTAATGGTTTTTTTCAACTAGTGCTTATTTCGTGAATGGCAACACTTAGCTCATGTCTGATTTGACAGATAATTAGTTTTATCCTTCCGCTGAACGAATATGGTTGTGTATACGCTTGAACAAAGCTGGGAAATATTGCGACAGTACTTTAAAAATCATGGTGATGTTGCAGATGCCGATTTTGCCAAGAAAATCATCTTTTCAGATGAAGCTCATTTTGATCTTGGCGGGTATGTAAACAAGCAAAATTGTCGCATTTGGGGCACAGAAAACCCGCACGCATACATTGAAAAGCCGATGCACCCAAAACGAGTCACTGTTTGGTGCGGATTTTGGTCCAGAGGCATAATTGGGCCGTTTTTCTTCGAAAATGAGGAAGGAGTGGCCGTTACAGTCAATGGCAATCGTTATCGGGCCATGTTGAACGAATTTTTGTTCACAAAAATTGAAGGGAAGTATATTGGCAACGTTTGGTTTCAACAGGACGGCGCTACGTGCCACACAGCCGAAGCTACACTCGATGTTTTGCGCCCTGTTTTTGATGATCGCATTATCAGCCGCAGAGCTGATGTCGTTTGGCCACCTCGGAGCTGCGATTTGACACCGTTGGACTATTATTTGTGGGGTGCCCTCAAAGATAAGTGTTACGCCGACAAGCCAGAGACAATTGACGCTTTAAAGGACAATATTCGTGAAGCCATTGGTGAAATACAGCTGCACAAAATCGATAATGTGCTTAAAATTGGACCGATCGTGTAGGCTATTGTATGCCAGCCGAGGCAGCCATTTGAATGAAATTATTTTCCATTATTAACCGGAAGGATTGTACTTTCAAATAAAAAAAGAAATTTGAGAAAATATTCAGTAGTTTGTTTTATAGCATTTTTTTAAAAAAAAAGTTATTTGGCGGACCCGTTATAATAAACAATCTTATTACAAGGGCCTAAAAATATACTTTTTAAAAAGAAAAAATACGTTCGAAAAATAAAATTCTATAATATAAGTTTATCATTTTACAAAAAGTATATTTTTTTCAGGATCCATGTAAATTATGGTATTTTCCAACGGGCGCCTTAAGACTGTTGGAACTAACTAGTGCATAATATATAACAAAAGGAACTTCGTTCCAATCGGCTGTCCCCGGAAACCTCATGTAAGTTTTTTAATGTTCAAGGATCAATAATACGAAAAATGTTATCGTTGAATATCCTTAAAAGTTCTGCATTAAAAAATCTGCAGAAAAAAATTATATTAAAGAGCTGGAGCCATCATATCTTTTGGTAAAGTTACAGTCTTCTATCTTTAGCCAAGTGATACCTATTATTTCAGATATACAGCCAAAAGAAATATACCTACACGCTGGAAAAATGGCCCCTCTAACATAATGTAGGAACTATGTAACGGGGTTTTCAATATGAGCGCTACAAAAGTTTTTTTAAATAAAAAAAAAAAAATTCTTTATTCCTGTGAAAGTACGTTCGATGCCATTATGTATGAAACTCGATTTCTTTTGCACGGCCACCACGGGCACGATTGCAAAAGTCCAGACGCTGAACCCAATTTTCGACGGTTTTCAAGCATAAATCGGGCGATACTCCTGCAATTTCACGTTCGATATTCGTACGAAGTGCATCAATCATCGCTGGCTTGTTGGCATAGACCATAGACTTGACGTAGCCCCACAGGAAATAAACTAACGGCGTCAAATCGCACGACCGAGGCTGCCAATCGACTGGGCTATTTCGTGAGATAACACGTTCACCAAACTTGGTTTCCAATAAATTGATTGTGGCATTTGCTCTGTGGCGCCGTCCTGTTGGAACCACATGTCCTCCAAGTCCATATTATCCAATTGGGGCCAAAAATATTCGGTTATCATTGAACGGTAGCGATTCGCATTCACAGTAATGTGCCGGTCTTGATCATCACGGAAGAAGTACGGCCCAATGACGCCGCCGGCCCATAAACCGCACCAAACTGTAATTTTTTCGGGATGCAATGATGACTCATGGATGTCTGACCAATAACGCATATTTTGCTTATTAACGAAGCCATTCAGCCAGAAATTATGACGACCATAAATTGGACGTAGCGCACTTAAAGTTGAGGCCACTGACTCCAAATCTCGGTAGTAAATTTTAATAATTTCGACTCGTTGTTGACTCGTATATCTTTCCATGATGAAATGGCGAACCTTACTGAAAAGAAATGTCAAAAGAGCGGGAAAAAATATGGTGTCGTTTGCTGTCCCTATCGATTTACTTTTGTAGCGTCTCTGTTGAACACCCGTTTATATGTATGGAACATTATTTTCATGCATTGAAGATTTTTGTTCCTTTGCTGTCTGTCACGTTTTTGTTTTCAACAGTTTTAAATAAACAATGCCAATATTGGGGGAGCAACACTTATGTTATAACTAACACATTAATCATTGTGTTTCCAACATGTAATATTGAATAGCAAACACAATGTGTTTGGACACAAGTATACTCTATTTGCAAGAATCTACAAACACATTTTATTTGCATCCAAACCGCAAAAAAGAAGAGAGGGTTTTCAGCGTGTTTATATAAATCGTGTATTGAAAACCATGTGAAATAATTTGTATCGTTAAACTATTAATCATAGACGGCTCAAATACTGGTATAAAATGGTTGGATCCACATATTTAATGTAGCGTTTTGTCAAACTCTTCGATATAAAAGTTTTAAGGATATTCAAGTATTCAATTTTAAAATGGCCTTATATCACATCCCTGGGCCCTGAAAAAATTAAACAAAAATTTGATGCGAATAGTGAAGCCACAGAAATGCCAACAACAATAGTAAGAGTACAAGTTGCTTTTTTTGTAATTTCTATCGATTTGCTTTCGTGCTGCAAAAATCTTGACAGTACAACGACATTCCAACTTGGGCTTTGTAAATGTACGCAATAAAACAAAGTCAATAATGTTTTAATCTTTTAGTTCACCAACAGTATACCATTTACTGCTTACGCTGTAATGCTGACAGATGTTCAAACAATATTTGCAAACGCTGCAGTTCATAATTTCAGAAAAACCTGCCTAGCTATCCCACATTTTGTGCCTACAGGCCGTCTATAATTTGCATGTCGGACATCTACGGTTTTAGGAATGAGCTTGCATGTTGAAAATGGCATAACCACAAGCTCTAGATAAAGTGGAGCTTGTAAGTCAGGTTCTCCGACTCATTCCATTTGTTGCTTTAAGGAACCGTACTGTGGACCATTGCCGTTGATATGTACACGCTGGCAAATAATGGCCCGGAAACATATGGCAGGAACCATGTACTTATTTCCAAGCGTTGTTTTCGTGAATTGAAGATATGCTGACTGTTGTTTCTTTATTGTCTGTCACGTTTTTGTTTTCAGCAATTTTCAACAAACAAACCTAATATTGGGTCACATTTAAATATTTAATAACGTATTAATCATTGTGTCCAAAACATATTATATTGAATAGCAAACACAATGTGTTTGTACACAAGTACACTATATTTGCGACAAGGTACAAACTCGTTATATTTGCATCCAAAAAACAAAAAAAGACAAAGTTTTCAGCGTGTAGGTATAAAACTTCGTTCTCTCTAGAGAAATGGGGAAGTTATGTTCAGTTCTTAAGATCACACTAAATTACGATTCCTAAGCCGATTATGATGTTTTGTCCCAGCTATAGTGCAATTTCTCCGGTTGCTACGACAGTGAATTATTAACCCTTATAATGAAATTTTGCCAAATAAATCCTACTAGACCAACTAGTTGGCAGTATTTAAAAAGGAAATGCTTCTTAAAATTCGACGTGATCGTAACTTCTCATATGGCTTGCCGAAACTTCCTCAAAATCGCCCTTTGACCGTAGGAGTAGGAGTTTCCTTGCGAAAGATACCTCAGGCAAGTTGCTGTCTTTGTCGTCTGTCGTACCCGATATAAGTGGAGAGTTCCCTCAAAAATTTAAGAGGGTGATAGGCAATGAACTTATTGCCTTAACAGGTAAAAACCTGTTTCCCATTACATCCCATGAAGGGATTGAGGAGAGCATCTCAAAACCAGTGAGCTGTGCACTTTCTAATTTTTCACTCACTGACTGGGACCTACAATTTTACACCGGTTTCGACCGGTATTTTGAGAAGCTTTTTCATATCTAAGTGCTCTATAGCGTCGCCATCACTAACCGAGGTGGCAGTCGTTGAAGGAAATATAAGGGGACCAGAGCATGGATCGAGCCCACTTTCTCATGCACAAGAGTCGCGCACACTAGCCATTGCACCACCGACGGCTGTAACTGGTATTACCATTAAAAGTGGGCTGACGTACATGTTATTACAACCAATTAACTGAATCTTACCAGCTCCAACATCTTTAAATCTATGATTATCACAATGAATATATTTCATTGCCGCAAAAAATATATTTTATTGATGTGATGAATCTGTTTAATTGTTGCGATGAAGGTGAGTAAATTGCGTGTTGATTGTTTGCAGAACGTGCAGCCCGCTGCGTCGCATATTGTGTCACCCTGCTGAAAAATAATATTGCTCTTGTCAATGTAATTTACTTCGGCTAGAAAAGGTTAGATTTAGAGCTACACATTTGACCAACGACTTTTTCACTATATTTATACGGAAAAATGGGTCTGTGTTGTAGTAGTAGTATTGTCGTCTGTACGCACCAACTTGATATGGCAACGCTACTTTTGTTCCCCGAAACTCCCGTCTGAGCAACTCTGCGTAAATGTCCATAAGGCAGCTGATATTCTTCTACTCAATTTGATGAAAATTAGAATTTCTTCCTATTTAATTTAATGGCTGTTGCGGCACTCAATTTGTTTTGTTGGCTTTTTCATGTCAATCATATGTCCATACTTTTCTGCACAGTTGAACAAAAAGGTACTAAGTACATATAGGCCGGTAGACACAGCATTGTAAACGACGTATTATAACATCCAACTTTTGTATATAAAAGTCTGTTTCGTTTTGTCAAATTTAATGAAAGACAAACTTTTTCAAACAAAAAAATGAGTGTTAGACCTAACGGACGTTGTGGTAACACCTTTTTGTTACACGGTACCTGGTCGATTTCCATGAACATATTAGTAAATTTTAAATTGGAAAGTAAAAAAAGAATAGTTTTTGTGCTGATGACTCTTTTGCTGTTGCACTTTCTTTATTCATACATCTGCTTTAACATTGGATGTAATATTGTTAAAATAAATAAAACAATATTTAGCCCACTGAAATAATTGTTTTTGTTTTGTCATAAACAGAGCGACGACGACCTGCTTGCTTAAATTCTGGCATTCTACTGAATGAAAAGCAATATTTAAATATTATATTCCATAAACAGAGCAACGATAAAAAGTATTGAATAGTATAGAGAACTTATTGCACTCTTTTTCCGCTCTCTTGTAGAGATTCTGAGTAAAAGAGAATAAACGAGTCATATTCTCTTTATAGAATATTTCAATATAAATACGCCATTTCGACAATGTTGTTACACAAGACAATCAAAAAAGCTTAAATGTTTCAAAACGCATCAACGTTTCACATCAAAATTATGACTGGACCAAGTTATGACAAAAAGAGGGTAATGCGATTTGAATCATTCTCCAGATGTCGGCAGGGGGTTTCTATTTCACAGCTGATTGAAAATGTACTAGGGAAATGATGTAGAATGAGAGACCAGAGAAGACAAAGCGACTGTAGACCATGCAGAAGTTTAAGTTTAAATAGCGTTTGATTGATACTAATGACTGTTAAATTATAATTTATGTTGTTTGCATCGAACGAAACTACGCATTCCCTTTTACTTCGGTCCGTATTGGTCCAACCAAAGAGTAAATTACAAAATCAACTCGACCTCGATGAAATGGTTTACTACCTCGTCGTCATTAAGAGAACACGAAGAGACACATATCGGCTCTTTTATATTTCTCTATGATGTCGCCAATGCTTTTGAGTCATACAATTTGTTACAAAAGTTCTCTATACTATTCAATACTCTTTGGCGACGACGACCTGCTTGTTTGATCGCTGCCGCTAAATCAATACCATCATACTTTTCAGTCAGAGACTAGAGACACAGACGCTAACGCTCTGTGTTATTTGCATGTGTTCACTTTGATAGATTGCCCTACCAGTACCTATATATGTTAACACTAAAAACGATGTACAAGTAGACAGTCAAAATTTCTCTTCACTCGAATGCCAACAAAGAAAACGAGTGCAACCCTAGCTAACCTGAAACCCTGCAAAAAGTATGAAATAATCAAGATAGGACGCTAGAGAGAAAAGCGTTTGAGTGAATTACTCCCACTTTATGGTTCTCTTTACCAGGGTTGCCAAATTGCGCACATCTTCTGGTCGTCTAATTCTTCGTCGTCTTTGGTTAACGCATCAAAAATTATAAAAATACTTCAAAATGGTTAAAAATGTTCAACCGTAAAGTCTCAGAATGCTCAGATGTTTTATAATTCAGGAATTAGATAAACAAAATGTATAAATTCTGTGTAACAAGAAGAATAGTGGAAAAATATTGTATTACATGTTTCGTCACTGCAACGATGAAATCGTCGGATTCACAAAATTTTAATTAATGTGTTTTATACGGGTGCCAAAGCGTCGTTCCAGCAGCTTATGACTTACGCGGTTGTTTCTGAAAACAGGACGCTGTGTTTACGTTTATGTCCCTGAGATAAGGATGTCATCAAATTATTTCTCCGTTTCACTCTAGCTGGTAAATCTTTTTTCTCTGTCAAGAAATGTACAACATATAAACTTTGACTAATGTTCAATGTTTTGTGAAAGAGTTTTTCTGTATTTCCCGATTTATTAACTTCCACTAACAAATCCAATTTTAACAATGCAATTAGACGACCACTGTGCCGGGTGTTAAACTATTTTTCTTCATTTCCTTTAACTCCATAAATTTCCATAAGTATTGGTTTAAGTTTTTTCTATTATTAATATTAACGAAAATTAGTATGTGTTTTAATTAATTTTTATAAATTACAAAAAGATAAAAAAAATACAGAAAACAAAGAGATACAAAGAAATAAAAGAGGAGAATAGAAATCCCTTACCAATCACGGTGATGGGTAATTATTATCTATCACAAAAGGCGGCTGAGATCAAAACATTTTCTCAAATTCATACTAGATTCTTCCGTTTTATCATGCCCACTGTGGTGTGGCGGTCATGCTATGAATTGTACTATTTAGTATTATTTGACTTCTTTGTGAGAGTACGGGATTGTGAATGAAAAGTCAACACTGCTAGACAAAACTCTTAGTTAGCCTGCGGTTCAGCATTAAAGCCATATAGACGACTCTGATGAAGCATCAGATTTGAATGAGATATTTGTGTTGTTTTCGGTTCTTAACACAAAACAGTGGCTTCGAAATGACTTTGGGTTTTGTTTCTGTTTCCCTCTTATCATTCCTTAGGGCGGACAGTTTGGTTGGACGGACGAGCAGCACACATTCAATATTTTGAGTCCAGTTTAGTCTCGGTTCTTAGCGTTTTGTGTTAGAATTGTTGCTCTTTCACTCTAATTCATTTCTAAAACGGTAAGCGGCATTCGGGGCCTTTGAAATTAGTTGTTAACAACGATTTTTAATTGTCATCCCACCTGATGATAAAAATGAGCTCACCCAAAACCAAAACACACACAAAAGGAACAACTGAAACCCGAAATCAATCTATTTTCAATTCTTTGCTGCTGGCAGACGAGTGAAAAGTGAGAAAGTAATTTTGTAAAACTGGATCACTGTAAGTCTGAGTTGTCGGACAGTCCCTTTTCAAATGTTGCACGCTGTTGTGTGTTACGCCCTGCATGCAGCAAATGCTGCATGTGCCCTATCATTATTATAGCTCCTACTCGTTTTTGTGTCATTGTTCAGACCATAATTGTCATTGCATATTTATTTGTGGGCTACAGTAGGATGAGCCAGTTTCCTTTTTAAACTTCTCTCTTTCTCTTTCATATGGATTTTTGTACAGATTCTTGTCCCAACTGCGGCTTGTAAAAAGAGTCATTTGTATTTAGCGGTTTTATGGGTTTCACTAAACGTTCGCTCTCTTTGATCTACTGATATTTCCGTTTTATTTGTTTGACGAAGATAATATTTTCAAAATAAATTTCTCAGAATTTGAAAGTTATTGATGAAGGAAATTGGAAAAGTAGGTGGATATTTGAAGAGTAAATTATTAATTTTTAAAAGCCGGAACAGATTTGAGAGTCGGTTTTTAGATTTGTATCATGAGATAAGATGTTAGATTGATTTTATTTTCTTCAAGCATTGCAAGCCTTTACTAAACAAAAACTATTCATATTTGAAGGAACTTCTTGAAAATAATGGGTGTATTTCAAGAATCTCTTTGGAACGTTTAAATTAAATTTAATTTGTTTGCCGTGGAAAATAGTTTCAAAATAAATTTCTTAGAATTTGAAAGGCATTGATAAAGGATATTGGATAAGTAGGGGGATATTTCGAAACTTAGTTACTAAATTATGAACGCCGTAACAGATTTGAGAGTCGCTAGTTAGATTTGTATCATGAGAGAAGATGTCAGATTGATTGTATTTTAGTAAAGCATTCCAAGATTTATTTAACCAAAAATATACATATTTGAAGGAAATTCGTAAAAATAATGGATGTATTTCAAGAATCTTTTTGGAACGTTTAAATCAAATCTAATTTATGAAAAAGTTTCATCAAATTTATGAATTCCTTTATCAATTTGCTAAAAAAATTCCTCATTTTCCAACCTACGACACTTTTCATAGAATTGATGAAGAACACTAAATGAATCTTTCATCAATAGTTTACATTGATTCATCGACAATGTTACATCAATTTGATGTAAATTGGAGCAAATTTTTCACTATTTTGATGTAAATTTTTCATTATTTTCTGCTGTACATTTTTCGTCAATTAGATGTAATGTTGTCATCTATTTGACGAAAGTTTATCATCAATTTGGTGTAAATTGGTCACTATTTTGATGAAAATTATTTGTGAATGAGTAGTCAAACTCTTTAGATTATTTTTTTCGTAAAAAATTCACAAGATCAGGGTATAAGTTCACATGAAAAATGCCTATGACATGGATAATATTTTCTGTCCATTTCTCTATATTTTATTATGTAAAGGGTGGTCCCAGCATAACGCACAATGTTAATTGTGAGGCACACCTTAACGTCAAGTTTTTTTGCCCAACTTAATTTGACATTTATTTGTTTCAGTGTCTGACAAATTCAACCACGGAGAGGTACACAATTGAACAGCGCATTAAGATTGTTGAAGCCTTTTACAAAAATGGGCGTTGAAATCAAAATGCATTTCGTGTACTACTTCGTGAGTTATTCGTCAACATGATAACGGACTTCTTGTGGCCAGAAATTGGGGATATGAACCCGGTTGATATGTGGTGCCAACAGGATGGTGCCACTTGCCACAGAGTCAACGAAACAATGCCTCCTTTGCACGAGAATTTCAATGCTCATGTTACACAGTGGCGATGTCGTGGCGATGTTAATTGGCCGCAACGATCATGTGATCTGACACCGTTGGACTTCTTTCTGTGGGGATATTTAAAAGAAAATGTATACGTCAGTAAGTCAAGAACAATTCAAGTGCTAAAGGATGATATAACGCGGCACATTAACATTAACAATATGGACCATCAGAAGGAGGTACGCCACCGAAGCCTTGGCGAGCATTCGACCGATATTTTGTTTCACACATAATTGTCATAGATCCTTCTATCAAAAAAAATCAATGAGTGTTCGAACTCACGGATGATGTGTTAACACCTTTTTGCTACAAGGTACCTGTTCGATTTCTATGAACACATTAGTGAATGTTACATTGGAAAATAAAAAATAATAGTTTTTTTGTATACACCGGGCAATGCTGAACATCAAATGACTCGCTTTGTGTGGCCATATCAACAACAACGAAACAACCAAACACACAACATCACACATACTTTGTCCGAAGAATCCGACGTATACGTGTGTCACATAACCACATGTTTGCCATATCAACAGCAACGAAACAGCCAAACACACAACATCACATATACTTTGTACGAAGTAGCTGACCTATTAGTGTGTCATCATAACGTCGACTGGGCTTGCAAATGAAATTTTGCGTGGTTACGCTTTATATCTCCGTTCAACAACAGCAACAGACACATGTACATACGTAGATTATTATGTTAATACATACGCTATAGACACAATTTCGATTGCCTCACCCTTGCCACAACACTATTTCATTGCTCTCTTGCTCGCTCATTTTTGTTTAACACGTCATTATTCTCTTTCGCAGTCGCAGAAAATCTGGTTTTAGCAGCAGCATAAAATCTGGTTTTAGCAGCAGCATAAAATCTGCTTCTAGCAGCAGCATAAAATCTGACTTTGCTAGATTTAGTTCCTATACGCCGCCATAGATGTTAACACATCAATAAAAAAAAAATAATGATACTTCTCTGAAAACTTTTTGGTTTATTTACAATTAACATCGTTCGGTTTGGTTGGACCACCTTTCATTTATTTTCAATTATATACTCCTTTTTTGTTTCTGTTTATTTTTTCAATACTCCGTCTTTATTTTGAATCTGTCGCTCTAATTATTTCCAAATTCCAGTGCTGGGCATTGATGTAAAAAAGATTATCAATTCAATGAACCTGGAAATGGTGAGAAAGGCACAATCTTAAATTTGAAGAACTTTTTGTTTTTATTGTATTGATGAAATTTGTCATCAATCCAGTGCAACACAATTGGTGATCAAAAAATAAAAATAAATGGTTTCCCGTTACATCCCACGTGCGCGTTCTAGTTTTACACTCACTGATTGGGACCTAAAATTTTACACCGATTCCGAACGGTATTTTGAGAAGCTTTTAATGATGATCATCTTACATTTATTTCGACGACGTTCACCTCGCTTAGTGGTGACGACACTATCGAGTTCATAGTCATGAAAAAACTTCTCAAAATACCGTTCGGAACCGGTGTAAAACAGTGGGTCCTTAACAGTGGGTGTAAAAAATAGAAAGCGCATATCTCACTGATTATGAGTAGCACTCTCCCCAATCCCTTCATGGAATGTTATGGGACACAGTTATTTTTTAATTGGTACCTACAGTTTTACGCCGGTTCTGAACGGTGTTTTAGAAAGCCTTTTTCACAGCTAGGTATTCAGTGGTGTCGCCATCACTACACAAGGTGAACGTCGCTGAAAGAAATGTGATGTGGTCAGAGCAGGGATCGAACGCAAGTTATTTTATACTGCAGCCAAGCACACTAACCCTTGCACCACCAACGGTGGTGCACTAAAAAACGCTGGCGCTTGGCAAGACCGGCCCGTCGGCGTTTACTATTTTAAGAAAGATCATGATAGTTCTACGAGATTAACTGACAGTTGTTAAGAGATAACCTGAGATAATCCGGTGCTAGCATGCTACTCATGTTGGAACTTCAAACGGTTCGGCGTCTTAGAGTTGCAGTTTTTCCTGCAAAGTGATTTTCGAAATGTTGAAATGTGATTTTCGAAATGTACAGTCATTCGATTGTGAATATTATTCAAATTTGATATGGTACAACTTGAAGGACACACTCAGAAGTGCGCTAGAAGTATATCCAGTTACGTTGTAAATTCTAAACTTCTGCTTCTTCTTCGAATTGTCTAATTGTTCCAAAATGTTTAAACCGTCAAATCAAAATATTTTTAGGAAAAACGCTATCAGTTTGAGTAAATTCCCAAACAACTTGTTCTGTTTTAATTCTCCACTTTCAGGTTAGAAATATTGGAAAGGATTTGTCCCGAATCAGGATACTCTACACGCTTAAATAAATCGCCCCAGCAACATATTGCAGAATGCGTGTGTAGATTTGCAAGCATTGTTTTAATGAATTGAAGATCTGCTGCTTTTATTTTCCTTTGTTGTATGTCACGATGTTGATTACATCAATTTTCAACAAACAAAACCACAGTTGGGTCACAATAACATATATTGTACACCATTAATGATTGTGTCTCTAATAGGTAATATTGAATAACATACACAATGTGTTTGGATACAATTATACTATATTTGTGATAAGATACAAACACGTTACATTTTCATAACAACAGCAAAAAGTACAGATTTTTTAGCGTGTATACACCCATAAAAATCGGTACTAAAACAAATCATTTTAAAAGCATCACTGAAAATGTTACATCCGATATTTGTAAAGCAGAACTAAGATACCTCAATGGTTAATATGAATTCTGATACAGTTTATGCTGATAGTGAAACAGAACGTTGTGTAACACTTGTCTTTCAATTCCTAACCAATCTGTCACTTTCTAGCACTAACAAAAAATAGCATGCACAACTAGATTAGTTTCAAGCAACCTTACAACCAAAAATCCCATGTGACATTTTCAGCTGACTGACCTTTTGGCCCTTAAGATTGATCATTTTAATGGTTACACACATTGATAAAATCTACTTACGTTGTGGTACGCCCCTATAAAACACACGTCGTCCTCCTCATCGTCTGCCTTCTGCTCTTCTAATTAGTAACTACAAAATACTTCTTCCTATACTGCCTAATAAGCCGGGGGGAAGAGATGCAAGCATTTTGAACTTTAACAACAAGTTGTGTCATATTAAATTAAAAATTCGTTTAATAAAACACTTGTTTCGCTTTTCCTATTACAGTATAAGGAAGGCTGCTTGCTCATTCCAAAGTGAATGAATGATTGGATGAAGTGGAGTGAAGAGGAGTGACTGAGTGTGTCTGGTCTAAGACGAAAGACGTCGTCGTCTGTCTGACATTTATACCTTCTTCTTGTTCTTTTTTTTGAGTATTTTTAGTCAGTTTTCGTTCATTACTCTGCAACAAAACACGTAACATGACAACGAAAAAATATTATTTAAATTAGCTAAAGCTATTTTTTTATTACAGACAAAATCTACATACTGACTGACTGACTGCCTCCAACACACACAGCTGCTGTCTATACAAATCTAGATCATCATCAGTCTCATCAAAACACAAAAAATAAAATCATCGCAGAGTCCACAAACTGTAAGCTGGGAGACCTAGTCAACAGCACCGGGCAGACATCAAGCAGGAGCGATGCCAGTAGCAGTGGCTTTGGAAGTGGCAGCAGCTTCAACATCATGTTTAGTTATTTGCCTTATTGCATACTCGTATACGATGACGATGGGAATGACGATTAAATCAAATGTTTGGAAAAAATCAACAAACAAAGTCATCAAAAATAATAATCGTCATCTTCATCATCATCCGAACATCAAGTTGATGAACGAGTGCGTCGATGGAGGTGTAATAAATTCGGTAAATGGCACAATTATAGCAAAACCTTGTGCTGCTGAGATGACATATGATCGTTACTGTGTTTTAAAAGATCGGAATAGACAACAATTGTGAGAAAGTGTGGCACTATCTGTAAACATGAACGTGGGTCATACTTGGGTAACCCTAGGGAAGGTAAAGAATGCCAATATCACTGGTACCAGATCGTTGAACTAAAATCCTATACCTTTGTGATTAGGAGAAGAGTTGATCGAGCTGCATTGATGTGGGCCATTATAAAATCAGCGCTAAAGTCCGTTTATTTAATCAACAGCAGTTTGTTCTAAATTCTTTTCTAAAGTGGTGAGTTATAACCGAAAATAGCCTTTATTTTTATAACCAAGTATTAAATGATTTGGGGGCCGTTTATGAAATATAGGAAATTAAATTTCCTTGAGTCTATTTTAACAGATTTGATAGCATATTTGCCTAAACTGAGCGAAAATATACCGAAAAATATACGAAAATATATAAATAAAAAAATCCAAAGAGTGTTCGAACTCACGGGCGATGTGTTAACACCTTTTTGTTACACGGTACCTGCACGATTTCTATGAACACATTCGTAAATGTTACATTGGAAAATAAAAAACAGCGTTCAATCACATGATGACGTTTCATTTAAATAATAACTATTAATACTTAAAATTATTTAAAGACCAGCGCAAGCACAAGTATCATTATTTTCTTGCTTAATACTTTATATTTTATACCCACAAAAAACAAAGAGAAAGCAAACCAACCGACACATGCGCATACATACATTGTTATGTTCGTACATACGCTACACAAGTTCACAAAAATTTCGTTGCTCTCTTGCTATCTCATTTTTATATACGTATAATCACGACACTATTCTCTTTGCTCTGAGAGTGCTCCGCACCCACACAAGACAACTATTCGCTGCCGCTACTTCAGTGTGTGTTTTTTCGCAGTTTGACAGACTGTGTTCCGCAGTCGGACAAATCTGTGTTACCCGATATGCACACAAAATTTCATACAAATCGGTCCAGCCGTTTCGCAGGAGTTTAATACCAAACAATCTATGATCGCCGTCGGACAATCTGTGTGATCGCAGTCTGACAATCGTTTCGATTTATTCACTTTGTGAATTTAGTCCCTACCCGCGCCTATACCGGGTGATTCAGGAAGTTACTGACAAATTTCTGCAGCGTATTCCTTGGATTACTTCATGAAGAAAAGTCCACTAGGACCATGTCCGAAAATGCAAGGGTGCGAAATGGCAGCGGGTTCAAAATTTTCGGATTGGCGGTCGGAGGGTAGTAGCAGTAGTAGTAGTAGTAGTGGTAGTAGGGTAAAGTTGCTAACTTCTGAGCCAGTGGTCGGATTTTTTTGTTTTTAGGGCTTGTTGGAAAGATCTTTAAAAGTAGAAAAAATCGCCGAGATAGAGAGCTTTCGGAAAAAAAATCCGACCACTGGCTCAGAAATTAGCAACTTTACCCTACTACCCTACGACCACCAATCCGAAAATTTTTAAACCGCGGTCATTTCGCACCCTTGCATTTTCGGACACTTTTCTTCATGAAATGTGTCAAGGAATACGCTGGAGAAATTTGTTCGGAACTTCCTGAATCACCCTGTAGATGTTAACACATCAAAAATTGTACGAGAGTGTTTACAAAGCCGGCGAAGCCGACGTTGTCTCCTTCCGAGGGGAGAAAATCGCTTGCCCATCAGGAGGGAGGATGCGCCGTTGTGTTCAGTGCAACTATGTGTAGTATTAAATTAAATTTTGGAAAAATGGTTGGTTTTTGTTGGAATAATAGACAATTCAATTAAGCACACCCACTGACATGGCAATTTTCGAACTCCGTGACAAGTTAATCATCAGATGCCCAACTGCTGTGCCTGAATTGATACCATCGACAGATCACCAACCATATGTACAGAAACTCAAATACGTAGTTTACATATGCGAATTAGTATCGATCGAAGAGCCCTAAATACCAACACACAGTGAAAGGTACCTAATTCCAACACACTAACATAAAGCTTTTTGATGTATTAACATCTATAGGCACGGATAGGGCAATCTATCAAAATGAACACATGCAAATAACAAACAGCGTTAGCATCACATACATACGTGGTTGTCGAACAACAATAGTCTCTGCCTAAAAAAAAGTATGATGGTATTGATGTAGCGGCAGCCAACAAACAAGTAGGTCGTCGTCGCCAAAGAGTGTTGAATAGTATAGAGAAGTCATGGAACGAATTGTATGACTCAAATTGTATTACTCTGTTTTTGTCAGAACTTGGTCCATTCATCATTTTGATGTGAAACATTGATGCCTCTTGAAACATTTATGCTTTTTGTATTGTTTTATGTACCAACATTGTCGAAATTTTGCATTTATATTGAAATATTCTATAAAGAGAATAAGATTCGTTTATGCTCGGTTACTCAGACTCTACGTGAGAGCGGAAAAGATTGTAATAAGTTCTCTATACTATTCAGTACTTTTTGTCGTCGCCCTGTTTAGACAAAACATAAACACTTATTTCAGTGAGCTAAATATTGCTTTATTTATTTTAACAATATTACATTTAATGTTAAAGCAGATGTAAGAAAAAGAAAGTGCAATAGCAAAAGAGCCTTCAGCACACAACTATTCTCTTTTTGTTTTCCAATGTAAAATTTACTAATGTGTTCATAGAAATCGAACAGGTACCTTGTAGCAAAAACGTGTTAACACTTGTCCGAACACTCATTGATTTTTCCTCCATGCTCTCCTATTCCTTTTGCATACTCGCATTGTTGCAGTGCTTTGAGGTGTGTTATTCTATATCACAAAGTTGCATTTTTCTGTGGTGTAGCTGTTTGGTGACCAGCCTAGTGTCAGTTCAGTTTCTTTCATTAATGTATGACAAGTTCATCATCAAATGCCTAACTATTTGATGCCACCTGTAGATCATCCATCGTTCATATATAAGCTCGTATGAGAAATGTGACCTATACGAATCAGTATCGATCGAAAATCTCTATGTATCAACTCATACTGAAGCGATCAATTATTCCAAATTATTGCCACATCGATTTATGGGCTGGCAACCATCCATGCTTTGGAAGGAAAAATAAAAGGAACTAATGATATATTTTGGAACACACATTGATGGGGAGACATTGATGGCAATCCAATTCTACAACCAATTTTGAAATCTATCTGGAAATTTGACAAAGGCTTCTTAATTCACCAATGATATGTCCCACATCGTTGCAATATTTTCAAATTGTAAGACCATTGCTGACGTGAAAGTGATAGTTTTGTACAACAATCATCCCACCCTTTTGCCGTTTTCCCACCCTTATCACACTCTACCCCCTAGATGTCCATCAAACTGCACGAAATTTTCTAAAATATTACAAACTCATCATAATTTTTAAACGTAAGACACGCAACGCGTATGAAGTCAAGAAGAACTGAGAATATGAAATGAAAATTTATTAAATAAAATTTATGCAGAGGCTTCCGTTTTATTTCAGACCCATCATCATACGAGTCTTACATTTTCATATAACAACAACAGAACCAGCAACAACCACATCATCATAACCAAAATATGAACTTATGTAGTGAGACAGACGGACACGCGTGCAGCTGGACGGACGAAATGACAGAATGGGCCATTGGCAACACTGAACGAAGAGTGTGCGAGTGTGTGGAATGGTTTCATTTTAGAAGCGAAACGAAAATGAAAATTTTGTTGTATTTTGGGAGTTTAGGATTCTCGTAACTGTCACTTTAAAGAAATATTCAAATAAGTTTCAATTTTATTCCATTCATTCGTTGGGAGTGTGTGAGAGATATTCACGGAATATTCCACGAGATACTCGTAGTGTGGTGGCATGACTTGTCTACTCTGACTACAATCGTTTATACACTTGAATTGGCCCGTCAGACAGTTCATTTTAGATACATTTGAAGAGAGTTTTATACAAACACTGGGTATAATTTGTTTATGTTTCTTGTTATTTTGTCTTTGGATAAAAACGACAATCAGCAGCAACAACAACACCAAACAAACACAAACCGAAAACAACAACAAAAATGTAAATATTATGTGGCAGATATTCTCAAGAAAGTCAAATTATGCATCGTTGAATTGTGTATAATGATTATTTCATAACTGCATATAAATTAGTTAAATGAAAAAAAAACAGAGCCACTGTATTACATTTCATATGATAACTCGTGAGCCACTTTACGCATAAAACGACAAAATGCCATAAGAACGTAGTGCATTTGAGGAACTGAAGGGGGCAAAGGGGTATTTTGTAAACTACCGTTTGCACACTTAGGCTAAAGAAGCCCATTGTGATACCTGCAGTTTCCTCTAGAGCAACTACTGACTAGTCGTCTAGCCAATTTGCCCTTTCAATTAATTTGCCTATAAGACGTACAGGAATATCTTTTAGGGCTACGGTGCTAATTAAATGTGTTCCGAATATCCTACTTTTCTGTCCTGCCAGAGCAGGGCAATCCGAGAGAAAGTGTTTCGTCGTTTCCTCGTCCTCTTCCATACAGCACCTACAGGGAGTGGAGTTCTATGTCCCAATATTAGGGCGTATTTTCCTACAAGACAATATCCCGTAAGTTTTCCTATCATTGTGGATAACCTGTCTCTCGGCAAGTTAAGTAGTTGCCTAGTTCTCTTCCTGTCCACCTGTGGCCAGAGGACCCTGGCTTGTTTGCAAGTTGAAGTAAGTCTCCACTTGTCCCTAAACATATTATCGGCCCACTGCCTTATCTGCAAACGGCAGGTAGAGATTGGCATACTAACACCTTATTTTGTCGGAAGAACCTGTGCCGTAGTGCCCTGTCTAGCTAACGCATCCGCTACGCAAATGCTTGGAATGTCGCTGTGTCCCGGTACCCAGATGATCCTGATGTCGAAGTACTCTGCCATCACCCTAAGTGATGAGTGGCATTCTTTCAATGTCAGGGGCGTAGCCAACATGGCTTCCAGGGATTTTATGGCAGCCTGGCTGTCTGTGTAGATACATATTCTCCGTAGGGTTGTGACACTACTTTTCAGTAGTTCAGCAACCTCCAGCATGGCGGTAATTTCCGCCTGAAATACACTACAGTGATCAGGCAGCTTGAAGGATATATTTACATTTAGGTCGGGTGAATGGACCCTATAGCCTACTTGGTCGTCCAACTTTGATCCATCCGTGAAAAACCACAGGACTGCACTAAATCAATTTTATTCATAAATATATTGAAATCGTTAAAGATTCTAGAATTCGTTCCATAATTTTCAGCCAACGAATCATTTCATAGAATATGTGAAATATTTTCATAGCTTCTAGAATTTCATTGATTCAAACTGGAAGTCATACATTTTGTTCCTCTCAGCTGTAAAATATTTTCATAAAACATATTTTCAATTCCTATGAAATTGGGACATAAAATATATGAAGCTGCTCGCTAGTTCCATGAAGGGAATTTTATTAAATTTGTTCAGTATAAAAACTAAACAGTTTCATAGATTTTATGAAACCTTCCATAGGATTAGAACGCATCTCAGCGATTCCAGGTTACCCGTAAAATTCTCTCACCAGACAGCAACAATCATACAACCTTTAACGTTTTGATGTCACATACGTGGTTGTTGTACAACAATACCATATGCCTGAAAATAAATATGATGGTATTGTTGTAGCGGCAGCGAACAAACAAGCAGGTCGTCGTCGTCAAAGAATATTGAATAGTATAGAGAACTCGTGTAATGAATTGTATTACCCAAAAGCACTGGCGACATCTGTCGAATAATTCAAAACGTATTACTCTCTTTTTGACATAACTTGGTCGCTTCATAATTTTGATGTAAAACATTGATGCCTTTTGAAACATTTATGATTTTTGTATTGTCTTATGTAATAATATTGTCGAAATGATGCATTTATATTGAAATATACTATAAGGAGAATAAGACTCGTTTATGCTCTCTTACTCAGACTTTCTACATGAGAGAGGAAAAGGAGTGCAATAAGTTCTCTATACTATTCAATACTTTTTATCGTCGCTCTGTTTATGACAAAACAAAAACAATTATTTCAGTGAGCTAAACATTGCTTTTAATACAGTTGTATGTCAGCATTCAAACAAGCAAGTCGTCGTCGCTCTGTTTATGACAAAACAAAAACAATTATTTCAGTGAGCTAAATATTGTTTTATTTATTTTATCAATATCACATCTAATGTTAATGCAGACGTAAGAAAACAGAAAGTGCAATAGCAAAAGAGCCCTCAGCACAAAAACTATTCTTTTTTTATGTTCCAATGTAATATTTACCATTGTGTTCATAGACATCGAACAGGTACCGTGTAACAAAAATGTGTTAACACATCGCCCGTGAATTCGAACACTTATTGATTTTTTTAAATTGAATATATTTTTCCTTGTCTGATTGAAAATAATCGGTTCCAGCGACATATTGCAGCAATCATGTATAGGTTTTCACGAATTGAAGACCTCTTGTTTCTAGTTTCTTTGTTAACTGTCACGTTTTTGTTATCAGCATTTTTCAACGAACAAATTCACCTTTGGGTCACAAAATTATATATGATAACCTATTAATCATTGTTTTATCTAACATGTAATATTGAATAGCAAACACAATGTGTTGGGACAGAAGTATACTGTATTTACGACAAGCTACAAACACATTATATTTACATCCAACCAACAAAAAACTAACAATTTTTCAGCGCGCGTATGCCCCCTTTGTGAACTACGCCTTCATTTCGAGTAAACTAAACGGCATATTTTTTAGTATTTTTTTTTATTACTTTACCCCACTAAAAAGACAATTTGTAGTCATTTAGTTTTCGTCTCTAATTTAAACTTATATGTTTATGTCGTATCCCTTTGATTTGATAGAACCAATATGCTATACAACGCAAACATTTAAGCGCTAACGTATGAGTAGTAGTCTAAATTAAGTGAGTGTGTGACCCAGCTAATAGTTCGAGATGCTAGTATCGTATGAGATGTCTCTATATTCGTTATAGATATCTTGAATGGATCTCCACAGACGACAATGACGACGAGGCTATCGAAGGCATTGCATTTAATTAAAAGCATCACTAATTAAGGTCAAAACATAATTTAAAACTATCGTATTTTTAAGAAAAAAGGGAAAAATTACACAAAAAAACCGCCACCACATTCAAATCATGGCAGCCAGACAGGCAAACAAACACAACTGCCAGCCACTCAGCCAGACATACCACAGAGATTTTCAAGCTGTTGATGCCACAGCGATATCGAATGCCTCGACAAATTGAAATTTATTTATTAATTATGATTTTGAAATACTACTCGAACTGAAATTCTTTTCCCCATCACAGTTTTGGGGGGATTACAGTCGAAGATTATGAAAGTCATATGTATATCTACATATAGAAAAATAAAATGATATGCAAATCTTTTATTTCCCAAAAATATGATTTACAGCGATGATGTTGTGTATTCGCAGCCCAGTGTGTTAAAGAATTTCCCTTTCTTAAAAAAAAAAAAAAACGAGAGAGTGCGAGTGCCCTCTCTTGCTAGGTCAAAAGCAAAACACAAAGGGGTTGCTATTGTGCTGTGCTGGACGGTATGAGGAAATCAATAGCACGTGTATATTATGAAGATTTTTGCTTTATCATCTAGATATATGGTCAGCAGCGGAAACGTGCAGGATTTTTCAGTATAGGCCTCCGAATACATATTTTAAGGCAGTCTAATCATATTCAACTACGACTTCTTCTGGCAGGCGTACACACAGCCTGCTCAAGCGACCTACAAGATTTGAAATATATTCATAAGACAGACATACTAGAGGAGGGAATATGGGCGCTCCTTAAAGTTCGCATTGGTTCACAACTCCATTTTGTCGTGTTTTCGATGTGTTAACATCACTAGGCACGGGTAGGGCAATCTATCAAAGTGAACACATGTGAACAACACCAGCGTTAGCATTATATACGTGGTTGTTGTATAACAATAGGCTCTGCCTGAAAATAAGTATAATGGCATTGATGTAGCGGCAGCGAACAAACAAGCAGGTCATCGCCGCGAAAGAGTATTGAATAGTATAGAGAACTCGTGGAACAAATTGTATGACTCAAAAGCACTGGCGATATCATAGAGAAATATAAACGAGCCGTTATGCCTCTCTTCGTGTTCTCTTGTAACGTACCCTTTGGTTGGACCAATACGGACAGAAATAAAACGGAATGCATAGTTTCATTCTACGCAAACAACATAAAACATAATTTAACTGTCATTAGTATCAATCAAACACTATATAAACTTAGTTGTCTGCATAGCCTACAATCGCTATGTCTTCTTTAGTCTCTAATTCTACATCATTTCTCTAGTACCTTTACAATCAGCTGGGCCATAGAAACCCCCTGGCGACATCTGGCCAATGATTCAAAACGTATTATTCCATTTTTGTCATAACTTGGTCCATTTATAATTTTGATGTGAAACATTGATGCCTTTTGACACATTTAAGCTTTTTGTAATGATTTATGTAATAACTTTGTCGAAATAGTGCATTTATATTGAAATATTCTATAAAGAGAATAAGACTCGTTAAGAAAAAGATTGAAATAAGTTCTCTATACTATTTAATACTTTTTGTCGTCGCTCTGTTTATGACAAAACAAAAACAGTTATTTCAGTGAGCTAAAGAGCCTTCAGCAAAAAAACTATCATTTTTTTGGTTTTCCAATGTAACATTTACTAATGTGTTCATAGAAATCGAGCAGGTACCGTGTAACAAAAATATGTTAACACATCGCCCGTGAGTTCCAACACTCATTGATTTTTTTTTAATAAATTGGTGTTATGTTGAAAACATATGTCGGTAGATGCTTCTAATGGTAGCGATATTATTTAATTCAACATGTCAGTACCTGGCCCCCGTCTCTGTTCCCAAATTTAAATTCACCAGTTGTTGTGTCCCAAATTTCAACTAGTCAGTTCTCGACTGGCGAAACTTCTCTCGGCTTTGGCCCCAACTTCGTGAGGCCAGAGCTGCCAGATTTGGCTGTCACTAGGATCATCTAATCGGCAAAATAATGTGATTCTTGAACTTTATTGCAGGCATATATACCTTCAATGTAAGAACAAATTGTTTTTCAAAAATTTCTAAAATGATTATTTTGCTAAAATGCAAATATGTTTACAACCTAGGAACGGAGAGCTTCTTTCCAAGAAAATAGTAATAATATTTTTTTTGATGTTTTAACATCTATAGGCACGGGTAGGGTAATCTATCAAAGTGAACACAAGCAAACACCACCCAGCGTTAGCATCACATACGTGGTTGTTGTACAACAATGGTCTCTGCCTGAAAATAAGTATGGCGGCAGCGAAGAAACAAGCTGGTCGTCGTCGCCAAAGAGTATTGAATAGTATAGAGATCGCATGGAACGAATTGTATGGCTCAAAAGCACTGGCTACATCTGGCGTATGATTCAAAACATATTACCCTCTTTTCTTGACAACTTGGTTTATTCATAATTTGGATGTGAAACATTGATACGTTTTGAAATATGTATGCTTATCTAACAACATTGTCGAAATGGTGCATTTATATTGAAATATTCTATAAAGAGAATAAGACTTACGTGAGAGCGGAAAAGAGTGCAGTAAGTTCTCTATACTATTCAATACTTTTGGTCGTCGCTCTGTTTATGATAAACAAAAACAATTATTTCAGTGAGGTGAATATTGCTTTATTTTTTTTTAATAATATTACATATAATGTTTAAGCAGATGTAAGAAAAAAGAAAGTGCAATAGTAAAAGAGCCTTCAACACAAAAACTATTCTTTTTTTATTTTCCAGTGCAACATTTACTAATGTGTTTGTGGAAATCCAACAGGTATCGTGTAACAAAAAGGCGTTAACACATCGCCGTGAGTTCGAACACTCATTGATGTTTTTTTTTTTTATCATAATTCTCTTTAAGATCTCTTTTCTATCAAAAACAATTTCAATAGAAAATAGTTTTTACAAGAAGCAGTGAAATTGATTATTTCGGTGGATTCTTGGAAATATAGCTATTTCGATGCTTACCAAGGCATCTCATCAGCTCCCTTCTCCACAAGTATTACTTTATATCATCACACATTATAGGGATAAACAATTCTCAAATTAACGACATTTGTTTCAACCCGAAAACTTCCAAAACAATACCAAAGACGATTTAGAATTAGACGACCAGAAGATGTGCTCAATTTGGCAACCCTGGTAAAAAAAAGAGCCAAAAAGTGCGAAAAATTCACTCAAACGCAATTCTCTTTCGCGTCATATCTTTATTATTTCATACTTTTTGCATAGTTTATGGAATTTTACTTCAACAACGTTATATACAATAACACTACCAAAAAGCTGCTCGCGTATTGAAATATTCACTGAGGGGAGTATAAGAGAGAGAGCAGAGAATGACTAGGGTTTCACTCGTTGTGTTTGTTGGCATTCGATTGGAGAGAAATTTTGACTGTCTACTTGTACATCGTTTGTACCAATACTCTACCGAAAACATCAATATTCACAATTTCTCGTCGATGTAGGCTATCGTTGAAAGCCAATACATAGATGTTGTTGTTTCGACAATAAAAACAACGAGTGCCCTGAGATTGGCGTTACCGTTCACCGTCTGCGTATTACTTCCGATTTCCGTGTTACTTTTTCAATAGGAAATAGTTTTTACAAGAGGCAGTGAAATTGATTATTTCGGTGGATGGTTGGGAATATACATAGCTATTTCGATGCCCTCGAAGGCATCTCATCAGCTACCTTCTCCACAAGTATTAAGGTATATAATCACACATTATAGGGATAAACAATTCTCAAATTAACGAGAATTGTTTCAACCCGAAAACATCCTTGAAAGCCAATACATAGATGTTGTTGTTTCAAAAATAGAAACAACGATTGCCCTGAGATTGGCGTTACAGTGTACCGTCTGCGTATTACTTCCGATTTCGGTGTTACTTTTTCGGTGGATTGTTGGGAATATAGCTATTTCGATGCTTACCAAGGCATCTCATCAGCTACCTTCTCCACAAGTATTAAAGTATATCATCACACATTATAGGTATAAACATTTCTCAAGTTAACTAGAATCGTTTCAACCCGAAAACATCCGAAACAATACTTTACCGAAAACATCAATACATATTCACAACTTCTTGTCCATGTAGGCTTTCCTTGAAAGCCAATACATAGATGCTGTCGTTTCGAAAATAGACACAACGATTTCCATGAGATTCGCGTTACAGTGTATCGTCTGCGTATTACTTCCGCTTTCCGTGTTACTTTTTCGATGTGTAAAAGATTATATTTTTTCACCATAATTCGGTCCAAGATCAGTTTTATTCTACTAAAAATTATTTTCAATAGAAAATAGTTTTTACAAGAAGCAGTGAAATTTATTATTTCGGTGGATGGTTGGGAATATAGCTGGATCTATAGATCTTGAAATCGGTAGTAATACGCAGACGGTACACTGTTACGACAATCTCATGTCAATCGTTTTTTTTCTATTTTTGAAGCAACATCATCTATGTATTGGCTTTCAATAAAAGCCTACGCGGACGGACGAGAAGTTCTGAATTGTGATATTTTCGGTCAAGTATTGTTTTGGATGTTTTCGCACTAGTAGGTATTGTTGAAACAATTCTCATTAACTTGAGAATTGTTTATCTCTATAATGTTAAATACTTGTGGAAAAGAGAGCTGACGAGGTGCCTTGGTGGCCATCGAAATAGCTATATTCCCAAACATCCACAGAAGTAAACAATTTCACTGCTTCTTGTAAAGACTATTTCCTTTTGAAAATAATTTTTAATAGAAAAAAAGATCTCGAACCGAATAATGATGAAAAAACATAAACTTTGACAGACTTCTACACTGCCTGAGTATTGTAAAGATGAATCTAATTCGCAAATTATTTCCCCCTTTAAGGCATTCTAACAATTATCCGCTTCTGTCCACCCTTTACATTCCTCTTAGGAGACGTTCCATGAGTAGGCATACCAGAAGGCCCGAAAGGGAATTCCTTCCAGGCGCACTTTCCAAAGAAATACAGCTGTCAAGATCCCCAAATTCTCAATTCGTGGGCGCCCTTTTTAATTTAATTATATTTGTAAACTGGGCATTCTGACTGCATTTGTAGGCCTGCTGGAAGGCATTTAAAGTCCCTCATTTCTGCTACTGTATTATAGTTTTATTAAAAATAGAGAGACAATTAATTGCTTTGTGGTATTGTTTTGTGTTCTTTTCGATGAACTTCTTGGTAATCATAGATCCACCAAATAATGCACGGCATTGCTTATGCTAATCAATGTATGGGTTAGACCTTCGAACCTTGGCATAAACATAATAAAACCTTATAATTATTGGATCAATAATTATGATTAAGGCAAAATATGTAATGGAATAGATGGGGTACCTTTCAGTTGTATATGAAATGATGAATCAGCGGAAAAGAAGCGACAATGCTTCTGTATATGTGCACAGTAAACATATATGTATATGTAAAGTAAAAGTTCTCATAATACAAACGGTGATGAAAGCAACTATGACTATAGTTAAAACTTTTTAGATATGCTGAAATATCGTATTCAAATGAATCCTATGGGAGCCATATTGGATAACATTAAAATTGATCAGCAATCGCGAAGATTTAAGACAACTAGTGTGTTCAAAACCGAAACCGAAGAAACCGCTTAACCGGTTGGTGCAATTAACCGTGAGCTCGTTTTTTAAAAAACGTAATTTTCGAATGAACCGAAAATTTTCGAATAAACCGAGAATTAACCGATTATTAACCGGAAATAAATTGGTACCAAATTCGATTGTTCCAATTCCAAATTTGGTTGTTGCAACCGAAGTTACAACAAATTTTGAATCAATTGGAATCTAATCAGTTATAAAAGGGGTCTGTATTTTGCTACTTGAAAGGCCACAGTGGACGCCATCACTAAGATCCCCACTGTTGTTATTAATTTGTGCTCCTTTTAAGTTATTTTCTTGCACTACTCACTAAAGTTGACAAACTTCCTCCTATCCACTACCTGACAAGACGAGCAATTTTAAATTTACCACAATTCCTTCATTCATACCAAGAATAAAAAAATTATAATTCCGTGGAGAAAAACTCATAGACTTGCCAACACTTGCGCCTCATTTTCCTAAATTAATCATAATTTTGATGGGTAAATGTTTCCCCCCAAAATGTTTCATCAATTTTATGTGTCACCAATGGTTACAGTAGATTTAGTTTCAATGTTCCAAAGAAAAATTGTCCACTTTGAAGTTTTTCAATTGGGCGTGGAAAAAATATCTTGAAAATTTAAAGTGATTGGTAGCAAATCGAAATTGCAATGACGTTGTGTAGTACACTCAAAAAAATATAGTAATAAACACATAAAAAATCACTGAAGATAAGGAGAAAGTAAGCATGTTTACTTTTTTAACAGACACTTGTTTTATCAAAAATAAGGAATTTCTCAATGACTTACGGCCCTGTTCTGCATATAGAATCATTTCGAATCAGAATTTTCTTTCAGAACAAAAAGTTGAACTTAACCAACCTAAAAAAGTGTTATCTCACTTTTTTCAAAAATAATATTTCCCAATATATAAAGTTTTTCACGATCTTCAATTGAAATTCTTCTTATTCTTTAAACGAGCTTAAGATCTTTTATATGTTTTGCTTATTTAATATTTGTTCCCTGAAGAAGTCGCCCAATGTGGAAACGAAATATTGGAGATAAATAAGCAAAACAAATAAAAGATCTTAAACTCGTTCAAAGAATAAGAATAAAATTTTCCTTTATTCAATTTGTCAATGGTATCTGATTTAAAAAAAAAATTAAAAAAAAAATTTTTAAATATAATTTTAATAATATAAAAAGCAGATGTTGACTTTGTTTCTTTTCTAAAATAAAATCAGATACCATGGAAACATTAAATCAAGGAATATATTGTTTTTGAAGAAAAGTGATTTAACACCTCCTTCCACCAGGGACTTCAAGTGTACTGTTCTTAAAACATAATTGTTTTCTCGAACTTTAAAATCACTTTCCTTCTGAATTATTTAGCAGAAACCCAATTATTCTGAAATGTTTTGTGTTTGTCTGGATTCTGTTTACAGAACAGGTCCCATTATATGACATTTTGTAGTACACTCGAAAATATTAATTTGTAAACACAACAAAAACTACTGGGGAAGCAAAAATTTTAATTTTTTCAGCAAATATATGTTTGTATTTTATCAGCCATATGTTTGGTGTCTTACCAAACATATATTTTCCGAATTTAGTTGTCTTCGATCCCCTTTTTTTCAAAGTTGTAATTTCCTTTAGGCTAAAAGATCATGTTTTCTCCGGTTAGTGAAATTAGTATATGTGTTGTTTTAACAAACATATATTTGTTGTTCAACCAATCATATGTTTGTTGTTTGTTTTCTTACCAAACATTTGTTTGTTGTTTCAGCAATAATATGCTTGTTGGTTTAGCAAACATATGTTTATTGTTTTAGTGCAACTATATTTGTTTCTTTAGCTAGTACATGTTTATTTTATCAACAAACATATGATTGTTGTTTCAGCAAACGTATATTTTTTTTACCAAACATATGTTTGTTGTTTTACCAACCGTATGTTTGTTGTTTTAGCAAACATATATTATAAATTGAAATATATTAGTAAATATTTGAAAAACTACTGGGGAAGCAAACATGTTTATTTTTTATGTTAGTTGTTTATCATTTCATATAATTTTCATATCATATCATTTTCATGTTAGTTTTTTATCAACCATATGTTTGGTGTCTTACCAAACATATGTGTGTTGTTTTAGCAAACATATTTTTGTTGGTTGACCAATCATATGTTTGGTGTTTTAGAAGACATTTATTTGTTTTCTTACCAAAGATTTGAGTGTTGTTTCAGCAAAGATATGCTCGTTTGTTTGGGAAACATATGTTTGTTGTTTTAGCAAACATATATTTTTTTCTTTAGCTAATATATGTATATTTTATCAACAAACATATGATTGTTATTTCAGCAAACATATTTTTTTACCAAACATTTGTTTATTGTTTTACCACCTGTATGTTGGTTGTTTTAGCAAACATATATTTGTTGTTTTAAGAAACACATATTCGCTGTTTTAGCAAACATATGTATGTTGTGTTACCAAACATTTGTGTGTTGTTTCAGCAAACATATGTTTGTTGGTTTAACAAATATATGTTTGTTGTTTTACCAAGCGAATAGTTGTTGTCTTAGCAAACGCATGTTATATATTGAAATATATTAATAAAAACATGAAAAACTACTGGGGCAGCAAACATGTTTATTTTCTCAACAAACTTATGTTTATCTTTTTACCAGCCATATGTTTGGTGTCTTACCAAACATATGTGTGTTGTCTTAGCAAACATATGTTAGTTGTGTTACAAATCATATGTTTAGTGTTTTAGAAAACATTTATTTGTTGTCCTACCAAACATTTGTTTTGATGTTTTAGCAAAGTTGTGCTTGTTTGTTGTTTTAGCGAACATATATTTGTTTCTTTAGCTAATATACATATGTATATTTTTACAACAAACGTATGATTGTTGTTTCAGCAAACATATGTTTTTTTACCAAACACATGTTTGTTATTTTACCAACTGTATGTTTGTTGTTTTACCAAACATATCTTTGTTGTTTTAAAAAACACATATTCCCTGTTTTAGCAAACATAGTATGTATGTTGTGTTACCAAATATTTGTATGTTGTTTCAGGAAACAAAGTCTTGATGGTTTAGCAAACATATGTTTGTTGGTTTAGCAAACGTATGTTTGGTGTTTCAGCAAACATCTGTTTGTTGTATATTTGTTTCTCAGCTAACAAATGTTTTGTTCAACATATATATGATTGATATTACAAGGAACATATGTTTTTGTTTTACCAAGCATATGTTTGTTGCTTTACCAGACGTGTGCTTGTTATTTTAGCAAACACATCTTTGTCGTTTTATCAAACACATGTTCGTACTTTTAGCAAGCATATGTATGTTGTTTTATCAAACATATGTTTGTGGTGTTAGTGCACATATTTTTGTTGTTTTAACAAACATTTATTCGTTGTTCTAGCAAACATACGTTTGTTAATTTAGCAAGCGCTTTGTCAGGTACTTTGTCAATACTACAAACAGTTTGTTGTTATGGCAGTACATTCGTTATAATACCAGACAAATTATCTGCTCATTCTCTGCGGACAAATTACATATTGATAAATAGCAAACACTATTTATTGTTATTAGCTGAATTCATTTTTTGACTGTCAGACAACCACAGAATTTCTATCAAGTATATAGAAGTCTAGTGATACAAAATTTATGCTCGTGTTAAGTGCTAGCATTTGCAGGGCTGTGGTGTCAATTAGGATCTAGTATGTTGCTAATATAGATGGGTTTAACATTTTAAAAATATTGGTAATCTACCCACGATTAAAAATGTTTAATATTTGCCCCTGCCTTTTAAATGACATATTAATTATTACTTCAAAAAAGAAATGGAAGATACTCGTATAAGCCCCTATTTCAATTATGATAGTATGTTCGAAAAAGGAAAACACCCGACTAATTAAGTCATATATATTCTCATTAAATATTTGTTTTAAATCAATTTAACAAATAAATTACAACAAACTCATGCCACAAATGCAACACAACAAATATAGAAAACAATCGACCGCAAATATTTAATTAAACATTTACCACAATGTAAATAAACACGACAAAACCCGGTGCGCCCAAATGAATCAGTTAACCATGCCGGAATGTATTAAATCAAACATTGATACTCGAAACCAATCGTAATTTACCCAACAAACATTTACCGCGTGACACCAATTTGTTCATGCATTTGTCGTAATGTTGACTTAACGGTTGTAACATTTCATGGTGTTTCAATTCAATAGCAGCCCGCTAATGTCGCGGCACACCGGTGAGTACGGGGTCTTGTCTATTTTCTTACCAAACAAATAATAAACCAGAAACCTCCAGCCAATAGAACAATTCCTATTTGGGCCAAGTGCTACAATTGATTTCAAGGGCTAACAGTAGATTCTTGTGTTTGAAGTGTTAATTTGTTTAACACACAACATGGGAAGACATTTAGTGTCTTATGGCTGTGGGATGGTATTTTTTTAACCTTAGGGGACTGTGAACCTATCGTATATGATAGTATTGGAATGAGTCTAAATGTAACCATAATTATGACATATAAACTAATTGTTAACACAAATACTAGAGAAAACTATAGATTCTTACAAGTGAGTAGTAGAAAAACTGTATTAAGCAGTCAATAGTTGCAAGCGGAAGTTGATGTCTAAGAAAGTTAGAAAAAATATATGATTAAGAATGACAGCAGAAGCTCGGAATGATAACTGGCTTGAGATACGAATGAGATACAAATCCGACTCCAATCATTCAATGCTAAAATTCAGAACTTTGACACCAACTTTACTCCGACACCCATTCCGACTCCTACTCCTACTCCGACTCCTACTCCGACACCTACTGCGACTTCGACTTCACAAATAAATCAAATATTTAAGTGTTTTTTTTTGTTAATGGTACCAATTTTGAAGAAACACGTGAATATTTATTGCAGTACATTTATACTTCAACATTTCCAATTGAAATTTAAAAAATATCAATTTAATTTTGAAAGATATCAATTGAAATTTGAAAATTGTATTTGATATACATCAATTGAAATTTAAAAATTCTATTTGAAAGCTGAAATACATCAAGTGGAGTTTAAAAAACATCAATTGAAATTTAAAAGACACCAATTGAAATCGGAAGAATATCAATAGAAATTTAAAACACATGATTTTCAAATTTCAATCGATTGAAATTTAAAATATACCTGTTGAAATTTGAAATACATCAATTTAAATTTAAAAGATATCAATTGAAATTTAAAATACATCAATTGAAATTTAAATTTGCCACTTGAAATTTAGATACAAGGTGGCGCAAAAGTAAACTTCCGATGTTTTTTGGCTGTAATTTAAAAAAAAAAATTAAAAACTTCTTTTTGTGGATTATTTTTATTTGGTCTTTTAATTTTTTTTACATCAAGTCGAGAATATGATGTCATGTAAATGGCCGCCGCCACAGTTGATTGTCATTTGAGACCTTTTTATGGCATTTTGCATCACTTTGGCCAAAACTTCCGGCGATACGTCCTCACATTCTTGACGGGTATTGTCTTTACGAGCTGCAAGAGTCTGAGGCTTGTTGACATAAACCCGCGACTTCAAAAAGCCCCACAAAAACAAGTCTGGAGCGGTCAAATCAGGCCATCTTGCTGGCCAGTGCAAATCGCCAAAATGGGAGATTAGGCGCCCGGGAAATGCATCCTTCAGCATATCGGTTGTGGCACGTACAGTGTGTGCCGTTGCATCGTCCTGTTGGAACCACATGTTTTCCAATCCAAATTCATCAAGTTGCGGCAAAAAGAACTCGTTGATCATTGCTCTGTAGCGCTCACGGCGCTTCCATGACATCGACGGCGCTTCCATGACATCCTCGGCTACAGCAGCAATATTCTCTGCAGAACGGCTACTCCGGTGTCTGTAACGCCTGGCAGCATCTCGTGTTGTGCCAGTCTCTTCGATGCGAGCGGCTAAACGTCGCAGTATTTCACCAGTAGGCGTTGGACGGCCAGGAAATCTGCGACGAAATTCACGTTGTGCCCAAGTCACCGACCGATTATTGGTCAAATAAATAGTCAGCAGTATTCCGCGTTCTGGAGCAGTGTAGCGTAACATTGTTTATTAACGTGTATTTCGCATGTGTTTACTACACAAATGTCAAAACAGAACTGACATTAGGGGCCAATCGCAAAATTTATAGCATTTTCTGATAGGAGGATTACTTTTGCGCCACCTTGTATAATTAACCGATTATATGTATTAGATTTTTAAATATGAATTGGCATCTTTAAAGTTTCAATTGATGTATTTTAAATTTAATCTGAAGTTTTTAAGTTGATGTTTTTTTAAATTTAGATTGATGTATTTTAAATTTCAATTGATGAATTTCAAATATCAATTGATTGATGATCAATTGATATATTCTAAATTTCAAATAGAATTTTTAAATTTCAATTAATGTATTTCGAATTTCACATAGAATGTTTACATTTCAATTGATTTTTTTCAAGTTTCAATTATTTTAATTTTCTTCTCAGTAACATTAAATTACATTTCGAAGTTCGTATAGAAGAAGGAGCTGATTTTTTCAGGCCGACACCGACTCTGGGTTTATAAAATTTCGACAAATTGAAAAAAATAGCAAACTGGAAACAGATGAGAAAATACAACTCTCTCTCGTAGATATCAAATATTTGCCATTTGTAGCGGCAGCACTGCCATAGACATTGATTAACGTGGAACGGCCGACTCCACTCAATACTAGTTTTAGCATGCGATATGAAATAGGTTTAATCAGCCAGTTATGGCGATTTTTAAACTGGAAACTGTATATGTTGGGAAATTTCGTGTTTAATGCCAAGTTGTCTAGGTGGAGCCTGTATTTTTAGTAACCCAATAAAAAGTAAATTTAGAAAAGCCAATGTGAAAGAAGTTTAAAAAAAGAACAGTTGCTTAAATATGTTGCTTTTCTTAAAAAGTAAATTTTCTCAAAAAAAAATACCTATTCACATTGTCGAGCGTATTATGTGAAAGACTAAAGCCAATTATTGAAAACCTGATTGGACCTTATCAGTGTGGTTTTATACCAGACAAGTCCACGACTGACCGAATATTCACGGTACGCCAAATCCTGGAAAAGACCCACGAAACGCAAATCGACACATACCACCTTTTTGTCGATTACAAAGCTGCTTTCGATAGCCCCATACGGGGAAAACTGTACGGAGCTATGCCTGAACCTGGGATTCCGGCAGAACTGATCCGCCTCTGTATGATGACGCTGACCAACAACAGATCAGCAGTGAAAGTGGGGAAAGACATTACTGAACCATTCTGTTCGTGGCGAGGACTGGGACAAGGCGACACACTTTCGAGCAATCTCTTCAACATCTTAATGGATATGATGATGAGAAAAGCTGCAGTAAATACGAACGAGACCATTAACGGGAAAAGCCATATGTTGCTGGCGTATGCTGACGATATAGACATCATTGGGCGAAATTTGCGAGAGGCTAGTGCAGTATTTTCAAGGATCGAAACGGGATCGGCGAAGGTGGGTCTTGCTGTTAATGAGTGCAGGACAAAGTTGAAGTTGTCAAGAACTGGAGGAACCTCTCAACTTGGTGCGCACTTGAACGTTGCCAACTGATTTAATTTTGAAGTGGTAGACGAATTTGTCTACGTTGGATAAGCCGTGGACAAGGGCAACAAGGTCAGCCTGGAGATAGACAGGAGAATTGTGCTTGGAAAAATATGCTATTTTGGGCTCAGCGAACAGTCCGTCCAGCTGGAACCACATGTCCTCCAAGTCCATATTATCCAATTGGGGCCAAAAATATTCGGTTATCATTGAACGGTAGCTATTCGCATTCACAGTAATGTGCCGGTCTTGATCATCACGGAAGAAGTACGGCCCAATGACGCCCCCGGCCCGCACCAAAACCGTAATTTTTTCGGAATGCAATGATGACTCATGGATTACGTGTGGATTGCTGTCTGACCAAGAACGATTTATTTTGCTTACTGACGAAGCCATTCAGCCTGAAATGAGCCTCATCGCTGAAGATGATTTTCCGATGAAAATCCGAATCATTTTCAAGTTGTTGCTCAGCCCAATTCACGAACATACGACGCTTATGGTGGTCAAGCGGCTTCAGTTCTTGCGTCAATTTGATTTTGTAAGGATGTAGGCCAATATCTTTTAGCAAAATTCGCCACAACGACGTCATAGAGATGCCGAACGCTTGAGAACGACGTGTGAGAGACACATTTGGGCTTTCTTGAACTGAAGCCTCAGCGGCAGCAATATTCTCGACACTACAGGCTCTTCTTTGTCTCACTGGCACGGGAACATTCAAATTCAAATTTTTCCACTAGACGCTCAATTGTTTATCTGGTAGGACGATTATGACGACCGTAAATGGCACGTAGCGCTCTTAAAGTTGAGGCCACTGACTCCAAATTTCGGTAGTAAATTTTAATAATGTACATTTTAATAATGTTGTCGACTCGTTGTTGGCGCGTATATCTTTCCATGATGAAATGGCAAACCTTACTGAAGAGAAATGTCAAAAGAGCGGGAAAAAATATGGCGTCGTTTGCTGGCCCTATCGATTTACTTTTGTAGCGTCTCTGTTGAAAAACCCTTTACAATCATCAATCAACATTTAATCATTAAATTCATAGAAAAAACAACTTCTGTGTCTAAGATAGTATACATATATTGTGCAGACGTTTGGGATTTCGAAATTCGGTCCAGGATGCTACACTACCCAAACATATATTCTCACCAAGGACTTCCTTGGCAGTGGTCTGTCTTCAGCGTTAAAACAATGGCTGACGACGTACAGGGTATATTTTATATTTCAGGTCGAAGTAATTTTTGAAAAAATCTTAAACGGTAAAATATTTTTTAAAAAAGTACAAGTATTTTTTAAAAATATTTTCTTGGACGAGAGGTTGGTTTATAACAATTGTGTATGAAATATAATATCAGCTAAGATCGATAAACTGAACGAAAGCCAATATGATCGCATTTGCTTCTGTTCGCTTTGCCGTTCGAATGTGTTTCAGTGTAAACCAAGTCAGCTGTTTATCGGTTAGCAGGCGAATGAATGAGTTCACTTGAGTTACAGAAATTGGCTGTTATTAATTTTCAAATCATTTGGAATGCTTTTAAGTAAAGGGTCCGCCATCTAACGTTTTTTTTTTCAACTAGTGCTTATTTCGTGAATGGTAACACTTAGCTCATGTCTGATTTGACAGATAATTAGTTTTATCCTTCCGCTGAACGACTATGGCTGTGTATACGCTTAAACAACTGCCTATCCAATGCGTTTTCGCTTCACTAAGTGGGCCTGCGATCGACTTATAAAAGATGCCGATTTTGCCAAAAAAAAATCATCTTTTCAGATGAAGCTCATTTTGATCTTGGCGGGTACGTAAACAAGCAAAATTGTCGCATTTGGGGCACAGAAAACCCGCACGCATACATTGAAAAGCCGATGCACCCAAAACGAGTCACTGTTTGGTGCGGATTTTGGTCCAGAGGCATAATTAGGCCATTTTTCTTCGAAAATGAGCAAGGAGTGGCCGTTACAGTCAATGGCGATCGTTATCGGGCCATGTTTAACGAATTTTAGTTCACAAAAACTGAAGAGGAGGATATTGGCAACATTTGGTTTCAACAGGACGGCGCTACGTGCCACACAACCGAAGCTACACTCGATGTTTTGCGCCCTGTTTTTGAAGATCGCATTATCAGCCGCAGAGCTGATGTCGTTTGGCCACCTCGGAGCTGCGATTTGACACCGTTGGACTATTATTTGTGGGGTGCCCTCACAGATAAGTGTTACGCCGACAAGCCAGAGGCAATTGACGCTTTAAAGGACAATATTCGTTAAGCCATTGGTGAAATACAGCTGCACACAATCGATAATGTGCTTAAAAATTGGACCGATCGTGTAGGCTACTGCATGGCCAGCCGAGGCAGCCATTTGAATGAAATTATTTTCCATTATTAACCGGAAGGATTGTACTTTCAAATAAAAAAAGAAATTTGAGAAAATATTCAGTAGTTTTTTTTTATAGCATTTTCAAAAAAAAAAAAAAGTTATTTGGCGGACGCGTTACATTTTGGATTTTGAAATAATTTATTGTACTTTTGGTAAATTTTTGTATACTTCAGTACACATTTTGTGCAGTTTCAAGTACAATTTATGAAATTTTCATTAGTTTTTAAAAACATTCCTAAAAAATTTTAATTGTGGTGGTAAAATCTACGCCAGGCAGCTAAATCATTGCTAACTTCCTCGAGCATAACGATCTTTATAGAAACAAGTGTATGTGTGCTCCTGGAGGTAGGGGCTTTAAACATTTGCGTTCATTTTATATATGACTCAATGTCTTGCACGGGCATCATCGAAGTCGTTCCACTCGGTTATACTTTACGCTTGAGACATTCACACACTCTGTGGTCCATAAAGAACCATTTGTATGGCCGTTGTCGTTACTGTTGCCATTGGCCTGTCAACAAGTGTTGTTCCGCTACACTTGAATGATCTTGTATTTGCTGTATTATACAATTATAATCATAATAACATAAAGGGCCACCAAAAAGCTCCACGCCGATATACACGAGTACATGGTAGAGGACCACACCCTAGTCGAGAAAGAAGAAAAAAAAAACAAAAGAACTCGAAGTGGGTGACTGGATCGCTCATACTCCATACTTTCCGGAGTTACATGTTATGTCTAGTATTACTTATATGTTATTGTTAATAATATTTATACTTGTACTTTGGAACACATCATGTCGAGCTATACAAGTGTGTCCTTTGGTTTCTCTCTCTCCTCAATATTATAGGTGATCGTTTTCATTACCATTAGGTCTAATATTTCATACCTGTTGGCGGCGTTAGCGAATAATTGCCGTTGCTTTATTTCTTTTCACACACTAAACTCCATTTGTAAATTCATTTTTAATGAATTTTATAGATACAGTAATTTACTGAGAGCCAAGTTTAAGGTGAGGTTTTTGATATAATTTCATAAACACTTCAGATTAGTGATATACACACTTTACAGTGATCGCGAAAAACTAAGAGCTTAAGTTTGATAACACTGTCCGGCACTAAAGCAAGCAATTATGAAACTACATCGACATGGTAGCAAAAACACCTGCTTGATTTTAACCCTGATTATCACATTTTTTTTAACAGGCCACAAACGATTTCTGCTGAAGAAGCTGCGATTAAAATTCCTGAGTTAATTTCAATAATTTCGAAGAAGTTCGTAATTTTGCATTGCAACATTCAACGATATTGCAGCTCATTCCTCAGTCCACAACTCTATCTATAAAGTCTTCAAGAAAAGAGATTCCATTTCTCTATAAAATTAAATTCATAAATTTCATAGAAGGAAACAAACATTGTGTCCCATTACATCCCATGAAGTGATTGAGGAGAATTTCCCACGACCATTGAGCTGTGCTCTTTCTCACTCATAGGACACTGCAGTTTTACTTCGGTTCCGAACAGTATTTTGAGAAGCTTTTCCATAGCTAAATACTCGATGGAGTCGCCCTCACAACGCGAGGTTATAAATAAATAAATGGTTTCCCATTACATCGCATGAAGGGACCGGGGAGAACTTCTCACAACCACTGAGCTGTGCGCTTTCCAGTTTTCACTCACTGATTGGGAACTACAGTTTTACACCGATTCCGAACGGTATTTTGAGAAGATTTTTCATGGCTATATACTCGATAGTGTCGCCGTCACTATGCGAGGTGACCGCCGCCGAAAGAAATTTTTTTTTGAAGGTGGTCAGAGCAGGGTTCGAACCCAGGATCTCATGTACAAGAGCCGCGCATACTAACCATTGCACCACCGACGGACCACCGAATGCGAGGTTGCCGGTGTCGAAAGAAATGTAAGATGGACAATGTAGACGAAAGAGCCGCGGATACTACCGTACTACCTACCCGCGGACATACCAAAGTGCCCGTTAAAAAATGCGGTAATTTAAATGGATCTTTAAGAAAAGATACCTTTTGTAAAATGACAAACTTTTTTAACGAAATTTTTTTTTATAGAATGTATTTTTTTAGTATATTTTTAAGTTATATTTTCCCGAAAAGGCCCTTTTTTAAAGAGAGATACTTCTTTTATTAAAAACTATTTTTTTTTCAGAAAAAGTACTATTTTTGAGAAGTAATAGTTTCTTTAAGAAAAAGCTATAAGAGTATGAATTTTTTTTACAAAGAAGTACTTTTTTAAGAACAGGTACATTTTAAAGAACTGGTACTCTTTTGTAAGAATGGGTAATTTTTTTTAGGATAAAGCACATATTTTCATAAAGTACCTATTTCTTTTCTCAAGAAAAGAAAAGAGAAGATATTATTTTATTTTAACGAAAAGGTACTTTTAAGGAGGAAATGGGAATTTTTTAGGATTGGTCCTTTTTTGAAGAATAGGTACATGTTTAAGAGTAGGTACTTATCTCAAGAAAAGTTATTTTATTTCACAGAAAAATTTACTCGTTAAAGAAAAGGAAGTTTTTTAAGAAACCACAATTTGTTGTTAGAAAATTAACTATTTTAAGAAAAGGTAATTATTTTACCAAATAAATAATTTTTTAGGAAAAGGTACTTTTTGTAAGAAAATTTACTTTTTTAAGCAAACGCACTCTTTTAAGATAAGGTATTTTTTTAAGAAAATGTACTTTGTTTAAGAATATGAATAGATATTTTTTTTGAGAAAATTTACTTTTTTAAGCAAAGGAACTTATTTAAGAAAATGTTCGTTCTTTGAACTTCTTTCACTTTAACTATTTTAAATTTACTTTTTATTGGGTTCAAAACTACAATATATGCTTACTATTGGTTACAGGCTCCACCTAGAAAACTTCACATTAAACACGAAATTTTCCAACATATGTTAGTCTAGACACAAACCAAAGCAAAAGTACCCAATATAGTTGATAATATTGGGTTGTGGCATAATAGTGTTAAAAAAAGTTGTTTAACTTTTTTCAATTTTGCCCCCAACCCGTAACGTGCGATAAGAAACTTCGTTCCAATAAATTCGCTATCATCTATGGGTAGCTCTCTCCACTGACGGTGCTAGTAATACTATCAACGTTTTCGAAAAAGTACCGACCAATTGGTGGATCTTGTGTAGGTTGGTATCGGTCCATATCCCGCAATTTAGTGTGTTGATGAACTCGCTCATCCCAAAGCGGGCCTCATTACAAAGTGGCCACAACACGCACATCATTGCCAGGAAAGAACACACGTTTTGATAAAGTTCTATCATTTGCACCTATTGCTCGACGCTGTAACCTGCTATGGAGATTTGTCTTTAGCGTTTGGAATATAAGTGTCAGGAAAATTAAATAGAAAACAATATAATCGCTATAATCTGTTAACATCTACTCGCCTGTAGTGAAAAATATTTTAGAACTATAAATCAATATTCGAAACCATCTGGCATCGTGTTGAAGTTTGGTTTTGCTCGGATATATCAATGTCACTACAGTGGCAACTTTTCAAGCAACTTTCAAATATATTTATGTGTGAGAATTATGTACAACAAAAAATAAGTTCATCGCTTTGACGAAAAGATTTATCAAACCTGAGTTAAAGTAAATATTCATTCCCACAATGTATATATTCATAACAGAAATGACAATATCTTCGAATATATGAAACTTTTCATTGCTGCAAGCAATATTTACGTTGTGGCGTTGAATTAATGGCTTAAGTTGCGTGAGATGAAACTATTCGTGAGAGTGAAGAAATATTTTGTTGAAAAGTTGTCACAAACGTAACATTGAAATTCCTACATGGGAATACTAAAATCTTTTAAGTCACGTGGGCCTGCAGTCTGCATGAAAAATTCAGACAGTGAACACTCCATTGATTAGCGGGGTAATGACGATAACAATGGCTGTACAAATATTAGTAGGTCCGACGAAGATGGACTCTTGGAAACAAATTAGCGGATATATACAGCTTTTCTGTCTGCCCGACATTGCTCTGTAGAATTGTCGTTTGATAGCCGACACTTACCTCAATCTCTGGGGCCAATACAGAAAATGGCAATGGGATGTGTCGCAGAAGCCCCTCCCACAACACCTTCAGAGGTTTAGGGGACTATCCTTTAACTATAACCGCTGGAAAAGCCACTCTAAGATAACACTGATTGTAATATTTTAAGTTATGGAAATATAAACATATACGGACACCACTATGTGATAAAAGACAAAAAAAATCAATGAGTGTTCGAATTCACGGATGATGTGTTAACACATTTTTGCTACACGGTACCTGTTCGATTTCTATGAACACATTAGTAAATGTTACAAATGTTACAAAATAAAAAATAATAGTTTATTGAATTAAATTACTTGTTTTGTATACACCGGGCAATGCTGAACATCAAATGACTCGCTTTGTTTGGCCATAGCAACAACAACGAAACAACCAAACACACAACAACACACATACTTTGCCCGAAGTAGCTGACGTATACGTGTGTCACATAACCACATGTTCGCCATATCAACAGCAATGAAACAGCCAAACAACCAACATCACACATACTTTGTACGAAGTAGCTGACGTATTAGTGTGTCACCATAACGTCGACTGCTCAAGCCCATAACGTTGAGTGGCTATGCTTTATATCTCCGTTCAACAACAGCAACAGACACATGTATATACATACATTATTATGTTAATACATAAGCTATAGACACAATTTCGTTTGCCTCACCCCTGCCACACCACTCTTTCATTGCTCTCTTGCTCGCTCATTTTTATTTAACACGTCATCATTCTCTTTCGCTGTCGCAGAAAATCTGGTTTTAGCAGCAGCATAAAATCTGGTTTTAGCAGCAGCAGAAAACCTGTCTGTGTGTTGTTTGCATGTGTTGACTTTGATAGATTTAGTCCCTATACGCCGCTATAGATGTTACCCATCAAGAAAAAGACCCGTCTCTCCCAGTTTTGCCCAAAGTCACGCACTTTTTTTATGGGCCCCCAAATATTTGGGGCGTAGGTGTAATTGTTGTAAAAAAGTGGTAATTTTGTCAGGCTCATCTCTTGCAATTGCCTTAAGAATCATTCGTAGGAAGTTTATATGTTCTAGAAAGTTGTTTATTGAGATCTTGGGTATATTTCTGTAGTTGATTCTTTCCTTGAATTATGAACGGTTAGCTACCTATGAACCTGAACAGGACAAAAAAGGTAAAAAAGACTTGACGCAAAGTCTTCTCTGCACCCTGTATTCCTGATTACAAAAATTGCCCACAATCGCCCCACCTGTATAAATGAGATGGCCACGTAGTTCGATATCCACCATATATGGGTGTCGGGGCATTTGAATAATCCTGGGAACCATACAGAGGATGAGCTTGGAATGTGAAGAAATACCAAATTTGTTCCAATGGATATGGAGCATGTGGATATGCCACTTTGATTCGCTAGCTCATGCTTATAATCGAAGCTCTTAGATATAGCAATGCTAGTTGGTCTGGCGACAGAACATGCAGGATGAACCGGAAAGTATGCCCATATTATGACCTGAATATTACGCTACACTTGATACCATGTCGTAGAACAAATATCTCTGCACTAGAACCTATGATCACTGAACACTTTTTAATAGGGTGAAACGAGTCTAGACTTGGAATCTCAGATCATGATTTCTGCTGAAGCTGTGGGCATGAAGAAGAGGACAAGAGCGTGGGCATCTCACATACCCGACTATTTAGGAGAAAATATCTAGGATCTTACTTCATGTTGGGTATAACAGGCTTTGAGGCAGTTAAGTTTATGATATTGGGACCGCTATGAGAGAGCTACTTGGTTCGCCAGGGACTTATGTATGCCCCTTTTTAAGTCTTATGTTGGAATGGTGAAATGAAGTATCATAATGTTTGACCGCCTCTTAACCACACTAGATTAATTTAAATATTCAAACTTGGTGACGGAATATGACGTGCCGTGGCATCATCACGGTTGTAGTTGGACTAAGTTTGTCAATATTGGCAGCCACTTCTACCTAACCGAAAATAACCTAGGAGATTCCTCACAGCAACCCAAGATTGTACAGGCTCATAGGCCTAGCTCCGGTGCAGCGCAAAGATTAGCTCAAATGTTAAACAGGATCTTAAGTACAACTATGGTTATTTATATACAGGATTTCTTGGTGGACTTGTTTAAATGTACGAAATATGTAACCAAGTTCAGACATAGAGGGCTAGCAAACACCGCTATAGGACTTGTGGTGGACATGAGACTTTACTGTGAAGACTCATATCGGCGCCATCAAACCTCTAAAAGGCATTGAGCTTCCAACAGTAACTTGCCATCATTTAACAAAAATAATACATACTAAAGCTACACTTTCATCGACCACTGTATAGTCATGTTATACCATATACGAAACATTCAAACATAAACAAAAAAAAAGTTCAACATTTATAGATAGACGGACAGAGGGCCATAATATTCAATGCGATTGTTGATTGTTTTGAACTCTTTGAATAAAGTTGTACTTTATTAATCGCATGTTGGTTTCTTTCAATTTCAAATCATTACCCACCATTTGGAACCAGTGCACTTTTCTAGCTATGGACTAGAAACTCGTTTTTGCGCTCAGTTAATACAATTTAGATTTCATTTTGTTAATAAATAAAATAGTTCAAGGTTAAAATTAATGTTTTAATGTGTTTTGCAGTCACACTAAGAAATGTGTACCTAATAAATTGTATGAATTCGAAATGCTGGCAGAAAAGGTTAAGTTTATAAAGGTTAAACAAATTATTGCGCAGAGAAAATATTTTTTGCATTAGCGAAGCTGCGATAACAAAAATCCCCAAGAAATATATGGATGTGTTATGGACACGGGCGTAGTATCGACTAGCAGTACGAAAAATAAAAATTGTGTTGGCGAGGATGGGCCATTAAAACGGATAACGATGTGCTCAAAATATTTGGACACGTACTCGAGCGATGTTTTTAAAAAATCACGACGGCGGCTTAATTGAAATTAACTGGTGAGTCAGTAACTGAGGAAAAATGCGATATCAAGCACCGATTCGAATTCAATCAATTCAAGAGAAAATAGCAATAACAATTGCCATCTAATTAATTGGTCCCATGTATGCTTGATAGATATAATGCGCAATTTTAAGATTTATGTATTGTTTTTAATTCGGATTGAGTTTTGTTTAGAAACACATTTATGTAAATAAAATCACAGTCACATTTGAAGCACATTAATTGATGTATATTAATAATTCATTCCCAGAACCAATTGCCTGAAAAGAAGTTGTAGCAACCGTTAAATCCGTTGTTGCCATCGAACTGTGGTTGCCACAACCAAAAATGATTGACTTCTGTCCCCATTTCTGTAATTCGGGTGAAACATCTTCGATTAATAATAGATTCGGTTGTCACAACTCTATTTCTAGTTAGTATAGTCTTTCTGTCAAATACACCTTCAAAAATGTTGGCTGAACCAACCGAAATTGCTACACAGTTCGGATGCAACAACCGATGGTGGCATCATGTCGGCTACACCAACCGAATTTGCCATCAATTCGGTCGCAACAACCGAAGTTGGCTTAAAGTCGGTTGAATAATACAAATATGGAGTTAGTTCGGTGGGATCAACCGCATTTATGCAAAAATGGAATGGTTACAACTGAAGTTTATATGAATTCTATTTCATCTTCATTGAGTTCATTTTCAATTCCGTTATCACATAAAATAAATAGTTTCCCATTACATCCAATGAAGGGGTAGGGGAGAGATCCTCGCAATCAGTGAGCTGTGCGCTTTATATTTTTACACTCACTGATTCGGACCTACGGTTTTACACCGGTTCCGAACTGTATTATGAGGAGCTTTTTCATGTATAAGCACTCGATAGTGTCGCCGTCACTAAGCGAGGTGACCGTTGTCGAAAGAAATGTAAGGTGGTCAGCGCAGGGATAGAACCCAAGTTCTCATGTACAAGAGTCACACACTGCCCATTGCACCACCGACGGTCACCGGTTACCTCATTAGAATTCCTCATAATTCAAACCGAACCTTAAAATTTCTAAAAACAATTATTATATTACAAAATAAATTGATCGTACGTAGTATTATTTCACTCGCGGTTTCCGGAGGAACTTTCTGTGTTTATATACTTAGACTTATATACACGGTGAAAAATCTATATACATATATACATGGGTGCAAAAAATGCGGGTTTGAGGTTTGTCGCAAATATAATATACTTGTGTGCAAACATATTGTGTTTGCTATTCAATATTACATGTTTGAGACACAAAGATTAATATGATATGATATATGTGTTTGCGTCCCAAAATATAGGTGTGTTTGTGATACAAATATAGTTAGTTTGTTGCAATGTTTAAACTCTCTCGAAAGCAAGAGAATAAAAGAGGGAAAAGGAGAGAGTCTATCTTGTAAGTGTGAATCTGTTTTTGGCGTAGAATACGTCTTACCTTACGGTATAGGGAGTCATGTCAGATTGTTGCTGTTGTAATCTTTATTTCATTGATTATAAGGAAACGGTGAGATAACTTTTTTTAAAAATTTTTTTGTAGGTAAATGAAGATGTTATCTTTCGTTTCATATACATTTCATATTGGTTGATATCTTCCTAATATTTAAATTTATCAAATTAAAATTGTTTAAACACATACACTCAAACATATGTGTGGTGTTTGGTTGAATGTTTGAGTTTGTAGCGTGAACACAAACTATGCTGCTGTTTCAGTGTGGACACAAACCTTCGGCTGTTGTTTTGATTGATGAAATATTGAAATTTCGTATATTTACTTATATATTTAAGTGAAACAAAATGTTAAATGTGAATTTGAATTTAACATTGGATATATAATTATAAAAAATATATGAAAAAAATAACAAGCCTGTGTTAGATAACACGGGCGCATAGGTCAGACGTAGAATACGTTAGTCATTTTGCAATTAAAATATATGAATTAAGTAAACAAACGACAGCAAAGATCTGTAAACTTTCAAGTACACACAAGTGTCCACGCTCCCCTCCCTTCATTTTATGTTCCCCTCCAAACGAACTAATAACCGACCGATCCAACAAAACGAAATGTACGGTGTACACACACACATTTACACGCTGCTCGATAAATAAACAAAGCACAGCAAAGCCAAAATCATTTGATTTCACAACAACAACAAAAACAACAGCGGCATTTACAAACCAACAACAACAGCGGCATGTACAAAAAAATCTAAAATATCATGCTCTTAAATATTTATTTCCTTAACTACATAAAACTTTTATATATAGACATATAATTTTTTTAATGTAATTCGAAACAAAACATATTACCAAAACTGAGTAACATATAAAAATTGCTAAAATATGTTTTAATATTTAAGTAAAAGTGGGTGAAAGTTGACAAATATTTTCTCAAAATTTTGTGCTCCAGATCAACACCCCTACCTTACCGTATAACGTATTCTACGTTAAAATAATTCATACATTTTTATGTTAAATTAAAAATAAATAAGCTTTTTTTAAATTTATTTTATTTAATTTTAAGCTTATGTATATTATCAAAAGTAACTATCAAATAAATAAATTCATTTGCTTATGTTATTTATCATTTATTTTTATATATGTTTTCTGTCTTATCGGATGGCGTATTCTACGTTAAACTTAATGGCCGTGTCTCTGACACAGCCTGCAGGGACAGTCCGTGGCCGAAGGCCTCGGACAATTGTCTGCTGTATTTTTTTTTGCATTTTTCAGTGATTCATAAGTATTCCTGGATGAGCGTGTAAATTGCAGATGAAGAGCGTGTAAATTGCAGATGAAGAAACTGGAAAGGGCCCTTTGTCTGGCCGAGCCTTTACAGAGAAGATCAGAATGGCTGACCATTTGAGAGATATAATAGAAAAAACACAAGTAATTAATACACGCTTGGCTTGCACGAACTCGGTTTGTATATAAGTATATTGTTTGTGTAAAATACAATAAAGATGAAATGAGGAGTAAAAGAACAGCAGATTCTCACTTCATTAATAATAATGCATTCAATGCAAGTAAATGTACAAAATTATCGTTTTAAATCTTTTACTTTTTGGTATTAATTATTTATAAATGGTATTAATCTTTATAATTTATTGTAATAAAGAGAAAGAGAAAACTTCGTTTCTAAATATTATTATGTTTGGGAGGAAATACGCATATGTTTCCACGTAAAGGCATACATATTTGTCGGTAAACATGCTACTGTTTGCGTTTAAATACAAGTGAGTTTGGGACCTGCAAACATATGAATATTTGAAAAGTATTTCAAACAAGTGCATGGTTCCTGCAGAAGATGTTTGGGTGAATATGTTACAGATGCCGTTTTTTTTTCATCGTGTAGTACAAATATTGTAATTATGGATTTTACATAAAACTACAGTGTCCAAAACCGAAACCGGTGAAATCCTAATGAATAATAAATTAACCAGTATATAATTTTCAGTCGGGTGAACCGACTTAAACATACCCTCACCCTAAATCATTCCGTTAAAAAAATGCCTATATTCACCCTTACATGGAAGGGATAAAATGTGCCCATTTTTAATAGCAGATTGATGTTTCGCAAAATATTATTTAATACCCAATTTGATATATACCCCATTCCTATGGGTGAGGGTATAATGAGCAAGGAACCACCGTTACCATCAATTACGAGCATTACAGTGCAATGCTCAGCAATTTTTTGTACCAAAAGTTGAAAAGGATGACATAGCCTACGTTACAATCAATATTTTGCGCACTCTGTTCGATAACCCATAATCATCTGTAACTGGGAAGTCCAATAGACACCTCGCAGCAGAGATTTGATCCCGTCTATTATCTCTGGAGGGCCGTGCAAGATAAGTGTAATGTTAACAATCCTGAGTCCACTGAGGTCTTAAATAACGAAATCGACCTTGTCGTTCACAAGATAGATGCCCAATCATTCGAAAATGTAATGAAAAATTGGGAGGATCGAATGGGGTCCTGTAAAGCAAGTCGTGGAAGCCAGATGAACGAAGTTTTGTTTCATACATAAGTGTCAATGATGGACATTACCAATTAAACCATAATTTTGAAAAAAATGCATGAGGTGTCAGGGGACATCCGGTTGGCACGAAGTTCCTTTTGCTATATATTATGTACTAGTTAGTTCCAACTTGCCTAAGGCGCCCGTTGAAAAATTCGATAAATTAAATGGATTTTTCAGAAAAGATATTTTTTGTAAAATGATGAACTTTTTTTTAGGAAAAACTTTTTTTTATAGCATGTATTGTTTTTTAAGTGTATATTTGTAGGTCCTTTTTGTAAAAGTATGTATAATATTAGCTCGAAAAGGCTCTTTTTTAAAGAAAGTTACTTCTTTTATTAAAAGCTAATGTTTTTTAAGAAAAGGTACTATTTTTAAGAAGAAGTACTTTCTGTATGAAAAAGCAATAAGAGTATGAATTTTTTTTACAAAGAAGTACTTTTTTTTGATGTGTTAACATCTAAATTACTAAATCCATCAAAGTCAGATTTTATGCTGCTGGTAAAACCAGATTTTATGCTGCTGCTAAAACGAGATTTTCTGCGACTGCGAAAGATAATAATGACGGTTTAAACAAACATGAGCGAGCAAGAGAGCAATGAAAGAGTGGTGTGGCAGGGGTGAGGCAAACCTAATTGTGCCTAGAGCGTATGTATTAACATAATAATGTATGTATGTACATGTGTCTGTTGCTGTTGTTGAACGGAGATATAAAGCATAGCCACGCAAAATTTCATTTGCAAGCGCATGGGCTTGCGCAGTCGACGTTATGGTGACACACTAATACGTCACCTACTTCGTACAAAGTATGTGTGATGTTGTGTGTTTGGTTGTTTCGTTGTTGTTGCTATGGCCAAACAAAGCGAGTCATTTGATGTTCAGCATTGCCCGGTGTATACAAAACAAGTAATTTAATTCAATAAACTATAATTTTTTATTTTCCAATGTAACATTTACTAATGTGTTCATAGAAATCGAACACGTACCGTGTAGCAAAAGGTGTTAACACATCATCCGTGAGTTCGAACACTCAATGATTTTTTTTAAAAAGAGGTACTTTTGGAAGAAGTGGTACTCTTTTTAGGAAAGGGTATTTTGTTTAAGAAACTTGTCAATTTTCAGAAAGGCCTCAAGAAAAGGAAGAAAAAGGTACTATTTTATTTTTAAGAAAAGTAATTTTTGTAAGAAAAGGTATTTTTTGGAAGAAAAGGTTTTGTTTAGGAGGTGGGAATTTTTTTTAGAATTGAACCTTTTTTCAAGAATAGGCGAATTTTTAAGAGTATGTACTTATCTCAAGAAAAGTTATCTCGTTGCACAAAAAATTGTACTCTCTAAAGAAAATGTAGTTATTTAAGAAAAGGCAATTTGTTGTAAGAAAATTTACTTATTTAAGAAAAGGTACTTATTTTAAAAAAATCATTTTTTTAACAAAATTTACTTTTTATAAGGAAATGTACTTTGTTTAAGCAAAGGTACAGCTTTAAAATAAGGTATTTTTTTAAAGCAAAAGTACAGGGTGGGCCAAAAAATGACCTGTTAATATTAAACCCGAATATCTTTTTTGTTTTCTATTACAATTGTCTCTTTTTTTTTGCAGGTTATAATTGAGTTCTTGGAAATTTAAAATGAATAGATACAGGACACAACATCGTGTTAAAATTATCAATTTTTTTGTTCTTCTCAAAGATCAATAGTTATGACGCAGCGAAAGTATCGACAACATTTTAATTACTATGCCAATAAGCAAAGTGGGGCTCTGAAAATCCAAGGGCAACACACCAGCATCAGTTACATCCATCCAGATGTACTGTTTGGTGTGGTGTTATGGCCGATAAAGGTATAGGTCCATATTTTTTCGAGAATGAGGATGGAACGACAGAAACAATGGTGGAGCAGCATCCTAATTTGTGGTTCCAACGAGATAGAGCGACTGTGCACACTGCAAGGCAAACTATGGATTTGTTGCGAGACATTTTTGGGGAACATTTGAGTTTCAAAAAATTCTAATTTCACTTGGCTACCTCGTTCGCCAGATTTAACTGCCCCCGACTTTTATTATGCGGATATTTAAAGGGCAAAGTGTAGGTTAATAAGCTAGCGACAATTAGACCGCTAAAACGGGATATTCGGATATTATGGAAATTGCTATTAAAAGAGCCAATGTCTGTATCGAGCAAAATGGTGGACAATTTGTCTGATGTCATATTTCATACATAGTCCCCCTAAATTTGCCTGAAATATCTTTAATGTAAAGGGTCCGCCACCTAACGTTTTTTTTTCATCTAGTGCTTATTTCGTGAATAGTAACACTTAGGTCATGTCTGATTTGACAGGTAATTAGTTTTATCCTTCCGCTGAACGAATATGGTTGTGTATACGCTTGAACAACGCTGGGAAATATGGGAGAAATGGGCCTGCGATCGACTTATAGAAGATGCCGATTTTGCCAAAAAAAATCATCTTTTCAGATGAAGCTCATTTTGATCTTGGCGGGTATGTAAACAAGCAAAACTGTCGCATTTTGGGGCACAGAAAATCCGCACGCATACATTGAAAAGCCGATGCACCCAAAACGAGCCACTGTTTGGTGCGGATTTTGGTCCAGAGGCATAATTGGGCCATTTTTCTTCGAAAATGAGCAAGGAGTGGCCGTTACAGTCAATGGCGATCGTTATCGGGCAATGTTGAACCAATTTTTGTTCACAAAAATTGAAGAGGATGATATTGGCAACATTTGGTTTCAACAGGACGGCTCTACGTGCCACACATCCGAAGCTACACTCGATGTTTTGCGCCCTGTTTTTGAAGATCGCATTATCAGCCGCAGAGCTGATGTCGTTTGGCCACCTCGAAGCTGCGATTTGACACCGTTGGACTATTATTTGTGGGGTGCCCTCAAAGATAAGTGTTACGCCGACAAGCCAGAGACAATTGACGCTTTAAAGGACAATATTCGTGAAGCCATTGGTGAAATACAGCTGCACACAATCGATAATGTGCTTAAAAATTGGAGCGATCGTGTAGGCTACTGTATGGCCAGCCGAGGCAGCCATTTGAATGAAATTATTTTCCATTATTAACCGGAAGGATTGTACTTTCAAATAAAAAAATCCAATGAGTGTTCGAACTCACGGGCGATGTGTTAACACCTTTTTGCTACACGGTACCTGTTCGATTTCTATGAACACATTCGTAAATGTTACATTGGAAAATAAAAAACAGCGTTCAATCATATGATGACGTTACAGTTAAATAATATTTATACTTAGAATTATTTAAAGACCCAGTGCAAGCACATGTGTCATTATTTTCTTGCTCAATACTTTTTGTTTTATTCCCACAAAAGTCAAAGAATGCAAAGCAACAGACACTTGTACATACATACATACATTGTTATATTCGTACGATATAACCGAAGATCAACATAAAATACTTTTTTAATATTACTCCAAATTAAAACACTTCAATCTCGGCTCGCCGATATCGGATCGCCTTAATTTTTGGAAAAAACTCTTCGTCGAAACCCGCACTAGCTTTTTAATCCAAAAATTAATAAAATCGGCTATGAATTTCCGGAGAAAATCGCGTGGGAAAATTATATGAAAATCGCCCAATAATCACTTTCAATACCGACTGCCAAGCAACGAACAAACAAACGATGATTTACTCTTACAAACCTAACACTTGTGTATGTATTAAATTTATAGTTTACTGCCCTAGAGGCGCGCGTATAGATGTTAACACATCAAAAAGAAATTTGATAAAATATTCAGTAGTTTTTTTTAATAGCATTTTCAAAAAAAAAAAGTTATTTGGCGGACCCGTTATAAAAAAAATTCCAAAAAAAAATATTATTACCAGAGTTATATGTATTTTAGATTGGTATGTCTTATTTGGCCCAACCTGTACTTGGTTTAAGAATTTGAATAGGTATTTTTTTGAGAAAATTTTTTCTTTTTAAGAAAATACGCTTATTTAAGAAAATGTTATTTTCTTTTAAGTTCTTTCACTTTGGCTTTTCTATATTTACTTTTTATTGGGTTCAAAACTACAATATATAGTAAATTTTGGTAACAGGCTCCACATAGAAAACTTCCCATTAAACAAGAAATTCCCCAACATATGTTAGTCTAGACACAAACCAAAGCAAAAGTATGCAATATAGTTGATACTACTGGGTGGTAGCATAATAGCGTTAAAAAAAGTTGTTTAATTTATTTTCATTTAGCCCCCATGCCGCAACATGCGATAAGGAATTTCGTTCCAAAACATGTGTTACTACTTTCTTTGAAAGCAAAATTAAGTTCTACGGCCCACCCTTTACATGTGGAGCATGCAATTCCGGGATTACATGTTATAAAACCCAGAATTGCGGGATTTGCGAACAAAAAGGGTTATAACTCGATAATTTTGGTACAGGAAACCAAAGGGTTATAAGTCGATATTTTTGAAAATTCCCTGTGGAGGCAAGAAACTGCACTTTCTAATTTAAAAAGATGTATTGAGATTCGCAATAATAGGCATATTCAAATTGGTTTTTTTAACGAAACGGCAGAGCAAATGACGACAGTTTTTTATGGGGTTAGAAATGTTTCTTGGTTGCTGTTTTTAAGCAGAAAATTTAAATCTGAAAATTTTGAATCATTATGCAGGAAAAATGTATATATTTGAAAAATCCATATACTTACGTGCAATCAGTTTTTTCATGAATTAAATATCTGCTGCCTTTTTGTTCGTTCCTATCGTGTCTGTAACTTTTGAATTTTCAGCAGTTTCAACAATTAACTCAATATTTGGGCTCCACAGACATATACAAGTCGTATATCAGAGGAGTCGTTGTGTCGCCAACATGTAATGTTCAATATGAAACACAATGTGTTTGGACACAAGCACACTATTATTGCGACAAGCTCCAAACGCTAGTGGCATTCAAACAACAAAACGACGCAGATTTTTCAGCGTGTGTGTATATGTATATGGCAAAATCTTATGATTTAATCTAATATTATGTATATTATATTTTCATGCCAATAGTTTCAAAAATTTTTTTCAACTCCTTTCAAATCTTGTTATCTATGGGAAAATTTACCAAAATCACTGCGTCGTTTAAAACTTTGTGACTCATTTATACAAAAAGTCCAAAAAAACCCAATACTACTATACCTCCCAAAAACCATAAATTTTGATTATAAACTATAACATATTAAACATAATTTTTCTCAATATTTCATAGTGACCTTCTGGCGGGGCAATTATTTATCATGTCTCATGTGATAACAACAACAACAGCAACAGCATAAAAACGTACATACAAACGATTATATGCCATCTATCATTTCATTGGACAATACTGCATAAACCTACAGTTAAGATAAGTATAGTTACGCTTCGGTAAGCCTGAACATCGAGCCAAAAAATATTATAAGGGTTTGATCTAACAGCCATTTAACGTTTTAATTTAAGCTGCTGTTGCGACTGCTGCTTATTTTTAAATTGTTCTCTTTCAAATTCGATATAAATCGAAAAAACTTGAATGAAAAAGACTGCAAAATCACAGAACACTTTTCCAAAATTAGACCCCTCAAAACAAGTTGCATCTTTTTTTAAAAAAATATTCAAAAACAAAACAAAATATAAATGAATGCTTAAAACTTTTTCAAATAAAGCATCCACTGTGATCTGGAGAACATAAACACGAGAATATTCATATCGAAAACGTCAAAAATATACTATAGAAGGCTAAATTTGAGGATAGGGTTTACGAAAATGATCGGAACAGTGGTTTGAAAAGATGTTACGGAGCACTATTCCTTTCAGAGAAAAAAAGTAATGAATGCAACATTTAAATAACAATAGTTGTTCTAATAAAAGGGTTGCTGTTTATATTTCTGGCCTACACCCACAGAAAAAATAACCGAATTATCTGTCATCGAATTTAGAGGTAGTCGTAACCGCATTAGATGTCATCACATCCGAATTACAGGTTGTTACAACTGCTGTGGCCGTCGGTTTGTTCAATGGTTAGTGTGCGCGCCTCTTGTGCATGAGATCCTGGACTCGATCCGTGCGGTCACCTCGCATAGTGACGACGACACTATCAAGTATTAAGCCATGAAATAGCTTCTCAAAATATCGTTCAGAATCGGTGCAAAAACTATAGGTCCCAATCAGTGAGTAAAAAAAATATCAATGAGTGTTCGAACTCACGGGAGATGTGTTAACACCGTTTTGTTACACGATTTCTATGAACACATTAGTAAATGTTACATTGGAAAATAAAAAAAAGATGAGTTTTTGTGCTGAAGGCTCTTTTGCTATTGCACTTTATTTTTTCTTACAACTGACTTAACATTAGATGTAATATTGTTAAAATAAATAAAGCAATATTTAGCTCATTGAAATAATTGTTTCTGCTTTATCATTTTGTTTGTATTGAATAGTATAGAGAACTTATTGCACTCTTATTCCGCTCTCATGTAGAGAGTGCGAGTAAAAGAGCATAATCGAGTGTTATTCTCTTTATAGAATATTTCAATATAAATGCACCATTTTGACAATGTTATTCCATAAAACATTACACAAAGCATAAATATTGCAAAAGGCATCAATGTTTCATATCAAAATTATGAATGGACCAAGTTATGACAAAAAGAGAGTAATACGTTTTCAATCATTCGCCAGATGTCGCCAGTGCTTTTGAGTCATATAGTTCGTTGCATGAGTTCTCTATACCATTCAATACTCTTTGACGACGACCTGCTTGTTTATTCGCTGCCGCTACATCAATACCATCATACTTATTTGCAGGCAGAGACTATTGTTGTACAACAACCATGTATGTGATGCTAACGCTGTGTGTTGTTTGCATTTGTTCACTTTGATAGATTGCCCTATCCGTGCCTATAGATGTTAACACGTTATCAATATAAAACGTATCAATGTTTCATAAGGCATTAATGTTTCTCTTCTATACTATACTATTCAATACTCTGTGACGACGACGACCTGCTTGTTTGTTCGCTGCCGCTATATCAATACCATCATATTTATTTTCATACAGAGACTATTGCCATATGTGATGCTAACTCTGTGTCTTGTTTGCATGTATTCACTTTGATAGATTGCCCTATCTGTGTCTATAGATGTTAACAATCAAAAACTAGAAAGCGCACAGCTCATTGGTTGTGAGAAGCCCAACCCAGTTCCTTCATGGGATGTAATGGGAAACCATTTATTATGGATTGAGGTTCCTTTTCGCACGTTGCGGGATGGGGGCTAAATGAAACAAATTCAAAAACTTTTTTGTTTAACACTATTATGGTGCAAACCAGCATTATCAACTAAATTGGGTACTTTTGCTTTGGTTAGTGTCTAGACTAACTCGATGTCTCACATACATACATGGGGCAAATTAATTATATGACAATTATAATTTGTAGTTTAATTTGAATTACCTTTCGAAATGCAACTTCAAAAAAATGTCAATGCCATTGGTAATTGTACTTATTTTTAAAGCATTTCCTTCATATCTGGCACTTTGGTTTTCAAATATTTTACACAGTACATGTTTATGAATTTGGAAGTAATTTGAGGCAATACCTATCAAAGCCACAAACCTCTACATATCAAAAACTTTAGAAACAGAATTGCCAGCAGTCAAGCAAATTCAAAACAATTAAAATCATTCCCATATTTCATTACAATTGGCATCCGATTCCACAACCTGCATTTGCATTGCCTGAGCAAATGCAAATTTAAAATTTTATAATTGCCATTGCGAACAATGGTAATTCTTTTGCATTTGCATTAGATAAAGTAATGCAAATTAAAATTCAATGCAAATTAAAAAAACCCATGTATGCTCACATATGTTGGGAAATTTCTTGTTTAATGGGAAATTTTCTAGGTGGAGCCTGTAATCAATATTTAGTACTTATATACATTGTACTTTTGAACCCAATAAAAAGTAAATTTAAAGAAATCGTCTTTCACTTATTGGCAAATTATTCAGTATCAAAATTCAAATTCAAATTTCATGGAATGTTGAACGTATGGGTGCGAAAATAATGCCCAAGTTTGCCTCTATGTCACGGTATGTCACATGCCAATCTTGCACTGCCAGTTCACGCAAACATAATGACAGGAAAATGCTCACGATATAATTGCATTTTTTGACTGAACTAATTGTTCCGAGTCACTGATATATGCAGAAAGCAGGGTTGAGGTTTTTTAATTGCAAATGCTAATTGGAAATTACTAATCCAAATGCAAATTCGAAATAATTTGCATTATTCCCAATTAAAATTAAAAAATGTTGAATTTCAATTTGCTCAGGCAATGCAAATGCAGTTTGTTGAATCGGGGGACTGCTAGAAATTATGTTTTTGAAGTATTTTATATGTAGGGGTTTGCGGCTTTGATTGGTGTGGCCTCGTAGTACTTCTAAATTCATATTCTTGTACATATAAAATATTTGAAAACTAACACTGCCAGATATGAAGGAAATGATTGGAAAATAAGTAGAATTGCCAATGGTATTTAATTTTTTTTTGAATTTTCATTTGTAAAAATGCGTTTTATACTTACCTAATTTGTGTGCATGCCCCGACAGAAGAGAATGATGATGATGATAAAGACATATTCTATGAGCGCCTAGAGGAAGCATATGATCGCTGCCCTGACCATGACATTAAGAGTGTAGTAGGAGATTTTAATGCAACAGAAGGCAGGGAGAATGTGTTTAATCCAACTATTGGCAATTTCAGTCTACATGCTGACAGTTCCGATAACGGTATGAGACTGATTGACTTTGCCGCGGCAAAAAACATGGTCATTAGCATAAAGACATCCACAAGGCTACTTGGGTATCCCCTGATCAAATAACAAAGAACCAACTGATCACGTGGAAATTGATGGAAACCACGCATGCAGTGTAATGAACGTACGGCTGATGAGAGGAGCTAACATAGATTCTGATCACTACCTGGTAGCAACAAAGGTTCGCACAAGATTCAGTAGAGCGAAAATCGTACGAAACCAGACGCAGAGAAAGCTGGAAATCGGAAAGCTGCAATTACCAGAGGTAGCCACAGCGTATACGAGGAAGCTCCCGCAACTTTTGGTACAGAACCCACCCCTCCCGATGACGATCCTGATGCCAGTGGAGACCCATTTCTGACTCTAGAAAAACTGCCGCAACAACCGTACTTGGTTTCGAAAAACTGCTTTGTAATAAACCATGGTACGATGAAGAGTGTCGCATTGTAAATGATGAAAAGAACTCTGCACGCATGGCAATGCTTCAGTCAATTGCAACGCGAGTTGCGACTAAGTGGTATAGGGAAAAAAGAGAGGAGGTAAACCGTCTGTTTAGGCGTAAGAAACGGCAGTGCAGAAAGCGCGAGAGTGAGAAAATTGAGACATACACAACGAAGAACGAATCTCGAAAATTATACCAAAAAATCAAAAAGACAAATAATGGCCATGGTTCAGGGCTCCCTTCTGTAAAGACAAGGACGGAAATCTTATCGCAGATGTGCAGAGCATGTTGGCAGTATGGTGAGATCATTTCTCCGCCCTACTGCTATCTGAGATATCCACTGTCGGGGGGCAATCGATCACAATTTGGACGCCGACGTTGGTTCCACTTTCTAACCAAGGCGATGTCAGAAAAGCTGTTGCCTGGCTTAAAAACAACAAAGCCCCAGGAGCCGATGGATTACCGGCGTAGCTGTTTAAGCCTGCCGGCGATGAACTGATAAAGTGCATGCATCAGCTTATTAGCAAAATTTTGTTAGATGAATGCATCTATTTATAAAAGGTGACCCGAGTCTCTGTGCCAACTACCGTGAAATAAGCCTTTTATCCATATCATATCAAGTATAATGTTCGAAAGAGTAAAGCCAATTATCGATGACCTGATTGGACTATACCAGTGTGGCATTAGGCCTGGAAAATCGACAATTGACCAGATTTTCACGCTACGCCAAATCCTTGAGAAGACCCACGAAACGCAAATCGACACCTATCATCTACTTGTGGCGCAGAATCGTGCGTCTTATCGCAAGCAGACGAAACATCTGTAGGAGTCTTCGAGCGAAAATTCTCAGTAAAATGAATGGCCCCCTATAGTGAACAACGGCGAATATCGGCGACGCATATAATAGCTATATCCAGACATTGGCATAGTTATGCAGATTAAATTAATGCGGTTGCAATGGCTAGACCATGTAAGTAGAATTGATGAAGACGAACCAGCACGAAGGGTTTTCGAAACCGAACTCTAAGGAAGACGAAAAATAGGAAGACCAAGACCCCGCTGAAGGGATCAGGTTGACGAGTCCCTGCATACACTTGGTATTGCCAACTGGAGAGATAAGGCTAAAGATTGAATAGGTTGGCGAAATATGTTAGCTTCGGTTTGTACGGTTCCTGACTCCCCGGGTTGTTCGTGACCAGATAAGTAAATACAAAATTCATAATTTTTTTTGAATTTCATTTCATTCAAATTAAACTACAATTTATAATTGTCATATAATCAATTTGTCCTATATATGCCAGGAATAATTTTCGCTCATCAACAACTCCTTGTAAGTTTTTGTCAGTGGAAGAGCAACTCATCCGTCTTGCGGAAGGATTTCTTTGCTCATCTTATTATGCCAAATCACAAACACTGAGTGCGAACGAAATATTTTAAATATTTTCCAAGTTTCTTTACTTTTAGACTTATTTATTGCAACTTCCAGACACTTGAATCCTTAACTGCGTACTAAGGAGTAATATATGTCAAACTAAACCACTGTGGTTCAATCGCAGCTACACAAACAGGCACCCAAATATACAAGTAAAAACAATGCGAAACGACGAAAAAATACTACAATGAATGAAGCTTGACGACGAATGGGATTCTAAGCGAGAATGAAAAGAGCAAAAACCTCAAAAGAGTTTAATGCCAATACCAGACAAGCCAGCAATCGGCAGATACAGCAGCAGCGGCACCACCACCATCGACAGAGACTCCCCGAAAAATATGGAATTGAGCTCATAAATTATCAGTTTTTTTCCCCAAAAATGTTTAAGTTTTGTTCTCCGGTTTTATTCGATTCATTTTTTTCCGGGGCGACGGTCAATAGTTAAGCTGATTTCTCAGCAAAAAAAAGGGTTAGAAATATGAAAGAAAAAAAAAAATTTTTGTTGAAAAAATATCATACAACTGCATATTTGATCTTAAATACCATAAAAACTATAGCAGACATGCAATAAATTATGCTTGAAATGGATCACAATAAAACTAAAGATTTTGAAAATAAAACATAAATAACACAAAAGATGAAACTGAAATTATGAGTTTTTTTGTTATTATTTTGAGTCTGAAACACACTCGTGTGATTGGAGGGATTTTTTTTTTCTATCGGGGTTAACAAGAAATGTTTGCCTGCAATTTAACGCAATATGTTTGCGATAAGAATATTGATTACGAATTTTATAATATTTCATGGCAAAATATTTTTAAATTTCTGTTGAGCTATTTTGTGACATTTTGTTTGGAAATTAACTGTGGAGAAAACAGATTTTAGAATTTTTTAAATTACATTACGTGTTTTGTCATCAAGCTGCATTTGCATTGCCTGAGTAAATGGAAATGCAAATTTTATTAATTTTCATCGCGAACAATTGTAATTATTAATTAGATATTTTTTATTTTGAATTGCATTATCAGTTTGCAATTTGCAGTTGCAACTACAAAGTCCCAACTCTGATTTCTGAATATTCCAACGACTCAAAAAATGCATTTCAGTCAAATAATGGAATTAAATAGTGATATTGTACGCTCTGCTGAAATGGTTGTTCGCATCCCTTAATTGCGGAGCACAACTGTAGATTAGTGCCTACTTGGCACAGGTACGGAAAGTACTCCAAGAGACAAACATAAAAAGTAGGATGATTGTATACGGACTTATCCGTGAAAATGAATCTAGTGAACATTTTCGTTCTATTGTTTTTGCGTTAACTTTTATAGCACGATTCTCATATGCCCTACCATGAGATGGAGGCAACCTTGGGAATTACTTCCACTCCCATACATGCAGTATTTTATGAACATTTGGCCATAAAAAATTTTACTCGCTGTGGACACTGGATTATTTGTCAATCGCTCAAAATAAGGCTCATGTCGATTAGTGCAAGGAAATTTGGAAAAAGGCAATGGCGGTGCCCCAAAAAACATTTATAAGACCACGACACGTGAAGACTCATGAATCTACACGTTGAAACATCTGCCTTTTTGTGTTATTTGGGTGCACATATAACGTGTATTTGGAGCTTGTCGCAAATATAATATAATTGTGTGCAAACACATTGTGTTTGCTATTCAATATTACATGTTTGAGACACAATGATTAATATTTTATAATATATGTGTTTGCGACCACAATATAAAGGGTTTTTCAATAAGAGCGCTACAAAAGTTTTTTTAAATAAAACAAAATCGGTTTTAGATACCAATGAAATTCTTTATTCCTGTGAAAGTACGTTCGTGTATGGAACTCGATTTCTTGCATGGCCACCACGGGCACTCTTGCAGAAGTCCAGACGCTGAACCCAATTTTCGATGGTTTTCAAGCATAAATCGGCCGATACTGCTGCAATTTCACGTTCGATATTCATACGAAGTTCATCAATCGTCGCTGGCTTGTTGGCATAGACTTGACGTAGCCCCACAGGAAATAATCTAACGGCGTCAAATCGCACGACCGAGGCGGCCAATCGGCTGGGCCATTTCGTGAGATAACACGTTCACCAAACTTGGTTTGCAATAAATTGATTGTAGCATTCGATGTGTGGCTTGTGGCGCTGTCCAGTTGGAACCACATGTCCTTCAAGTCCATATTATCCAATTGGGGCCAAAAATATTCGGTTATCATTGAGCGGTAGCGATTCGCATTCACAGTAATGTGCCGGTTTTGATCATCACGGAAGAAGTACGGCCCAATGACGCCGCCGGCCCATAAACCGCACCAAACCGTAATTGTTTCCGGATGCAATGATGACTCAAGGATTATATGTGCATTGCTGTCTGACCAATAACGCATATTTTGCTTATTGACGAAGCCACTCAGCCCGAAATGAGGCTCATCGCTGAAGATGATTTTCCGATGAAAATCCGAATCATTTTCAAGTTGTTGCTCAGCCCAATTCACGAACATACGACGCTTATGGTGGTCAAGCGGCTTCAGTTCTTGCGTCAATTTGACCTTGTAAGGATGTAGGCCAAGATCTTTTCGCAAAATTCGCCACAACGATGTCACAAAGATGCCCAACACTTGAGAACGACGTGTGAGAGACACATTTGGGCTTTTTTGAACTGTTGCCTCAGCGGCAGCATATTCTCGACACTAAGCGCACTTCTTTGTCGCACTGGCACGGGAACATTTTGTACTGTGCCTGTGGATTCAAATTTTTCCACTAGACGCTCAATTGTTGATCTGGTAGGACGATTATGATGACCTTAAATTGGACGTAGCGCCCTTTAAGTTGAGGACACTGACTCCTAATTTCGGTAGAAAATTTTAATAATTTCGACTCGCTGTTGGCTTGTATATCTTTCCATGATGAAATGGCAGAGCTTACTGAAGAGAAATGTCAAAAGACCGGGAAAAAATATGGCGTCGTTTGCTGTCCCTATCGATTTACTTTTGTAGCGTCTCTGTTGAAAAACCCGTTATATATGTTTGTGATACAAATACAGATGTGTTTGTTGCACTGTTTTAACTCTCTCGCGAGCAAGAGAATAAAAGAGTCTATCTTGTAAGTGTGGATCTGTATTTTTGCATTATTCTGTGAGTCAGTGATTCATAAATAGTCCAGGATGTGCGTGTAAATTGCAGATGAAGTCAGTGTTTCTTATGTTGGCTGATGGATTGCGTTTTAGTTTCATGTTTTCAGCAATCAATGGTTCATTGGACAGAGGACATCGAAAGGTCTTGGTCAGTGAAAAAAAGAATAAACACAGGCTGGGACGGTTAAATAGTTTCTGATGTTGCTTTGGGGTTTGTGTATGTGTTTCGCATATATTTATGTGTGCTACCAAAGTGAGAAACGAGTTTCAGCAAAGAAAGTGGAGAGGGCAACAACGTGAATCCCTTTTTCTGCTCGAGCCTATACTGAAAATATCGAAATGGAGGACCATTTGTGAAATATAATCAAAAAAAAAAAAAACACAAGTCATTAATACATGCTTGTCTTGCAGGATCTAGATTTGTATACAAGTCTATTGTTTGTGTACCAACGCATAGTGATAACCAAGGCATAGTTGAAACCAGACAGAGACAACAAAGAAAGGAGAAACAAAAGAGCAGCAGATTCTCATTTCATAAAAAAAGTAATGCATTCAATGCAAGTAAGTGTAAAATGTAAATATTTGAATTTTTTGTATTAATTATTTATAAATGTGGATATATATTGATATAATAAATAACAATAAATACAGAAAGTAAGAATAATTCGTTTCTAAATATTGTTATATTTGGGAGAAAATACGCAGATGTTTCCACGTAAGTATATGGAAGTTTGTGGGAAACACGTGAATGCTTCCACGTAAGTATAAGGATGTTTCTGATGAAGCACGCATATGTTTCCTCGTAAAAGCATACATATATGTCAATCAAAATGCTAATGTTTGCATTTAAATACACCTGCGTTTGGGACTTGCAAACATAACAATTTTTGAAGTGTGTACCAAACATATGCATGGTTCCTGTAGAATATTTTTGGGAGAATATGTTACAGAAGACTTTTTTTCAGCGTGTATTTGGAGAAGTTTATCCACAATCTAAAGGACTTTTTGAACCATTTTGTAACCATAAACGATATATGCATCCATCAGCACCAACCAGATACCAATGAACAGTCAAAACAGTGGATTCCTCCGGGTGATCGTGTACCAAAGACCAGGGTAGATCTGTCGGTCAACAAGTTCCTAGTGACATTTTATTGGGGGAGCATGCGGTATCATTCAAATTTATTAGTTTGAGAAGAGAAACTTACTTGGTTACTTGCTAAAGGTTGTCTCAATAAGATTGCACTTTTTCATTTCAAAATTAAAACAGGTATTTTTTTAAGCAGTTGCGATTTTTGTATTGGATTTTAAAGAAGTCATGTTCCGATTAAGTATGGAAGAAAACACCTGGCAAATGGCCCCCACCGCTCCGATGACAAGCCATTATCGTTTTCATGAAATTTTCCATGACTTTTTTCACGGAGATGTGGCAGTATCTCACCGATGGCGGGTTGTATCTTGGATTTGAGCTCAGGAATTATTGGTGGTATATTCGCATAAACCCGAGATTTCACCAAACCCCAAAGAAAGAAATCGCACGGCGTTAAATCGCCTGACCTTGGTGGGCAGTTGACATCAGAATTTTGGCGTAACTCGTCTACAGCAGCAATGTTTTTAAGAGACCGACCGGTACTTTGACGCACAGAGGTCTAAGTGTTCACAACCGATCCAGTTTCTTAAAATTTTTTGACCACTCTTGGAATGGTTGACACATTAGGTGCACTTTCTCGACTGAAATGTCTTCGAAGTTTGCGAGCGGCCCCATCATAAATTTTAAAGTTTTTGTAATAAGTTTTCACAAATATAAATCGCTGTTCTCTCTTCAAGGCTCCATTTTTGATAATCGGAATAATCAGATATTACAGCTGTCAAATTTCAGAGTTATCTTTACTTTTATTGACTATTTTACAACCCCACGAAGTCAGACGTCTTACACATATTAATTAAACAAATTTCAACATATTCTTCCAACTGGCTCTATCCTACGGATTCTTCTGCCTGGTCTCTCCAGCGGAGTCTTGGTCGTCCTCTTTTCATGCTTCCATCGGGTACGTTGTCAAAAATCTTTCGCGCTGGCTCATCTTCATCCATTCTGATAACATGGCCTAGCCAACGAAATTGGCACACTTTGATTCGCCTAGCTATGTTCACGTCAGAATAGAGATTATATAGCTCTGCGTTCCAGCGACGTCGACACTCGCCGTTTTTCCTAACAAGACCATATATTTTACGGAGAATTTTTCTCTCGAAAACTCCCAGGTGTTTTTCATCCGCTTGCGGTATGACCCAAGTTTCGGAGCCATATGTCAAGACAGGTAAAATAAGAATCTGATATAGCTGGACTTTTGTCCATTGAGGGAGGGCTTTGTTCCTAAACTGCTTGCTGAGCCCAAAATAGCATCCATTTGCAAGCACAATTCTCCTATCTATCTCCAGGCTAACGTTGTTATCCTTGTTCACGGTAGACAAATTCATCTACCACATCAAAACTGAATCGGTTGTCAACGTTCAAGTGCGGACCAAGTCGAGGGGTTTCTCTAGTCGTTGACACCATCAATTTTGTCTTGCCCTCATTAACAGCAAGACCCACCTTCGCTGATTCCTTTTCGATTCTTGAAAATACTGCAGTAACCTCTCGTAAATTTCGCCCAATGATGTCTATGTCATCACTATACAACAGCAACATATGGCTTTTCGTGTTAGTGGTCTTGTTCATATTTACTGCAGCCTTTCTCATTATTATCTCCATTAAGATGTTAAAGAGATTGCACGAAAGTGTGTCGCCTTGTCTAAGTCCTTGCTTGGTACAGAGTGGTTCAATGAATTCTTTCCTTACTTTCACTGCTGATGTGGTGTTGGTCAGCGTCATTCTAGAGAGGCGAACCAGTTTTGCCGGAATACCAAATTCAGACATAACTTCGTACAGTTTCCCCCGTACCGTATGGGGCTATCGAAAGCAGCTTTGTAAACGACAAAAAGGTGGTATGTATCGATTTGCTTTTCGTGGGTCTTTTACAGGATTTGGCTTAGCGTGAATATTTGGTCAGTCGTGGACTTGTCTGGTCTAAAATCACACTGATAAAATCCAATCAGGTTTTCAATAATTGGCTTTAGTCTTTCACATACTTTCACATACTATGGATAAAAGACTGATACCACGATAGTTGGATCGGATAGCACACGGATCACCCTTTTTGAATGCAGGACATAATACACTGAGACTCCAATCGTCGAGCATAGATTCCCCGAGCCATATACCGCATATAAGTTGATGCGCGTGGGCTAGCAGTTCTTCGCCACCTGCCTTAAAAAGTTCAGCGGGTAGGCCATCCGCACCAGCGGCTTTGTTGTTCTTAAGGCAGTAGATCGCCGTTCTAATCTCGTTTGATTGGGGAGGTTTACAATCTACACTATCTTCCACTATTATTACCTCCTGATCTTCAGTGGAAGAATCTGAGTGGAGTAGTGCTGAAAAGTGGTCTCTCCACATTTTGATCACATACTGCGTCTCCAGATTCCCATTCTCGTCCTTGCAGGAGGGCAGCCCATTATTTGGCCCGTTATTCAATCTTTTTACCCTCTTCAAAAACTTTCGGGATTCACCATTCGTCCTGCACATTCCGGTGTTTTCACTCTGTCTCTCTCTGCTCCCACTGCCATTTTTCCGCCCAAATAGTTGGGTTTCCTCCCTTCTTACCGCTCACTCACAGCACGCGCTGTAACCGACTGTTTCGTTGCCGTACGTGCAGCGTCTTTTTCATCAGTGGCAATGCGATATTCTTCGTCGTTCCATGGCTTATCCTTCTGCGGTTTTTGATAGCCAAGTTCAGTGCTTGTAGCGGTTTCCAAAGAATGGGAGATGTGCTTCCACTGCGCATCTGGGTCTTCGGAGGGGGGTATTTTGCTCTAGCAGGAGAGAGAGTTTCTGTTCATTTCAGAGTTATCACTTGCAAAAAAAAAAATTACACTAAATAAAACAAGTGCAATCTTACTGAGACACCCTTTGTTTTTGAACCTGAAGACATGGTGCGGTGGTAAGAGGTTTGGTTCAAATGAAGAGGTCATCATTGAAACAAACGCCTAGTTTAAGGACGTTCTCAAGACCCATTATTTGGAAGGAAGAACAAAATTGGAAAATTGGTGTACTAAATGTATCGAAATAAAAGGTGACTATTTTGACGGGTTTTGTGGGGAAAATTAAATTTTATTCGAAAAGTCACGGATTTGTCAAACTGCCCTTGAATATTCCTAACCATCCACTGAAATATTCAACGACACTTCTTCTTGCAACCTCAATTTTTGATTAACAAACATTTTTATTAGGAAAAAATGTTTTTGAACAGGATTATTCTTGTAAACCGGAAGTAATTCCTAAATAATTCTTTCCATGATTTCAACGGGCATCCTTCTACACATTTTAATTCGATTATGGATAACAAATTTAATATCAGCTCCCTGCAGAAACAATTACGGGCCCATTCAAAATTGGTCTTCCATACTGGGCTCTAATTTATCACATTAAATATGGTTTAGTATTAGCTGAAACGCCAGCCAGCAAGCCAGCCACCCAGCACCAACCACCATCCAACCACTAAACACTTGAGATTCGTATGAGCATTTACTTCATTTTTTTCTCTCGCATTTTTATGATTATTTCAATCATTTGATTGACGATGAATTGAGTTGTTTATCGATGTGCGTCTGGAGTCCGTCATGTGCACTGATGCGTTTATAATGTCATCAAAAGAAATCATCAACAACAGCAATAATAATAATAACTGCATTGAATGCATTTCCGGTTTTTTGCAGTACCGGCGACCAGCACCACTAGCACGGCACCACTTTCATCCTCACACTGCGCCCGCCAGCCAGCCCTTGTGTTGGCTTATTGCGCCCATTCATTGGTTTGGAAATTGAACGCTCAATGGATGTGGATGGCCTTTTGATTATTGGTCGCTTGATTGGTCAGCAAAAGGCGGGATGGCCATTAGGTCGCACATTCGTACTTATTCTTTTCAAACGAACAATTTATTTATGTTTATTAGAGATGTCAACATTTATTTAAATTTATACACATGTGAATTTTCGATAGTAAACAAAAAGAAATATTAAACAACAGACGGACGATCGACCAGACATCATACCCGGATTCAATTCCAAACTTTAGTTCAACAATAGAGTTCTTTGTGCTCATATTGTAAGTGTTAGGTAAACATATATTTGATAGAGCTGTCGTTATTAGAGGAAACAATGCTCTTGTTCTTTTTCTAAACTCCTAGCCAACATGATGGAGTTTGGGAACTCGTACAGCCAGCCAGTCATCCATGCATATGACTCTGGGTTGACTAAAGTTGTAAGTCATTTCTGACGTTGTCGTGGATACTTTTGTCTAGGCACTTTAGACGTTAATTGCTTGACAAAGAATAATTAAAGGAAGCATTGTTCTCATGGTGGTGTTGAAACGAAGCATCAATATATGATATTTCTAATATGAAACAAACATCAAAGAAATTTTCTTTTGCTGCCTGCAGGATCAAATAACATAAGCACTGATATCGAAACAGAGAAGAAAACAATTGTATGAGGCAGCTGAAAACTCTGTAATTGGAAATCACAAATATTTTACAATAATTTCAATAAAAGTTTTCATAGCAAATTTCAATTTATTTGCTGAACAACTAAATTAGAATTTATAAATATTAAAGTTGCCTGTTGTTGCACGGTTTGTAAAAAAATATATCACATATGGTATTTTTAAAGCTTTCTTTAATGCTCGGTAATGTTTCGTGTAGGCGACAATTATAACGTTGGTGCAACGAAGCATGATGTGCAAGAGTTTAACTTGAAAGCAATGAAATGTTTCAGGAATCCGACGATTATTTCGTTGGCTCAACGAAACATGCCGTTCAAGAGTATGGTGGCCCACCAGCGTTGCGTTGTTGCCACAACTCAATTTTCATTGTTGAAATGAATATATATCTTACTTACTTACTTAAGTGGCCTCAATCAACCCAGGGTGGTCAATGGCCTTCAATAAATCCGTGACTTTTCGAACTTCCCTCGTAGTTATATGAAATGCAGCACTGCTCCCCTTAAGTACAACCTGTTAGTATACTACTGTCAAATTTTGAGCAAGTTCCGTCATATGGTTTGCGCTTAACAGCTGTTCAAACCATACAAACTCGTGAATTTGTTTAAAAATGGAAAAAAGTAAATGAAAACAATATTTTTTGGGAAAAAAGAGTCAATCAAACGAAGGAAAAGCTTGATAAATACTATGAGGACTCTGCACCATCGAATTCAATGGTAAAAAAGTGGGTTATTGAATTTCGTTGTGGTCGCACAATTACAAATGACGCTGAACGTTCTGGACTGCCAATTGAAGTCCATACACCCGAAAATGTCGAAAAATTCCACGAGATGATGTTGGCCGATCGAAGGTAAACGTGCGTGAGATTGTTGATTCCACAGGCATTTCATATGGCAGTGTGGTTTCGATTTTAAGCGATCAGTTGTGTTTAAGAAAGCTGTCTGCAAGATGGGTGCCGCGTTTGCCCTCAATTGACCATAAACGCACGGGTGCACACGTGTGAAGTCTCAATGGCAAAATTCCATGAATTGGGCTATGAATTGGTACCTCATCTGCCATATTCTCCGGATTTAGCTCCTAGTGACTATTTCCTATTACCAAACCTAAAGAAATGGCTCGGGGGAAAGAGATGTAGCTTCAACGATGAAATTATTGATCAAACAAATGCCTATTTTATGGACCTCGAAAAATCCTATTTTTTGAAGGGTTACAAAAATTGAAGAAACGTTGGACTAACCGTATTGATCTAACAGGAGATTATGTTGAAAAATAATTTTTTTTTGCAAAAAAATACTGTGTTTCATTCATGGACTTCTTGATCCGCTCTCGTATTTTGATACGCATTACTACATCGATATGGGGATACAGATTATACAGCTCGTGGTACATACATCGTCGCTACTCGCCGTTTTATAATACAGAACCATTTATTTTTCGGGGCATTATTGCTCTCGAAGACTCCCAATGACCATTTATCTACATGCCATATGACCCGAGATATGATGAAAAGAACGCTGCACGCATGGTAATGTTTCACTCAACTGCAACGCGAGCTGCGACAGAGCGGTATAGGGAAGAAAGTAAGGAGGTAAACCGTATCTTTAGGTGTAAGAAACAGCAGTGGAGAAATCGCGAGAGTGCGCAAATTTAGACATACAGAGGGAAGAACGAAGCCCAAAAATTCTACCAAAAAGTCAAAAACGGAACTAATGGGCATGGTTCAGGGCCCCCTTCTGTAAAGAAAAGGAAGGAAATCTCTTCGCAGATGTCCAAAGCTGTTGGGAATATGGAGAGATTATTTCTCTGCGCTATTGGTACCTGAGATATTCAATCACGAGGCAGTCGATCACAATTTTGAAGACGACACCGACTGCCCCCTCCTAAACAAGACAAGGTCACAATAGCTATTGCGCGGCTTAGGGACAACAAAGCCGCAGGAGCCAATGGATTACCGGCGGAGCTGCGTAAAGCTGGCGGCGATGAGCTGATAAGGTGCATGCATCAGCTCGTTAGCAAAATTTGGTTAGATGCATGCATGCCCGGCTATTAGAGTTTGAGTGTACTATGTCCCATATTGAAAAAGGTGCATCGAATCGCTGTGCCAACTACCGTGGAATAAGCCTTTTATCCATAGCATAAAAGGTTCTACACGGTAAAAAATTTGTCTTTTGTTGTCGTTTGTTTTGGATGCAAATATAACAAATAGTATACTTCTGTCCAAACACATTGTGTTTGCTATTCAATATAACATATTTGGGAGACAATGTTTAATAAAATATAATATACGTTTTTGTGACTCTAAGGTGGACTTGTTTGTAGAAAACTGTTGGAAACAAAAACGTGACAGACAATAAAGAAACAAAAAGCAGCAGATATTCAGTTCACGAATTCAATGATTGGAAACATGTACATGGTTCCTGCAATATGTTGCTGGGGCCGTTATTTTTCAGCGTGTAACAAGTATGATGTGAGAAGACTAAAACCAATTATCGCTGACCTGTTTGGACGATACCAGTGTGGCTTTAGTCCTGGAGAAGACCCACGAAAAACAAATCGACACCTATCATCTATTTGTCGATTATAATGCCGCTTCGATAGCCCGATACGGGGAAAACTCTACGAAGCAATGTCTGAGCTTGGTATTACTGCAAAACCTTGACGAACACCAAATCCGCAGTGAAAGTTGGTAAGAACTTCACCGAACCTTTTGCAACTCAGTGAGGTCTCAGGCAAGGCGACACCCTATCGTGCGATCTCTTTAACATCTTAATGTAGATCATTATGGGAAAAGCTGCAGTCACCATTAATACAATCATCAGCAGCAAAAGTCACATGCTGCTCGCGTATGCTGATGATATAGTTAGTGAAGTCAGCAAAAGTGGGTCTGACAGTAAATGAGCATGACCTCCACGCGATTAGACCAGAGCCTGAACGTTGACAACCAGTACAATTTCTAGGTGCTAGACGAATTTATATACCTCGGATCTACTGTAAACAAAAATAACAAAAACAGCCTTGAGCTCATGCGGAAAATTGTGCCTGGGAACAGATGTTGTTTTGGGCTAAGCAAGCACTTTAGAGATAAAGCCCTCTCTCGAGTAAATAAGTCCAACTATACCAGACTCTCATACAACCTGTCTTTTTTTATGGCGCAGAATCCTGGGTCTTATCGCAAGCAGATGAAACAACTGTAGGAGTCTTCGACAGAAAAATACTCCGAAAAATGTATCGGCTACGCATGAAAAATATCAATAGAATGAATGAAGACGAACCAGCACGAAGTGTTTTCGAAACCGAACTCGAAAGAAGACGAAAAATAGGAAGGAAGATGAAAAAAAGACTCCGCTGGAGGGATAAGGTTATCGAATCTCTGTGTACACTTGGTATTGCCGTTTGGAGAGATTAGGCAAAAGATTTAACTGGTTGACGAAATATGTTATCTTCATTTTGTAAGGCCCCTGACCCCCGGGGTTCTTCGAGACCGGATAAATAAGTAAGTATAACCACGTCATTATTCTCTTTGCTCTGAGAGTGGTCCGCATCCAGAGAAGAGAATTATCCGTTGCCGCTACATCAGTGTGTGTTTTTTTCGCAGCCTGAGAATCTGTGTTTCACAGTCGGACAAATCTTTGTTCTATATAGGGGTGGGTCATCCTTATCATTATAGAAACTTTCCACCTCCACGGACAGTCCCATATGTACAGTGGTTTTACTCTCTCGAGTAAAAAAGTCCAACTATACCAGACTCTCATACAACCTGTCTTTTTTTATGGCGCAGAATCCTGGGTCTTATCGCAAGCAGATGAAACAACTGTAGGAGTCTTCGACAGAAAAATACTCCGAAAAATGTATCGGCTACGCATGAAAAATATCAATAGAATGAATGAAGACGAACCAGCACGAAGTGTTTTCGAAACCGAACTCGAAAGAAGACGAAAAATAGGAAGGAAGATGAAAAAAAGACTCCGCTGGAGGGATAAGGTTATCGAATCTCTGTGTACACTTGGTATTGCCGTTTGGAGAGATTAGGCAAAAGATTTAACTGGTTGACGAAATATGTTATCTTCATTTTGTAAGGCCCCTGACCCCCGGGGTTCTTCGAGACCGGATAACTAAGTAAGTATAACCACGTCATTATTCTCTTTGCTCTGAGAGTGGTCCGCATCCAGAGAAGACAATTATCCGTTGCCGCTACATCAGTGTGTGTTTTTTTCGCAGCCTGAGAATCTGTGTTTCACAGTCGGACAAATCTTTGTTCTATATAGGGGTGGGTCATCCTTATCATTATAGAAACTTTCCACCTCCACGGACAGTCCCATATGTACAGTGGTTTTACTCTCTCGAGTAAAAAAGTCCAACTATACCAGACTCTCATACAACCTGTCTTTTTTTATGGCGCAGAATCCTGGGTCTTATCGCAAGCAGATGAAACAACTGTAGGAGTCTTCGACAGAAAAATACTCCGAAAAATGTATCGGCTACGCATGAAAAATATCAATAGAATGAATGAAGACGAACCAGCACGAAGTGTTTTCGAAACCGAACTCGAAAGAAGACGAAAAATAGGAAGGAAGATGAAAAAAAGACTCCGCTGGAGGGATAAGGTTATCGAATCTCTGTGTACACTTGGTATTGCCGTTTGGAGAGATTAGGCAAAAGATTTAACTGGTTGACGAAATATGTTATCTTCATTTTGTAAGGCCCCTGACCCCCGGGGTTCTTCGAGACCGGATAACTAAGTAAGTATAACCACGTCATTATTCTCTTTGCTCTGAGAGTGGTCCGCATCCAGAGAAGACAATTATCCGTTGCCGCTACATCAGTGTGTGTTTTTTTCGCAGCCTGAGAATCTGTGTTTCACAGTCGGACAAATCTTTGTTCTATATAGGGGTGGGTCATCCTTATAATTATAGAAACTTTCCACCTCCACGGACAGTCCCATATGAACAGTGGTTATACGTATATAAAAATGAGATGACAAGAGAGCAACGAAAATTGTGTGAACTTGTGTAGCGTATGTACGAACATAACTATGTATGTATGTACATGTGTCTGTTGCTTTGCATTCTCTTCGTTTTTTGTGGGAATAAAGCAAAAAGTATTAAGCAAGAAAATAATGACACATGTGCTTGCACTGGTCTTAAAATAATTTTAAGTACTAATATTATTTAAATTTAACGTCATCATATGATTGAACGCTGTTTTTAATTTTCCAATGTAACATTTACTATAAAGAAAAGTTGTTAACACATCGCCCGTGAGTTCGAACACTCATTGGATTTTTTCATGAAATAGGACTCTGCTGCTCTGTAGCTTCTCATTTCTTTCTTGCCTCTCAGGTTTTCTTCAGAAGGTTGCAACTTTGTCAAACAATTTTTTATTAAATTTCACAAAATTAAATTTCAAATGAAAGGGCTTCACGTTGTTGCTCTTTTCAGTTTCTATCCTCAAAATCGTTTATCACTTTGGTAGCACACATATGTATGTATATACGAAACACATACACTAAAACCGAAAGCAACATTACAAACCATTTAACCGACCGAGCCCTTATTTATTATTTTTTACTGCTCACAAATATATTGCATTTGATATCCGATGAACCATCGACAAATAAATTCAAGAATCTAGACGCAATACATCAGCCAAAATAAGACACATTTACTTCATGCGTAATTTACTCATACATTCACGAATATTTTTGAGTCACTGATAAAGAATAATGCAAAAAATACAGTTACACAATAACAAGTAAGACTGTGAATAATCTCTCTTTTATTCTCTTGCTCTCGAGAGAGCATAAACAGTGCCACAAACACAGCAGTGTTTGTATCATAAACACAGATATATTTACCTCACCAACCCATATATTATAAAATTTTAATCATTGTGACTCCAATATTGATTAGCACACACAAAAACCAAACAACGAAAAAGATTGATATTTTAGCGGGTAATATAAATTTTTTCCACAATATGCTTACATAAACAACCAAGCACATTTGCTAACCTTTGTCAGATTGACGACTGAATACATGAAACTAAAACGCAACACATGTAAGAAATACTCAGCATTTCGGAATTTTTTGAATCATTGACTGACAAATAATGGATAATTTCAGATACACACATACAACTTTGACTGTGAATAATCTCTCCTTGTACCTCTTTTATTCTCTTACTCTCAATAGAGAGTAAATAGTGCAACAAACACAGCTGCATTTGAGTCCCAAACTATAGGTGGAGTCACAAATACATATACTACAACAACAAATACATATACTCCAACATATAATATTGAATAGCAAACACTTTGTGTTTGGACGCAAGTATACTATACTTGTAACAAGCTCCAAACACACGTTATATTTGCATCCAAACAACAAAGAATACTGATTTGTCAGCGTGTGTACTTATATATTGTTTTATCGATGCAAATAAATATTGCATACGCTTGTAAAAATGCTCTGTGTTTTCTTCAATTTTCAAATACCAAATTGCGATAAAATCAGAATCAGAATCATACGAATATAAGTCGATCATCGTCACATGTTTCTGATTATGAGAAGCTCTGCCCAATCATGGAATGTTATGTGTAACTATGTTTTAAGATCTTCCAATGAAAAACACAAATCTGCTTAGTCATATATAAGAATTTTAAAAGATTTTCAATAAATATTTAAAATTTTTTAATGAAACGATTTTAAAAACTTAAAACCTCTGTGCACGATTCGTTATTTCTTTGAATTTAGAACTTTAGCAATTTACAAAGCCGATATTTTACTACACTAAAAATCTATCAATTTCAATTGACGACAATCAGCTAGAAAATGGAAAAAAATTGTTTTTTAAACTGCGGGCTGGGGAACGAAGTTCCCGCTCGCCCCTGCGTCTAGAACTATAATTGCCGACTGACCACTTTGGCACACATACTCATAATCACACACTTCGTTGTAGAATGCGGCCGCATGTTGCATGCAACACAAGCAACAAAAGTGAATGTGCTAAAACAAAATGATTGTTTGATTTCTGTATTATATTCCGTATATCGGCCTCAAATCAATCTGTCTCTCTCTCTTCCCGCTTCTCATGCCACCATGAAGGGCTTTAGTTTCTTTCATATTCTACTCCGTAATAAGATCCAGTGGACTTGGAGACAATATTTAATTGTAAGTGAAACCTACGATTATTGCATGTTGCAATTGTTGTTGCTGGTTTGAGAAGATGCATTGCACTGTTAAAGGTTAATAAACGTTGATATTTATTATTATTGTGTTCTCTGCTGTTTCTAGCTGCCTCAAACTCTGCATACACCATGCAATCCATGCAACTGGAATAGTTCATTGAGCTGAGACATGGTGCGCTGTGGTGCTGCTACTCGGAAAACTGCTGGTGGCTGGCTGATTGTCTTTGGCTGTGTTAATGTCCATAGTATGTGGCCCCTGGTATGCAACGCTTCGTTTGGTGTTGATAACTTTTTAAATGGAAATTATTGTAGTATCTATGATTGTCCATACACATTCATACACACATGTGCCATGGTGGTGTTGAGTTTTGTTGTTGACGCAAAGAACAACAAATTCTGCTGTTACTTCACTCACTCACATTTGGAAGTATTGAAATGAGTTGTCAAAATATAAAGTGAGAAAATGCTAACAATATTTGGGTGTTTTTGAATTGTTATCTACCATTGTTGATTTCCGGAAAATTTGCATTTTCCAGGGGTGGGTAGTTTCTGGCAACACATTAATTACAATTTAAGAAAATTATCTTGTAGCAGGGTATACATAACAATGATATACATTTATATGTTTTTTGTTGTTTTTTTATGTACGTATGTTTAGAAAATTACCTCCATCATTTCCATACATTGATATAGTGATAGTTCTTGACGTTCTGAGGAAATTGTCACCACATGACATTTTTATTGGGTCAGGGTTAGGACAAGAATATAAAAAAAAAATCAATGAGTGTTCGAACTCACGGATGATGTGTTAACACCTTTTTGCTACACGGTACCTGTTCGATTTCTATGAACACATTAGTAAATGTTACATTGGAAAATAAAAAATAATAGTTTTTTTTGTATACACCGGGCAATGCTGAACATCAAATGACTCGCTTTGTTTGGCCATAGCAACAACAACGAACCAACCAAACACACAACATCACACATACTTTGTACTAAGTAGCTGACGTATTAGTGTGTCACCATGATGTCGACTGCGCAAGCCTATGGGCTTGTAAATGAAATTTTGCGTTGCTATGCTTTATATCTCCATTCAACAACAGCAACAGACACATGTACATACATACATTATTATGTTAATACATACGCTATAGACACAATTTCGTTTGCCTCACCCCTGCCACAACACTCTTTCATTGCTCTCTTGCTCGCTCATTTTTGTTTAACACGTCATTATTCTCTTTCGCAATCGCAGAAAATCTGGTTTTAGCAGCAGCATAAAATCTGGTTTTAGCAGCTGCATAAAATCTGACTTTCTTAGATTTAGTCCCTATACGCCGCTATAGATGTTAACACATCAAAAATTAAAGCGGGGGAAATCTAAAATTTGTGAAGAAAATAAAATTGACTCCATTTCGATCTGTGGAACTACACCATATCCAATTGAAATTTAAACTAAAAAAAATTGACACAAAACTCAATGTTTTCGAATCCGTCCACTTTTGATTGCTAGAATATTTGGACATTAGTTTCTCCTCGTCCATTCGAATTGAGTGAAATGAAATGAGTCAAAATTCAAAGCAGTTTTTGTTTTATGGCTCGTTGAAGTAGGTATTGTATGGCACTTTCGGATAAAAGGAACTGATTTAAAATTGGCATAACTTTGGAATGCGTAAATGGATTTAAAAATGTTGGGTATCATTTTATAGCTTGCAATAACTGCTTTAATAATAGTCGATACAAAAGTCATGTCGTTGTGGTTCAATGATATTGAAAACTCCAAAGTAGCTTTTATCCTTTAATATCCTGGCATGACGTATCTATTATTTTTGATTTTCCCCACCAAACAGAAAGTCCATCTTTTTCTCTACATCATAGCCAAATTTCATAGTGGGATCTCCATGGGATCAATAGATACGTATGGTTTGGTAAAGACAGCTCGAATTTTGCGGTTTTAGTTTCATCTCAGTTTCATTTTTGTGTTAATAAAAACTTCAATAACTCAATCTACTAATACCGGATTTTTAAAACCAAATTTGCGTTTTACTCATTAGGAAACGTCGCTCTGGAATAAATCAAGAGTATTATAATTTGGATTTAAAATAATGTCTGAAATCATCGCCGAAGTTGAAAAATGAAAACTCAATCTACTAATACCGGATTTTTAAAACCAAATTTGCGTTTTACTCATTAGGAAACGTCGCTCTGGAATAAATCAAGAGTATTATAATTTGGATTTAAAATAATGTCTGAAATCATCGCCGAAGTTGAAAAATGGCGAAAAAAATTAAAAATATCTGTTTGCTGGATATATATACACAGATCGTTTGTAAGGCCAAAGTTTCTTATTTTTGAATCCCCGAGAAAGTGAAAATCGGTTGATAATCAACTACCTTATAGGCTTATAATTGCGCAAACGTACGCAAAACCGGGGTTTTAACCGGTTTTCGAGATTTTGGGGGTATTTGGGAATTTCTACAAGCAGATTCTTGTTTCACTCGACAATACCTACAAGAAAAATAGTATTACTTCCCAGGTATTTATATTTTAGCATTTTTGTATCACTGTGTTATACGTAGTCACTACTTGAAAAATCGACACTAAAACAGCAAAACTCGAGCCGTCTTTACAAAATCCCGCTGAGATCCCATTAGGAAATTTGGCTATGATGTAGAGAAAAATTTGGATTTTTTTCTTGGTGGAGGAAATCAATAATTAAATATACGTTATGCCCGGATATTTAAAGAAAAAAGAAACTTTGGAGTTTTCAATATCAAAGAGCCACCTCGACTTGACTGTTGTCTGAGCAATTATTAAAGCGGTTTTTGCAAGTTTTAAAATGATATCCAATATTTTGAAATCCATTGAGGCATTCCAAAGTTATGCCATTTTTAAACCGGGTCACTTTTCCTGAAAGTGGCATTCAATAACTATTTCAACGAACCATAAAACAAAAACTACTTTGGATTTTGACACAATTCTGGTGTCATAGAATTCGTATGAACTAGGATAAACTTCTGCCCAAATTTAATACAATTCAATAGGGGTCGGGTCCTGGACTGTGTGGAATATTTTGGAATTACATTAACATCAATTTAATTTTAAAAAATACCAATTGAAATTTGTAAATTATATTTGAAATTTGAAATACATCAATTGAAATTTAAAAATTCTATTTGGAATAAATCAATTGATATTTGAAAGAGACCAATTGAAATTTACAAGACATCAATTGAAATTTGAAACGTATCTGTTTAAATTTGAAACACTTGAATTTAAATTTAAAAGACATCAATTGAAATTTAAAAGACATCAATTGAAATTTCAAATTCGTCGCTTGAAATTTAACAATTAATAATCGATTTTATGTATTAGGTTTTTAAATTTTAATTGATATCTTTTAAATTTCAACTGATGTCTTTTAAATTTTAATTGATATCTTTTAAATTTCAACTGATGTCTTTTAAATTTCAATTGGAGTCTTTTAAATTTCAATTGATGTGTTTCAAATTTCAATTCATGTCTTTTAAATTTTAATTGATGTATTTTAAGTTTCAATTAATATTTTTTAAATTTTAATTGAATCATTTCAAAATTCAATTGATGTTTTTTAAATTTCAATTAATGTATTTTAAATTTCAAATGAAATTTTTAAATTTTAGTTGATGTATTTCGAATTTCAAGCAGAATTTTTGAATTTCAATTGGTTTTTCAAATTTTAATTGGAAATGGTGTAGTTTTACACACATAGGTAAAACTATAAAAGTAGGCCTGTTGGGGTTGTCAATTTTTTAGTACACAGTAGCTTTGCCAAAATATTGATCAGTATAAAATTGTATTTAGATCGGTTGTGGTTTACTGGCGATATCGAGTCGGCCAACCCGTTATCCGCCCAACTTTTGTATGGGTGGTACAAAACTGGGCGAGGCACAGAAGTGAGTTATTAATTACACAGTAGCTGTTAGCAAAATATTGCAAAATATTTCGATTGATATATTTTAAATATGCACAGAGTCGCAGTGCGTTGATTTAAATTTACATACATACATGGTTTCCCATACATCACATGAAGAAATTTGGAATAGCTCCTCACAACCAGTGAGCTGTGAGCTTTGTAGTTTATACTCACTAATTGGCACCTACAGTTTTACACCGGTTCCGAACGGTAATTTGAGATGCTTTTTGATGGCTAAATACTCGATAGTGGCGCCGTCACTATGCGAGATGACCGCCGCCGACAGAAATTTAAGGTGGTCAGAGCAGGGATCGAACCCAGGATCTCATGTACAAGAGGCGCGCACAGTAACCTTTGCACCACCGACGGCCACAATTCTACATTAGTCTACTATAAAAGACCTCATTACACCGACCAGGATTAGAGCATTTGGAAGATTAACTCCGTTAACCCACCCTAACCCAGAAGATTACTCATTTAATTTGAGTCTGAACACCTGAAATTTACCTTTTGACCTCATTTTAAACTGCTGTACATTTTGTTGCAATGCTGCGAAATACCAAAAAAATGCAACCATATTAAAAATATACACAAAAAATCAACTGTGTGACAGACGGAAGCAGATCGGAAATTTTCGACGCGTCGCCGCCACCAAGCACGCTGCCGATATAATCGGCTAGATAGATTTAAAGTGTGAGCTGATTTGAATGACTGGCCCTTTTTTACTGACTGCTCCAATTTTAGAGGTTCAGTTATTTTAAAAACATCCCAAATTTTTACAAAACTGGCAGAACCAAAAGTCGGGAATTTAATGTTTCTAACGTGCCGCCGTCTTCGATAATTCGGTCTCAGTACGGAGTTACTCTAATTTGGACAATACACAAAGTTTCCAACTGAAATGTCAACTTTATCTCAAATTGGGTGCTGTAAATGGCAAAGACTAGAGATCAAGGTTATTGCTAACCTGGCCGCGATAAACTGACGTATAAATGCGACATAAATGCAACATAACAAATACTATCCAGTGAAAAATATGGCAACCCATGCAAGTGAGAACCAACAAGTAGCAGATAATGGTTCCTAAATACATTGTCGCATTTTTTTAACATACAGAAATATTTGGATGTTATTACGTCCGAAGTAATGAAGATGTGATTGCTTTTACTGGCTGTTGTCATATTATTTTCCTTCTATACAAATATTGAAGTGGTATTGCTGGTGTTACTAGGAACTTATTGAGTTAATGATTTTATAGTGTTTTTTTCTTCTTTAGCATTTTATGTATAAATGATTTAACCCAACTCATATATAATATTTATACTCGAACCCTCTAATTCCTTATCATTAATTTCCCATTCATTTAAATAAACCCATAGCTCAGCATTATACAAAATTATCTTTTTTCATATCAAATTATCACAATTTAGTTTAATGATTCTGAAAATCTACCTACCTACGTACCTAATAATCTCTGGTGAACATAAATTTTGATTCAAAATTCCACAAGAAAACATGTTATTTTCCTTCTTATCTTTAATATTCAAAGCAATGACCCCTTTTATTAAAAATAATTTGATAATTTGTTTTGATAATTTTCTGCCTCTTTGTGGTTGGTGGAGAGATTTTCAGATTTTTTTTTATTTGTTATTTTTTTTTTTGTAATCACAACGAATCATCCAGCGCCTTGGACCATAACGAAATATTAATAATGTTTAACCTTGAAATAATAGGCAATTACTGATTTGGAAGCCCAAGAGGTTAGGAGGTCCGAAATACGAAAAAGTTTTTTTCTTTTCTTCAGAAAACCCTTTTTCTATTTATGAATTTATAATTTGCGTTTGCAGACGGACACGGAGAAAATAAAAAAACCAAATGATTTATGTACCAAAATCGGAAGAGAAAATACTAATACCTTAAATATATACTTAACAAAAAAATCTCAATAAACCCAAGGGCCTTTTCAAATATTTGTTTAGAAAATGCCATTCAAACCCACTGACAAGTGTCCGAGCCATAGAAGCAGCAAAAACCCTGAGATTGAAACGAAAATATGTCAAATTAACACCTTATAGACCCCCACAGAGACCTTTTCAAACCAGTAGCCGGCACAGGCAGCATCATTGTGGAGCAAAATAAATGATAACAGCAAAATGTGAAGATATGGCAAAAACTTTTTGGCCAAGTGTCAATAAAGGAGAAAATAGAACAAAAACACACACATAAAAAACTTTCTTTCGTTTTCTATGTTAGATTTTTTGTCATTTCATTTCATTTTCTACAATTTTTTTTTTTTGCAAAATAATAATAACAGTCAAATATGAAACGAAGGCCAAGTAAGAATATGACAATACTAGGTTTGTAGTAACAGTAAAAAGTGACAAGTTGCCAAGCCTCCCCCGTCCATATTTCATAGCATTTTGGACATCTCAGTAAGGCAATGAAAAAAAGGTCATCTAATAATAACAACATTTAGCCTCCTCGAGAGATACATTTTAGATGTAGAGAGAGAGAGAAAGGAAAGGAAAGTTGACAACCTCTTCAAAAAAATAAAGAATTTAATAAGGGATCTTTTAGTTAAATGACCTCAGGCGATTTATGAAGTAAACATTTATTTTGTATTTTAGTAACCATTACAGTTTATTTAGCAACCAGGGTCAAAATATGAAAATGAATATGAATATGAACTGTGAGGAGTTCGGCCGAATAAGAGAAATATATTTACAAAAACGATTAGAAACGGACGCGGCAAAAAATCGGTGTGTCGAATTGAATTGAATTGAATTGGAATGATTTGAATTGAATTGAATTGAATTGAATTGAATTGAATTGAATTAAATTAAATTGAATTGAATTGAATTGAATTGAATTGGATTGAATTGAATTGAAATGAATTGAATTGAATTGAATTGAATTGAATTGAATTGAATTGAATTAAATTAAATTGAATTGAATTGAATTGAATTACATTTAATTGAACTGAATTTAGTTGCATTTAATTGAATTGAATTGAATTGATTTGAATTGAACTGACTTGAATTGAATTGAATAGAATTGAATTGCATTGAATTGAATTGAATTGAATTGAACTGAATTGAATTGAATAGATTTGAGATGAATTGAACTGAATTGAATTTAATTGAACTGAATTGAATAGAATTGAATTAAGTAAACTGAATTGAATAGAATGGAGTTGAATTGAACTGAATCGAACTGAATTAAATTTAGTTGAACTGAATTGAATAGATTTGAGACGAATTGAACTGAATTGAATTGAATTAAATTGAACTGAATTGAATTGAATTGGATTGAATAGAATTAAGTTGAATTGAATTGAACTGAATTGAACTGAATTGAATTGAATTTAATTGAACTGAATTGAAATGAATTGATTTGGATTGAATAGAATTAAGTTGAATTGATTTAAAGTTAATTGAAATGAAGTGAAACGAAATCAAATAAAATGCAATGAAATCAACCTAATTGAAACGAAGTAAAATGATATTAAATTAAATGAAACAAAATGACTTGAAATGAAATGAAGTGAAATAAAATGAACTGAATTGAATTGCATTGAATTGAGTTGAGTTGAATTGAATTGGATTGAATTGCATTGAATTGATCTTCATTGCATTTAATTGGTCTGCATTGCATTGAATTGAATTGAATTAAATTTAATTGAATTGAATTGCAGTTAATTGAATTGGATTGAATAGAATGGAGTTGCATTGCAGTGACTTAAATTGAATTGGGTTGAATTAGCTGGATTAAATTGAATTTAATTGAAATTAATTGAATTTAACTGAATTCAGTTGAACTGATTTGAATTGAATTGAATTAAATTAAATTAAATTAAATTGAATTGACTTGAATTGAATTGAATTGGATTGGATTGAATTAAATTGAACTGAGTTGAATTGAACTGAATTAAATTGAAGTGAACTGAATTGAATTGCAGTGAATTGAATTGAATTGAATTGAATTGAATTGAATTGAATTGAATTGAATTGAATTGAATTGAATTGAATTGAATGGAATTGAATTGAATTGAATTGAATAGAATTGAATTGAATTGAATTGAAAGGAATTGAATGGAATTAAATTGAATTGAATTGAATTGAATTGAATTGAATTGAATTGAATTGAATTGAATTGAATTTAATTGAATTGAATTGAATTGAATTGAATTGAATTGAATTGAATTGAATTTAATTGAATTGAATTGAATTGAATTGAATTGAATTGAATTGGATGGAATTGAATTGAATTGAATTGAATTGAATTGAATTGAATTGAATTGAATTGAATTGAATTGAATTGAATTAAACGAAATGAAGTTACATAAATGAAATGAAATTAAATTAAACAAACGAAACTAAACGAAATGAAATTAAATAAAATGAAATGAACTGAAACGAAATAAAAAAAAATAAAATAGAAAAAAAAACAAAATAAAATAACATAAAAAAAAATAAAATAAAATAAAATAAAATAAAATAAAATAAAATAAAATAAACTAAAATAAAATAAAATAAAATAAAATAAAATAAAATAAAATAAAATAAAATAAAATAAAATGAAATAAAATAAAATAAAATAAAATAAAATAAAATAAAATAAAATAAAATAAAATAAAATAAAATAAAATAAAATAAAATAAAATAAAATAAAATAAAATAAAATAAAATAAAATAAAATAAAATAAAATAAAATGAAATAAAATAAAATAAAATAAAATAAAATAAAATAAAATAAAATAAAATAAAATAAAATGAAATGAAATGAAATGAAAAGAAAAGAAAAGAAAAGAAACGAAAAGAAAAGAAAAAAAAGAACAGAAAAGAAAAGAAAAGAAAAGAAAAGAAAAGAAAAGAAAAGAAAAGAAAAGAAAAGAAAAGAAAAGAAAAGAAAACAAAAGAAATGAAAAGAAAAGAAAAGAAAAGAAAAGAAAAGAAATTAAATTAAATTAAATTAAATTAAATTAAATTAAATTAAATTAAATTAAATTAAATTAAATTAAATTAAATTAAATTAAATTAAATTAAATTAAATTAAATTAAATTAAATTAAATTAAATTAAATTAAATTAAATTAAATTAAATTAAATTAAATTAAATTAAATTAAATTAAATTAAATTAAATTAAATTAAATTAAATTAAATTAAATTAAATTAAATTAAATTAAATTAAATTAAATTAAATTAAATTAAATTAAATTAAATGAAATGAAATGAAATGAAATGAAATGAAATGAAATGAAATGAAATTAAATGAAATGAAATGAAATGAAATGAATTGAAATGAAATGAAATGAAATGAAATGAAATGAAATGAAATGAAATGAATTGAAATGAAATGAAATGAAATGAAATGAAATGAAATGAAATGAAATGAAATGAAATGAAATGAAATGAAATGAAATGAAATGTAATGAAATGAACTGAACTGAATTGAATTGAATTGAATAATTAAAATGAAATGAGATGAAATGAAATGAAATGAAATGAAATGAAATGCAATGAAATGAAATGAATTGAACTGAACTGAATTAAATTGAATTGAATTGAATTGCATTGAATTGAATTGAATTGAATTGAATTGAATTGAAGTGAATTGAATTGAATTGAATTGAATTGAATTGAATTGAATTGAATTGAATTGAATTGAATTGAATTGAATTGAATTGAATTGAATTGAATTGAATTGAATTGAATTGAATTGAATTGAATTGAATTGAATTGAATTGAATTGAATTGAATTGAATTGAATTGAATTGAATTGAATTGAATTGAATTGAATTGAATTGAATTGAATTGAATTGAACTGAATAGAATTGAATTGATTTGAATTGAATTGAATTGAGTTAAATTAAATTGAATTGTGTTTGAAACTGAATTCAGCTTATTGGCAAGCATGTTAAATTGGGCCAACTAGGTGGGCAGTTACAATCAGAAAAGCGCGAGAGCCATAGTTGGACGAGCTGTTGCTCCATATTTTTGGAACCACAATTGTGTATTGTAATTTACAATTGGCCTTAAAAAATGTCCAATTAGTACTCACATTTACCGAAACTCTTCGTCGTTTCCGACAAAATTTGGTCCAATGACGCTCTTTGAAGTTATTCCACACTATTCTGTGCATTCTGTTACATTTGATGTTTAACAATTATTTTTGGATTTTGTGTGCTCTGTATTCTGCAATTTGGTTTTTTTTCACGTGAGCGCTGAGGTGTAAATTGGCCTCATGGATCAGTATGAATTTGTGAATATGTGCGAACTGTAAGATATTTTTTGTGGGGATTTATTATTATGGATTTAATTCCAATTAATCTAAACTTATAATTGTCATATACTTAACTTGTGCGATATGATGTTATACAAATTTTCGGATTAAAAGAACAACTATGTCCAATTAAAATCAAATTCCCCACACCCACCCCAACTTCTTGTCCAAGATTGTATGTCCCCATAATTCTTGCGCAAATATCATAGATTCGGCGTTGTTTTGCAGCCGAATCCAATTAATTTCACTCTTTGCAAAAGGATTCTTTCAACTCATCTCCATTTATTGCTTGGGTATTCGTTCTCACTTTATTGTAGAGGTCATCCAAAATTGTTAGAAATATTTCTAAGATTGCCACATTATCTCCTGCAATGTCACATGAGTTAACAGAACCACAACAACCACTCAAAAGATGAGAAACTAATTTAAGATAAACCAACAAATAACATAGATTTCCCACATCCTTCTACTGGTGACATTGTTGCATGGATAAGTATTAGTTACGAATACTTATAGGGCAGACAGACAGGCAGATCGACAATATCTACAAATCTTCCAAAGATTTCTATAAAATCCCATCAAGAGCTATAGCTACGAGTATACTTACTCGGAGTTGTAGTCTTATCAAGATTTTTAATTACCCCATGTTTTTGTGTTATTTGAGAGGCTGTGACACAAATGAGGAACACAAAAAACACGACGTATCTACTAATATTATAAGATTTGGAGAAAGGAGACGACAAACCACAACGATAGCGGTCCAGTATCATAAATATTTGGGAGGGGAGGAGGAAAATCTCGATTGGAGATGAGCCCTTAAATTAACTAATTGTGTTGACCAAATACATATACATTTTTAGATATTCACAATATAAAGCATAACTTAAGCTGTGTGAAGAGGTAAGGTGGGTAAGTGCGGTTTAAATTAATTTCGGGTAGTAATTTCAGCCTTCGATAAGACGGACTGTTACACGCTGAAAAAAATCGGTTCCCGTAACATATCACAGGAACCATGTATATGTTTGCCAGCATTGTTTTCAAGAATTCAAGATCTGCTGATTTCTTGTTTCTTTGTTGTCTGTCAGGCTCTTGTTTTCTTCATTTGTTTCATCATTCCAAGCCACATTTGGGTCACAAAAACATATATTATAGCCCATTAATCATTGTGTCTCAAACATGTAATATTGAATAGCAAACACAATGTGTTTGGACACAAGTATACCATATTTGCGACAAGCTACAAACACATTGTAATTGCATCCAAACAGCGAAAAAATTCAAGATTTTCAGCGTGTAATAATGCCATTTAGAGTTTGGGGTCACTAATTGTATTCCGACTGAGTACTACGGGAAATTAAAGTTAGCTATCAGTACGCCCAAACCCCCAAACGGTTTTGAAAGCCGAGCATTTGCAAGACAACCGCTGTTCTAAAACTTCTGTGAAGTTGGTAGAGTTCTAATTGGTTTGTCTAGTTAGTAGAATGCAAAGTTAATATATAAGTGGTGCATTGAAACCAGCTTGGTTGTGAACTCTCCATCTCCAAAGTCTACCAATTTCAGAGCTCGTATTTACCCCCACATGTGCAACAAATACTCATCGTCGTGGGAAATGTGTAGTGAACGTTTACCCCTTAACCACAGGGAAAATAATTGGAAAATGAGGAATTACCCATTACCCTCAGGGAAATGGGGGAAATTAATGGGTAGCTACTCACGACTATGGGTAAAGGGCTACACAGGGTAACCCATCCCCATTTTTGCTCGTTACGCATTACCCATGGTCGTTGCCAATACCCGTAGCTACCCATTATTTTCCCCATTTCCCTGAGGGTAATGGGTAATCGTGATGAGTAATTCCCCATCGTCGTGGTAGCTACCCGTTATTTTCCCTATTATCCTGTGGGAAATGTGTAATCGTGATTGGTAATTTCCCATCGTCGTGGGTAACTACCCATTATTTTCCCCATTACCCTGAGGGTAATGGGTAATCGTGATGGGTAATTCCCCATTGACATGGGTAGCTACTCATTATTTTCCCCATACCCTGTGGGTAATGGGTTACCCTGGGTTACCCACGATATACGAACCCTGCCGAATTATCTACATTGTTTACAGTGCTAGCTGACAATAGATGGCGTTGGTGCTTTTTCCACAAGAAGGTTGATGAAATCGATGGTGTTATAGCTCTTTCCACCTGCAGGTTGATGAACTCGATGGCGTTATACGTAGATGTCTCCATAGTCAGATTGGTGAACTCAATAACTATAGAGCATTCTGGAAAGTACGTGATGTTTGACATGTATGAATGAAACAAAACATCATTCACATTTCCCTCATGACATGCATCACAATATCTCATTTGACCTATCCAATGTGTCAGTACAATTACGATTGCTTGGGCCTCTATCTTGTGAACGACAGCGTCGATTTCGTATTGTAAGATCTCAGTGGACTAGGGATTGTTTGCGTAACGCATGTGTTTCACGTCACCCCAGAGATAATAGTCTCAAGGGCTGAAATAACAGCGCCCAGGTGGCCTATTGACTTCCGAATTTCGACTTATTATTCTTTCATCGACCACAGTGCGCAAAAGATCGATTGTAACGTTGGCTGTGTGGCTCGTAGCGCCATCCCGTAGAAAACATATGTCGTCAATGTCATCCTTTTCATCTTTTGGAAACAAAAAATCGCTGAGCATGACACGGTATCGCTCGATATTGGCATTATCGGCGGCTGCTTGCTCATTTTCTAAGAAAAGTTGGAAAATGATGCAGCCATTTGAAAACCGCACCAAGCCGACACTCGTTGAGGATGCATCGGCTCTTTTTCGATGACGTGTGCATTTTCCGAACCCCAAATGCGATAATTTGTTTTAAGGAGCTTCATCCGAAAAGTGGAATTTTTTGGTAAAAATATTCATCTTCAGCCCATTCAGCTAATCGAATACCAACAGATTTTCGATTCTTTTCTTGGGCTAATTTGATTTTATAAGACTTCATACCGAGGTCTATATGCAAAAATTTTGGGCAACTAAGTGCGAGAAATGTTCTATTGCTGCAAACGTTGGAAAGTTGATGTTGACAGGTGTTTGAGCACAATTTCAGTTACAGCGGCAATAGTTTCCACTCAACGTTCTGGACGTGCACGCCCTCGAGTTCCTTTCTTCAGTAAATACCTAGATTGAGAAACTCGCCTCACAAATTGATCCACAAACAGCGTTGATACCTCTATATTTCTATCGAATTTATTTCGTAGATTTCTTACAGTTTGAGTTTAAGACTCATAACTTTCGAAGAAGGTTATTGTTTAATATTTCCCAAATTTCGTCAAGTGTAAAGCGACATATTTTCTAAATTTCCTACCTTGAAAGAATAATCTGTCACTTCATAAATAGTGCCACAGACGATTTGCAGAATCGAATACAATCATAGGGACATAGATGGTCAGAGCAAGTATCGAAGCCACATTCTCTTATACAAGAATCGAGCACATGAATATCTAACAATCTGACACATAGTAAAAATCGTTCCTTAATGAAGGAGTTAACATTTGTGTTCGTCCTTCCTATGAAACTGAAACTAAAACATTTTCTACTCCAATTGCAGTCGTGAGTTGGAATGAAGGTTCAGCATACAGAGTTCTTCCTTTTCTTTGTGTTGTGTGTTGTATACTTCCACTGAGCGTTATATTATCCGTTACAAACCGCATTCATATACCGCCCTCATATATACTCTAATTTGTGCTTACGTCTCAAGATTCTTACAAAACCAACAAAACTCAAGGACAAGGAAAAGTAGTTACACAAATGTTTTATATCCTTCATCGATTTCATATAAAATTTTACGAAGGACTAATCCCAGGGTCATAGTTACGAGCCACATACACTTGTGTATAAGATAATTTAGGGATATTTCATACACATTCACACAAATTGTTATGATAGTGTTGGTCAGCTTTGTGCAGCGTCAATGTGTTGGTAATTATATGTACATTGTAGTCGTATCTTCGTTAGATAGTTGTCACTGCTTAAGGCTGAAGATTTTCACCAGATCGTTTAAAATATGAAATCTATACATTGTGGGTTCTTTATATCTTGTGCTTAGAGAGAAATATCTTGTGGGTTTAGATTCAGGAATCTAATTTTGAAAGATATAAGAATTTTTTTTGCAATTAATATTTAGCAAATAGGTGACTGGGATGTGCAGAACATATGCAAAGGATGTTGTTCTAGTGTAGTTACTGTCTCCAATGAGTATGAAACAGTTGATAGACCCAAGTGCGAACGAAGCTGGTTATGATGTGAGGCATTTTGTGATAATTTTAATAAGACCTATATAAATTAATAAAACTTGTGTTTACGTCAAATTTTTACAGTGCTATCATGTATTAACATGGAGATTTTATAAGAAGAATCGGAGAAGCTATGTTAATATTTTGCGGACCCATATGCTACGTTTTGGGTTGTTACTTGAAATAGTAGATAGAATTAGGAGCCTGCTACTGGAGCCTAACCATCATCAAGGCTTACACTTCAGAGTTGTAATTCCTACAAAATATTTATGCCAAAAAAGAAAAACGAGTTATGTTCTTTTCCAGATATTTGAAGTGCGCCTCTTTATCAGCTATTCAGACATTTATTCAGATAAGTCAAAACTATGTGATAAATAACTTCCTGGAGTAAAGGTAGAATTAAACTAAAACTGGATCTGACAGTAATTACGACTCCGGTGGTTATCGGACTAAACTCAGTCGAGTTGTTCCTTAGATTGTTAAAATTTCCATTGGAATCGAAATATACGATAAGGAATAATAAAATGCAACAGATGAGCACAGAATTGCTTAACCGGCATCGGCTGTAGTGTTCCGAAAGGGTAGTCATACTTATTTATCCGGTCTCGAACAACCCCGAGGAGTCAGGGACCTTACAAAATAAAGATAACATGATTCGCCAACTAGTTCGATCTTTTGCCTTATCTCTCCAGTTGGTAATACCAAGTGTACGCAGGGATTCGTCAACCTAATCCCTCCAGCGGAGTCTTGGTCTTCCTATTTTTCGTCTTCCTTCGAGTTCGGTTTCGAAAACCCTTCGAGCTGGTTCGTCTTCATCCATTCTACTGACATGGCCTAGCCAGCGCAATCGTGTTATCTAGATCCGCTTAACTATGTCAATGTCAGGATAAAGCTCATACATCTCATGATTCATGCGTCGCCGATACTCGCCGTTGTGCACTATAGGGCCATAAATTTTTCGGAGTATTTTTCTCTCGAAAACTCCTACAGATGTTTCGTCTGCTTGCGATAGGACCCAGGAGTCTGCGCCATAAAGCACGACAGGTTGAATGAGAGTCTGCTACAGCTGGACTTTTGTTACTCGAGAGAGGGCTTTATCTCTAATGTGCTTGCTTAGCCCAAAATAACATCTATTCGCAAGCACAATTCTCCGCTTGATCTCAAGGCTGACGTTGTTGTTTTTGTTCACGACAGATCCGAGGTATATAAATTCATCCACTACCTCGAAGTTATAACGGTTATCAACGTTCACGCTTTGGTCCAATCGCGTGGAGGCCCTGTTCGTTGAAACCATTATTTTTGTCTTGTCCTCATTTACCATCAGACCCACTTTTGCTGACTCCTTCTCAATTCTCGAAAAAACCGCAATAACTTCTCTAATTGTGCGCCCAATGATATCTATATCATCAGCATACGCGAGCAGCATGTGACTTTTGCTGCCGAAGGTTTTATTCATGTTGACTGCAGCTTTTCTCGTAATGATCTCCATTAAGATGTTAAAGAGATCGCACGATAGAGTGTCGTCTTGCCTGAGGCCTCGCTTAGTTTCGAAAGGTTCGGTAAGATCCTTACCTACTTTCACTGCGGATTTGGTGTTCGTCAAGGTCATCCTGCAAAGGCGTATGAGTTTTGCAGGAATACCAAGCTCAGACATTGCTTCATAGAGTTTCTCCCGTATCGGACTATCGAAGGCTGCTTTATAATCGATAAATAGATGATAGGTGTCGATTTGTTTTTCGTGTGTCTTCTCCAGGATTTGGCGTAGCGTGAAAATCTGGTCAGTTGTCGATTTTCCAGGCCTAAAGCCACACTGGTATGGTCCAATCAGGTCAGCAATAATTGGTTTTAGTCTTTCGCACATTATACTTGATAGAACCTTATATGTTATAAATAAAAGGCTTATTCAACGGTAGTTGGTACAGAGACTCGGGTCACCTTTGTTAAATATGGGACATAGTACACTGAAACTCCAATCGCCAGGCATGCATTCATCTAACCAACTGAGTAACGAACAGTGTGTCATAGGTGTAACACATGTGGCTGGAATACGGGAACTGACCAGTCACCTGGGTTAAAATCCATGTAAATGCAACAATTTTGTTCACAATTACTTTTAAATGTACTCGCGAAGATGTTTCAGTTTGTTTGTTGTAAACAATAAATACTTATGCAGCAAAAATCATTCGTGCACTGCGTAGGATCAATATTAACTGGAAAAGTTGAAAGATTTAGTATTTGTAAGAAAATTTACTTTCTTTAAGCAAAGGTACTTCTTTAAGATAATATATTTTTTATGAAAAGGCACTTTTTGTCAGAAAATGTACAAAACTACAATATAGACTAAATATTGGTTACAGGCTCCACCTAGAAAACTTCCCGTTAAACAAGAAATGTCCCAACATATGTTAGTCTAGACACACACCAAAGAAAAACTTCCCAATATAAAGGGGTTTTCAACAGAGACGCTACAAAAGTAAATCGACGGGGACAGCAAACGACGCCATATTTTTTCGCGCTCTTTTGTCATTTCTTTTCAGTAAGTTTTGCCATTTCATCATGGAAAGATATACGAGCCAACAACGAGTCGAAATTATTAAAATTTACTACCGAAATTTGGAGTCAGTGGCATCAACTTTAAGAGGCCAACTTTAAGAGGCCTCACCACTCAGCGATGAGGCTCATTTCTGGCTGAATGGCTTCGTCAATAAGCAAAATATGCGTTATTGGTCAGACAGCAATCCACACGTAATCCATGAGGCATCATTGCATCCCGAAAAAATTACGGTTTGGTGCGGTTTATGGGCCGGCGGCGTCATTGGGTCGTACTTCTTCCGTGATGATCAAGACCGGCACATTACTGTGAATGCGAATCGCTACCGTTCAATGATAACCGAAAATTTTTGGCCCCAATTGGATAATATGGACTTGAAGGACATGTGGTTCCAACAGGACGGCGCCACTAGCCACACAGCGAATGCCACAATCAATTTATTGGAAACCAAGTTTGGTGAACGACCGCCTCGGTCGTGCGATTTGACGCCGTTAGATTATTCCCTATGTCAAGTCTATGGTCTATGCCAACAAGCCAGCGACGATTGATGAACTTCGTACGAATATCGAACGTGAAATTGCAGCAGTATCGGCCGATTTATGCTTGAAAACCGTCGAAAATTGGGTTCAGCGTCTGGACTTCTGCAAGCGTGCCCGTGGTGGCCATGCAAAAGAAATCGAGTTCCCTGCATAATGGCATCGAACGTACTTTCGCAGGAATAAAGAATTTCATTGGTATCTGAAACCGGTTTTTTTTTACTTAAAAACACTTTTGTAGCGCTCTTATTGAAAAACCCGATAGTTGATAATACTGTTGTTACTTTTGTTTCATTTAGCCCCCATCCCGCAACGTGCGATAGGGATCTTTGTTCCAATAAAGAAAGTTCTGAAATCATTGTACCATTGAAAAAGATTCAGCTTTTTACAGGTTAAAACAAATTCCAAATTTGAGAAGTCGGCATATCCAAACGGCTTGAGATGGATTCAAAGTTTGTTCAGTGAATACGTTACTTAAGTGTTGCCCATTTAGTGGTGTTTTCAGAAATACTATCTTCCCTCAAATCGCCCATTTATTTACAAAAGTCTGAAAAAAGTCAATGAAAATATTGACGATTGTAAATTTTGATACCGAATATCTAATAACGGTAAAAGATATTCCATTGTTTATTTTGTATAGAAGATTCTCCAAAGTAAAAGATTCCCATTAAACAAGAAATTTCCCAACATATGTGAGACGTCTAGTTAGTCTAGACATAAACCAAAGCAAAAGTAAACAATATAGTTGAGAATAGTGAGTCGTAGCATAATAGTGTTACATCAAAAGTTGTTTAATTTTTTTTTCATTTAGCCCCCATCCCGCAAGGTGTGATAAGGAACTTCGTTCCAATAGTTTTGCAGCAAAAATTAATTGTATGCTACATTTCATTTTGCACATATTTCATTACGACTGCCGACTCTGATCCTTTGCCAGTTATTAAGGACAAACAGACATAACTGTGTGGCCGTGGGTGGTGCAGTGGTTAGTTAGCGCGGCTCTTGTGCACTAAAACTCGATTCCTGGTCTGGCCACCTTACATTACGTTCGACGACGGCCACCTCGCTTAGTGGTGGCGACACTATCTAGAACTTAACCATGAAAAACTGCATAAAACTGTAGGTCCCAATCAGTGAGTTTAAAACAAGAAAGCGCACAACTCATTGATTGTGAGAAGCTCTCCACAATCTCTTCATGGGGTGAAATGGTAAACGGTTATTTTTTTATTTTAGACATGACGGTACATTGAGTGAGAAAACAAGATTTTAACTTCTTAGCATGTTCACAACCCAAATACCTTCAAATGTCAGCCACCCTTTCACAGCTGCTCTATTTTCGGTTATGGAGCAAACTTAACCACCTAATTTATATTGCACTTGACTCAGCAGTTTTTTATTTTGTACCAAGTTTTCTCGCCTTTTTCGCATTCTTCCCCATAAATACCGCCACACAAAATCTTAATTAAATCTAAGCAATTTTACAAATTATAGCGCGTTGGTTATTGGACAGTTAATTGAATTAGATGACACTTTTTTTTGTGCTGAATGGTTAGCGCTAAAAACAGACACAAGTAAACCTCTTAATCATGGGGTATGTCAGGCGTCATCTTAAGCAAAACGCCAACGTCGTTGTCATCGTCAACAACATCCACAACATGACAATCTTTATCATTGTCAGCTGTTTTGCGTAAATGGTGCTGTCTTCTTTCAAGAGTTACTTTTAAGTTTATGATAAATGATATCTGTCCTAAGTTAACATAGGGTTAAGCCAAAACAACACAACACAAAAAAAAAACACACAGAAAAATTAAACTCAAAAAGTCAACTCAAGCAAGACGCTTTTTAACATATCATCGCTTCATCATTCATGGCGGTGAATCTTAAACTTTGTATTTGGGTGTTGTACATCTGTCTGTCCAACTCTTTGCCGAAACTCCATTTCTTTCAAAGATTATTATTTATCAGTTTTATGTCACAAAGTGACAAATACGAATGTCATTTAGTTTTGTTTGATTGCTATTTGTTTGCTTTCTGTGGGATCTTTTTTGACCAGCATTTACTGTTTTTTTTCTTTTTCTTGTCGTATGTTTGTGGTCTGATACCTTGATTGTGGGTTAAATGAAATTATGTTAAGATAACTCTTTCTACATCTTCATTATATTTCAATCATCATGGAGAAAAACATCCCAAAAACATAGAAATAATTAATTTTCTTTAAATATACTTTGTTTTGGAGATATTTCCGATTGTTTAAATGTTGTTGTGTTGAGGTCACCGTAATTAATTTAGTTACAAAAGTTGAGAAATTTAAGAAAATTTTTTAATGTTTAAATACTTCGTTTTTATGGTCTCTAAGATATTTTTAAAAGGACCATTTGTTTTATTAGTTCATATTTACAAACACTTTCCCTTAGTCGCTAAAGAGTCAAAATGAGTTAATGTTTAGTCATTAGTGTCTTGTTGCACGGTGATGAGAATTTTGCAAGATATGGGAAAATAGTTTTTCCTAGTAGAATGAAGGGTTTTTCAATAAGAGGCCTACAAAAGTTTTTTTAAATAGGACAAAACCGGTTTTAGATACCAATGAAATTCTTTATTCCTGTGAAAGTACGTTCGATGCCATTATGTATGGAACTTGATTTCTTTTGCATTGCCTCCATGGGCACGCTTGCAGTAGTCCAGACGCTGAACCCAATTTTCCAGACGCTGAACGGGTTTCAATCATAAATCGGCCGATACTGCTGCAAATTCACGTTCGATATTCGTACGTTGTTCATCAATCGTCCCTGGCTTGTTGGCATAGACCATAGACTTGACGTAGCCCCACAGGAAATAAACTAACGGCGTCAAATCTCACGACCGAGGCGGCCAATCAACTGGGCTATTTCGTGAGATAACACGTTCACCAAACTTGGTTTCCAATAAATTGATTGTGGCATTCGCTGTGTGGCTTGTGGCGCCGTCCTGTTGGAACCACATGTCCTCCAAGTCCATATTATCCAATTGGGGCCAAAACTATTCAGTTATCATTGACCGGTATCGATTCGCATTCACAGTAATGTGCCGGTCTTGATCATCACGGAGGCAGTATGGCCCAATGACGCCGCCGTTCCATAAACCGCACCAAACCGTAATTTTTTCGGGATGCAATGATGACTCATGGAATTAATTACTGCTGCAATTTCACGTTCAATATTCGTACGTTGTTCATCAATCGTCCCTGGCTTGTTGGCATAGACCATAGACTTGACGTAGCCACACAGGAAATAAACTAACGGCGTCAAATCTCACGACCGAGGCGGCCAATCAACTGGGCTATTTCGTGAGATAACACGTTCACCAAACTTAGTTTCCAATAAATTGATTGTGGCATTCGCTGTGTGGCTTGTGGCGCCGTCCTGTTGGAACCACATGTCCTCCAAGTCCATATTATCCAATTGGGGCCAAAACTATTCGGTTATCATTGAACGGTATCGATTCGCATTCACAGTAATGTGCCGGTCTTGATCATCACGGAGGCAGTATGGCCCAATGACGCCGCCGTTCCATAAACCGCACCAAACCGTAATTTTTTCGGGATGCAATGATGACTCATGGATAACGTGTGGATTGCTGTCTGACCAAAAACGCATATTTTGCTTATTGACGAAGCCATTCAGCCAGAAATGAGCCTCATCGCTGATTGTTCAGGCCTCTTAAAGTTGAGGCCACTGACTCCAAATTTCGGTAGTAAATTTTAATAATTTCGACTCGTTGTTGGCTCGTATATCTTTCCATGATGAAATGGCAAACCTTACTGAAGAGAAATGTCAAAAGAGCGGGAAAAAATATGGCGTTGTTTGCTGTCCCTATCGATTTACTTTTGTACCGCCTCTGTTGAAAAACCCGCTATAACGAACGCAAATCTTGGCCTCTAAAAATTAATAAATAAATGGTTTCCCGTTAACCTGTGCGCGTTCTGGTTTTGCACTCGCTGATTTGGACCTACAGTTTTACACGGGATCCGAAAGGTATTTTGAGAAGCTTTTTTTGACATCTATAAGAAGCGTTAACTCTCTTCCAAATTGCATTGCATTATCTCGGAATCCATTGACAGTATTACAGGTTACTACAATCAAAGCAGTTTCCAGTTCAAATATCGTCTTAAATAAATAAATGGTTTCCCATTACATCCCATGAAGGGACCGGGGAGAACTTCTCACAATCACTGAGCTGTGCGCTTTCCAGTTTTCACTCAGTGACTGGGACCTACAGTTTAAACCTATTCCGAAGGGTATTTTGAGAAGCTTTTTCATGGCTATATACTCGATAGTGTCGCCGTCCCTATGCGAGGTGACCGCCGCCGAAAGAAATTTCTTGAAGGTGGTCAGAGCAGGGATCGAACCCAGGATCTCATGTACAAGAGCCACGCACACTATCTATTGCACCACCGACGGGCACAATCTTACCTAATTTTTTACCCGATATCACCTCGCTGGTAAATAAATATTATTGACAAGAGTCGGGCGTTTACGTTAATCAATGTTAATCAACTGAGATCTCCGAGGATGTATTGTATTCCCTGATCTGCTTCCATTACGGTAGTTGTAAAGTTTTGATGTCTTAACATCTGTAGGGTAGGGCAATCAATCAAACTGAGCACATCCAAACAACACACAGCGTTAGCATCGCATACGTCAATAGCCTCTGCCTGAAAATAAGTATGATGGTATTGATGTAGCGGCAGCGAACAAACATGCACGTCGTCGTCGTCAAAAAGTATTGAATAGTATAGAGAACTCAAGTAACGAATTGTATGAATCAAAAGCACTGGTGGCATCTGGCGAATGATTCAAAACGTATTACACTCTTTTTGTCATAAGTTGGTCCATTCATAATGTTGATGTGAAACATTGATGCCCTTTTGAAACATTTATGCTCTTTGTATTGTCTTATGTAATAATATTGTCGCAATATTGTATTTAAATTGAAATATTCTATACAGCGAATAAGTCTCGAGTATGCTCATTTACTCAGACTCTCTACACGAGAGCGGAGATAGAGTGCAATAAGTTCTCTAAACTATTCAATATTTTTTTTTGTCGTCGCTCTGCTTATGGCAAAACAAAAACAATTAGTTCAGTGAGATAAATATTGCTTTGTTTCTTTTAACAGTATACATCTAATGTTAAAGCAGATGTAACAAAGAAGAAAGTGCAATAGCAAATGAGCCTTCAGCACAAAAACTACTCTTTTTTATTTTCGAATGTGGCATTTACTAATGTGTTCATTGAAATCGAACACTCATTGACTTTTGTGTATATTAAATTGTACATATGAGAATTACATTCGATCTTAGTTCCCTAAACACTAGGTAAGGTATTGGTTTCAGTGGACTCACTTATCCGTTGGGCTGCACTTAGTCCGTTGGGCTGCATGAGAGCGGAAAATGAGTGAAATAAGTTCTCTATACTATTCAATACTTTTTGTCTTCGCTCTGTTTATGACAAAACAAAAACAATTGTTTCAGCGAGTTAAATATTGCTTTGTATTCAGTTGTAAGCTAGCATTTAAGCAAGTAAGTCTTCGTCGCTCTATTTATGAAAAAACTAACAATCAGTGAGCTAAATATTGATTTATTTATTTTATCAATATAACACCTAATGTTAAAGCAGATGTAAGAAAAAAGAAAGTGCAATAGCAATAGTGCGATAGCCTTCAGCACAAAACTATTCTTTTTTTTATTTCCAATGTAACATTTACTAATATGTTCATAGAAATCGAACGTACTGTGTAACAAAAAGGTGTGAACACATCGCCCGTGAGTTCAAACACTCATTAATTTTTTTAGTCATAGCGGAATCGGTACCGCACGGTATTAAGTCTACTACAACTCTTAGGCCGGCTACGGGGAAATTTCCTAAACTTTAACTCCAACTCCGACTCCACCCGTCTGGATACATTTCTCACAGATTACTACCTACTATACAACGAGGCTATCAACACCCGCAGAAGGATAAACCATGGCACGACGAAGAATGTCGCATTGCAGTTGATGAAAAAGACGCTGCATATATGGCAACAAAACAATCAGTTACAACGCGTGGAGCAAGTTAGTGGTACAAGAGACTGAGAAGGGAGCAAAACAAACTATTTTCGAGGAAAAAATGGCTGTGGGAGTAGAGACAGACACAGAGTAAAATGACGGAAATATGCAGGCTCAATAATGAGTCCGGACTATTTTTCCGGAGGCTAAGGAGATCGAATAACGGTCCGATTAATAGCCTGCCCTTCTGCAAGTATTAGAATCGGAATATGGTGACAGATAAGCAGTGTGTGCTTAAAATGTGGACAGACCACTTTTCATCACTACTCTACTCAGATACTTCCACTGAAAATCAGGAGGTAATAATTGTGGAAGACAGTGTAGATTAGCGAGATTATAAGTTCAATCTCCCCAAAGACAGTGTAGATTAGCTAGGTTATAACTTCATTCTCCCGGCTTAAGAATACTAAAACCACTTGCGTGGATGGGCTACCCGCTGAGCTTTTTAAGGCCGGTGGCGAAAGACTGCTAGTGCACATGCATCAACATACATGCGGAATACGGTTGGGGGAATCTATACTTGAGGATTGAAGTCTCAGTGTACAATGTTCTGTATTTAAATAGGGTGATCCGTGTGTCTATTCCAACTATCGCGGTATCAGTCTTTTATTCATCGCGTACAAGGTCTTGTCGTGTGTATTATGTGCACGACTAGAGCCTATTGTTGAAAACCTGATTGGACCTTATCAGAGTGGTTTTAGAGCAGGGAAGTCTACGACTGACCAAATGTTCACGTTACGCCAAATCCTGGAAAGGACCTACGAAAAGCAAATCTATGCCTATTTATTTTTCAAACCAACACTCAGGGATGCCCCCAATAAATGCAGTGCATTGTCTTGGCGAAGGAAAATTGAGGTAGTGGAAGGTGGAAAGAGGAAGTAGTGTCTGTTGACATTTGCCTTGAATCTTTGTATGTCACAATTGGTGGGCAATTCACTAGTCGGAAGTTTATCCCACATACCAGCTGTACGGCCGACGAACGATTTCCCTCTAGTGCGAGTGCGGTCAACCGGCCACTCGATACAAATCGGATGAGGGTTATTGGAAAGCCGCGCACTTCGGCCAAATATCATATCACCATTATGTCGATTATAAAGCTGCTTTCGATAGCTCCACTCGTTGAAAATTATTTATTTATTTATTGGTAATATCATGCACAACAAAATTTAAAATCTTATAATTGTAGTGCAGGATCAGCATATGACTAATAATAAAATTAAACAATTATACGAAGCCCATATCTGATCTTGGAACTCCGGCAAATCTGATCCGCCTCTCTAGAATGACGCTGACCAACACCAAATCAGCAGTGAAGGTGGGGAAAACCTCGCCGAAACATTCTACACCAAATGAGGACATCAAGGCGACACACTTTCGTGCAACCTCTCCAACATCTTAATGGAGATAATATTGAGAAAAGCTGCAGTAAATACGAACAAGACCATTAATACGAAAAGCCATATGTTGCTGGCGTATGCTGATGACATAGACATCACTGGGCGAAATTTGCCAGAGGTAACTGAAGTACTTTGAAGTATTGAGCTTTAATGGGAGCAATACAAAATTTATGGTGTCAACGACTAGACAATCCACTCGAATTGGTTCGCACTTGAACGTCGACAACTAATTTAATTTTGAAGTGGTAAATGAATTGATATCCTTGGATCCGCCGTGAATTAAGACGACAACGTCAGCCTGGAGATAAATAGGAGAACTGTTCTTACAAATAAATGTTATTTTGGGCCCAGCAACCATTTTAAGAACAAAGCTCTCTCTCGGCAGACAAGAGTCCAGCTATACCAGACTCTCATTTTACCAGTCCGGGCATATGGCTCCGAAACTTGGGTCATATCGCAAGCGGATGGAAACCACCTAGGAGTATTCGAGAGAAAAATTCTACATAAAATATATGGTCCTGTTAAAGAAGACGGCGAGTACCGACGTTGCTGGATCCAAGAGCTATATAATTTGTATTCTGACATTGATATAGCTAGGCGAATGCAATTAGGCCAGTTGCGGTGGCTAGGCCATGTTATCAGAATGTATGAAGATGACCCAGCGCGAAAGGTTTGCGATAACGTACCCGATGGAAGCAGAAAGAGAGGACGACCAAGACACCGCTGGAAAGACAAGGCCGAAGAATCCCTCCGTATCCTTGGTGTTACCATACGCTGAAAAATAACGGCCCCAGGAGCATATTGCAGGAAACTTTTATATATTTTTGCAAGCATTATTTTCATGAATTGACGATTTGCTGCCTTTTTTCTTTCTTGTCTGTCTCGTTTTTGGTTTTAGCGGTTTTCCACAAACAAAGCCACATTTGGGTCTCTTAAAATATACTATAGCCAATTAATCATTGTGTTTTAAACATGTTATATTGTGTAACAAACACAATGTGTTTGGGCACAAGTATCGTATACTTGCGACAAGCTACAAACACGTTATAGTTGCATGCAAACATCGAAACATCGAAAAAATACAGATTTTCAGCCTGCAATTGGCGGAAAAAGGAGAAGGATAGAACTACACAATTTCCAAGTGATATTTGAAAAGTATCAATTTAATTTTGAAAAGTGTGAATAAAAATTTGAAAATTATATTTGAAATTTGAGATACATCAATTGGAATTTAAAAATTCTATATGAAACCTGAAACAAATCCATTGAAATTTAAAAAAACAGCAATTGATATTTAGAAAAACAGCAATTGAAATGTGAAAGACATCAATTGAAATTTATAACACATCAATTGAAATTTGAAACACATCAATTGAAATTTAAAAAACATCAATTTGAAATTTGAAAGACATCAATTGGAATTTAAAAGACATCAATTAAAATTTAAAAGACATCAATTGAAATTTAAAATTCGTCACTTGAAATTTAAAAATTATTAACCGATTTTAAGTATTAGGTTTTTAAATTTCAATTGGCGTATTTTAAATATAAATTGGTGTATTTTAAATTTCAATTGATATATTTCAAATTTCAGTTGATGTGTTTTATATTTCAATTGATGTTTTGTAAAATCCAATTGATGTATTTTTAATTTCAATTGATGTCTTCTAAATTTCAGTTGGTGCGTTTTAAATTTCAATTGATGTATTTCAAATCTCAAATAAAATTTTCAAGTTTCAATTGATGTATTTCGAATTTCAAGACAAATGTATAAATTTCAATTGATTTTTTTCGAATTCCAATTGGAAACGGTGTAGTTGGAGAAATATGTTAAAACTTTTAAATTTATTTATAAATTTGTTTAACTAATATATGTAAGGCCTCTGAATTCATGAGGTTGTAAAATAGTAAATAAAGATGATAAAGAGGAAAATGCCATAAAAGAATATTGTGCATTAAATACATATTTCGTGCATATTTTACCGATATTTAACATATTTTGCATATTTTGGCATATTATGCTATAAATGCATATTTAACACTAATTCAAAATCTCAATTGGAAATGGTGTAGTTAACATGGAGAAGGAGAAATATGTTAAAACTATTTGAATTTATTTATTTACTTGTTTAATTAATAAAGGTAAAAAAAAAAATAAGATGCCATAAAATAATATTATGCATTAAATTCATATTTCGTACATATTTTCAGATTTTTTGCATATATTGCATATTTTTGCATATTATGCTATAAATGCACATTTTACATTAATTCAATTTTTAATGCATATTTTCAGATTTTGTGGACATTTAAGCACATTTTGTATAAAAGCATATTTTGCATTAAATGCATATTTTGTGCATATTATCTTATATTTTAGGTAGATTCATATACCATCTAGAAATAGTCACAAAACATGTATTTTGTGCAAAATTTGTAAATATGCATAAATACGCAATAACAAAGCCATGTAAATTTATTGCAAATAGCTTGATTCGCAAAAAAAATTAATCAACCAAAATTTCCTTGGGCTGGATTTCCAAATCCTACTTATATCAGGTGTAAAATATATTACCTTTTAGCCATTTTTTTAATGGACTTCTTAGGCCCGCGTCTCTCTAATACTACATGAACACATACTACATGTTACTGTGGTAAATTCTTTGATAACAAGTATTTTTGGTTCTGTGTTGGAATTCCACACAATATAACATCATACATAGATGACATTAAACGTAGACATACCGCATAATGTTCTAATGTTATATTCACAAATCCTTGTACACTTTCTTACCAAACACGCACTAACATACCCGGACTCGCGCATGGAAGTCTGCGTACACATGTGTCATTTCGTCTCAATGTCCATGTGAGTTCATGTGTACTGTTTGTGGCCTGTTTTTTTTTTAGCATATCACTGTGAAACAAAAGAGAGAACTGCGATGTTTCTTTGTATGGGTATCATACTTCGTATTGTATCTGCACTAGGTATCCTTTGTGTTTGCCATACGCCAACAATGGTAACACCAATACAATGAACTACACAACAAACCATATCAACAACATGGAGCGTATTAAGGGGAGGAAGAAAGACAGCATCAACATAAAGGTGGCAACAAAATAATAATGGCCTTATTGTCACGACTTCTTTAATGTTGTTTTATCAATATCATAATACAATTGTCTTTCACCAAAAAAAAAAAAAATTCGACCTAACACACACACATATAATTTCACAAATATACAAATACACATAACATACACATCGCAATTTCGCAAAAGTGTGGTGAATTTAGCGCTTCTATCAACCAATTTCCGTGTCTGAACCGGCACATTTTCGATAAAGATGTCATAACTTTTGGGCAAATGTGAGGCTGTTTCATTAAGATCTGGTTAAAACGATCGCCATCTGAATGATATAATATTGTTTGAAGTCGCTACCATTGAAAATCGCTAACGATTGCTTCCAGCGAAATTATCATAGCTCTTAAAATATACTAACCACCTCAAGGATATCTTTAATAAAGGGTGTCTCAGTAAGGATGCAGTTTTTCATTTTAAAATAGAAACAGGCATTTTTGAAATATTTGTGATTTTTCTATTGGATTGTAAAGAAGGCATATTCCGATTAAGTACGGAATAATACATCTGTCAACTGGCCCCTACGGTTCTGATGATAGGCCATTATCCATTTCATGCAATTTTCCATGACTTTTTCACAGAGATGTGGCTGTACCTCACCGATGACGCGGTAGATTTCCGATTTGTTCTCAGGAATTATTTCTGAATTATTCGCATAAACCCGAGTTTTCAAAAAAAAACCCCAAAGAAAGAAATCGCACAGCATTAAATCGCATGATCTTGGTGGCCAGTTTACACCAGAATTTCTTGAGGTAATTTATTCTACAAATCGCTGCTGTAATAAATCTCATTGTGTCATTCGCTGTGTCACAGCTGGCGCCGTCTTGCAGAAACAGCATTTCGTCCAGTTCCATGGCGTTCAGTTGAGGCCACAAAAAATCGTTTATCATGTTCCAGTCACTGCAATTTCGGCCTCATCTTCCAAAAAGGAAGGCCCAATGACGCCTCCTGGCTAAAATCCGCACCAGACAGGTGCTCGTTTTGGGTGCATTTGTATTTCATGGATTGAATGAAGATTTTCTGAGCCCCAAATTGGACAATTTTGTGTATTCACCAAGCCATTCAGATGGAAATGTGCTTCATCGAAGAATATGAGTTTGTTTTGAAAAATTGGCATTGACTTCACTTTGCTCCATTACTAATTGAACGAATTGCCGGCGTTTTTGGGATCTGCTGGTTTGAGGTCCTGAGTAAGCTTCAATTTTGTACGCCTGAAGGTGGAGGTCTTTTGTCAAAATTCGTTGCATAATGCTTCGTGAAATTTGAAGTTTTTGAGAACGATGCAGAATAGATGTTTTCGGGTTTTGGGCGACGCTCTCGCTTACCGCAGCAAATTTTCCACGATATCGACCAATGTCTTCGAATGGTGGACACATTAGTTGCACTTTCTCGACTCAAAATTCTTCGATATTTGCGAGCGGTCTCATCATAACATTTCAAGTTTTTGTAATAACTATTCACAATTATAACACGTTGTTCTCTCGTAAAGCGCTCCATTTTTAATAATCGAAGTAAACATATTTGACAGCTGCGAAATTTCAGAGTTGCCACATGCACAAAAAAATGACACTAAACTTAAAAAGTGAATTGATTTCCCTCATATTTAAAATACTTAACTTAATCTGATTTCCGCTTCTAGTTACACCGCTGTATTTGATTTAATCAAGACACTTCAAAGATTGTTTATATTTGTACGTAATAGCGGATACAATGGTAGGTACACAAAGAAAAATCACGCTGCCATAATTGAGCGCTCCAGAAGTTAAATGCTTTGAATTTCGATTTTTTATTCGATTACTCTAATTATTTCAACACGTGTTCGTTATGGAAGTTAACACATGGGCGTAGGCTCGATTTCATGTGTTCGTATGTGAGGGTTATTTGTTCTATGTATGTTCGTCTTATACAGTGAGTGATTGTGTATGTATGCATGTAGCTTATATGGTTCGTACCGCAAGTCTAAGGGATGTCGGATATTTTGTAGAAGATCCTCTTAGTCAGCCTTTCACCAATTTAGACAATTTCATATCAATGATATTATTACACTGGTCCTATGGGCTGAGCTGGTTATTAGCTCAGTATCCATATATGTAGATTACTTTTCCTCCCGAAAATTTTCACAGTGATGAAGGAATGTAAACGAATATATTTTGCATACATCAGAGGTAGCTATGGAAGTTGTAACTCAAGTAAGCGTAAAGTTCTGCGGGCCTAATATCGAGTCCGTCGGTGGTGAAATGGTAAGTGTACGCGTCTGATGTACATAAGATCCTGGATTCGATCCCTGCTCTCACCACCTAAAAGTCCTTCCGGCGGCGGTCATCTTGCTTAGTCACGGCCACATTTTCGAGACTTCCTATGAAAAGCTTCCCAAAATTCCGTTCAGAATGTACGGTTATAAATTGTAGATCCAAATCACTGAGTATGAACCTACAAAGCGCACAGGTCTCTGGTTGTGAGAAGCTCTCCCCAATTCGTTCATGGGATGTAATGGGCGGCTATGCGAATAATCGCTCAAGTGAAAATCGCCCAAAACGAAAAATGAACAATGACCCAAAATTTTTGGGTGTTTTTTCATTAAGAAAAAAGACCCAAAAAAGAGGTAAAATTAAGAACATTCGCCCAAAAATATAAATCCAATTTATGAACAAACCCCACTATTTTCTGCTGATTGTTCATAATGATAAATCTCCCAAGACTGTAGCGAACAACCGCCCAATTAAGTAAAAGGGCGAATTTACATTTTTAAAAATTTGGGCGATCATTCATCATAAACAAACACCCAAAAAATCAAAAATACCAAAACACCCAAACACGATGAAGAATCGCCCAATTTTTTTCCGCCGTAATGGGCAACTTTTTTTTTATTCCTTCGCTGGTTATACATCGCATGAGTGAGCTTAGGCAATGGTAGTGTACACGGCTCTTGTGCTTTACATGAGAACGGGTTCGATCCCTGCTCTGGCCAACTTAGATTTCTCACCTCGCTTAGTGCCTATCGAGTACTTAGCCGCGAAAAAGATACTCATAATTCTGTGCGGAACCGGTGTAAAACTGAAAGTCCCAAATATGAACTGTAAGGCTGGAAAACGTACAGATCACTGCTTGTCGGAATCTTACCCGATATAAAGTCCCCGATATAAGGGTATAGGTGAATTCCTGCTCGGAAATGCCGTCAATAAAGGAAGTGCCAATGATACTCATGGTTTCTAGTACTGAGCCAATGGCGATGAATATGGTTTTGAAAGTCAGGTGGCCATCAAGGCCATAAAATCAGTTTTCCTGAACTCCATATCAACCCGACATCCTAGAATTTTTTTTTCAATTAGTTGAGAAGGGAAAAAAAGAAGATTAAATATTAAAAATCACCAATATACACGAGGAAGTATCTCTACAGCGATTGCAGATTCATCAACAAGATGAAGCTTTACATTATTCTATTTATTAACGTCTCCTGGTGGAGGACGAATGTCATGCCTAGCCTAGTAGAAGTATTTTCAAACGATAGCAGCTAAGCATATCAAAAGCCAAGTACGCTGCAAAAAAACGGCCTCTGTAACGTATTCTGCAGCAATCTTGTATATGTGTTGAACGCACTTCAAACATTCATATGTTTGCAAGTCCAAACACTTACTTACTTATCCGGTCTCGAACAACCCCGGGGCGTCAGGGACCTTACAAACCGAAGATAATATGTTTCGCCAACCAGTTCGATCTTTTGCTTTATTTCTCCAGTTGGCAATGCCAAGTGTTCGCAGGGATTCGTCAACCTGATCCCTCCAGCAGAGTCTTGGTCTTCCTATTTTTCGTCTTCCTTCGAGTTCGGTTTCGAAAACCCTTCGTGCAGGGTCAATGTCACGATAAAGCTCATACAGCTCATGATTCATGCGTCGCCGATACTCCCCGTTGTGCACTATAGGGCGATAAATTTTTCGGAGTATTTTTCGCTCGAAGACTCCTACAGATGTTTCGTCTGCCTGCGATAGGACCCAGGATTCTGCGTCATAAAGGTTGAATGAGAGTCTGCTGCAGCTGGACTTTTTTTACTCGAAAGAGGGCTTTATCTCTAAAGTGCTTGCTTAGTCCAAAATAACGTCTATTCCCTAGCACAATTTTCCGCTTTATCTCAAGGCTGACGTTGTTTTTTTTTTGAATACGGCAGATCCGAGCTATATAAATTCGTCCACTAAGTCGAAGTTATAACGGTTATCAACGTTCACGCTTTGGTCTAATCGCGTGGAGGATATTTACATCATCAACATACGCGAGCAGCATGTGGCTTTTGCTGCTGATGGTTTTATTCATGTCGACTGCAGCCTTTCTCATAATGATCTCCATTAAGATGTTAAAGAGATCGCACGACAGGGTATCACCTTGCCTGAGGCCTCCCATAGTTTCGAAAGGTTCGGTAAGATCCTTACCAACTCTCAATGCCGATTTGGTGTTCGTCAGGGTCATCCTGCAAAAACATATGAGTTTTGCAGGTTATGGTTATGGTTATTGGTTATGCGATCACTTACAAACTATTCCCGCATTTATTATCTTGTTCTCGAGAGAGCATAAACAGTGCAGCAAACACAGCTGTATTTGTATCACAAACACATATACATTTGGGCCGCAAACACATATATTATAACCTATTGATCATAGTTGTTCAATTATGTTATATTGAATAGCAAACACAATGTGTTTGCATACAAGTATATTAAATTTGCGACGAGTTCCAAACACGCGTTATGTTTGCATCCAAACAACAACAAACGATAGATTTTTCAGCATGTGGAGGTTCCGGCTTATATGTTACAACATAGAGGTCAAGTCAGTACTTAAGGATAAGTCGTCCTTCGATTCTATGGTGAAAGACTGTGATAAACGTAGAACTATTGATTAAAATTGCCTTAATTTTCCGAAAACGTTGTCCTTTTGCTTGGTATTGGCAACACTTTTTGGCCCAAAAAACGAATCGCTATAGAGTGGATCCTTTTTCTTTTGAGAGGGTTATTCTTGTAACAGTTGTTGATAAATACAAACAAAAACACATACACACTAACACGATGTTAGCTGTAACTGGATGTACACGAGCGTTGTAGTGTGAGTTGCAAACACATACTCATGTATATGCATACACTTACACTTATTGGGTTATGTTTACGTGTGTATTGGTTTATGGTTTTCACGTGTATTATTGTCTGTCGCCATTATTGTGTGTTAGTGTGTTGCTGTTCACAATGTTTGTTGTAACACGTACGCTATCATTATGATGTCGCAAAGGATAATAATGCATGTACGTGTGTAAGTGAGTAAACACGTGTGCGTGTGTGTGTATGTGTGTGAGGAGTCCTTTTAACAAAAATTTAAAGATAAGACAACACTCCCTCCAAACACCTAAAAGAGTCATTTAAACTGAACTAACAAAATGGAATTGTTGGCACTTTTAGATGTACGGGAATGGCTTTAAATGCTTACAGAATATGGTGGGTGGCTGAGACGAATGAATGGCAAACATTTTTGTTTTATAAAGGGGAGCAATCTATGGATTTGCAGAATATTCGTTAGACAAAAAATACTCATAAACATTAAAATATCGAGGTGATAAGAGATAACAATTTCGTGGACACTTTATATAGGGAGAAGCAGGGAAAATATAAAGTTTGGAGCGATAACCATAAGAGATTAAAGTACAAATTTATGACGGTTATATTTTTAGAAAATACTTTTTCCCCCAAACTTTTGGATTTTAAAGAGAATTTCATTAACTGAAACAATAGTTAAATATGAAAACATCATATCTACTACACTGTTGTAAGACTTTCACATTCGATTTCAAATTAAACATTTTTGAAGTCAAATTTTTCAATTATACCAAATTTATATTTTGATTAAATTAATATCCATTGCATCAACAACAGGAACGAATGTGCGAAAATGTTCAACGCTTCAATGAATATCTACAGTGCGGCGATGAAATTTGTACAGAGGGATTCTCACCACTAGAGAAGATTACAGGCCGAATTGCAGAGCAAATGCTTACAGAAATCTGACACAATGTAAGAAACGGGTTTTTCAATAAGAGCGCAACAAAAGTTTTTTTTTAAATAAAACAAAACCGGTTTTAGATACCAATGAAATTCTTTATTCCTGTGAAAGTACGTTCGATGCCATTATGTATGGAACTCGATTTCTTTTGCATGGCCACCACGGGTACGCTTGCAAAAGTCCAGACGCTGAACCCAATTTTCGACGGTTTTCAAGCATAAATCGGGCGATACTGCTTCAATTTCACGTTCGATATTCGTACGAAGTTCATCAATCGTCGCTGGCTTGTTGGCATAGACCATAGACTTGACGTAGCCCCACAGGAAGTAATCTAACGGCGTCAAATCGCACGACCGAGGCGGCCAAATGACTGGGCCATTTCGTGAGATAACACGTTCACCAAACTTGGCTTCCAATAAATTGATTGTGGCATTCGCTGTGTGGCTTGTGGCGCCATCCTGTTGGAACCACATGTCCTCCAAGTCCATATTATCCAATTGGGGCCAAAAATATTCGGTTATCATTGAACGGTAGCGATTCGCATTCACAGAAATGTGCCGGTCTTGATCATCACGGAAGAAGTACTGCCCAATGACGCCGCCATCCCATAAACCGCACCAAACCGTACATTAAATATTCATGGTATTAAATATTCATTATATCAACGAACAGTTTCGCACACCCGACGATTTTTCCTTGCTGGAGTAAATAAAGGGTTATTCAACAGAGACGCTACAAAAGTAAATCGATAGGGACAGCAAACGACGCCATATTTTTTTCCGCTCTTTTGACATTTCTCTCCAGTAAGGTTTGCCATTTCATCATGGAAAGATATACGAGCCAACAACGAGTCGAAATTATTAAAATTTACTGCCGAAATTTGGAGTCAGTGTTTCCATGCCAGTGAGACAAATAAGTGCCCGTAGCGTCGAGAATATTGCTGCCGCTGAGGCTTTAGTTCAAGAAAGCCCAAATGTGTCTCTCACACGTCGTTGTCAAGCGTTGGGCATCTCTGTGACATCGTTGTGGCGAATTTTGCAAAAAGATCTTGGCCTAAATCCCTACAAGATCAAATTGGCGCAAGAACTCAAGCCGCTTGACCACCATAAGCGTCGCAAATTCGTGAACTGGGCTGAGCAACAACTTGAAAATGATTCGGATTTTCATTGGAAAATCATTTTCAGCGATGAGGCTCATTTCTGGCTGAATGGCTTCGTCAATAAGCAAAATATGCGTTATTGGTCAGACAGCAATCCACACGTAATCCAAGAGTCATCATTGCATCCCGAAAAAATTACGGTTTGGTGCGGTTTATGGGCCGGCGGCGTCGTTGGGCCGTACTTCTTCCGTGATGATCAAGACCGGCACATTACTGTGAATGCGAATCGCTACCGTTCAATGATAACCGAATATTTTTGGCCCCAATTGGATAATATGGACTTGGAGGACACGTGGTTCCAACAGGACGGCGCCACAAGCCACACAGCGAATGCCACAATCAATTTATTGGAAGCCAAGTTTGGTGAACGTGTTATCTCAGGAAATGGCCCAGTCATTTGGCTGCCTCGGTCGTGCGATTTGACGCCGTTAGATTATTTCCTGTGGGGCTACGTCAAGTCTATGGTCTATGCCAACAAGCCAGCGACGATTGATGAACTTCGTACGAATATCGAACGTGAAATTGAAGCAGTATCGCCCGATTTATGCTTGAAAACCGTCGAAAATTGGGTTCAGCGTCTGGACTTCTGCAAGCGTGGCCATGGTGGCCATGCAAAAGGAATCGAGTTCCATACATAATGGCACCGAACGTACTTTCGCAGGAATAAAGAACTTTAATGGTATCTGAAACCCGTTTTGTTCGTTTTAAAAAAACTTTTGTAGCGCTCTTATTGAAAAACCCGTTATATGGCTTAACTACACCCTTTATGCTGCGAGCACCTCAACGCCGAATTGGATGAAATGGGAAAGATAACGATAGTATGCTACACCTTCCTCACCATTTTGAACTTTTTGCAAAACCTAGTTTGGAACATCATAGACTAAATGATTGGAGAAGCATTTGTATACAAGACAGGAAAAATCCAATGGACTAAGGATAGTGCTGGGACCACAAAGGAGGCTTAAGCTTATGCACATATGTATCATAGACCGTTTTGTGACCCATTTAATGGCATTTTGTTAGGTTGGTTTGAGAATTGGAGAATTGGGGGGAGCTCAATCAATATGGTGGGCACAGCACGCAGGCAATTACCTATGTAAGCTCGATTGGAGCAAACATATTTATTTTACCCTAAATACTCTTGTATTCAGGCTCGCGGTTGATCTTAAAGGTTGATAGTTTTCCCAAACAAAACAAGTTTTACCGTAAACACACTACGTTTTGCTGAAAACGAACTTTCATTTACACCAAAATTCTCTGAATTTACTCTTGCGGCAAATGAAGAAACGCGTTTTTGACAAAGCTGACTACTCTTCTAAATTGCGTCTCTCCTTCTTGAGAGAGTACAAGTTTATACAAACACACTCATACTCTACCTTATCCCTTGAATTGAGTCTGTCTTCATTGAACTAAATCATATAATCCCATCTCAATGCTAAAGTTTCGTTCGCCGTTGGTCAATGCATGCGATGCCTCAGTGGATAGACGTATGGGCTGGCAATTCCTGGGATAAAAAATTTGTAATTAAAATTCCATAAAATACTGATCTTCCATCCAAAATAAACCCTATTCTATCGAATGTCGATTTTTTGGAGGAATTGTCTTTTAGCAAGGACGAAAAATCATTACCGTCTAGGGTGTCAACATCTACTCTGAGAGTGCTGCAACTTTCAAATGTCTGCAATCTATATTCCTGACTTTAAGAACTGCAGACAACTTCGGCGCATCTCTACATGATATAGCCAACCACTACGGTATTCACCTTAAGTTGGTGCCGAGAAAGATGAAGTCGGCTTCATAGATCTCATGACATGATGAGGATATTGACTACCCTACTTTTTCCACTGAATATATAAGTAGACCACGTGGGTATGCCCTTTTCTATATGCAAGCTCATGCTTAAAACCAAAACTATTATACATCCGTACGATAGAACGTATCGTGGCACTCAATGGGCATATCAAGTTATGACCTGAATCATCCTGCAAACCTCATGTCCATTCCCAGACAAGACATCTGTATGTTAGCAGCTGTGATCACTGCACACTGTTTAATAGGCAGACTGCAAAACCTGTGGGACTGCAGATGAGGTCTATGGCGTAGAAAATATCATGTGCTACCGTCCTGCTATTTAGCCGTGATCACTGGACACTGTTTAATAGACAGACTGCCAAAGGTGTGGGTCTGCATAGGAGGACGAGAGCGTTGAATATATCATATGCTATTGCCCGGTGTTTTGTGTTCGTAGGAGCCAATAGCTAAAATCTTACTTCGTGTTAAATCTGACAGAGTTTCAGGGAGTTAAGCTGAATTGGTTTGTCAGGCACTAATGTACGCCTCTTTTTCAGCCACATCGTGGAATATCGGGATGAAGTGTCTCATGGCTTGAACACCCTATGCCAATTTACAGTTTCAGTATGACGTCCTGTGGTTGTGACCTCAATGGATTAACTATGTTAATAGTGACTGCCATTTCATCCAAATCTTAACAACTGACATTTTTCATTTATCGCAAAAGTCTTTTGAGTTTGGAGTAACTGTAACTCCTTTCCTTTAAACGACAGGATAGTCTATGGAACCATTCAATTTTTAATCGCTTTGTATGGCCGATTTTGATTTTAGGTGTTAGGTTAGTATAAAATATTTGTGGGTTCCTCGCAAGGAAGCTCGCCCAAGTAGCAGTAATGCCGTTTTGAATAGCCACGTTACCCTGAAACGGAAACAAAGAATCGAAGATTACCTACTTATACCAAATTACACGCTGAAAATTGTTTAATGTTTTTGTTGTTTGGTTACAAATTTAACGTTTATGTAGCTTCTCATAAATATATTATACTTGTACCCAAACAGATTGAGTTTGCTATTCAATATAACATGTTTGGGACAAAGTGAGTAACAAAGTAATATGTGTTTATGACCCAAATATGTTAATTTTTGTTAAAAACTGTAAACTTGTTAAAAAGTAGCAGATCTTCAATTCACGAAAACAATGCTTGCAAACATGTACATGGTTCCTGCAATATGTTTAATGGGGCCGTTTATTTCAGCGGGTTAGAAGTAGACAGAAGTCAATACTCCCAAGTTCCTGTAGTCCATTAACAAAAGGTCTTTCCCAAAGTAATCCTCCTTATGTTTGCAAAGTCTGGGCACTGTAGGAGATAGTGTTCGGGGGTTTCCTCCCTAACGTCGTTGTCGCAACTACGACAGTAACACCTGTGTTGTAGTCCAATGTTGGCAGCATGTGTACCAAACGTCCACTGATCTGTAATGGCAGCTGCCATTCTGGCTGTTCAGATTCATCAGGAGCTCGGTTCTTTAACCATCATATCTAGGCCATATAGATACCGCGTAGAAATGAAAATATAAATGTGAAAATTCTCCATTTAAATGGGCTTTAAATGCCCGACTTTTGCCATTTGAATGCCATTTAATATGAACATTTTCTCTGAACATTTAAATTGATCATTGAAATGACGAGTGTGAATGAAACTCGACCTAAGTGTCTTTAATCCCCTTGAATTGTATTGACTTCGTTGACATAAATTCTGTCGAGCCTTTTCCTTTTTGTACACATACATGTCATATTGATTTTATTTCCTGTTAAAGGAATACAAGAAAAAAGGAAGTAAATCATTCATATAAATATTTATTTGCATAAAGATATAAGGCCAAAAACGAGCACCAATACCCACTCACATTACATATTATATACATAATATGAACATTTGGATTTTTTTTTTGTCAATGTAAGCATTTCCTTCCCCAAGAGGTGCTGCCTCTCATTTGTCAGATCCTCCAAGGAATATATTAAAATCACTTTGTATGCAATAAATTCATAGAAAATATATGAATTATTCCGTTTTATGGTTCTACCCGCTGACTACGTCACACACACTCTCTCTCTCTATCTGTCTCTCTACCAACTGCAAGTGTTAGTGTCAGCATATACACGTCTGCAGCCAAATGTCCTTATGCCCATATGTGTGTATGCGTGTGTCATAGGAATATATATGTATATGCCTTTAATATAAACTTTAATACATATACAGTGTACGTAGTACATGTATTTGTATTTATACATGTGTTGTATCCCACATAGACGGATGTGTAAATACGTTCGTGCATACACGTTACTCGTATGTCATCATAAACAAATTTTCGCATAAATGTCACGTACATTTAAAATTTCTCTATTATATTTCTTTTCTCTTGGTGTTTTTTTTTTTTGTGTGAAGCGAAAACTTTGTGCATTATATGTGTTTATATTTCGCATGAAAATTGGATTAAATCTTTATTTAAATATGAGTGAAAATTCATTTCAATGTTGTATTTATATTTTGCCTTTAACATAAAATGTAGTTGCGTGTTTAAATAAAGACTTGTTGGAATTGTTATTAAGCTTTCGAGGAAAATCTTAAATTGTAATCACTCTGCTATACGAGGCTTAACATTTAAAAATAATGAATATTTTTGTCCTTTGAAAATCATTGGCTTACCAAGAAAGTGGCCTATTGAAATTGAAGGACATTGATGTAAGGTGTTTTACATCCTGCTGTACTCGGTAGCTTAAATCCTGACGAATCAATACATGCTCCACAAAAGGTCCCCTAGGACATTAAGCTTAACTCACAGTAATCTTGGTTTCTTTTGAAAACTTCTCATTTGATGTTTCATTATACAGATAAATATTACACTTGTGTACCAACATATTGTGTTTGGTATCCAATATTATATGTTGGAGACACACTGAAAACTGCTGAAACCATAAACGTAGCAGACAAAAACGAAAGAAGAATGCAGCAGACCTCCAATTCATGAAACAATGCTTGCAAACATAAATACTTATATACATACAAAAATTACATGAGGTGTCAGTGGACACCCGGTTGGAACGAAGTTCCTTTCGCTATAAATTATGTACTAGTTAGTTCCATCACGCCTAAGGCGACCGTTGAAAAACACGATAATTTAAATGAATCTTGAAGAAAGGATACTTTTTGTAAAATGATGATGATTTTATTAAGAAACCAATTTATTTATAGAATTTATTTTAAAAAAACGTATATTGTTAGGTCCTTTTTGTAGGAATATGTCCTTTTTTAAAAAGAGGTACTTCTTTTATTAAAAGAATTATATATATTATTATATAGAATGTGTTTTTTTAAAAAAAAAGTATCTTTTTATATCCTTTTTGTAAGAATATGTATCATATTTTCCCGAAAAGGTTATGTTTTAAAAAGAGGTACTTCTTTTATTAAAGGCTAAAGCTGTTTCTAAGAAAAGGTACTATTTTTAAGAAGAAATATTTTACGTAGGAAAAAGCCATAAGAGTATGAATTTTTTTCACAAAGAATTACATTTTTTTTAGAACAGTTGCTTTTTAAAGAAGTGGTACTCTTTTTAGGAAAAGGTTATTGTTGTAAGAAAATGTACTTATTTTCAGAAAGGCTACATATCTCAAAAAAAGAAAAGTTATTAGTTTATTTTTAATGAATGAGAAAAGTTATTAGTTTATTTTTAATATAATGAAAATATCAAGTGGTTCGACTGTTTTTTTCTAGATTTATTAAATTTTCCCAATATTTCGAATAGCATCGCTAATCATCCTCAGGGTTCTATATACAAAAATATTTAACATTAATAACATATTGATCACAAAACGATTGCCAATAATTACTTGTCTTATAAATCACAAAAAACAAATTACTCGTACGCAATGTGTCGATATATTTGAGCGCATCGGTCAGTGTCGGTCTTGTAATTGAGTCTTTTCTCTAAGGGAAAGTTAATTATGTGAAACATTTCGAGAGTGAGTCGTCGTGAGGAATGTGTCGCCTCCACTAAAATGTTAACATCGTCAAAGTTAGGATTATGACCCGTCACAGCACAGTGGGCCGCTAATGCCGTTTTCTGTTCCATAGGTTTATAGGTTTGTAGGCCTTGTGCATTAGAACGTGGGTTCTATCCCTGCTCTGACCACCTATAACTTCTTTCGACGCCAGTCACCTCGCTTAGTGACGGCGACATTATTGAGTACTTGCCATGAAAAAGCTTCTCAAAAATACCGTGCGGAACCGGTGTAAAATTGTAGGTCCCAATCAGTGAGTGTAAACTAGAACGCGCACAGCTCACTGGTTTGTGAGAAGCTCTCCGTAATCCCTTCATGGGATGTAACGGGAAACCATTTATTTATTTATTTTAGATATATAGGTGGCCTTTAAATCTGATTTGTGGGAAGACAGTCTTGTCTTCAATTTTTCCATCGTGGTGCCAACATATACCTTTTGGCATATGTCAGTCTTATCCCCATTGCATTTTATCTGAAACACAATATTAGACTTATACTTTTCCGTCACTTCGGACTTTGTCCGGCTAAATAATAATCTGCTCAGGGTATTGTGTGATTTCAAAGCCAACTCATATCACCCTTTGTCATAGATATCGGAATGCTTCAGTCTCTCGGAATAACCAGGTCTATGCGTCAAGGATTTGTGTGGTGTTGCGTCTGGTTGATCCTCTACTCGTTCCATAAATTGTTATATTTTTTTAAGCAAAGGTTTTGTTTTCAAGAAAAGGTTTTTTTTAAAAATGGGAATTTTTTTTAGAATTGGTCCTTTCTTCAAGAATAGGTACATTTTTAAGAGTAGGTACTTATCCCTTGAAAAGTTATTTTGTTTCACAAATAGGTACTCTTTAAAGAAAAGGTAGAAAATGTATTTGTTTTAAGAAAAGGTAATTATTTTAAAAATAATTTCTTTTTAAGAAAAGGCAATTTATTGTAAGAAAATGTACTTTTTTAAGATACTTAGTACTTACTGTTTAAAAAAAATATTTTTTTAAAGAAAAGTTACTTTTTTAAGAAAATATAGTTTTTTAAGCAAAGGTACTTCTTTAAGATAAGATATTTTTTTTAAGAAAGAGTACTTTGTTTAAGAATATGAATATTTTTTTGAGAAATTTACTTTTTTTAAGAAAAGACACTTATTTAAGAACATTTTATTTTTTGAAATTCTTCACTTTGGCTTTCCTAAATTTATTTTTTATTGGGTTCAAAACTACGATATATAATAAATATTGCTTACAGGTTCCACGTAGAAAACTTCACATTAAATAAGAAATTTCCCATCATATGTTAGTCTAGGCACAAACCAAAAAAAAAGTACCCAATGTAGTTGATAATACTGGATTGTAGCATAATTGTGTTAAAAGAAAGTTGTTTAATTTTTTTCCATTTAGCCCCCATCCCGCAACGTGCGGTAAGGAACCTCGTTCCAAAATTCTGTTTTTTTGGAAGCTCTATTTCTGATGGATCCATGTTTCGTCCACGGTAACGAAACAGCGCCAAAAGCCATTTGGATTGTGGTTGAACATCGGCACACTCTCCATTCAAGTGGACGCACGGTTGCACTCATCTTCGCGTGTGAGTAATCGCGGCAGCCATTGCGCGGATAACTTTCTCCAAGTCCAAATACCCGCTCAGTTGAGTTGCCTATAACCTCAGCCACCTCACGCAATTTCATTGTAATTACAAGAATGTTATCGTCCGTTGCGGTATCTACACTATTGACTACGAGGGAAGTTGAACAGTCACAGAGCTTTTAAACAGACCTTGTCATTACAGCAACTCCTGCTGCAATCTATCACTCAGTAATGAATAACTTTTTGTTAAGATTGCACATATGGGTTACCACACTCTGAAAAATCTATCATGTTTTGGTGTTTGGATACAAATATAACATGTGTTTGGAGCTTGTCGCAAATATAATGTACTTGTGCCCAAGCACAATGTGTTTGCTATTCAATATTACATGTTTGCGACACAATGATTAATATGTTATAACATATGTGTTTGCGAGCCAAATATATCTGTGTTTGTGACACAAATACAGGTGTGTTTGTTGCAGTGTTTATTCTCTCTCGAGAGCAAAAGAATAAAAGAGGGGCAACGAGTGTTTATATCTTGTAAGTGTGTATCTGTAGTTTTGCATTATTCTCTCCGTGAGTGATTCATAAATATTTCGGAATGTGCGTGTAAACTTCAGATGAAGTCAGTGTTTCTTATTTTGACGGATGTATTTCATTTTAATTTCATGTATTCAGTGGCCAGTGGTTAATCGGTAAGAGGTTATCAAAAGCGCTTGATCAGTGAAAAAAGGATAAAGAAACGCTCGGATGGTTAAATGCTTTGTGATGTTGCCTCGCTTTTTGGGTGTGTGTTTCGCATATATTTATGTGTGCTACCAAAGTGAGAAACGATTTTGTGGAAAGAAACTGGAGGGGGCAACAACGTGAATCCCTTTTTCTGCCCGAGCATGGTAGAATTATCTATCGGGTAAACGCGTCAGCCCAGCTGATTTGTGGTTTTTTCATCTTGTCCGTCGGTAAGCTGTCAAATTCGATTTTGTTTCTCTTTGTTTATTAATAAAGTTCAAAGAATTTCAACTAAAATGCAATTTAATAGCATAGACTTTGTATCAAGTAAGACAATCACATTTTGTGTACATAGTGGTTTTCATTATTCAGCTAATTTTGACAGCTTAACGACGGATTTGCTAACGCGACTACCTAATAGATGATTCTACCATGTGCCCGAGCCTCTACTGAACAAATTGGAATGGGGGACGATTTGTGAAATATAGCAAAAAAACACAAGTAATTAATACACGCTTGTCTTGCATGAACTAGACTTGTATATAAGTATATTGTTTGTGTACCAACGCATAGTGATAACCAAGGCATAGTTGAAACCTTCTGAAAACAAAATTGTGAGAGACAACAAAGAAAGGAGAAGCAAAAGAGAAGGAGATTCTCATTTCATAAATAAAGTAATGCATTCAATGCAGGTAAATGTAAAATGTAAATATTTTAATTTCTTGTATTATTTATTTATATAAATAAATGTGGATTTATATTGATATAATTAATTATAATAAATAATGAAAGAAAGAATAATTCGATTCTAAATATTATTGTGTTTGGGAGAAAATACACTTATGTTTCTACGTAAGTATATGGGTGTTTGGGAGAAACACGCGAATGTTTCCACGTAAGTTTATGGATGGTTGGGATGAAGCACGCATATGTTTCCACGTAAAATCATACACATTTGTCCGGAAGCGTGCTTATGTTGGCATTTAAATACACCTGAGTTTGGGACTTGCAAACATATAAATGTTTGAAGTGTGTTCCAAACATATACATGATTTCTACAGAATATGTTTGGAAGAATATGTTACAGAGGCCGTTTTGTTTTCAGCGTGCAGTCATGGAGGTCGTTTAATTTTAATTCATTTTAAATGTCAGTACCAAGAACTAATTAAAGTTATTGCTGCATATCAAACTAATAGAAAATTAAATTGTATGAATTAAGGAAAAACTTAATTAAGTTTCTTAGTGTATCAACAATCATCAGTCACATTATATTTAAACTGACAGACGATTTTATAAGCGTAAATACTACTATGTTTATTTAAACTGACAGATATATATTTAAACTGACAGATTTATATTTAAACTGACAGATTTGGTTTTATAAGCATAACTACTAGTACGATTGACATTTTCTTTTTAAATATTTCAAATTTCTGCAGCTAAATGAACTCATAGCCCTCTATTTTTTATGACATGGAAAAGCCACAAATATCCCCATCCAATTGTTTGTGTAATAGTAATTTATGTTGCGTTTATTTCGGTTTAAAATTTTGTATTCAAACATCAACAAAAACTGGTTAAAATTCAATATTTCCATAATCACAAAACGGCCACCTGTTTTTCACACTCTTTCGAAAATTGTTTTTTCTCGATAAAACAACAAAAATATTTAATTTATTATAATGGACTGGCGCCAAAAACGGTGCTTTTTTCGATACGTTTCAATAATAAATAATATAAAAAAAATGCTGAACCGCAAACAGAAACTTAAAAAAATTAATAATTAAAATAAAACCAACAACTATTTATGTGCCAGTGTCCACAAACAACAACAATAACATAAACTAGAGCTAGAGATGAAAACAAAAAATAAATGCCATTCACAAAGGGCTGACAGGTCGAGGGCCCCCTGTGGTAAAAATTTGTTGTGGATCACGGAAAAAAAACCAAAATGTAAAACAAATGGAAAACTGTCATAATGACACCAACACAGAAAACAAATAAACATTTGTATTATAATTATGACGATGATGATGTGTGTGCCCAACATAAATAGTACATTCTTTACCAAAAAATCCATTATAAAAAACCAAATAACTCATTTGAACAGAATAAAGCACAACACTTTCAATGTGTGTTGAAATCCAATTAATTTACTTTTTTCCATCTCTCACCAGGCTGATGATGATGGCTGGTATTTTATAAAAATTTTCTAATAAATTATAATAAAGTAAATAAAACTACATAATCTATATATTTGTAAATGAAACAACAACAAAACACACACACGCTGAATACCATCATGGCAACAATAGTTGACTGAGTTTATTTAAAGTTGATAAATTTCATGCGGCGCGCATTTGAAATCGCTTAGAAGAAGAAGAAGGTGTATATGATTTCAAAACATTTTAATTTAATTCATTTGTCATACAAATTGCCTCACGGCATGACACCAACAGCAAAAACTGCATTTGTGTGTAGCTGATCAATATTGTGAAAATGATTTAAAAACCCATTTGTTTAAATAATTGTTAACAAAAAACATTAGCTAAGTAATTTGTTTTTATTCCTAATTTGATGAGGAGGAGGATTTAAACAAATTAGTCACTCAATAAAAGAAATTGATTACAAAACCATTTCATAAACGATTTCAAGGTCCACTGGGTTGTTTTATAATCCAGATTTTCTATTATAATCCAATTCATCATTAAATATCTGTTTAGTTTTACAATCATATCAGATGGGTTATGCTTAACCTGAAAACCCATCCCAACTTTGGGATTGTTTGGCATTGTCCCGCTTTTTACGAAACTGACCAGCGTTTTGGTTTCTTGTCCCGACTTCAAAATACGTGTCCCTGCGTTTCGCTGGGTCACGTCTACACTCTGAAAATTAAAGGCCCCAGCAATATATTGCAGAAACCGTGTACATATTTCCATGCATTGAAGAACCACTGCTTTTTTTTCATTATTGTCTGTCACGTGTACGTTTTCAGCCGTTTTCAACAAACAAAGTCACATTTGGGTCACAAATACATATATTATAACCTATTATTCATGGTGTCAAAAACATGTTATATTGCATAGCAAAGACAATGTGTTTGGACACAACTATACTCTATTTGGGATAAGCTACAAACACGTTATATTTGTATCCAAACAACAAAAGAAGGCACATTTTTCACAGTGTAGGAATCGAGATATATCCATTTGAAGTTAGTCAGTGATAGTGGCCGACGGTGGTGCAATGGTTAGTGTGCGCGCCTCTTGTACATGAGATCCTGTATTCGAACCCTGCTGTGACCACCTACAAATTTCTTTCGGCGGCGGTCACCTCGCATAGTGACGGCTTCTCAAAAACCGTTCGGAATCTGTGTAAAACTGTTTGAGTGAAAACTGGATAGCCCACAGCTCAGTAATTGTGAGAAGCTCTCCCCTGTCCCTTCGTGGGATGTAATGGGAAACTATTTATTTTATTTATTTAAGTGATAGGGTATATCGGAATTTGTCACGTTTGTGGCTCTTTTGTTTTACATAACTCGTAAACGACTAGTCCGATTTTGCTGCAGTAAACTTAGAAAAATTAAGAATAACAATTCCTTTAATGTATTAATACACTGTTTCTCTATAAAATCAACAGTTTTGCAGCTATAAATAAATTTATGAGGGAAAAAAAATTATTTTTTGGCAAAAAAAAATTACAATGTTTTCTTTTTACAAATCATGAAAAATCCAAAACGGGAAAAAGTGTCAAGTCTTATTCCTGTTGCATAAAGTCACATAACCTATGGACAAAACGAGACATAGATCATGAAAATCGATGAACAAGTTTTGCTTTTATTCACAATTAAGTGAAGGTACGATGATTGCTATTTATATTTCGGGTACTGGCAGTACTAGTGTTGCCAGATGAACACTGGAACTTCCATTGGAATGTTTGAAATTTTTTTTTAGCATAAACATACATAGATCGTTTTCACATAATGCCACTATTCGTTGTAGTTACAGTGTGTTGAAAAATTCATCTTGGTTAAAATATTAAATTAACCCCTGAATATATCCGTGTGATGATTTTTTACGATTTTCGCCGTGGATGATCGAGACAAGAGTGACTCAATCAACTTGTTTCGACTTTTAATGATGAGCACCATCAAAACTCAGTGTAAATCGCTGATACCAAGAGTTCAGTCTCGGACGCCGTTCGCACCAGGATGGATTTCGTGAAGTTCGTCCAACTTCGATCGTTTTGCCGGAAACCATTGATGTTGTGCTTGAACTTATGAATCAAGACCGACAGAGATTGGGGCTTCCTTGGGCACTAGTATCACTGGCATCAATAAGATATTACATGTTCATTTGGCCGTGAAAAAGATTTGTTCCACACAATTTGACGAATGCTCAAAAAAAGGCTCGTGCAATATGTTGCTGTGGCCTTGTTTGCTGCGCAAATTGATGAAGTGGGAGTGGAGGATATGTGGTTCCAACAGAATGATACACCTGCACACTCAACTCGCTTGACAATGGACAATTTGAAGGATTCATTTCTGGGTCGCATAGTGTCTCGTTTTGGTGAGTTGTATTGGCCGATAATATCGCTCAATTTGGCCGTATCAATTTCTTTCCTAAGGAGTTGTTTTTGAGTCATGGGTGTATGTGAGGATACGATAGACTATGTTATCTCTAAAAGAGATTATCCCACAAGGGTGGGAGAGCTTTTTGCCCGAAGTTTTAATTAGAAGTCAGTTATAATTAAAGCAATTATCTTGTTAACAGTATGAAAGGTCGACTGAAGAGAAAGTGAGGGAAATTGCTGTGCAGTCATGATTATTTGTCTTTGGAATTCCATGCACAGAAATTTCCTTCACTTTCTCTTCAGTCGACTTTTCATACTCTTAACAATATAATTGCTTTAAAAATAACCGATTTCTAATTGAAAATATGTATATCAAAATTATTAATTAATGTAACAACTTGTGGTCAAGATGCTGATAAACATTTTGGAATGACATTTTAATCGAAATAATAAAAAAACTGATTTCATTAAAAGCTTTCAATTTACCCCTGCCCAAAAGAAAATGTATCATAAGTATGTGAATGAATTTCATTTGACCTGACCACACCTTATTTAACTTCTTTTCTGCATATTTCTTCCGTCATCATTGGACTTGGGTTGTTTTTAATTTCAATGGCAATCATGCCAATTAACTTTTTTCTCCCCCAAAAGATTATTCCATTTTATTTCTAATTGCTTTGATTTGATAATTGGTTTAATTTCGTTTCTCTGAAATTTACAACTCCTAAATAAGTTGTTGTTAGTCATGTGTCTGTTCAGATGTTTCTTCTACTTTTCGTCTTTGAACTGATGGGGTCTGGAATGCTATACGTCTTCAAAACCCTCCTCTACAAATGGAGGAAGAGAAATCTGTTTGTCATGTTTTTTGAAAATGTCATAATTTTTTCGGCATTTTTCTTGTCATTTTTGTTTATTTTTTTTGGTTTCACTTCAACTAAGGGGGAAAATGAATGAAGAAACATTCCTTGTTTTCGTGGGGTCTTCGTACGTTTCTAAGGTATTTCAAATATTTTTTCCGCATTTGCTGCTTTCAAAATTTCTTTTCTTTTGATTTCATCTTCATCTTTTATTTGTTGATATTTGACAGAATATCTTTGAGATTTGTATGCATTTTAATTGGTGGCGCCTGTGTTGTATTGAAATGCATCAATTCAAACTTCGAAAATTTTTATGATTGAGTTATTCTCATACATACACCTGCATTGCTATAAGAATGCCAAGATATACATGTATAATAAAGGAATTTATGATTGCTTATGGTATTTTTTTGGCGAAATAAAAAAGAAAACCTATTTGCTGTCATAATAATTGGAGATGAAACGATTTAGTAACTGATATCTGGTATGTGATGGAGTTCGAAGAAATTGAATTTCAAACTCAAAAATTGTTTTAAAGTTTCTTGAATTTAATTAAACTATGTCTGTGTGAATGGTTTTTGCTCAATTTCACTTCAAGTTTTGTTGACAGATAATGGGGCTGGAGCAAGTAAAACAAGTGCGTTTTTAAACCCGAACACCCGGCCAAACCGATTTCAATACAAATGCCCAATCAATTCAACTCACTTCAGCTCAATTCAATTCAACTCAATACAACTCAATTCGCTTCACATCACTTCACTACAATTCAATTCAATTCAATTCAATTCAATTCAATTCAATTCAATTCAATTCAATTCAATTCAATTCAATTCAATTCAATTCAATTCAATTCAATTCAATTCAATTCAATTCAATTCAATTCAATTCAATTCAATTCAATTCAATTCAATTCAATTCAATTCAATTCAATTCAATTCAATTCAATTCAATTCAATTCAATTCAATTCAATTCAATTCAATTCAATTTAATTCAATTCAATTCAATTCAACTCAATTCAATTCAATTCAATTCAATTCAATTCAATTCAATTCAATTCACTTCAATTCAATTCAATTCAATTCAATTCACTTCAATTCAATTCAATTCAATTCAATTCAATTCAATTCAATTCAATTCAATTCAATTCAATTCAATTCAATTCAATTCAATTCAATTCAATTCAATTCAATTCAATTCAATTCAATTCAATTCAATTCAATTCAATTCAATTCAATTCAATTCAATTCAATTCAATTCAATTCAATTCAATTCAATTCAATTCAATTCAATTCAATTCAATTCAATTCAATTCAATTCAATTCAATTCAATTCAATTCAATTCAATTCAATTCAATTCAATTCAATTCAATTCAATTCAATTCAATTCAATTCAATTCAATTCAATTCAATTCAATTCAATTCAATTCAATTCAATTCAATTCAATTCAATTCAATTCAATTCAATTCAATTCAATTCAATTCAATTCAATTCAATTCAATTCAATTCAATTCAATTCAATTCAATTCAATTCAATTCAATTCAATTCAATTCAATTCAATTCAATTCAATTCAATTCAATTCAATTCGATTCAATTCAATTCAATTCAATTCAATTCAATTCAATTCAATTCAATGCAATTCAATTCAATTCAATTCAATTCAATTCAATTCAATTCAATTCAATTCCATTCAATTCAATTCAATTCAATTCAATTCAATTCAATTTAATTAGATTCAGTTCAATTCAATTCAATTCAATTCAATTCAATTCAATTCAATTCAATTCAATTCAATTCAATTCAATTCAATTCAATTCAATTCAATTCAATTCAATTCAATTCAATTCAATTCAATTCAATTCAATTCAATTCAGTTCAATTCAATTCAATTCAATTCAATTCAATTCAATTCAATTCAATTCAATTCAATTCAATTCAATTCAATTCAATTCAATTCATTTCAATTCAATTCAATTCAATTCAATTCAATTCAATTCAAATCAATTCAATTCAATTCGATTCAATTCAATTAAATTCAATTCAATTCAATTCAATTCAATTCAATTCAATTCAATTCAATTCAATTCAATTCAATTCAATTCAATTCAATTTAATTAGATTTAGTTCAGTTCAGTTCAATTCAATTCAATTATCACGGTCACGGTGTCACGGTTATTGATAATGGGATTCGATACATAAGATTATGCCTCCATCAAGATGTCCTCTTGATGCCCTCTTGTTAGAGATCCCTTTCATGATATTTTGTCCCTGGTTTCTATGATATTTTGTACAATTCATTACAAAGTAATGTTGCATTGCAAATCTGATGGAATTGACTGGCTGATCGTCGCTATCACTAGGGCGCGATGTATGAAACTCATTAAGGACTCATATAAAGTTCAGAACAGGATGCGTCAATAACAACAATTAGTTGTTACAAATGTTATGATGACCTCAGTGAAACTTGGAACAACAGAAAGAAGATTGACTCACATTAAGTTTCCAATTAATGGAATTTGAAGTGTTTAATACATCATCATATATTGATTGGTTGATGTTTGAAGGGGTATTTCCAACCACCGTATCCGAATAATGTGTACACTGACATAGTTGGGTCAAACTCTTTTTGACGCTTTCATCAACTACCTGGAGGAACAAAGCACAACAAAAGCATTAAACAATGAAATAACCTACATAAAATTCAGAAAAGTTTTGAATACTGTTCAAGCTCTACTCGACTTCACTCATTTCACCTCTTTTTTCAAAACTCATAATCATAATACAATGTTGCACGAGGCGAGCGTGTGGTGAGTTAAGTGAAAACATAAACTAGAACATCATCAGCAATAACAATAACACAAACGTAGTTGGTTGAATGTTTGCTAAAGTTGTCGGTTGTTACGGTGGAGTGATTGTATTTTTGGTAAGCGACAACGAGGAAGGTCTATTAATTGAGGTCATTGGCGAAGTGTTATGCTAGATTTTGTATGGCCGGCTTAAAATTAAAGAAAATGTTATAATTTAATGGCACAAAGATGTATGTAAAGGTGTAAAGGTGAGTATGGTTTAGGCAGTACGATTGATATATAGTAAAACATAGAACATAGTAAAATCGAATATAATCCGAGAAGTTGTCATTTATTTGGAGTACACTATATCAATTTACCTCTGCCATTCCTTGCAATATAAACTTTGAGTCAGTTGAGAAGATCTCAAATGGTATCAACAGTAAATATGTTAGCGTGGAGCGGCAAGATGACGGTGGGATTTTGTAGGTGGCGGAGATCGTTGACCGAGTCGGCGCTGACCCGTGGGTGAGTGACTTGCCGTCTGTGACAGTGACGCGTAATCGATGGGTCGTTGCATTTGATGTGGTCAATTGTTCGCGGCCGATGTCGGGACTTCTATTGTTGTGCCCCTTAGATAGCAAGACTTAAGAGACCGTTAGGGAAACTTTGTACGTGGGAGATTGGCAAACAGGTGGGGAATCTCTGCCAATGCTAAGCCGGTGTATCTTTGGTTAAAAGCGAGGAAATAAAAGGCAACCAGGGAATAGGCGGCTACCAAGTTCAAGATCACACTGTTAGGGAATCCCTGACTTGAACCAGCGGTAGAGGTAGGCACCAAGATCGAGACTCCACATGCAGAGAATCTATGGCTTGCAGCAGGGGAACAAAAGGCAACAAGGGGACAGGTTCTCTGATTCGAATCAGGGAAAAAGTAGGTACCAAGTTCAAGTCCTCACTGGCAAGGAATATCTGGCTGGAAGCAGCGGGACAGTTAGTCAACAAGGTCGAGATCCCACAGGTAGGGAATCTCTGGCGTGCTCCAGGGGAAACAAAAAACAATACGGTAACAGGCGGGTACCCGGTTCAAGACCCACAGGTAGGGAGTCCCTGGCTTGATCCAGGCAAAAAGGTCGAGACAAGAAAGGAAGGGAATCTCTGCCGTGCCAGGGCAATAAACGGCAACCAGGCGCAGGCCCTCTGACTCGAATCAGGAAAAAGTAGGCACCAAGTTCAAGACCCAACAGGCAGGGAATATCTGGCTGGAACCAGCGGGAGAGTTAGTCAACAAGGTCGAGATCCCACAGGCAGGGAATCTCTGGCTTGCTCCAGGGGGGAAAAAAGTACAACACGGTAACAGGCGGGTAGTAAATTCAAGACCCCACAGGCAGGGAATATCTGGCTGGAACCAGCGGGAGAGTTAGTCAACAAGGTCGAGATCCCACAGGCAGGGAATCTCTGGCTTGCTTCAGGGGGAAAAAAGTACAACACGGTAACAGGCGGGTAGTAAATTCAAGACCCCACAGGCAGAGAATCTCTGGCTTGAACCAGAGGGAGAGGCAGGAAACATGGTCGACACACCACAGGTAGGGAATTTCTGCCTTGCACTAGGCGAAAGAAAAGTACAACACGGCAACAGGCGGGTACCAAGATCAAGACCCTAAAGGCAGGAAATCTCTGGCAGGAACCAGCGCGAGAGGTAGGCAACAAGGTCAAGACTCCATAGGCAGGGAATCTCTGGCATGAACCAGCGGGTGAGGTAGTTATTGGGAGGGAGACTAGCTAGGAATTACTACACTGTATATATTTGAACTTGGGTGTTTAATACAGTACTACGGCTATATTGGATCTTCAAAGACTGCAGACGGAATGGCCCCGAATACTAAGTTAATCCGTATTTTGGTGTTCGGCATCACAGCTGTGATGATAAGTTTTGATATCAGCTGATGGCCAGCTGTCGATAACATAGTGTTGTTGGTACTACTGTCCTCCAGATGGCGTTTTTGTTCGAACATAGCCCTTGAAACCAACATGTGTCGTGCCTATGAAATCAACAAATGGTGTTACCCGCTGAGTGTATAGGTGTGGTGGAAACGAGGAGGCAACTTGCTCCTTCCCAATTTATTAAGAACATTTTTTGAAGAGCAGTTGGTGTGCAAGCTCATTCTGTAAGCCGTCGCTCTCAGGTAGATAAATGATTAGTTGTCCAAAAATTGGAAATCCAGAAATACCAGGAGGTAGTGAGCAAAGTCGTCCGAAATAATGGATGTTCTGTTCTATAAAAATCAATCATAATTCTGTGAACTATTGGCGTTATTTGATAGGCAGATACTTAGGTGTGCTATATCAAATACCTAAGGAACCTAAGCTTTTGATAGCTGCAGAAGCTGTCTGGACAAAGACGGAGTAATAAAGCGTAAAATCTCTACTAGGATCCTACTTGGCCCTTTGTTTAATTGGTAAAATATATTTAGGCTTTAATTCCTAATTAATAGGTTGTTCATAGGTGGGAAACAGTTTTTTTTTGTTTAGATATGAAATTCAAGTTTTTGTTTCAATGGCTTCCATGATTAACCTAACTTATCAGGCTGCTCCTTTTAGTTACCGTTTAAACTTGGTTTAGTTTTAGCTTAGTTTTGTTTGTTCATGTACTTTTCGTTGGTGTAGGTATGCCCGTGTGTGTGTTTCTCTGTGTATGTGTGTCTGTGTGTGCGTATAGATGTTAAACACAAAAAGATATAATTACCACAAAATGTCAAAATTAATTATGACAGCTGTCAGTGCTATGGTCGCTATCTATTAAACGCGTCAACGACAAAGAATAAGAATGTCAAGTTTTTTAAAAGCTGACACCATCAGCAACATCTCCAACCATGTCAGCGGCACTAACCGCTGTTCTCTTCAGCACCATCACTATGGAATACATATCTGTCAGTCGGCCCGGTTGTCTGTCCGAACGACCGACCCGTTCATCTGTCTGTACACTTTTCTACTTACCTGTCATCATGTGTTCATAGTAAAACAGATTTTGACGATGATGATGATGGCAATTTAAAGCAAAGTATAAAACCGGGAGAAACCTACATTCATAAAAGGTAGAATTTAAGGTTAAATCAAGAAGGCTTCTTCGTCTACTTCATATGACACAATGTGAGTGCCGGATAGTGCTACAACAAGTTATCGCTGGGGAGTGCAAACAAAACCTGACGAAGAGAAATATGAAATTCTAGACATGACAAGGCTAACTACGCCGCTGATTATGGAACTACAAACTTTAAATGTCTGGAGGATCTTCTCGTAAAACTTTGAAGTACAAAAGAAACAATACACACCATATGGAATTCCTCAAATGATGTGGAGATAGACTGCTAATACTGTTCAAGAGGAAGAATAAGATGATGGCAATGATGGTGCTGCAAGATGATGGTAGATGATAATGATGGAACATGTAGTCGATGATGATGACGATGAAGGTGACTGTGGTGGCGGTGGTGATGTTGGCTGTGGCCAGTCACTATTCTGTTCTGTGTGTCTTGTAACGTTACTCCTCTCAAGTTGTCAATTAGAATTTTTTATGAGATTTTTTCTAGTTTTTTATGACTTTACAAGTGTTACAGTTTTTACTGTGTCTTGTGTTTTATTTTTGTTTTACAAGTCTCCGTCTTTCTTTTTAAAGAAAAGCCCACCCATGTTGCTCAGGTTGGCCTTTGTCGCATCTCCTCTATGGCGTTGAGTGAGAGGTGATAAAAATTGATTAAAATCAATTTACACTAGTGTTCCAAATGTGTACGATAAATTTTAGATAAGAAAAACATTTTCGAAATATTTTTCAAAATTAAAAACCAAAATCATGTTAAATATTTTGAACTCGTAACTAACGATTATTGTGTGGCTAAAAAGAAAACAACGATTTTGAATTGGAATTAAAAACCAGTAGTTCATTAGCTTAGCGACGATTGATTATGATGTGTGGGACGTAGAGTTAAATTGAATTTGGAATTTTATAAAAAAAAATGATTTGGAGGTCAGAAAGATATTAGTCAAACAAGGCCTATACGACTGTGCACCTAATATCTTCTAAAAACCTTTGAATTTGTAACAGAGGAATCTTTAATGCTCGTGTGAAAATGGTATCATCACATATCATTTACGTATGCACAATAAGATTGCAGATCCAAGGAATGTGGCAGCTACCAAACGATATGAACAGTTCGGAGTAATCTCTTACTTTCCCGGGCACTAGATTTAGATGTAAATTTATGAAGGCCAACGTTATACTGAAAGGAAACCTGTCCTTAGGGGATTGTAACTTTTTCTGGCTTCGTATTTCCGTTAAAATTGACCTAACGGTTATGTTCATCATGCCAAAATAAATATTCAATGTAGCAAGTAATAGTTAGGTAGATCCGACGCTTTTGTTATTAATATAACAAACATTAACTTGCTATTCAATATTTGGTGATATTTTTTTTGTTCAGTGTACCCTCTATTTCTGGAGCAACATATTTACTATTAAGCTACAGTGAAGGAAAAATAGTACGTCGCATCATGAACTAGATTATTTAGTGTGTTTACATACCTGCAATGAACTATTTCGTATATCCGATGATTTTTTCGTTGCCGCTAAGAATCATGCTTTACTAGAATGTTTGAAACGATCATCAGAACATTGCAGCAACAACGATTGTTTTAAGTAAAACGAGATCAAAATATATATATTAGGAGCAACATGTATTATACATAGAACCTTCGACTCCTATGTTTCAGTTTGAGTTTCGAAAATATCCTTGTTAGTACACGCTTTTTCTTAATCCTACGAATAGAAATGGAGGGCTATATCTGGTCGCATAGTCATTGCGAGTTTTAAATCGAAATATCGCAGAATTTCAGTCGTATAGGCGTAGCCTGACGAAGCCATTGTTAAGAACGAGTCTTATAGTCAACTGGATTTTGCTGCACGCTGAAAAAGCTGTAGTATTTTGTTGTTTGGATACAAATATAACAGGTGTTTGGAGCTTGTCTCAAATATAATATATTTGTGCCCAAACTCATTGTGTTTGCTATTCAATATTTCATATTTGAGACACAATGACACAAACGTTCGTGAAATATAATAAAAAATCACAAGTAATTAATACACGCTTGACTTGTACAAGGTGGCGCAAAACTAAACTTCCGATGTTTTTTGGCTGTAATTTAAAATAAAAATGGAAAACTTTGATTCTTCTTGTGGATTATTTTTCTTTAGTCTTTTAATTTTTTTTACATCAAGTCGAGAATATGATGTCATGTAAATGGCCGCCGCCACAGTTGATTGTCATTTGAGCCCTTTTTATGGCATTTTCCATCACTTTGGCCAAAACTTCCGGCGATAGGTCCTCACATTCTTGATGGATATTGTCTTTAAGAGCTGCAAGAGTCTGAGGCTTGTTGACATAAACCCGCGACTTCAAAAAGCCCCACAAAAAGAAGTCTGGAGCGGTCAAATCAGGCGATCTTGCTGGCCAGTGCAAATCGCCAAAACGGGAGATTAGGCGCCCGGGAAATGCATCCTTCAGCATATCGGTTGTGGCACGTACAGTGTGTGCCGTTGCACCGTCCTGTTGAAACCACATGTTTTCCAATCCCAATTCATCAAGTTGCGGCAAAAAGAACTCGTTGATCATTGCCCTGTAGCGTGGCACGTCGTCTGGTCGATGTCGACGGCGCTTCCATGACATCCTCGGCTACAGCAGCAATATTCTCTGCAGAACGGCTACTCCGGGGTCTGCCACGCCTGGCAGCATCTCGTGTTGTGCCAGTCTCTTCGAGACGAGCGGCTAAACGTCGCAGTGTTTCACCAGTAGGCGTTGGACGGCCAGGAAATATGCGACGAAATTCACGTTGTGCCAAAGTCACCGACCGATTATTGGTCAAATAAATAGTCAGCAATATTTCGCGTTCTGGAGCAGTGTAGCGTAACATTGATTATTAACGTGTATTTCGCATGTGTTTACTACACAAATGTCAAAACAGAACTGACATTAGGGGCCAATCGCAAGATTTATAGCATTTTCTGATAGGAGGATTACTTTTGCGCCACCTTGTATGAACTTAATTTCGTTATAAGTATATTGTTTATGTACCAACGTATTGTGATAACCAACGCATAGTTGAAACCTTCTGAAATGAAAAATCCTGACAGACACCAAAGACGGAAGAAGAAAACGAGTAGCAGATTCTCATTTCTAAGATAAAAAAACAAATAATGCATTCAATGCCAATAAATGTAAAAGAGCACCATTTTAAATATTTAAATTTTTTGCATTAATTATTTATAAATATTTTTAATATTGATAAAATTAATCATACAAAATAATACATATATATAGATATCAAAGACTAATACGTTTCTAAATATTACTATGTTTGGAAGGAAACACCCATATGTTTCGACGTAAGTATATGGAGGTTTGAATGCTTCCACGTGAGTATATGGATGTTTGGAACGAAAGAAGCATATGTGTCTACGTACAAGCATAGATGTTTGCCAGTAAAAATGCTGCTGTTTGCATTTAAATACAAGTAGGTTTGGGACTTGCAAACATATGAGTGTTTGCAGTGTGTTATAAACATATATGTTACAGACACCGTTTTTTCAGCGTGTCTCAGCTTATTGTCAATTGATGACATTACAATATTTCTGGGAGATTTGAGTGCGAAAGTGGGCAACGACAACAGTAATCTACAGGAAGTGATTGGAAGACATGGCCTTGGAGCTGCGAAAACTGACAATGGTGATAGACTCATAGATTTATGTACTCGCCGTCAACTATTTATCGGCGGAACATCAACTATTTATTTCTCCTACAGAAATATGATATTGGAATATTGACCGCTCTGGAACATTCGCTTTTACACCGTTTTATACCTAATTCGAATATATGTATGTCTGTTATAACCGAAAATGGGTTAAGTTAATAATATGACAGTCATAATTTGAATAACCTGTACAAATGCAAATTCCAAAAAATTTAATTCCATTGGCAATTGCACATATTTGCAAAGAATTTCCTTGATATCTGATAGTTTTGGTTTTCAAATATTGTATACAATACATATTTATGAATTGTAAAGTCCTACGAGACAATGGCTATCGAAGCAACAAACTTCTACATGTAAAATACTGTGAAGACGACATTGCCAGCAGTCAAACAAATTCAAAAGAATTAAATGCATTCCCGTATATCTTTACAATTGACATCCGATTCTACAACCAGCCTTTGCTCTGTTTTCGCAAATACAAATTCAAAATTGTTTAATTTCTTTCATATCTGCCAGGTTTGGTTTTAAATATTTGCTGAAAAAATACGGTCTCTGTAACATATTCTCCAAAACATATTCTGCAGGTACCATGCATATACTTGCATCACACTTCAAACATTCATATGTTTGCAAGTCGCAAACATGCTTGTATTTAAATGCTGGCAAACATGTATGTTCGTTCATTCCATGTACACATGCATATGCGTTCATCCCATGTACGTTCTTCATCCCAAACATCCATAACCTTACGAGGAACCATTCGGGTGTTTCTCCCAAACATAATAATATTTGGAAACGAATTATTCTTTGAATTCAATATATGTATATGTATTATTAATTTAATTTAATTTATAGAAATCCACATTTATAAATAATTATTATACAAAATTGAAGGATTTAAAACGAATTAATTGTGTTTTTTTATGAAATGGGAATGTGCTGCCCTTTTGGTTCTCCTTTCTTTGTTGTCTCTCACGGTTTTGTTTCAACTCTGCGTTGGTTATCGCTATACGTTGGTACACTAACAATATACATACTGATATACAAATATAGTTCAAGCAAGACAAGCTTGTATTAATTACTTGTGTTTTCTTTTTATTATATTTCACAAATGGTCCGCCGTTCCGATTATCTCAGTAAAGGCTCCATACCTACACCACGAACCATTTAACTGTCGCCGTTGTTCATTCTTTTCTTCACTGACCTTTTTATATCTTCTATACTTTTTATATCCTCTATCCGATGAACTTTTGGCGACTGAATACATGAAACTAAAATGCAATTTATCAGCCAAACTAACAAATAATGACTTCATCTACAATTAATACGTACATTCTGGAATATTTATGAATCACTGACTTACAAGATAGACTCGATCGTTGTTTCGCTTTTATTCTCTTGCTCTCGAGACAGCATTAACAGTGCAACAAACACAGTTGTATTTGTATCACAAACACATAAAGATTGGGTTCTCAAACACATATATTATAACATATTAATCTATGTGTCTCAAACATGCAATATTGTGTAGCGAACGCAATGTGTTTGCACACAAGTATATTATATTTGCGACAAGCTCCAAATACACGTCATATTTGCATCCAGACAACAAAAAACGGTAGATTTTTCAGCGTGTACAGGTTTATGGATTTTAAAGTAATACGAAGCAATAGTTATAGAAGCAATAAACCTCTACATATAAAATACTTTAAGAACAGAATTGCCAGCAGTCAAAGAAATTCAAAATAATAAAAATCGTTCCCATATTTCTGTACAATTGGCATTTGATTCCACAACTAGCATTTGCCTTGCCTCCGCAAATGCAAATTCCCAATTTTATAATTGCCATTACGAACAATGGTAATTCGTTTGCATTTGCACTATGTAATGTAATTCAAAATAAAATCCAATGCAAATTAAAAAACCCCATGTATGGTTATAAGTAAGAGAAGCTTAAATAAAAAAAATGGTTTCACATTACGTCCCATGACGGGATTGTGAGAAACTCTCGCAACCAATGAGCTGTGCACTTTCTATTTTGCACACTCAATTATTGAGATTTACAGTTTCATACCGATCGTCAACAAAATTTTGGAGACGGTTTTTTATTGCTCAGTAATCGATACATGCTGAAATATCTTCCTCATTTGTTATTTGAATACAAACATAGCGTGTTTGTTGCTTGTCGCAAATATAGTATACTTCTGTCCAAACACATTTTGTTTGTTATTCGATATTACATGTTTGAGACACAATGAATAATATTATATAATATACCGGCCATATTCATAAAGAGTAAAGACAGGTTTGATTATCGTGCAAAAAACGTCTCTCAATCCTCTAATAACTTTTAAGGAATAAGGTTGTATGTGTGTGGGACCCAAATGTGGCTTATGTTGTTGAAACTGCTAAAAACAATAACGTGACAGACAGCGAAGGAACAAAAAAAAAAAAACAGCAGATTTTCAATTCATGAAAATAATGCTTGCCAACATATACCTGTCTCCTGCAATATGTTGCTGGACTTGTGTTTTTGAGCATGTAGTGCCGGAATCACTAACCGAGGTGACTGTAGTCTACGAAAAATATCGTGCTCAAAGTAGGGATCGAAACCACGTTCTCTTGTGCAAGAGGCGCGCATACTACGATTGCACCACCTGTTGCCACTAGAAGTTTGAATACGAAATTTAAACAAAACACCCACTAAACTATACAGGATATCTGATCTCCCATTAAAACAGCTGGGTTCGCAGAAAGTTATTAAACACTTCGATTTGTTAGTATCTAACACTTTGAAATACTTATCTCATGCGGGCACAAAACAGGACCTATAAAATTTGAATCGAAATCTTCAATTTAACGGTGAGTACTCCTGGACTCCTTTACATGAATGAATTATTACCTGAATCTCTACCATTAATCATGTTCTTATACCGATAACCCACGCCAGGAATTAAGTAAATCTGCTCCTCTTAAACGGTCACTCGTGCCGCCATTGTTTCACATTTAGTCCTGAAATTTGATAACTTTATTCCTTGGCCAACAAATCTTTGATATATCTTGGCAAGTCTTGTAATTTGTGTGTGTGTGCGTTTGTGCGGAAGTACTTAAGAACAACTTCAAACGAAGTGAAAGTGGTAATTCATTCTTATTTGTTATTAATGATTGTACCCGTACTAATATTACCCCCCTTGGTGTTGGTTGGTATTTTGATTCTTGGCTGTTTGCACGGTCAATGTGCTGTTGTTATTATTACAATGCTTGTTTGTGATTAATTACACAACGAACAACAGCAACAACAACAACTATACAACCAATATAAACAAAATAATGTAAATATCTGCATAAATATTGACATAATATCTAATTATACGATTACGACCAAGTTAATACGGAATTAAAGCAAAAAATATAAATTAACTCGCAACAAGATAAGAATGAACGACAAGACACTGAGTGCTTAGCTGCTGCAAAATAGCAAAGGGAAGCATACAAAGATAATGAAGACGAAGAAGAGCACAAGAAGAAAAACAAATAAATACCATGATTACACATTCAAATATGACTAACTACAGTCATTCGACAACCCCGAACCCTAATCACTTAACCCTTGTTAATATTCTGGTAATAATAATGGAATCCCATAGAAAGTCTCTACATAAATCCAGCCAGTAAACCCAGGTACGGTACGCACCTTAGAGCAACGATGACGATTACAGTGCGAAGGGGAAGGATATCTTAACGTTCTCCCACAAACACCCTGGCAGAGACCGCCATTGCCACCCCCAGCCAATGAATTTCAAAAGGCTTGTTACTGATTTGGAAAAGCATTTATTGGCATTTAAATATTCTCGTTAAATATTTTCATGCCATAAATTCTTCGTTAAGCTTTGGAACACAACACAAGAAATATCCAACCAAATTAAATGAATCCTTTAACATGCAAAATCCGTCGTATCCTTTGCATATTGTCCGTATTTCCTTCCGGATACACACGCATGCACACACATACTATAGAGAACCCTACAAATCCGTCTCTCCAATAACAAAACGAAAATGAGAAGAAAATCTACCTTTAAATGCTAATTTTTAAGGGAAATCTTAAGCATTGCAATGCCATTGGAAAAGGGTGAACAGAAAAGGCTGTGTGAATTTTTAAAAGAATCAGAAATCAGAAAAGTAACACAGAAGAACTTTAGAACAAAAAACTTTATGCTGCACGCTGAAAAATAACGGCCTCAGCAACATATTGCAGGAAACATGTACATGTTTGCAAGCATTGTTTTCATGAATTGGAGATTTGCCGCATTTTCGTTTCTTTGTTGTCTGTCTCGATTTGAGTTTTAGCGGTTTTCAACAAACAAAGCTACATTTTGATCTGAAAATATATATGATAACCTATTAATCATTGTGTCTCAAAGATGTTCTATTAAATAGCAAACACAATGAGTTTGGCATAAGTATAGTATATTTGCGACAAGCTACAAACACGTTATATTTGCATCCAAACAACAAAAAGCGTGTGGTTACTGACTATTGAACTTTATACTGGTTACTGAATATGGAGTAACCTAAATAACGATGAATTTCCATAAAGGTAATATTTTTCGTCCCCTTAATCCTTTAGAATTCATTTGGACGAGTTTTTGAAAACAACATTAATACGCTGAAAAATCTTGAAGTTTTGATTGCAAATATTACGCGTTTGTATCTTGTCGCAAATATAGAATACTTGTGTCCAAACATATTGTGTTTGCTATTTAATATTACATGTTTAAGACACAATGTCTAATAGGTTATAATATATGGTTTTGTCACCTAAATGTAGATTTGTTTTTTGAAAACTGCTGAAATCAAAACCGTGACAGACAACATAGAAACAAAAAAGCAGCAGACCTTCAGTTCTTGGAAACAGCAAGTAAGTATATATACGCTGAAAAATTAGACTTTTTTAATTGTTTGGATGCAAATATAACGTGTTTGTAGCTTGTCGGAAACGTAGTATACTTGTGTCCAAACACATTGTGTTTGCTATTCAATATAATATGTGTCTCGCTATTTTATAGGTATTTTCTTGGAAAGTGTTCCGCCGAGTTACATGGCCTCATTCCAGAATTATTCACTTCAAACTAAACTCAAAGCGCTACACCAATGCGAGAACGCATGATCACATGGTGGAGAAATTCTGTCTGGTCTTGTTGTTGGATTTATAGGCCTTTCAGTGATGTTGATACTTAGGGATCTTCGATCGATACTAATTCGCACATGTGAATTGTAGAATTGAGTTTGTATATATACGCTTGATGATCAACCGATGGTATCAATTCAGGCACAGTAGTTAGGAATGTCATGATGCACTTGTCACGGAGTTCGAAACTAGTCATGCCAGTGAGTGTGTGTTGAACTAAATTGTCTATTATTTCCAACAAAAATGAACCATTTTTCAATTAGAAAAATGTTCATGCCTTGTCAGCTTGTAGTATGAATTTCTTAAACATTAACCAAAAAAAAAGAAGTTAAGGTATTTAACCGTACGATCCGATCCAACCGATCGAACTACGCATTACAGAAACAATTCGGTCTTCAGCCTAATAGTCCGTTTGTGAAATAAGCTTTCGGCAAGTAAATTCCCCACATCTTACAACATCAGCAAGTTTAAGTCAAACATTAACAAGTATTTCTCTCTCTTTTTCCCTACTCCTATACCCTTTTCCTAAGACCAATGCAATGCACTGAATTTATAGGGGCCATCCCCTAGGTGTTGGTCTTGGCGAAAAAAATTATTAATAGGTTATAATATATGTATTTGTGACCCAAATGTGTATCTGTTTGTTGAAAACTGATGAAAATACTGAAGTGTGTCACAATAAGGAAACAAAAAGAAGAAGTTTTTCAATTCACGAAAACAATGCTTGCAAAAATGTTCATGGTTCCTGCAATATGTTGCTGGGACCGTTATTTTTCAGTGTGTATATGTAACAAACATATACATGGATCCCTACAGGATGTTACAGGGACCGTATTTTTCAGCGTGATACAAAGGGCCGCCTCTATTGGTCACGGCAAAATGTAAGCTTATTGCCGCATTTTCCATAACTTTTTCCAGCATCTTGGTCATTATAGATAAGGCTTCGGCGCAAATGTTTGCCTTGATCTCGCTAATTATCTGTGGTTTGGTGGCGTACACTTTTCTTTGTAAATAACCGGCAAATTTGGGATTTGGTTTCTTTTTTCTTACATCTGCTTTAATATTAGATGTAATGTTGTTAACATAACTAAAACAATATTTAGCTCACTGAAATAATTGTTTTTGTTTAGTCATAATCACAGCGACCGCAAAAAGTATTGAATAGTATAGAGAACTTATTGCACACTTTTTCCGCTCTCATGTAGAGAGTCTCAGTAAAGGAGCATAAATGAGTCTTATTCTCTTTATAGAATATTTCAATATAAATGCACTATTTCGACAATGTTATTATATAAAACAATACAAAAAGCATAAATGTTTCAAAAGGCGTCAATATTTCACATCAAAATTATGAATGGACCAAGTTATGACAAAAAGAGCGTAATACGTTTTGAATCATTCGCCAGGTGACGCCAGTGATTTTGAGTCATACAATTCGTTTCATGAGTTCTCTATACTATTCAATACTATTTGGCGACGACGACTTGTTTGTTTATTTGCTGCCGCTATATCAATACCATCATACTTATTTTCAGGCAGAGACTATTGTTGTACAACAACAACGTTTATGATGCTAACTCTGTGTGTTGTCTGCATGTGTTCACTTTGATAGATTGCCCAACCCGTGTCTATAAATGTTTACACATCAAAAATCCGTCTATTATTGTGTTGGAATTATTGAGCTTTGGGTGTGTGTTGATACTTAGGGATCTTCGAACGATGCTAATTCGCATATGTAAAATTGCATATATCAGTTTGTACATATACGATTGATGATCAACCGATGGTATCAACTCAGGCAGTGTAGTTAGGTAGTCATCTGGTGATGAACTTGTCACGGTGTTCGAAACTAGTCATGCCACTGAGTGTGCTTAACTGAGTTGTGTATTATTCCAACAAAACCCAAACATTTTTCAATTAGAAAAATCTTCCTGCCTTTGTAAATATGCAGTATGAATTTCTCATACATTAACTATAAAATAACGGAATCGGTCATAAGATTCAAATTATAAAAAGACTTTCAAATTAATTTTGTCATTAGTAGCGAGTCATTTCATTTCAGGCGACTCATTAGCATAGGATTTAGCTACCGGGTAAATTTTCAGTAAGAGTATTCATGCCTCAAAAAATAAAGGTTAATAATATAGGCACCTAACATATCGAGTAGTAAAGTTTGGACACTCTACCAAAAACACCCTTTCAAATCCAGAATATTAACCCTACAGCAAAAGAAACACTCATACGCACATTAAAATTAAACCACACGAAACATTCCACCATGAACGTATAACATAAAATCTCCTTTCGAACTCTGACAAACCCTATAAACTTCGTGCACCTTCACCACATCTTCCTCCCCTGCTTAATGTTTCGGTTCTCTAAACGAAAATAAAAGTAAAACAAAAGTAATAAAAACATTAACAATAAAATCTCCCCAAACATAAAAAAAAATTATAGCAAGCAAAAATTTATCAATGAATGCTAAATTACTAACAACAATTATTTCTAGCAGTCGTCATAAGGAATGATGGCAAACCCTTTTTTGCTGTCTGCCATATCTCATCTACCCCAGTTTGTTGGCCAAAAACCTGAAAGTCTATTTGGTTGTCTGTAGTTTTGAATGTCAGGGAAGAAAAGCTTTTAAATTATAACCTCAGGCTACCATTTGGGTACGAGTGAAGTGGCAGGAGATGGGTTTAAAAAACAAAAGTTTATGTGAATTTTATCAAATTTTCCGCAGGACTTCTGCTGATATTGGTTTCAGAGTGTTGGATTGGAAGAAAGGATAAACTTCGTTAGAATTTTGAAATGTATTGCTGATAACGATTAATTTAATAAGTAAAAGAATTAGTTTAAAGTTGAAATTAAATGCAATGTTAGCCTTAGATTGTTGCTAAACCCTTTGAGGACCATATACTTCCGTCGGAAACGATTTCATTTGTTTATGGATTTTCGGAACCTTCTTCCACTTTTTATTAGCTATGCCAGAAAAATTTGGTCCACTAAACTTATTCTAATTCTTCTTAAAGGCAAATAAACTTGTCAGACATATAGTTGGTCCATGAGGGCGGCTGAATGTCGACCTTACATATTTTGAAAGGGAGGTGTAATGGCAAAACATACCTGAGTTTTTATCCTGATATTTTATCGACCGGTTGCATATCCATGTACGCCCACAGAACTAATTGTTTCAGAAGACGTTGTGTCTACAAATTTGCTCTTTATTTGTAAAAAATGATTTAAGAATATAAAACAATATTTCAATACAAAGTTTTAAAACAAAACCTTCGCGAAGAACATAGGGCATCAACGAACTCCCTCCACCGATTGCTGTATCTGGCATGATAGGCGAGATGGTTTGTGTTCCTTCTCGAGGCACAGCTTCCATGTATTTCGTAGTCTTCCTGGCATTCGACACCCTTGTGGATTCCATTCAAGTGCCGCTCTAGAAATATCTATAACTTGAATATAACTTCAATAAATAAATAGAATGAAAAATTACTACACCATTTCCAATTGAAATTTGAAAAAAATCAATTGAAATTTATAAATTCTAGTTGGAATTATTTCATAGTCTTCCAGGCATTCGACACCACTGTCGGTTCAATTGTCGGTCTAGAAATATCTACAACTCGAATATAACTTCAATAAATATATATGATGAAAAATTACTACAAAAACAATTGAAATTTATAAACTGTAATCGGAATTTCAAATACATCAATTGAAATTTAAAATACATCAAATGAAATTTAAACAACTTCTATTGAAATTTAAAATACATCAATTGAAATTTAAAAATTCAATTAAGTGCATCAAATGAAATTTAAAAACCAAAAATTGAAATTAAAAATACATCAAATGAAATTTAAATGACATCAACTGAAATTTGAAATACATACATCAATTAAAATTTAAAATACATCAACTGAAATTTAAAATACATCCAATGAAATTTAAAAATTATCAACTAAAACTTAAAATATTTCAATTCGAATTTAAAACACATCAATTTAAATTGAAAAGATACTAATTGAAATTTAAAATACATCAAATGAAATTTAAAATACATCAAATGAAATTCAAAAAAACATCAATTTACATTTAAAATATATCAATTAAAATTTAAAAGACAAAAATTGAAATTTAAAACACATCAATTGAAATTTAAAATACATCATTAAATTTAAAATATATCAATTAAAATTTAAATCACATTAATTAAAATTTAAAAGACACCAATTGAAATTTAAAATACATCAATTGACATTTAAAAGACACCAATTGAAATTTAAAAATATAATACATAATAATATCGGTTAATAACACTGTGTGTAATTTTTCAAGTCATGGAAATATAACCATATACGTACCCCACTACGTGATAAAAGACAAAAGAAAAGAGACCCGTGTCTCCTAGTTTTGCCCAAAGTCATGGACTTTTTTTATAGGCCCCCAAACATTTGGGGCTTCGGTGTCATTCTGGCAAAAAAGTGGCCATATTGTCAGGCTCATATCTTGCAAATGGTACTGAATTTTGATTTACTCGCTGAAGGAAGGTTGTAGGCCTTATCAAAAAGAACAAAAATTGTGACCATATAAAATCCAAAAACCTTCATCCACTGTTCATGTACATAGGTAGGAAACCGTTCAAAATTCAAGGAAACAATCAACTACAAGAATGTACCTAAGATCTCAATAAACAGCTTTATAGAACATATGAACTTCCTAGGAATGATTCTTATATTGTGTGCTGCGTCATTTTTTGCGTGTGCTGAGCTAACTGCTTTGCCCGTGCTGCTGCGGTCGGTGAGATAGCATAGTATCTCAATGTTGAAGTAAACGGCGTTAAGAATCATTCCTAGCAAGATCATATGTTCCAGAAAGTTGTTTATTGAGACCTTAGGTATATTTTTGTTGTCGATTGTTTCCATGAATTTTGACCGGTTTACTACCTATGAACCTGAAGAGGGGAAAAAGGTAAAAAATCAAATTTTTTAAATTTTTTTTGCGATTTTGACCTTGCAGATGAAGTTTTTTTGATTTTTTAGATTTTATATGTTTACAATTTTTGTTCTTTATGACAAGAGCTATAACCTTCCCTCAGAAAGTAAATACAAAATTCCGAACAATTTGCAAGATATGAGCCAGACAAAATTACCACTTTTTTGCAAGAATGACACCAAAGCCCGAAATTTTTGGGGGCCCATAAAAAAAAGTCCATGACTTTGGGCAAACGGGTCTTTTTTGGTATTTTATCACGTAGTGGTGTCCGTATATGATTATATTTTTTCGTGTTGCTCTGTGTAATTTTTAAATTTTAAGTGACGAATTCGAAATTTCAATTGAAGTGTTTTAAATTTCAATTGATGTGTGTTAAATTTCAATTGATGATTTTTAAATTTCAATTGATAGCTTTCAAATTTCAATCAAAGTCTTTTAAATTTCAATTGATGTGTTTAAATTTTCAATTGATGTGTTTAAAATTTCAATTGATGGTTTTTAAATTTCAATTAATATCTTTGAAATTTCAATCGATATCTTTTAAATTTCAGTTGATGTGTTTTAAATTTCAATTGATGACTTTTAAATTTCAATTGATATCTTTAAAATTTCAGTCGAAGTGTTTCAAATTTCAATTGAAGTCTTTTAAATTTCAATTGATGATTTTTAAATTTCAATTGATATCTTTGAAATTTCATTTGAAGTGTTTTAAATTTCAACTGATGTGGTTTAAATTTCAATTGATTTATTTAAATTTTCAAATAGAATTTTTAAATTTCAACTGATGTATTTTAAATATCAGATATAGTTTTCAAATTTCAATTGATATTTTTCAAAATTAAATTGATATATATTAAACTTCAATTGGAAATAATGTAGTTATAAAAAAACAGACAGAATAAATAAAAGTCACCACAGTGAAATTGAAATTTTGTTTGATGTTTCTTTGCGCGGACACTAACAACGGCCATATAAATAGACTTTCAAATACTAGAAAAACCATGGTGTTGAAAATATTTAGTGTGAAGAGGTACGATTTGGGACGCTAGTGCCTCCATGATACAGCGCTATTATAGACAAAGTTTCGTATTTTTATTTAATAAATTTAAAACCATTTGGAATTAGACTTTTAAAAGTTTAACTTCAAGAATCATCCCAACTTCTTCCTACAAATTTACCGTCATCTTATAAATGTATCTACTTCCTACACATTCAAAGCCTAACACAACTTTAATATTCCAAAGTTATCCTTTTGTTAGTAATTCCTTGTGAGGTATTAGTGTGTAAGTAATTAGTGTGTCGTCTTTGACGTCTCTTCAATCAAAATTGTTAATGAAGGATTAAATTGAAATCACCGATAAAGATGAGAATGTGATATCATAAATTAAAAGTTAAAGATAATCATAAAACTTATAACCACACACACCCATTATAGCCCATTCATTACTCATGTCCATACCAATGTATGTTTATAAGAACATTTCATTTCGTTAAGATTTAAACATCACACAGTCAAAGAATCTCGCACTTATACACACTAGTATCCCATTAAGTATCTAGCATACAAATATCTAACTATTATTTATGTTTATCCAAAATATATGAGTATCTAGATACAAGATTTGCCATATATTGTTGTATACCAAAAATTTGTTAATGGGAAGGAGAGAGCGAAGAGCAAGAACAGTTCGAAAATCCTCATAAATTAAAGACTATTAAGTGTAGATTATCATTAAGGCTTTCATTGGGCCAAAAACAAAGTCTATTGCCAAAATTTACTTATGTGCATTTTCATACAAATCTCTGATAAAGCCAAGCAAATTATTATCAAAAACATCGTATAAATTAAGACAAAATTGCTATAATTATCCGTAAAATAACTTGATGAAGATAATACCAATATGCCTTTTATGTTCAACTATAAAAAGGGTTGACTGTTCCATAAGAAAAGTGATATGTAGCGGAATGATATCTTCATAAAGGATATCATCATATACGATATGTATTGTCTTACCTTTTGTAACATTTCCTGCAACATTTCCGTAATGTCATTGAAATCGTATGGTAATAAAAGTCACAGAAATAACAAAAGGCTTTTCCAGGGATCGACTATGGAATACGTTAATATTAAGGTGAACAGTTTGTTTTAGCCGTAACAAAAAGGATTATTTGTACTTTCCTTTTACTGATAGTTCCCAGAAGATATAATACAAATTACTTTATTTCCGTAAAACTGTGTTTTCTTTAACTTGTATATAACATATTAATAAAAGGGGATTATGTATCCAGTTTTATTGTATATTTTTATATTCATGGCATAGATGGTGTGGAGAAATTTGCTATTGGCACAAGGATTTAAATAATTTGTGTAAACATGTTACAGATTTTTACTCTAGTTGAACGTGAACTTCAATATAAAATATAAAATATAAATAAATTAAGTTAAGAGGAGATCAAATACCGTTACTGGCCCTAGAATCAAATAGTTTCTAAACGCTAAAAATCTGCTGTAAAACCTCTTTAATCTATTCTCTCAAACAGCTTCTGCAGGAACCATGTTTATGTTTGGAACACACTCGAAATATTAATTTATGTGCTCAACCTAATCTCCCTTATGTATACATGCAAATATTTGCATGCATTACGTGCAGCCGTAAGCAACCTTACGTGAAACCGTATGCGTGTTTCATGGCAAACATCTATATTGTTACGTCGAAGCATGCGTGTGTTTCCTCCCCATCGAATGATTGACGACTGCAAGTACGAAACTAAAACGCAACAGAGCAGTCAACATCAAATTCAATCAATTAATTTACACACGCATTCAGGTATATTTAGAAATCAAAATAATTCAAAAATACTACACTTGGAATAATAGTAGCGAAGGCTGAGAACAATCTCTCTTAGTCCGCTTTTTGATGTGTTAACATCTATAGGCACGGGTAGGGCAATCTACCAAACTGAAAATAATACACAACGTTTGCATCACATACGTGGTTGTTGTACAACAATAGCCTCTGCCTGAAAATTATTATGTTGGTATTGATGTAGCGGCAGCGAACAAACAAGCAGATCGTCGTCGCCAAAGAGTACTGAATAGTATAGAGAACTCAAGGAACGGATTGTATGACTCAAAAGTACAAGCGACATCTGGCGTATGATTCAAATTTATTACTCCCTTTTTGTCATAAATTGGTCCATTCACAATTTTAATGTGAAACATTGATTCCTTTTGAAACATTTATGCTTTTTGTATTCTTTTATGAATTAACATTGTCGAAATGGTGCATTTATATTGAAATATTCTATAAAGAGAATACGACTCGTGTATGCTCTTTTACTCAGACTCTCTACGTGAGATCGGTAAAGGAGTGCAATAAGTTCTCTATACTATTCAATACTTTTTGTCGTTGTTCTGTTTATGGCAAAACAAAAACAATTATTTCACTGAGCTAAATAGTGCTTTATTAATTTCTGGATATTAATTTGTTTGGAAATTTAAACCACGATTTGTTTAAATTAACTAGACGCTGAAAATCTGTTTTTTCTTGCTTGGATGCAAACATAACGCGGAGATTATTGGAAATTATGTATAGTTGTGTCTAAACACGTTGTGTTTGTTATTCAATATTACATGTTTGAGACGCAATGATTAATATGTTATAATAAATGTGTTTCTGATTTAAATACAGCTTTGTTTGTGATATAAATACAACTGTGTTTGCTGCGTTGTTTAGTTCCATGTTTTGTCGCAGACGAACTGATCGTCCTGTATTTGTTCAAGGTCCTCATCTATAGTGAAGTCGCCTGGGACAAGTATTGCAGATAAGTGATCTCTGTATATTCCCAATATACTCGGCACATCTGCGACCAGATTCCCGTCCATACCCGTACAAAAGGACGATGTTTATACCACCATCTAACCGTTGGTTAGTCTGGATATAATGGCAGCTCTTGACTCTCTTCGGGTTGCTCTTCAAACCCATGTACGGCAATGTTTCTTTAATTAAGCAAGCAATTATTAGACCAGTAATGCGACTCAGCGCTGAACAACACATTGGTCGAAAAACGTGAATCCGCTTCAAGCTTGTCTTATTTAAATAATTTATGGGTGCTGGGGCGGGTTAAGCCTTTCCACGATGAAATATTCAATAATTACAATTTTTCAAAATATCAAACAGCAAACAAAACACGATTAAACCTACTCAAAACACCAATAGAGAGTATGTGTGTTTGCTTCCTCAATCCAAAAAAACATCATTATTCAACTTAAACCGCCATACAGAAGAATAAACAAACGACCAATGATCTACCTGTTCGCTTGACCTAAACCATAGGTGGCTGTCTGACATTTGTTTTTTGTACAATGTGGGCCACCCTTCATCTACACTTAGCCAAATTTACACAAACAGCATTAGCAAAGCGCAACACACGCTTCATATCATTTTGTAAATGATTTTTCTATTGTGATACTGTCTACACCCGCATTTTATATGACAGCTGCTAACTGCCAGACGAACGTACAGGCGAATGGGCTGGCGGACGATGTTGTTACGCCACGAAGAGAACAACAATCTACAGTCTAGGGTTTTTCATTATTTGACAGTTAAAAAAATGTGGGTGTCTACAAATATTAGGGCTATTATGAGACTTTACATTACGAGTCATGTGTGGCAAAACTTAAATAACCACTGGTGCCACGAAATAACTAAAGCCACATTTGGATCACATACACATATATTATAACCTATTTTTCATTCGCTTCCCAACATGTAATATTGAATAGCACACACCATGTTTTTCGACATAAGTAGATATACTATATATGCGTCAAGCTACAAACACGTTATATTTGTATTCAAACAACAAAAAAGTACATATTTTTCAGCGTGTAGTTTACCATTTTGTCATAAAAGCCGAAAGCGGTTAACACCTTTGTTTAACCGAAAACCAGTTTCGTCAAGATCGGAATGTTCGAAGAAACCGAAACCCAAAATTTTTGGACAACCGGTCTTTTGAGTATTTATGAAAAAAAAATAAATGGTTTCCCATTACATCCCATGAAGGGACCGGGGAGAACTTCTCACAATCACTGAGCTGTGCGCTTTCCAGTTTTCTCTCACTGATTGGGACCTACAGTTTTACACCGATTCCTAACGGTATTTTGAGAAGCTTTTTCATGGCTATATACTCGATAGTGTCGCCGTCACTATGCGAGGTGACCGCCGCCGAAAGAAAATTTTTTTTTGAAGGTGGTCAGAGCAGGGTTCGAACCCGGGATCTCATGTACAAGAGCCGCGCACACTAACCATTGCACCACCGACGGCCATTTATGATACAAAATAATTTAATTTAAAGACACACCATCAATTGGTCTACAAGTTAACAACACTGTGCTGGGAATGGTTTGACAACACTCCTTAGGGAATGGTTGAAAATAAACAGCTGTGAATGATTTGAGAAATACTCTTCTAGGAACGGTTGGGAATGGGTTGGGGACACTCCCATTGGTTCGGTCAATCGATTTCAGATTTTCGAGAATATGTTGCGGTATAAACGGGGTAATTCGAGGTTGGATTAGCTGAGAACGGCTCACGACCGGTTCGCGCCCTCCTTCACTATGGTTATCTTATGTTCGGATGGGCAGGAACTGTAGCGGGAATCGGATTAACATCGGTAGATAACAAGAATACGCGGAATAGTCAGCCGAAGTCGCTTTGGTGGAATAGTCGGCCGGAGCCGGTATGGTGGAATAGTCAACCGAAGTCGTTGTGGTGGAATAGTCAGCCGAAGCTGTTATGAACGAAGCCGGAGCCGGTATAGTGTAAGAGTCAGCCGAAGCCGCTATGGTGGAATAGTAATCTAAAGTCGCTACTTCGGAATAGTCAGCATAAGCTGGTATAATGGAATAATCAACAGATGTCGGTATGGTGGAATAGTTAGAACCAGCTGATGTGATGGAATAATCAACAGAATTCGGAATGTTAGAATAGTTAGCATAAGCCGCTATGGCGGAATAGTCAACCGAAGTCGATTTGGTGGAGTATTCAACCGAAGTCGCTATCGTGGAATAGTCCATCGAAGTTGCTATTGTGTGGAAAAGTTAGCATAAGCTAATATGACGGAATAAACAACAGAAGGCCAATCGGAGTCGCTATGGTGGAATTGTTAATCGAAGTCGCTATGGCGGAATAGTCGGCCGGAGCCGGTATGGCGAAATATTCAGCCGAAGCCGGTATAGTGGAATCGTCAAAAGAAGTCGCTATTGTGGAAAAGTAAGCATAAACCACTATGGTGGAATAGTCAACCCAAGTTGTTATGATAGAATATTCAACCGAAGTCGGTATCTTGGAATAGCCAATCGAAGACACTATGGTGGCATTGTTAACCGAAGTCGCTACGATGGAATAGTCAACCGAAACCGCTACGGTGGTATAGTCAGTCTCAGCCGTTATGATGGAATAGTCAAACGAAGTCGCTATGGTGGAATAATGAAGTGAAGTCGATGCTGTGAAAGAGTCGGTCTAAGTTGCTATAGTCAGATTATATAAAATTTATATAATTTAATTAAATTAGGTCACATTTTTAAAACTGTTTTACTTGAAGAGTTACAGCCAGTTCGTATAATATTGTGTCGCCATAAGTTTACTCTTGTAGATGTCTGTGTTTACTATCTTAGACGTTCGCTGTTCCTTCCCTATGTCTGTGAAACTCACGACTTTCAGGAAATAAATTTTTAAAATTTCAATTTGAAACCAATTGTCAAATAACCAATGATTGTGAAACTAGAATATGAGAAGTCACCGATTATGAGAAGTTTTTCGCTGTGCCTTCCTGGAAACATTAATGGGTTTTTCATCAGAGACGCTACAAAAGTAAATCGATAGGGACAGCAAACAACGCCATATTTTTTCCCGCTCTTTTGACATTTCTCTTCAGTACGGTTTGCCATTTCATCATGGGATGACATACAAGCCAACAACGAGTCGAAATTATTAAAATTTACTACCGAAATTTGGAGTCAGTGGCCTCAACTTTAAGAATCGTCCTACCAGTTCAAAAATTGAGCGTCTAGTGGAAAAATTTGAATCCACAGGCACAGAACAAAATGTTCCCGCGCCAGTGAGACAAAGAAGTGCCCGTAGTGTCGAGAATATTGCTGCCGCTGAGGCTTCAGTTCAAGAATGCCCAATTGTGTCTCTCACACGTCGTTCTCAAGCATTGGGCATCTCTGTGACGTCGTTGAGGCGATTTTTGCGAAAAGATCTTGGCCTACATCCTTACAAGATCAAATTGACGCAAGAACTGAAGCCGCTTGACCACCATAAGAGTCGTATGCTCGTGAATTATGCTGAGCACCAACTAGAAGATGATTCGGATTTTCATCGGAAAATCATCTTCAGCGATGTGGCTCATTTCTGGCTGAATGGCTTCGTCAATAAGCAAAATATGCGTTATTGGTCAGACAGCAATCCACACGTAATACATGAGTCACCATAGCATCCCGAAAAAATTACGGTTTGGTGCGGTTTATAGGCCGGCGGCGTCAATGGGCCGTACTTCTTCCGTGATGATCAAGACCGGCACATTACTGTGAATGCGAATCGCTACCGTTCAATGATAACCGAATATTTTTGGCCCCAATTGGATAATATGGACTTGGAGGACATGTGGTTCCAACAGAACGGCGCCACAAGCCACACAGTGAATGCCACAATCAATTTATTGGAAACCAAGTTTGGTGAACGTGTTATCTCACGAAATGGCCCAGTCGGTGGGTCACCTCGGTCGTGCGATTTGACGCCGTTAGATAATTTCCTGTGGGGCTACGTCAAGTGTATGCCAACAAGCCAGCGACGATCGATGAACTTCGTACGAATATCGAACGTGAAATTGCAGCAGTATCGGCCGATTTATGCTTCAAGGCTGTCGAAAATTGGGTTCAGCGTCTGGACTTCTGCAAGCATGCCCGTGGTGGCCATGCAAAAGAAATCGAGTTCCATACATAATGGCATCGAACGTACTTTCACAGGAATAAAGGATTTCATTGGTATCTAAAACCGGTATTGTTTTATTTAAAAAAACTTTTGTAGCGCTCTTATTGAAAAACGCATTATATGATTTTAGAAAAGACGCATTTCTCTCCTTCTTAAGCAACGGTGACTAGATATTTATTGCATGGATTGACTTTACTTTCTAAACAGCGTGTTTGACAAAATGCTGAAACATTTGTTTATAAAATCACACACTGTGCCGTAATCGTCCATCAACTAGAATTCACAGTCAATGGTTGGTTACCTAAACTATTCTGATGGCGATGATGTTGATTACGGTGACGCAAACGAAATTCGGTTTTGGCCAGAGTCTGCTTTGTTTTTGGCTACAATAATACTAAACTCATACTCACACCAAGAATAATTGACTTGACCCAATGTAATGATGCAACCATACATCAAAATGTCTCAGTTGTCTGGCTGAGGGACAAACGGGGACCAACAGTCGCAACAACTAAAACCAAAAGTAAACAATGACCGTATTATTATAATGACTTAATTTCATTAAAATGTGAACATAAAATATGTGCCATAACTTGGGTTTCCGCATCCAGCAGAACAAACATACATAAACGTCTGTCTGCCTGTCTAACTGACGTCTATTTAAATGGATGTTTTCAACATATTTTGTAGCAGCTAGTAACTAACCCTGACACTTTGTAGGAGTTGACTGCAGAATGTGACTTGTCTCGAAAATCCACCCGCGTCTAGAATGAAATGTTTTAGTTACTATAGTTAGCTTGTCTAAGAAGACTGGTTACTACTGGTTAGAATATGAGAGAGAGAGCGATGCTTATCTGTGATGTTTTGTTGATTAGAATTATTAAAAATGTTTTTACGCTAACTGAACATATGAATTATGTAAATTAAGGCAACTATTCCGGCGCACAGACCAACAGCCATAGGAACACAGCGTCATATGTTTCAGACCTTGATAGTAATAACTAGGAACTCCGTGGTTTGTTCTGTGCCGTAACATAAACCAACTATTAAAATCGCATAAACTTAAACCGAAAATTGAGTTGTTTTATGTAAATTTGTATGCGGAAACTGCCAAAGAACAAATAAAAGTTACACTTAATGCTTGGGAAGAAGGAACGAGCTGAGCACAAAGAATGCAGTGAATATGAACGATATGTAGATCGTATGGAAAACAGGCGGCATTTGCTGGATTACCCTCGGAACTTAACTTTTTTAATTAAGGGTTTTCTGTGAATTTATGATTCTCGTTTTAATTTAATAACCAGAGATTAACAATTGAAGTTGGATTTTTAAACTGAAAGGAAGCGTTCGTGGAACATTTGCATCATAATTCCCAGTGAAAAGAGATGGCTTGGCAATTTAAATTGAAGCACATCTCCCATTCTTTGGAAATCGCTGCAATAACTGAACTTGGCTATCAAAAACCGCAGAGGGATAAGCCATGGTACGACGAAGAATGTCGCATTGCAACTGATGAAAAAGACGCTGCACGTATGGCAACGAAACAGTCAGTTACAACGCGTGCTGCGAGTGAGCGGTACAAGAGGCTGAGAAGGGAGGAAAACCAACTATTTAGGTGAAAAAGATGGCAGTGGGAGCAGAGAGAAAGTGAAAGAACCGAAATGTGCAGGATGAATGGTGAATCCCGTAAGTTTTTCCAGAGGGTAAGAAGATCGACCAACGGGCCTAATAATGGGCTGCCCTCCTACAAGGGCGAGAATGGGAATCGGGTGACTGAGAAGCAGTGTGTGTTCAAAATGTGGAGAGACCACTTTTCAGCACTACTCCACACAGATTCTTCCACTGAAGATCAGGAGGTAATGATAGTGGAAGATAGTATAGATTGTACCCCCCCCCCTACAACCAAGACGAGATTAGAACGGCGGTCTCCCGCCTGAAGAATAATAAAGCCGCTGGTACGGATGGCCTACCCGCTGAACTTTTTAAGGCATGTGGCGAAGGACTGATAGCCCACATGCATCAACTGATATGAGGTATATGGCTGGGGGAATCTATGCCCGACGACTGGGGTCTCAGTGTATTATGTCCTGTATTCAAAATTGGTGATCCGTGTGTCTGTTCCAACTATCGCGGTATCAGTCTTTTATCCATCGCGTATAAGGTCTTGTCGAGCGTATTATGTGAAAGACTAAAGCCAATTATTGAAAACCTGATTGGACCTTATCAGTGTGGTTTTAGACCAGGCAAGTCCACAACTGACCAAATATTCACGCTACGCCAAATCGTGGAAAAGACCCACGAAAAGCAAATCGATACATACCACCTTTTTGTCGATTACAAAGCTGCTTTCGATAGCCCCATACGGGGAAAACTGTACGAAGCTATGTCTGAACTTGGTATTCCGGCAAAACTGTTCCGCTTCTGTAGAATGACGCTGACCAACACCAAATCAGCAGTGAAAGTGGGCAAAGACCTCTCTGAACCATTCTGTACCAAGCGAGGAATTAGACAAGGCGACACACTTTCGTGCAATCTCTTCAACATCTTAATGGAGATAATAATGAGAAAGGCTGCAGTAATTACGAACAAGACCATTAACACGAAAAGCCATATGTTGCTGGAGTATGCTGACGGCATAGACAGCATTGAGCGAAATTTGCGAGAGGTTACTGCAGTATTTTCAAGAATCGAAAAGGAATCAGCGAAGGTGGGTCTTGCTGTTAATGAAGGCAAGACAAAATTGATGATGTCAACGACTAGAGAAACCTCTCGACTTGGTCCGCACTTGAACGTTGACAACCGATTTAATTTTGAAGTGGTAGATGAATTTGTCTACCTTGGATCCACCGTGAACAAAGACAAACAACGTCGTCAGCCTGAAGATAAATAGGATAATTTTGCTTGCAAATAGATGATATTTTGGGCTCAGCCAGCAGTTTAGGAACAAAGCCCTCTCTCGACGGACAAAAGTATAGCTATATCAGACTCTCATTTTACCTGTCTTGACATGTGGCTCCGAAACTTGGGTCATATCGCAAGCGGATGAAAAGCACCTGGGAGTTTTCGAGAGAAAAATTCTCCGTAAAATATATGGTCCTGTTAGGGAAAACGGCGAGTACCGACGTCGCTGGAACGCAGAGCTATATAACCTCTATTCTGACGTGGACATAGCTAGACGAATCAAAGTGTGCCAATTACGTAGGCTTGGCCATGTTATCAGAATGGATGAAGATGAGCCAGCGCGAAAGATTTTTGATAACGTACCCGATGGAAGCAGGAAAAGCGGACGACCAAGACTCCGCTGGAAAGACCAGGCAGAAGAATCCCTCCGTATCCTTGGTGTTACCAACTGGCGAGAAAAGGCGAAAGATAGAGTCAGTTGGAAGAATATGTTGAAATTTGTTTAATTTGTTTGGCCTTTAATTCCCGAAATATTTATTCCATAACTTCAAGCTTTTCGGTTTTAGTGCCTGTTTTCATAACGAATTTAAACGAGCGAACGAATCGGCCACAACAAAAATTTAAATAAATAGGGTTTCTTTTTATTAAAAATAAATAAATAAATGGTTTCCCATTACATCCCATGAAGGGACCGGGGAGAACTTCTCACAATCACTGAGTTGTGCCCTTTCCAGTTTTCACTCAATGATTGGGACCTACAGTTTTACACCGATTCCGAACGGTATTTTGAGAAGGTTTTTCATGGCTATATAGTACTCGATAGTGTCACCGTCACTATGCGAGGTGACCGCCGCCGAAAAAAATTTTTTTTTGAAGGTGGTCAGAGCAGGGTTCGAACCCAGGATCTCATGTACGAGAGCCGCGCACACTAACCATTGCATTTTTATTAGTACTTTTTATTACATTATTCAAGCTCAAGGTCATCTATATCTCTATAAATAGAGATATAGCTTTTTATAAGAAGATGTATAGTTATTTCGGATCTAGCCACAGATCTTCATCAGCGGTTGTTTGCAATGCTGCTTTTGAAAAATGCATCAAACTCAATTCAAACAAAAACTAATCTAAATTGAGAATTTTCCACTATGCAAACGTTCGAAAAATATCGCAAGCAAAACATACAAGAAACATTTGCAAACAACTTATTTCCATCTACAGAGAACCATCAGTCCCATTAGCAAAAAAATAAAAATCATCCCCAAATAGGGTATCATGAGAAAAACATGGAAATTTTAAGAATGAATATTCTAAATAAATAATTCATTTGACCCATATTATTCGTATTATTTTGGTTTCGTCCAGTTCGGTCGATCAAATTCAATTTGAGAAAACAGGCAGTTAATATTTCCCTGAATTTTATTGGCTGGAACTCAAAACAATCGTTGTCTAATGAAATTATTTCATTGTATACCCTCACACAACTAGTTGTTTGAAAGGAGGTTGTAGCAACCAAAAATTCGGCTGTTACCAACGAATGGCAGTTGCCACAACAGAATTGAGTTTACCATGACTGAATTTAGTCTCCACAACTGAACTTCAGTTGAAACAACCACTAATTGTTTGTGACAGCCTCTAATGCGGTTGTGATCACCAATAATATGGTTGTGACAACCGGATTTAATAACATCTAATGTGACCAGACTTGGAATCGGAGTCGGTGATATTTGCCTGGAGTCGGAATCGGAGTCGCAAATTCTGGACGACTCCGGCTCCAAATTTATAACTTTGATATATACTTAATAGAATTGCTAAGATATATACGAAGATATATCGCCGCAATGAAAATGATTTCATTAACCACAAAAAACTTTCGTCATTGCGATGAATATATTTCATTTCTGTGATGAATATGTTCCATTGTTTGCGAATAATACTTTTGATTGATGTAAATCTAAGACAATTGCTTAGATATATGGGAAAATGCATCGCCACAATGAAAACGAAATCATTGACCGGGAAACTTTTGTCACTGCAACGAATATGTTTCATTTCTGTGAAGAATATGTTCCATTGTTGCGATTAATATTTTTGATTGATGTAGAGTGTGTCTCAGTAAGAATGCATATTTTCATATTTAAATAAAACACGTATTTTTTGAGATTGGTGAGATTTGTTTATTGGATTGTAAAGGAGACATGTTGCGGTTAAGTATGGAGCAAAATAGCCGTCAAATCGCCCCCACGGCTCTGATGAGAGGCCATTACTCTTTTCATGAAATTTTCCATGACTTTTTCACAGATCTGTAGCTGTATCTTACCGATGACGCAATGGATCTCGGATTAGAGCTGAGGAATTGTTTCTGGTGTATTCGCATAAACCCGACATTTCAAAAAACACCAAAAAAAAAAGAAATCGCACGGCTTGAAATCGCATGATATTGGTGGACAGGTGACATCAGAATTTCTTGAAATAGTTTGTTCTGGAAATCGTAGCTGCAATAAATCGATTGTTTCATGCACGGTGTACCAGGTGGCGCCGTGTTGTTGAAACCACATGTCGTCCAGATTAATGCCGTCCAGTTGGGGCCATAAAAACTCCAGTATCATGCTCCTGTCACTGCAATCTCGGCCTCATCTTCAAAAAAGTATGGCCTAATCACGCCGCCTGGCTAAAATCCGCACCAGACAGTTGCTCGTTATGGGTGCATTTGTTTCCCACGGATTGCATGAAAATTTGCTCAGCCCCAAATTCGAGAATTTTGTGAATTCACGAAGCTATTCTGATGAAAATCAACTTCATTGGAGAAGATAGGTTTTTTTTGTAAAACTGTCAGTGACTTCAATTTGTTCCATTACCCATTGAACGAATTTTTGTAATAAGTTTTCACAATTATATCGCGTTGGTCTTCCGTAAAGTGTTCCATTTTAAATAATCGGAATAAACATATGTTGCACATGCCAAATTTCAGAGTTGCCACTGAAAAGTGCAATCTGACTCAGACACGCTATATTATTTAGGTTTTCGTTTGCGAAGATTCGTTCGTTCAAATTCGTTTAATGAGAACAGGAATTTAATATTTATCTGAATTTGATTGGTTGGTACTCAAAACAATAGGTTTCTAATTAACTTATTTCGTATTACACGTATTTTTTGAGATTGGTGATATTTGTTTATTGGATTGTAAAGGAGACATGTTGCGGTTAAGTATGGAGCAAAATAGCCGTCAAATCGCCCCCACGGCTCTGATGACAGGCCATTACTCTTTTCATGAAATTTTCCATGAATTTTTTCACAGATCTGTAGCTGTATCTTACCGATGACGCAATGGATCTCGGATTAGAGCTGAGGAATTGTTTCTGGTGTATTCGCATAAACCCGACATTTCAAAAAACCTCAAAAAAAAAAAGAAATCGCACGGCTTTAAATCGTATGATCTTGGTGGACAGTTGTCATCAGGGTTTCTTCGGAATCGATTCGATTGTTTCATGCACGGTGTACCAGATGGCGCCGTCTTGCTGAAACTACATGTTGTCCAGATTAATGCCGTCCGGTGGAGGCCATAAAAACTCCATTATCATGCTCCTGTAGCGAATTCCGTTCACGGTCACTGCAATTTCGGCCTCATGTTCAAAAAGGTATGGCCCAATCACGCCGCCTGGCTTAAATCCGCACCAGACAGTTGCTCGTTATGGGTGCATTTGTTTCCCATGGATTGCATGAGAATTTGCCAAGCTCGAAATTCGAGAATTTTGTGAATTCACGAAGCTATTCTGATGCAAATGAACTTCTTCGGAGAAGATAAGTTTTTTTTTTTGTAAAACTGTCAGTGACTTCAATTTGCTCCATTACCCATTGAACGAATTTTTGTAATAAGTTTTCACAATTGTAACGCGTTGGTCTTCCGTAAAGTGTTCCATTTTAAATAATCGGAATAAACATATGTTGCAGATGCCAAATTCCAGAGTTGCCACTGAAAAGTGCAATCTGACTCAGACACGCTATATTATTTAGGTTTTCGTTTGCGAAGATTCGTTCGTTCAAATTCGTTTAATGAAAACAGGAATTTAATATTTATCTGAATTTGATTGGTTGGTACTCAAAACAATAGGTTTCTAATTAAATTATTTCGTCGTTTACCCTCGCAGAACTAATTGTTTGGAAAGAGGTTGCAGCAACTATAAATTTTGCAATGAATTGCACTTGTCTCAACCGAATTGAGGTTTCCACGACTGACTTTAAAATCCACAACTGCAATCCAGTTGAGACAACCTCTAATTGGTTGTAACAGCCTTGAATGCGGTTGTGATAACCTATAATATGGTTGTGACAACCGGAGTTCATAACAACTAATGTGGTTGTGACCAGTGCGGAGACTTGGTCTCAGAGTCTGGAATGTTTGCCTGGAGTCGCAGCAGCAATTTTTGGTCGAGTCCAACTCCAAATTTAAAATATCCATCAAAATTCAAAATTTTCGACAAAATTTATTCGTTCTATATAAAAGGTATCACAGTCAAGTTCCACTTTTTATATTTAGTGTAATTTTTTTTTGTTCAAGTCACAACTCTGAAATTTTGCAGCTGTCACATAGGTTTATTCCGATTATGAAAAATGGAGCGCTTTACTAAAGAATAACGCGTTGTAATTGTGAAAACTTATTACAAAAATTTGGAAAGTTATACTGAGACCGCTCCCAAACTTCGAAGATTTTGCAGTCCAGAAAGTGCTCCTAATGTGTTAACCATTCGAAGAGTGGTAAAACAAATTTCAAGAAACTGGATCGGTTATGGACAGTTAGACTCCTGTTGGTCAACATACCGTTCGCTCTCTTGAAAATATTGCTGCTGTAAACGCGAGTGTATCCGAAAGCCCGAAATCATCAATCCCGCATTGTTCTCAACAACTTCAGATTTCTGTTCCAATGGTCCAATCATGTCAGCGATAATTGGGTTTAGTCTTTCAAATATTATACTTGATAGAACTTTATATGCTGTGCGTAAAAGGCTTCACGGTAGTTGGCATAGTGTCTCGGGACATCTTTTTTACATATTAGGCATACTACACTGAAACTCCAATCGCCGGGCATGCATTTATCTAACCAAATATTGCTAAGGGCCTGATGCATGCACATTATCGGCTCATTGCCGCCAGCCTTAAACAGCTCCGCTGGTAATGCATCAGTTCCTGCGTTCTTGTTGTTCTTAAGCCGGCCAATAGCTGTCTTCGTGTTGGTTAGGAGGGGGCAATCGACTCCGTCGTCCAAATTATGATCGATTGTCTCGTCATTGGATATCTCACGTACCAATAGCGCGGAGAAAAGATCTCTCTATATTTCCAACATACTCTGCACATCTGCGTTGAGATGTTCGTCTTTGTCTTCACAGAAGGGGGCCCTGAACCATGCCCATTAGTGCCGTTTTTGATATTTTAGTTGCATTTTCGGGCTTCGTTCTTCCTTCTGAATATCAAAATTTTATCAATCTCCAGTTTTCTCCACTGTCGTTTCTTACGAAAGATACGGTTTACCTCCTTTCTTATTCCTCTATACAGCTCAGTCGCAGCTCGCGTTGCAACTGCCTGAAGCATTGCCATCGTTCTTTTCATCATTTGCAATGCGACACTCTTCATCGTACCATGGTTTATTGAGAAGTGGTTTTTCGAAACCATGTACGGTTGTTGCGGCAGTTACTATAGAGTCTGAGTTAGGTCTCTACTGTGCTTCAGCATCGTCATCGGGATGTGGTGGGTTCCGTGCCAAAATTTGCAAGAGCTTCCTTGATTATGCGGCGCCTACCTCTGGTACAAGCAGCTTACCCATGTCCAGCTTCCTCTGCGTCTGGTTTCGTACGATTTTCTCTCTACTTAATCTTGTGCGAACCTTTGCTGCTACCAGGTAGTGATCTGAATCGATGTTAGCTCCTTTAATCACTCGTATATGCATTACACTGGATGAGTGCCTTCCATCAATTATCACGAGATCAATTTGTTTCCTCGTTCTTTGATCAGGGTGATAACCAAGTAGCCTTGTGGATATCCCCCTGCTAGTGGGGCCATGATTTTTGCCGCGGCAAAGTCAATTAGTGGCCGTCGATGGTGCAACGCTAGTGTGCGCGGCTCTTGTATATGAGAACGTGTGTTCGATCCATGCTCTGACCACCTTAAATTTCTTTCGACGGCGGTCACCTCGCTTAGTGACGGCCACACTATCGAGTATTTAGCCATGAAAAAGCTTCTCAAAATACTGTTCGGAACCGGGGGAAAACTGTAGGTCCCAATCAGTGAGTGCAAAACAAGAACGCGCACAGCTCAGTAGTTGTGATAAGCTCTCCATAATCCCTACATGGGATGTAACGGGAAACCATTTACTTATATATAAAGTCAATCAGTCTAATGCCGCTGACGGAACTTTCAGCATGTAGACTGAAATTGCCAATAGTTGGATGAAACACAGTCTCCCTGCCTACTTTAGCTTTAAAATCTCCGAGTACAATCTTAATGTCATGGCCAGGGCAGCGGTCATACGTTTACTCTAGGAGCTCATAGAATATGTCTTTGGCATCATCATCTTTCTCTTCTGTCGGCGAATGCACACAAATTAGGGAAATATAAAAATAATTCGCCTTCACAGGATTGAACCTAGAGACTAGATGCCGCAGTCTTTTGCCAACTACAAATCCGAAACCAAATTTATGTTTTTTCTCATGGCAACTGTAGTATATGTCTAAGTTTCTTTTTCTTGTGCAGCCGTGTCCTGTCCATCGCATTTCCTGGATAGCGGTAATGTCAGCCTTATAACTATTCGAGGCCATGTGCCAATTGGATACTAGCACCGGATCTATATAGAGTTCTTACACTCAAAGTTTAAATCCGTAAATCGTGGTCGCTATAACATTTGCGGGGGTTGTCAACATATATGGGTTGTTGTGTTTTTTTTTCGTTCTTGTATATTCACTGCCATTATGTACGGTGGCGGGAGGCAAACCCAGTCCACCGGGTTTTTGCATTTTTCCTACTGCCAGGATATTTGATTGTAGCCGCCGATTATGGATCGGACGTTGACCAGGACGCAATATCTTGAACCTGGATTTTCTTTTTCTGGGTTTTGGTTTTTGTTTGGCTCATCCGCCTTCTAAGGACAAAGAAATGTGCCCTATAGCTTAATGAGCTTCACTGACATCAGTCATCTACTAAACCTGAGACATATCAGTGATCGAATAATCAATCACAATCTAGAGTACATTTGCCGATATAGACGATGAGACCAAGGAAATTATTTATGGCAGCCTATGCCCACAGAAACCATAACCAAATTTACCGGTAGTGACAACTGAATTAGAATTGGTCACAACCACACAAGAGGTTGTCAGAACCTAGTCGTGGTCGCAACAGAATTAGAGATTGTCGAAACTGCAACAGAGGTTGTCACAACCGCAGTTGAAGTTACCACAACTACAAAAATGGTTGCCACGACCTCATTAGAAGTTGTCACAATCGAACTTATAGATTGTCACAACCGAACTTTGGGATGATCACATCCAAACCAAAATTTCTTACTAAAAATTAAAAACCCATTTTGTGAAAACTTTTGAAAATTTCATCTGAAAATTCTTACGATCACGGATCACTTACAACCATTTTTGACTTCCCGGCCTTCTTGGCTCACACTCACAGTTATGATGTTTAGAAGTTTCAGAAGTGACGACATCCGCTTGGGGTGAAATATGAAATTTGTCTGAAATATATGTCGATTTGAATATATGGAATTTTGTTGTGGTAATAGAATTGAAAATGAATTCGGTTGTACCAACCATTGCACTAATCTCAGTTTTCATAAATTTTGTTGTTACATTGTTGCAAGACATCTACAGCCATTGTCGGTCAGTCTCATGGCATAACTTGCATCGGATTTTTAAAGCCTAAAACAACTGTGTTTAGGAACTATTTTCGCCACAGCGACACAGTATCTTGAAGAATTTGAGAGTTGTTTTAAATCAGCTGTATCTACCTCAAATAAATGCGCCTTTACAAAGCATTTTTCCAACATTCCACATCACCACATCCAATAAGTAATTTCTGGAAATATTTTCCATACCAAAGCTTTAGATGGAAAGTATAAGAAAGAAAAAAACAACCAACTGATTGCTTTTCAATTGTGAGCGTTACCAAATCAACATTTTGAGAAATAATTTGCCTGAACGAATGTGTCCACGAGATGTCTTCCACTTTGGTGGCAGCCTGGACATTTGATGAAATATGCAAAACACTTCGCAAGCTGCACCAACTGCAACAACATGTTTTCCACATTTCTGTATTTTTTCGTTTGTTTGTGTTTAGAGTGGCGACCAACAACACTCTGATGACTGAGTGCTGGCACGTCGTTAATGTGCAACAAATTCAAGTTAATTGAATTTTTTCCTCTGTTTGATACACACAGGGAAAAGGAAATTGTCCATGGAACTTTTCGGAAAGAGCCAGTGGTGTTTGGTATGCATGTGTGTGTGCGCGGTTTAGGTGTCCACTCTTGGTCACACTTTGTGCTACAGGCTGAAACTCAAATGTGATTTGTAGATAATTATTGCAACTAGAAATTGGAGAAAAACCCGAGTTTTTAGAACATAAAAGGGAGTACATTAGCATTATATCCCGTGGATTATATTACGATGTACGCCTTTCCTTTCTATGGCACAAGCTTTAGGGGTCAGTCCAATTTAGGGACTGCAAAGTGTGAAACCATTCACAAAAGTGTGTTGTTTATGTATATTCTTATGGGAGCTCACGAAATTGCGCTGACGACAGCTTTGTAAATTTTAACTTTGACATAACGCAAAGAACCACTATTGTGAAATGTTGTACCCATTCCGTCTTTAACAAAATAGAACCCTTAGATATAAAATTAAAAGTTTAACAAATGCCTCAGAACAAAATCAATGAGTGTTCGAACTTACGGGCGATGTGTTAACACCTGTTTGTTACACGGTACCTGTTCGATTTCTAGTAAATGTTCAATTGGAAAATAAACAAATGTTTAATTGGAATCATCTGATTGAACATTAGATGTAATATTGTTAAAATAAATAAAGAAATATTTAACTCACTGAAATAATTGTTTTTGTTTTGTCATAAATAGAGCGACGACGACCTGGCTGTTTGAAAGCTGGCATACAACTGAATAAAATTTATTTAGCTAACTGAAATAATTATTTTTGTTTTGTCATAAACAGAGAGACGACAAAAAGTATGGAATAGTATAGAGAACTTATTGCACTTTTTGCCGCTCTCGTGTAGAGAGTCTGAGTAAAAGAGCATAAGCAAGTCTTGATCTCTTTATAGGATATTTCAATATAAATGCACCATTTCGACAATGTTATTTCATAAAACAATACAAAAAGCATAAATGTTTCAAAAGGCATCCATGTTTCACATTAAAATTATGAACGGACCAAGTTATGAATCATTCACTAGATGTCGGCAGTGCTTTTGAGTCATACAATTCATTCCATGAGTTCTCTATACTATTCAATACTCTTTGGCGCTGACGACCTGCTTGTTTGTTCGCTGGCGCTACATCATAACCATCATACTTGTTTTCAGGCAGAGACTATTGTTGTACAACAACCACGTATGTGAAGCTAGCGCTGTGTGTTGTTTGCATGTGTTCACTTTGATAGATTGACCTACCTACTTCTTTTCGGGGAAAGCGCAAGTACTATATATCAGAATTTAGAATCTTTATTTTTAGAGCCGACGAGGAAGAGGATGATGACACCGGGGACATATTCTATGAGCGCTTAAGGGAAACATAAGACCGTTGCCCTGACAATGACATAAAGATTGTTCTATGTGATTTTAATGCTAGAGTTGTACGCGCCATCACATCCGATAGCAGACTGAGATAGTTAGATTTTGTCGTGGCGGGGAACAATTTTGTCAGTAGTACGATTTCCCAACATAAATGTATCCATAAGGCTACTTGGAATCCCCTGATCGACATAGGAAGAACCAGATTGATCACCTGGTAATTGATGGAAGGCACTCTACTAATGTAATGGACGTACGTGAGATTCGACGAGCTAATATCGATTTCGATAACTATCTGGTTGAAACAAAGGTACGTCTGGGGATGACATAACGAAAGTCGTGTGAATCCAGTAACTTAGTAGAAAGCTGGTCATCGAAAAGCTGCAATTACCATACATAGTCACGGCCTATGTAGAGAAGCTCACCCAGACACTGGGTCACTCACTACCCTCGCCTCATGATACTGAAGTGTTGTGGAAGTACTTTTCCCACTCTTTGAAACCGTCCTGGTTATAGAAAGCCGCTGGGGGATAAACCATGGTGCGACGAAGAGTGTTACATGACAAGTGATGAAATGAACGCTGCACGCATGGCAACGCTTGCGTCATTTACAACGCGAGCCGCTACAGAGTGCTGCAACGAGAATAGGAGAGGGGAAACCCGTTCGCTTAGGAGGCGGAAACCCTTGTGAGGAAACCGCCAGAGTGTGGAAATTGAATCTTACAGGTAGAAGAGTGAGGGCCGCAAATTGTACCAAAGGGTACAAGGTCAGACCAATGGAAATGGATCACCTTTCGTAGCAATAGGGATGGGAATCTTGTCACGATTTGCAGAGTTTGCTGAAAATATGGGGAGATCACTTCTCAGCTTTACTTATCCCAGGCATCCTCAATGTAGATGAGGTAGTGGAGCACATACAGCACGATATCGTCAACTGCCCCCGTCCTCTTCGAGCCAGGGTATAAGGTCGGACCAACGGAAATGGACCACCTTTAGTAGCTACAGGGTTGGGAATCTTCTCACGATTTACAGAGCTTGCTGAGATTATGGAGAGATCACTTCTCAGCTTTACTTATCCCGGGTGACTTCAATGTAGATGAGGTAGTGGAGCACATTCAGGACGATAGCGTCAATTGCCCCCGCCCTCTTCGTGCCAAGGCGGAGTTGGAACTGCAATTTTCCGCCCTGGAAATATAGAAGCCGCCCTTTTTGATGCACCACCGTATGAGCTGTTTATGTATATGGTATAGAATTAGATTTGACATCCGGAACATGGTGTTGAAGCTGGACTTGAGATTACGTGGAGACGGTTAAGGATTTGGATAGTGCTTGCAAATGTTCCTGTGATATCAAGAGTCCGATTACAGAGTTTTTCTTTTAGTTGTTCCTAGCTGTAACAAATAAATCGGGTTTTCGGTTTTATGCATTAATCACTCTGGTTCTCAGCATGTCAGATTCCAGCATGTAACTGCCGTGCTAGGAAATGTGGTTGTGTTGTGCGGAATGTGATTTTTGATTTGCTGGCATTACCTACAGCTGGAAAAATTTATGTTTTACCACTTGATTTTCTATTTTGTAATGAATAAAATTTAGCCTGAAATTGTTTATTTTCTCTTCTGTTTGGCGACACATTCAATTACAATTTGGCGACGCTTTTCACCGCACTGCATTTGCAGCAAAAATTATGTCATGGAAAACCTGTTGTTGCCAGAGACGCTGTCGCTCTTGCTGTTATGTTGTTGTTTTCGTTACATATGCCACAACATTGGATTGCTGCTGCCAGCGACACTGTTGTTGCTTGCAATCCAAGCAGGCGTCATCTCATACTTGCGTCGCCGGTTGGCTGTAGCAGACTTAAGCTTCATATTGTTGTCAGCGCTTTTGGTTAAATTATTTGCAGGGTAAAAACAAAAATTGATTTGAAGATCTATAAACAATTCGCGTGCGAAAGTTATAAAACAAGAAAATTGTATTGAAAATTACCCAGCGATGATACCGTTTACGCGCTCAATCAGTAAAATGACAGCAAACGAGCATCACCAAGGAAACCAGTTACAAATCACCACAATGTTGCTCTGATTACTTGTGTTTTGGCGTCTTGCGGCAGATTGTGAGATTTGCTGCAAAATACTCTACTACAAGAAATAGGTATTAAAATCAGTCACACAATATGGTGCCACATGCAATAATTAAAGATCTTTCGTTTCTTATTGTCACATCAAAAAACTCACTGACACAGTACCGCGACCTCCTCAACATCTTCACTAAAATACCTACGAGTAAATCATTAAACGTACCTGGCATTATACTGTAATCAAAGAATTAATCTGTTATAGGACAGAAATGATAGGACAGATATATGTAAATTGTTTTATAATTTATTCAATTACATTATGGACATGACAACCATTCCTAAAATATTATATTTTATCAACGCAGTTCATAAAGTGTTGTACACTGAACGAGAAGTCTACATAAATATTATGAACTTCTTCATAGATTATGAATGCCTTCATTCATTTTCAGCCAACGAAATAATTCACAGGATTTGTGAAAAATTTTCCTAGATTCGATAAATACCCAGTAAAGGATTTTCAGCCCGGTGAACAGATGTAAACATACCCTAACCGGAAGGCATCCATTAGGCCCGAGTTCCATTAGAAAAGGCTTGCGTTCACCCTTCCGTTATGCGAATGAGTGTGGCGTAAATTATTATTATTTCGAATTTAATTCGGATCCCTAGTGATTCTGAAGATTTATCGTGACTACCAGCCAATTGTCGGCCGAATTTTTTTATGGGAGGTACAAAAATAGGCGTGGTCAACCTGCCGATTTTTTATTACAGAGTAGTTTTCGACAAAATGTTACTTACTTAATGAAGTGGGTGGTGCAATGGTTAGGATGCACGTCTTTTGTACATAACATCCTGGATTCGATCCCTGCTATGACCACCTTAAATTTCTTTCGACCACGGTCACCTCGCTCAGGGATGGCGACATGAACATGCATGAACAATATTCTCAAAATGCCATTCGGGACCGATGTAAAACTGTAGGTCCTAACCAATGAATGACAATCTAGACAGCGCACAGCTCATCTGTATTTTTTGTTTGGATGCAAATATAAAGTGTGTTTGAAGTTTGTTGCACCTATAATATATTTGTTTGTGTCCAAACACATTGTGTTTGCCAACCAATGATTAATATGTTATAGTAAATGTATTTGCGTCTCACATATGTCTGTGTTTGTGATGCAAATAGAGTTGTGTTTATTGCAATGCTGATGCTCTCTATTACTGCTTACTATGTCGCAAGAGAATAAAAGACGAACAACGAGAGAGTCAATCTTGTAAGTGTGGATCTGTAGTTTTGCATTATTCTCTCAGTCAGTGAGTCAAATATTCCTGAATGTCGTAGCAAATTGCAGATGAACTCAGTGTTTTTTATTTTGGCTGATGTAGTGCGTTTTAATTTCATGTATTTCATGATCAGTGAAAAAATAACAATCAATGGCTCGGACAGTTAAATGGTTTGTGATGATGCTTTGATTTTAGTTTATGAGTTTCGTATATATGTATGTGTGCTACCAAAGTGAGAAACAATTTTTAGGAAAGAAACTAGGAAAGTGCAACAACGTGAAGCCCATTTTTTGCCGAGCCTTTACTGACAAAATCGGAACGGCGGACAATTTGAGAAATAAACGCTTGTCTTGCACGAATTAGATTTATAAATAAATATATTCTTTGTTTACTAACGTATAGTGATAACCAACGCATAGCCGAAACCTTCCGAAAACAAAAACAACAAAGAAAGAGAAGCAAACGAGCAGTAGATTCTCATTTCATAAAAAAAACAGTTAATGCATTCAATGCACCTAAATGTAAAAAATGCCGTTTTAAAGTTTTAATTTTTTTGTATTAATTATTTATAAATGTGGATTTATATTTATCAAATTAATTATAATAAATTACACATATATATATAGTGAAATCAAAGAATAATTCGTTTCTAAATATCATTATGTTTGGGATGAAAAACCCATGATTCCACGTAAAAATATACATGTTTGCTTGATACTGCTTACATTTAAATACACGTGAGTTTGGGACTTGGAAACATATTAATGTTTGAAGTGTGTTCCAAATATATACATGGTGCCTGCAGAATATGTTTGGCAGAATATATTAGAGAGTCCCTTATTTTTCAGCGTGTGGTTGTGAGAAGCTCTCCCCAATCTCATCATGGGATGTTATGGGAAACCATTTTTTTTTTCAGATCATGTCACAGATTCTGGGATTGTTCCGAATAATAATATTGCCATATTACCATGCCATATGTAAACAATTGTCTATCTAAATGCAATTGGAATTCGTTAGGATACTTATAGTTACAATTACTCGAAAACTATTACTGGCACTTAAACTCATGCTATAAAAAATTTAAATTTTCCATTCAATAAATGACGAACATTTCATGACAGATACTCGTAATGAGTTTTGAACTTTTCGTAAACTTTTTATGCACGTTTTTCATAATATTCCCAAAACTAACGTAAAAATTTCATGCAGTAATGAGCAATACTATGTCATAATTACGTTGCTAACAATTTTGTCAGTGTAGTAGAGTATTGCAGCTTCTACTCTGTTTTGCCTTCCACAATATCTCAATCACTTGACCAATCGTATAATTACATAAAAATAAGTAATTTTTAACGCCAACTGCTTTCATTTTCTCATTCACAGAAATACAAGGAATGCGCGAAATAATCACGATACCGGCAATTACCTTTGATATCAACGGAATTAAAAAGTAATTACACTACATGTAATCCATAGAAATAAAATGATAATTTCGCTTCAAAAGCACAAATGGTGTTTCATGGTGTACATTCGAGGGTTGAGCGATAATTTCCGGTTAGAATCAAAACTGTATGAATTGGGAGAGGTTAGGTTAAGTGTTGGTGGCAATTGACGAACGACTCACTTGGACTTATTTGACAATTGTGATACCACACCGAATTAGCCGTAATCGTATTTAGAGGTTGTTCCAACCCTATTCAACCATATTAGATGTCATAACATCCAAATTAGTGGTGGTTACAACCGCATTAGAGGTTGTCACAACCTACTTGAGGTTGTCGCAACGTCGTAGAGGTTGTTGCAACCCATTAGAGGTTATCGCACAGTAGTAGAGGTTGTCGTAATATAGCAGAGGTTGTCGCAACCTACTAGAGATTGTCGCAACCTAGTAGAGGTTGTCGCAACCTATTGGATGTTGTCGCAAATTAGAGGTTGTCGCTACGTACTAGAGGTTGTCACAACCTACTATAGGTTGTCGCAACCTATTAGGTGTTGTCGCAAAATACGCAACCTAGTAGAGGTAGTCGCAACCTATTAGAGGTTGCCGTAACCTAGTAGAGGTTGTCGCAACGTAGTAGACGTTGTCACAACCTACTAGATGTTGTCGAAATCTATTAGATGCTGTCGAAAATTAGAGGTTGTCGCAACCTAGTAGAGGTTGTCGAAACCTAGTAGAGGTTGTCCCAACCTATTAGAGGTAGTCGCAACCTAGTGGAGGTTGTCGCAACGTAGTAGAGGTTGCTGAAACCGAGTAGAGGCTGTCGCAACCTATCAGAGATTGTAGCAATCTATTATAGGTTGTCGCAAATTAGAGGTTGTCGCAACGTAGTAGAGTTTGTCGCAACCTAGTAGAGGTTGTCGCAACCTATTAGAGGTAGTTGCAACCTAGTGGAGGTTGTCGCAACTTAGTAGATGTTGTCGCAACCTACTAGAGGTAGTCGCAACCTATTCGAGGTTGTCGAAACCTAGTAGAGGTTGTCGCAACGTAGTAGAGGTTGTCGGAACCTATTAGAGGTTGTCGCAAACGTAGTACAGATTGTCGCAACGTAGTAGAGGTTCTGGCAACCTACTAGAGGTTGTCGCAACCTACTAGAGGTTGCCGCCACGTAGTAGAGGTTGTCGGAACCTATTAGAGGTTGTCGCAAACGTAGTACAGGTTGTGGCAACGTAGTAGAGGTTGTCGTGACCTAGTAGAGGTTTTCGCAACGTAGTAGAGGTTGTCGGAACCTATTAGTGGTTGTCGCAAACGTAGTAGTGCTTGTCGCAACCTAGTAGAGGTTGTCGGAACCTATTAGTGGTTGTCGCAAACGTAGTAGAGGTTGTCGCAACCTAGTAGAAGTTGTCGCAAACTAGTAGACGTTACGTTGTTTCCCAGCAAATAATTGTTCGCGTTTGGGAAGCATTGACAAGTGTTTCTTTTTGCATACTAAGTGGACTACCGGGAAGTCGTTACATGTAAAACACAAGTTAAATGTATAACACATGTGACTTGCTCCACGAAAAGGGATCTCTGCGCCGAAAAGAAGTTATTGAGAAAAACGCGTTTAAAAAAAGAGCTTCGTTCATTTTTTCATTTATTTCATTAATTATATTCATCTTTACAGGTGATTTGTAAAAAAACTAAAAGACATAGAAACTTGCGGTTTGCGGCATTTGAAAGAGCGTCCTATAAGAATCACTCAAAAAGTAAAAAAAAAATTTTTCGGCGCAGAGGTCCCTTTTCGTGGAGCAGGTCACACATGTTAAATGTAGAACACAAAGTTAAATGTAGTTCATATTTAGTTTTCGTAGAAGGTGAATGAACCGAATTTTCAAAAGCGGTCTTATTTGTAAGAAAAAATATTTAAGTATTTAAGGAATTCAAATAAATAATATATTTTGCAAAATATAAATGATTAAAATCATTTAAAATTAAAATATTCGAGCGTTAGGTCAATAATTCTTTATTTTTAAATATTTCGCTACCCATTGGGTAACATGTTGCTGGGTCGTTTTTTTAGCGTCTAAGCACGTTGATGTTCGACCTTACAGTTTTTTCAAATGAAGGCATGAACGTGCGCCCCTTTATTCGACCCATTACATCCCTTGGAACTATGGTCACTTTTTATCCTATTTCTATGGCTCATATTGGTCAAATCGTATCAGTTAGGGAATTAACATCTACTGCACTATTGTTACCCATACCCTATTCTATAAACCACCCGTGGATAAATTTGTTCTATTTCGTACCTGTAGAATTGTAGGTGTCACAAAACCTAGGGCAAACATTTTTGCCTGTGGTCGTCAAAGGGTTAACAAACAAAATTGTCCACACGTCCGTTCACTGAGGCCTTTCAACACGAAATTGGCGCAGATCGAATGGGATACTTACTTTAGTCCTGGAAGCCATTTGAACGATGTTGCGTTTCATTCATGTGTGTCAATGATGGGCCTTTCCAGTAAATTCATAATTTTGTAAAATGTTTATTAGAGTTTTTTTTAAAGCGAAATTAAATAACCTTCCATATTTTGCATGACCCACCCTTTATAATGTATTTGGTTTGCGCAAATTATCATACAAGCCTCGTCTTCCAAAGTTTTTACTTTACAAATGACAAGTGGGGAATATATTTAAAAATAAAACTATTACACTTGCATTTCGAAAGGAAAAAGTTGCAAAACTATAACGATCTTTCAGCGAAATAAAAATTACTTCTCCCCAAAGGCCAATTTGCCGGAGATACGAGTAAAGTTATACGGCGCGTTTGGAGTTTGAATAAAAATTGTTACAGTTTTTAACGTTTTGTAACAATTTATAGTACTATCACAAAAATGCTTGTTTATGAAATATTGGCTTGGTCTTTTGGTTCAATACCCAAATGCAATATCGGAAATATCTGTTGAAGTTTTAAACAAAAGCGACGACCATTTAATAATTTCCATATCGTTTCGGTCATAGAAAAAACCGCAACGAAATTCTGCGGCTGCCTGTTTAAATGGAACACACCTTTGGGTTTTGTTGCAGCAATTTTGTTTTTACATTCGTTTCTTGTTTCTCTCTCTGCAACTGTGCGATATAATTTTAATATATTTAACCGCAACTAAAGCAAAAATAAAAATCGAGGGGAAAAAAATAAATTTTATATTTAAAATTATTACTACCAGTGCAGACAAGATAAAATGAAATAAATTGGATAGATAAGAAAAATATTCAATGGATGTCTGTACACACAAATGTTAAACAACGCCAGTGTATGCAGACATTTTGACTGAACGTACAACATTTTATATTAATTTTATCAATTACAGCCATTGAAGTTAATGTAATAAATTTGACCAACGTACGTACGTACGTTGGATATCTGTTCAAATTATAGCGAATGCGGTTTTAAACCATACAATTCAATCGTTAATCGATCATTGGCAAGTGATTTTAATGCAGAAATTTTAACGGAATTGGGTTAATGTTAATAATAGATAAATACATGCATTAAATTGATTGATTCATTTGTGGTTGGCAGACATGGGATCAATTAGTTAGCGGGTAATTTAATATATGCTTCAGTTTCATACCTAAATGGCAATGCCAAATAGAAATGGCAATTCAAAAAATATTTACATCCTTTAAGAATATTACTAAATATATAATAAAGCATTTGTTGTAAATGGACACGGTGGACGATTGAATCAAAACATCAGTTTTGTTAATAGAAATAACTAGAAACAGATTGCATTATTTTTTAAATTTTAGGTATATTTTAATAACACAATTAAATCCAAATTTGCCGAAAAATCAAACAAAATAATTCACTGTTCTAGCAGTAGACTGTCAAATTAAGCCACGACGAACAGGCTTCTTACCATGACCCGGAAGGTTCCGAATATTAAGCTATTGTGTTTCAGTTGTACATAATTTCCCTACTAAATAGCGCAAGGTATTTTGGAGTGACACTCTTCAACGAGCGTTGCAACGGCGTTAGACCATACACCCTGAAAAAAATTACATGAGGTATCAGGGGACACCCGGTTGAAACGAAGTTCCTTTCGCGTTATATTATGTACTAGTTAGTTCCAAAACGCCTAAGGCGTCCGTCGAAAAATATAATAATTTAAATTGGTCTTTAAGAAAAGATACTTTTTGTAAAATGATAAACTTTTTTAAGAAATTTGCTTTTATAGACTGTTTTTTTTAATGTATATTTTTAGCACCTTTTTGTAAGAAGATGTATTAAATTTTCCCGTAAAAGTAATTTTTTAAAGAGAGGTATTTCTTTTATTAGAAGCTAATGCTTTTTTTAATGAAAGGTACTATTGATGTGTTAACATCTATAGGCACAGGTAGGGTAATCTGTCAAAGTGAACACATACAAACAACAGGCAGCGTTAGCATCACATACGTGGTTGTTGTTCACCAATAGTCTCTGTCTGAAAATAAGTATGATGGTATTGATGTAGCGGCAGCGAAAAAAAATGCAGGTCGTCGTCGCCAAAGAGTATTGAATAGTATAGAGAACTCATGTAACAAATTTTATGACACAAATACATAGGCGACATCTGTCGAATTATTCGAAAAGTATTACACATTCTCTTTGTCACAACTTGGTCCATTCATAATTTTGATGTGAAACATTGATGCCTTTTGAAATATTTATACCTTTTGTATTGTTCTATGTAATAACATTGTCGAAATGGTGAATTTATACTGAATTATTCTATAAATAGAATAAGACTCTTTATGGTCTTTAGCTCAGACTCTCTACGCGAGAGCGGAAAAACAGTGCAGTAAGTTCTCTATACTATTCAATACTTTTTGCCGTCGCTCTGTTTATGACAAAACAAAAATAATTATTTCAGTGATATTTGAAAAAAAAAACTATTTGCTTTATTTCTTTTAACAATACTACATGTTGTATTAAAGAAAGTGCAATAGCAAAAGAGCCTTCAGCACAAAAACTATTTTTTTTTAATTTTCCAACATAACATTTGCTAATGTGTGCATTGAAATCGAACAGGTGCCGTGTAACAAAAAGGTGTTAACACATCGCCCGTGAGTTCGAACACTCATTGATCTTTTTAAGAAGCAGTACTTTCTGTATGAAAAAGCCATAAAATAAATGAATTTTTTTTACAAAAAAGTTAGTTTTTGAAGAACAGGTACTTTTTAATGAGGAGGTACACTTTTTAGGAAGAGGATAATTTTAAGAAAATTTACTCATTCTCAGAAAGGCTACTTATCCCAGGAAAAGAAAAGGTACTATATTATTTTTAAGGAAAAGTACTTTTAAGAAAAGGAATTTTTGTAAGAAAATGTTTTTTTTAAGAGAAGGTATTTTTTTTGAAGAAAAGGGGTTGTTTTGAAGAAATGAGATTTTTTAGAATTTGCCCTTTTACAAGAATAGGTAGATTTTTAAGAGTAGACATTTATCTCAAGAAAAGTTATTTTCTTTCCCAAAAAAGGTACTCTTTAAAGAAAAGGTAGTTTTTAAAAACTGGCAATTTGGTGTAAGAAAATGTACTTTTTAAGAAAAGGTACTTTTTTGTGTACTTTTAACACAAATTTCTTTTTTTTAAGAAAACGTATTTTTTTTTAGAAATTTTACATTTTGAAGCAAAGGTACTTCTTTAAGAGAAGGTACCTTTTTAAGAAAACTTACTTTGTTTGTTTAATAGGTGTTTTTGTTTTGAGAAAATTTCATTTTTTTAGGAAAAGGAACTTATTTAAGAAAATTCTTCTTTCACTTAGGCTTTTCTAAATTTAAAAAATCCAGTGATTGTTCGAACTCACGGGCGATGTGTTAACATATTTTTTTTACACGGTACCTGTTCGATTTCTATGAACACATTAGTAAATATTACATTGGAAAATAAGAAACAGCGTTTAATCATATGATGACGTTAAGTTTAAATAATATTAATACTAAAAATTATTTATGGACCAGTGCAAGCACTTGTGTCCTTATTTTCTTGCTTAATACTTTTTATTTTATACCCACAAAAACAAAGACCACTTTTCGCTGCCGCTACATCAGTGTGTGTGTTTTTTTTCGCAGTCTGACAATCTGTGTTTCGCAGTCGGACAAATCTGTGTTCAATATAGGGGTGGGTCACCTTATCATTTAGGGATGTGAAAAATAGATGTTGGCCGATTCGGACGGCTCCATGAAATGTGGCCCCAGTGAAAAATTATGCCAAACCCAAAATGAAAAATGACCCCAATATTTTGTACTACCTACAACAACACGTAAGTAAAAGGCCCAAACTTACGTGTACAAAATATTGGGGTCCTTTTTCATTTTTGGTTTGGGGTAGTTTTTCACTGGGGCCACATTTCATGGAGCCGATTCTGACACCTACCCGATATGCACACAAAGTTTCATACAAATCGGTCCTGCCGTTTCGGAGGAGTTTAACGCCACACAATCTGCGATTGAGGTCGCAAAACTCTTTTTGTATGTGTTCCCTTTGTGAGTTTAGTCCCTACCGGCGCCTATAGATATTAACACATCAAAAATACAAAATTGGGTTGAAAACTACAATATAAACAAAATATTGGTTACAGTATCCAGCTAGAAAACTTCCCATCAAACAAGAAATTTTCCAACATATGTGGGACATCTAGTTAGTCTGGATACAAAACAAAGCAAAAGTGTTAAAACAAAGGTAGTTTAATTTGTTAAACTCGTTCGTTTGTTAAACTCGTAAACACAAGGAACCTCGTTCTAAAAGTATGAAATAATCAAGATATGACGCGAGAGAGGAATGCGGTCCACTTTTACATTCTCATTTACAAGGGTTGTCCAATTGTGCACATCTTCTGGTCGTTTACTTCTTGATCGTCGTTGTCAACAAGTTGTTAGGTTGAGCCCAGTCTGGCAAGTTCATTTGCTTTCCTGTTCCCTGGTATGTCCTGATATATTAAACTGTTCGTTCATCTTGTAAAGAGATCTGCGACAGTTGACTGCAGTTTTCGAAGTCATGAAGTTACCAGCGACTAGACTATAAGATAAAATCATTAATTTCGACTTTAGTCAGAACATTACTTCTCAGCCATTCCGATACTTCTCTAACAAAGGTCTGCAACAAGAAATTCATTTTTATAGAGTAGTACTTTTTGCAAACTAATGATAGAAGAATGAGTATTCTAAAAAGAAACCCAACGACAATACTCCACTTGCTATTTCGAAATGAATTATGAACACTGTTTGCTTCTCTTCTTGAAATGTCTTGATGTTTTGAAATGTTTTGGAATATACAAGAACACACCGAGTACACCAAAACATTAGATTTTATCAAATGAATTCGAAGGTACAAGAATATACCACATGTAAAATGTGCCTATCACGATCGGCATTTCGTCGTCTACAACACGAACAATGATAGAAATTATAAGCGAGTGTGAAACAAATTCAATTCAGTAGCAAATCAGCTTTCAACAAGAAAGTTGTATGATAATTTACTCAGAGAAGTTGGTTAATATGTATTTATGCTACCACTCTAGTCACACAAAAACACAAGCAAAGAAATTTTGGTTTATATTTGAAACGGCGGTAAATATTTATTTCAGTGTTCTCTGAAACGTTGTTCGTTTGTTTTCATTCAAATGGTTTTGATGTGCTTGAATGTTTGGTTCTCATTTATTTAGCATTTTGTTTCGTAATCAATGATCTCAGAAATACTAGTTGGCTTTGTTAGCAGTGAATACAGTATTTGAACCATTCGTGTTTGAAGTGAATGTCTTGATATGCCATTCAAGACATTCATTGCAGACGTTTATTCTCTAATAGCTAATAACACAAGCATTCAAGTTATGATAAATTGTTCGAAGAGAAAAATGTTTGGTTGCCGTTGCAATAATATATAACTTTGGAAAGCACACCCACTGGTATGACAATTTTTGAACTAAGTCGCATGGCTGTCAGCAGATTCCTACACACTGTGCATGAGTTGGTACCTTAGGGTTGCCGATTGGTTAGCTTTTGAGATGAAACAGACTTGATATAATTTTGATTTGATATAACGGGTTTTTCAATAAGAGCGCTACAAAAGTTTTTTTAAATAAAACAAAACCGGTTTTAGATACCAATGAAATTCTTTATTCCTGTGAAAGTACGTTCGATGCCATTATGAATGGAACTCGACTTCTTTTGCATGGCCACCACGGGCACGCTAGCAGAAGTCCAGACGCTGAACCCAATTTTTGACGGTTTCCAAGCACAAATCGGCCGATACTGCTGCAATTTCGCATTCGCTATTCGTACGAAGTTCATCAATCGTCGCTGGCTTGTTGGCATAGACCATAGACTTGACGTAGCCCCACAGGAAATAAACTAACGGCGTCAAATCGCACGCCCGAGGCGGCCAATCGACTGGGCCATTTCGTGAGATAACACGTTCACCAAACTTGGTTTCCAATAAATTGATTGTGGCATTCGCTGTGTGGCTTGTGGCGGCGTCCTGTTGGAACCACATGTCCTCCAAGTCTATATTATCCAATTGGGGCCACAAATATTCGGTTATCATTGAACGGTAGCGATTCGCATTCACAGTAATGTGCCGGTCGTGATCATCACGGAAGAAGAACGGCCCAATGACGCCGCCGGTCCATAAACCGCACCAAACCGTAATTTTTTCGGGATGCAATGATGACTCATGGATTACGTGTGGATTGCTGTCTGGCCAATAACGCATATTTTGCTTATTGACGAAGCCATTCAGCCAGAAATGAAATTTAGGATTCAGTAATTGGACGTAGCGCTCTTAAAGTTGAGGCCACTGACTCCAAATTTCAGTAGTAAATATTAATAATTTCGACTCGTTGTTGGCCCGTATATCTTTCCATGATGAAATGGCAAACCTTACTGAAGAGAAATGTCGACAGAGCGGGAAAAAATATGGCGTCGTTTGCTGTCCCTATCGATTTACTTTTTAGCGCCTCTGTTGAAAAACCCTTTAAAATAAAACATACCAGATTAGTTAAGAAGTAGAAACGTATTATTGTGAATAGTTTGAAGAGATATGCCACCTTCTTTGTTAGACTAATTAAAAAATACATAAATTAATGGATACCCATTACATCCCCTGAAGGAATTGTGGAGAGCTTCTTACAACCAGTGAGCTATGCGCTTCCTAGTTTTATACTCACTGATTGGGACGTACTGTTTCCCACCGGTTCCGAACGGTATTTTGATAAGCTTTGTCATGGCTATATACTTGATAGTGTCGCCGTCACTATGCGAGGTGACTGCCGCCGAAAGAAATTTAAGGTGGTCAGAGCAGGGACCAATCACAGGATCTCATGCACAAGAGGCGCGCACACTAACTATTACACCACCGATGGCCACATTAATTAATTACTTAGATTAAATAGAATTTTTTGAATAAATTGCTGATGTATTTTTTTGAAACCATTAAGAGCGTACTGTACAGGATACCCACATCCATCAACCCATAGTCTATTTGTTTCGTCCTTATAATTTATTACTTCCATTTGAAAAACTTTGTGTTTCAACTTCGACTTTAAAATGCACGTTTCTCACTCATACGATTCATTATAATCATTACTGTAATTAATACATTAAATGCTGCAAACTATTCCCTTCATATTTTATTAGTTTTTTCTATAAAATGTATGTTTTCTTTACAGAAACAACTGTTTACTTGCTCGTAATGAATACAGACACAAATATATAATTAATTAACTCTTGGGTAAAAACACCCTCACATCTGAATGCGTCCGAGCCCTAAAATGCCTTGAATCCTAGTAAAATTATACAAGATGAAATGGCTTTCAGCGCGAACAGTTGGTGTTCACTTTGTTCCATGCCATGGCGTACAAAAGAAATGACAAAAGCCCCTTTCATCAATGGCTACGGACAGGTTCTTGAAGAAGGCATCGGTCTATACAACACCAAAGTACATAATGATAAGAGCACATGTTCATCACTGCCAGTGAGCAAGTGAAACTAGTGTGGGGAATTTATAATTTGTGGCTCGTATGTATGTGTTCGTTTAGTATAAAACATTTTTGTATAATTTAAAAAATTTTCTGAAAGTAAAACTGAAAAACATTTTAATTTTTCACTTTCTTCAATTACAATCCTGACACACACTCACCATAACTTATATCAAACATATGGAGCATTCCATCAAATTTAAGGCAAGCACACTTACTCATTAGGGGGGGATTATTTGATGCACAGTGGTTCAGGTATAATGGATAGAGCGAATACAAAATGATCTTTATAAAGGTGTTAAAATGAGTTCGAGCACAAATTTAAAAGAAGTTTGAATGGATATGGCTGGCAATATTATAACAAATAGCGCATTGAAAACTATTGTGATTTTGATTCATTATTTCATTCCAATGGCTAAACCTGAAAATATGCCTGTTAAGGTTAACGTGTATTTAATAAAGGTGTTTTCCCATAATGGTGTAGTAAGATGTGGCTGACAGATGGAATTATTTTGGTCTCTACCCAATCACTTTGGGCTCGAAAAAATTCCTCTAAGATCAGTCAGCGAATACCACATAACATCTATAATCTCCCAAGAGAGTTTTTTTTTTTTACTACCATTCAAATATATTCAAAACAATAAAATTTACACGTTAAAAAAAATTTTCGTATTTTTTTTTTTGGATGCAAATATAACGTTTTTGTAGCTTGTCGCAAATATGGTATACTTGTGCCCAAACACATTGTGTTTGCTAGTCAATATAGCATGTTTGGGACACAATGCTTAATAGGTTATAATATATGTATCTGTGATTCAAATGTGGGGTTATTTGTTGAAAACTTCTGTAAACAAATACGTGAAAGACAATAAAGAAACAAATAGCAGCAGTTCTTCTATTCACGAACTGTATACAGACAGATTTGTTATTTGAGCAAACATAGGTCTGTTGTTGCAGCAAAGAGCATGCCAGTTATTTTGACGTAGAATACGTCTTACCTTACGGTATGAGGAGTCATGTCAGGTTTTTATTGTTGTAATCTTTATTTCATTGAATTGAGGAAACGGCTAGATGAATTTTTTTAAAATTTTTTTTGTAGGTAAATGAAGATGTTATCTTTCGTTTGATATACATTTCATATTGGTTGATATATTTCTAGTATTTTAATTTCTCAAATGAAAATTGTTTAAACACATACACTCAAACATATGTGTGGTGTTTGGTTGAGTGTTTTTGGTTGCTCAACATTGCTTAGGAACATGTATCTAGTAAAAAGTGAAACGAACAGCAAGCTAATGTTGCCTGGCAACATGTGTCTAGTAAAAAGTGAAACAAACAGTAAGCTAACGTAATAAAGCTTTTTTGCGAAAGCCTCAATAAAGCTGTTGTAACATTAATTTTGAATTGTAAAGCGTAAAGCTTTCACACAACGCTCGAATGCTAATGCGAAGACTCGATAAGGTAAACCTTTTTTAATATTAGGGCGGCCCTCTCAACATTCGCAGAACTTATTTCAATAAAAATATTAATTAAAATACATAAATTAAATTAAGTTTAAAAGAATTGAACATAATATTTTTTTTTTAAACGGACTTGAATCAAATGCCGTTGGTAAATATAAAAATTACAGCAGACAGTTGTCCGAGGCCTTCGGCCACGGACTGTTCCTGCAGGCTGTGTCAGAGACACGGCCATTAAGTTTAACGTAGAATACGCCATCCGATAAGACAGAAAACATATATAACAATAAATGATAAATAATATAAGCAAATGAATTTATTGTTATATATGTTTTCTGTCTTATCGGATGGCGTATTCTACGTTAAACTTAATGGCCGTGTCTCTGACACAGCCTGCAGGGACATAAAAAAAACATATATAACAATAAATGATAAATAATATAAGCAAATGAATTTATTGTTATATATGTTTTCTGTCTTATCGGATGGCGTATTCTACGTTAAACTTAATGGCCGTGTCTCTGACACAGCCTGCAGGGACAACTGTAATTTTTATCAACCGCAACAAGTTTGTTGTTATGGCAGTACATTTGCTATAATAACAAACATATTGCCTGCTGATAAGTAGCATACATTGTTTACTATAGCAAACAACAATGTAGCTTGTCGCAAATATAGTATACTTGTGCCCAAACTCATTGTGTTTGCTAGTCAGTATAACATGTTCGGAACACAATGATTAATAGGTTATAATATATGTATCTGTGATCCAAATGTGGGGTTGTTTGTTGAAAACTGCTGTAAACAAATACGTGAAAGACAATAAAGAAACAAATTGCAGCAGTTCTTCTATTCACGAAATCAAGGCTTGAAAACATGTACATGTATACCTGTGTCCAAACACAGTGTGTTTGCTGTTCAATATATCATGTTTGGGATACAATGGTTAATAGCTTATAATGTATGTATTTGTGAGCCAAATGCACTCAATAAAATATGTTAGTAAACAGAAAAGTCTGCTGCAAAGGGGAAAGCAAACAGATTTGTTATTTGAGCAAACATAGGTTTGTTGTTTCAGCAAAGAGTATGCCAGTTATTTTTATTAACCGCAACAAGTTTGTTGTTACGGCAGTACATTTGCTATAGTAACTAACAAATTGCTTGCTGATAAGTTGCATACATTGTTTGCTATAGCAAACTTTGTTTGTTGAGTGTGAGCAGCCACACTCTGTGAAAAAGTCAAGCAAAATTTTACGAGGAGATTAATCGCCTGTCATCTGAGTCGTGTGGGCCATTTAACGTTATTACTTAGTTTACGGACCGAAATTCGGCCTTACTCTAACAAATATGTATGTAATAATAACAGAATAGGTTGGTGAACAAGTGAAAGCAAACAATTTTGCTAAAACAGCAAAATTATCGTCTGCTGTTTGTAAGTGCAGTGCTCAATTAAATCAGCAAACAGTTTGTTGCTGGCAATAAATTTATTGTATTGTAGTCCTGGTATATGTATTCGAAACATGGGTAACTTGTGCAACAGCTCATATGCTTCTAGTTGGGTATAAGTGGAAATTCTCCACAAAATATACGAGGGCAGTCTCATAGCTAGCCCACCTGACGTAGATATGGTGCCAATAGTTTGGAAAAAATAGCACCCGGACCTGCGCACGTGTCTGGGCCAAGCAATAGTAAAGCTGATTCTACTCTGGGTAATCTGCTCCTTCATTTATGACTGCAAAATATTGTGTAGCAGAGCCAAAACGAGGCCGTATGAGCTTCCAGGACGAACCCCGTTGTGGTCGACCAATTGAGGTGTCCACTCCAGACACGGTTAACAAAATCCACAAAATGGAATTCGATGCTCGTCGGCTGAATGTGCGTTAGCTAGCCGAAGCGATAGGCTTTTAAAAAAGTGCTATACGTCGTATATTGATCGAAGAGTTGAAGATGAGAAAACTGTGCGGAAGATGGGTGTCGCGCTTCCTTTCAATGGAGCAAAAACAGCGTCCTGACGATGCTTCAGTAGAGTGTTTGGCGATGTTTCACCGCATAAAGCCGAATTTTTCCGTTGATTTATAAAACCATGGATGAGACATGGGTCCACCATTTCACACCTGAGACAAAGGAGCAGTCAAAGTAGTGGTCTGGAATGGGAGAATCGTGTCCAAAGAAGGCGAACGCGGTTCCATCTGCAGGCAAGGTCATGGCATCTGTTGTTTGGGATGCGCATGGAATAATTTTTATTGATTATCCACAGAAGGAAAACCCATCAACGGCGAATATTATGTGAATTTAGTGCTGCGTTTAACTGATGAAATTGTGAAAAAATGGCAGCATTTGGGGAAAAAGAAATTGTTCTTTCATCAAAACACTGCTCCAGTTCACACATCCACAACTACGATGCCCAAAATTAATGACCTAAGTTTCAAATTGATTTCATCACTCACCTTATTCACCAGATTTAGATCCCTCGGACTATTTTCTATTTCCTAACTGGGAAAAATGGATCGGTGGTAACAGATTTGCCACCAATGAAGGGTTGGAGTCTGCGGTTGATGATTATTTTAAGGAGTTTGACAGTTCTTACTATAAACAAGCTATCAAAGCTATTGAATATCGCTGGAAAAGTGTATCGAGCTAATAGGAGATTATGTTGCAAAATAAAGAAAAATTTTCCCAACTTGTTTGTGTCTTCTTTGTGAGGTCGGCTAGTTTTGAGACCGCGCGCGTATTTGCGATCCAGCTTATCAGGCATTCAAGTTTGAAGTTTGTTCAAAAACAAAAATAGTTTTAAATTCCTTTGGGAATGAAATCCCCACGAAACCACTGTTCTTAAGTTACATAGAAAGAAAAAGTGTTGTTATTCTCGAATCTTCAAGCGAAAAGAAATTACAGCAGCAACAAAAAGTGACAAGATTAGTACAATGCAATGATGATGATACAGATGTCACTACTCCTCTACTCCACAAAGTTCCACTTACTTGTATATCATTTATAGCTACACAGCTTACAAATTTTAAATATTTCCTCCATGTAGTAGCAATTGTACGCATGCAAGCAAATATGCAGGTCTTGGAAGATTGAAGACATTCCTCTTGGATACGTACTCACAAAGATTATGGTTTATGTCTACACAAGTGACATGTTGTTTATCAGACGTAGTCCAAGCGAACAAGGGGCAAATAAAAAGAGTTTCTGAGTTTTTTTCTCTCTCCCTCTCTGTCTAAACAAAAACAGATACTAATGTGTCTTAAGGTTCTATATCTGATTCAACATATATTTTGCATGTAACATTTTCATTTGAGATTTATATTGTTACATTTTCATTCCAGCGAAGTAAAGGACTTGAAAAATTTTGATTTTTTTAATGTGTGGGTAAAGAGTTAATGCTCTCTTTATTTATATATCTCGCTCTCTGGGATAGTGTTCATCACCACTGTATTCTCGTAAATATGGACGGGTTACGGAATGTCTTTGTTAGCTGCTGGGAAGATGAATTACTTTGATGTTGAAAAATTATAATCGTAAACACTTTACTCTGTGCGTTCGAGTACTGTGTACGCGTAAGTGAGGGACGTTCGCGAGTAGCACAAGTGTAAAGTGTTGACTGATGATTTACAAATGTTCGAAGTTACAATAACATTATTTAGATGATGTAGCCTATGTGATGGGTTTGTTTGATCCAACATGTGATTTTTAAAAGTGAACGAGTGTATTTTCGAGTTGTTGACGCAAAAGCTTTACAACGTCTACAATTGAAGCCCCATGTAATTCCATGTTGCAGATACAAATCCTTTGTGATAAATTTATAGTTTTCTGGAATAACAATTTGTTGCAAATATTTGATCAATTCCAAAGAGCTAATACTATATTTCAATCTCTGTGGCAAGTTTATAATACGATGCCCATTTTCATGCTGATGCAACAGTAGGGATTTATTATTATTTTGCACAAACGTTGCCAGCAGCATGAGTACTTTCATAATTAAGTGACCTCAAACAAGCCAGAGGAGTCATGGAACTTAAAAAATGAGGATAACATGATTCTCCAACCGGCACAATCTTCAGCTTTTCACTTCCAGTTGGTAACACCAAGCTCTCGCAGGCAATATTTCACCTGGTATTTCCAGCGAAGGTGGCCATAGGTTGTGCAATAGTAGTGTTTGCGGCTCCTGTGCATGGGAATGTGTGTTCGATCCCTGCTCTGCCCACCTTTCTGTCGACGACGGTCACCTCGCTCAGTGACGGCCACTCTATCGAGTATTTAGCCATGAAAATTTTTCTCAAATATCGGTCGGAACGGGTGTAAAACTGTGAGAAGCTCTGCCTAGTCCCCTCATGGGATGTAACGGTAAACCATTTTTTGGAACAAAGTTGCTTACCGCACGTTGCGTGATAGGGGCTAAATGAAAAAATCATAAAACAACTTTTGTTTTAACACTATTTTACTTCAACCCAGTATTATCAACTATATTGTTTACATTTGCGTTGGTTTGTGTCTAGACTAACAGCTTGGATCATAGAGAAAGAAAGAAAAAAAAAAAAAGAAATTAACTAGATGTCTCACATATGTTGGGAAATATTTTGTTTAATGGGAAGTTGTCTAGGTAGAGCCTGTAACCAATATTTAATATTTATTTTTAATTTGGAATCCAATAAAAAGTAATTTTAGAAAAGCCAAAGTAAAAGAAGTTTAAAAAAAGGAAATTTGCTTAATTAGTGCCTTTTCTTAAAAAAAAAGAAAATTTTCTCAAAAAAAATACCTATCAATATTCTTAAGCAAAGTACCTTTTCATAAAAAATACCTTATCTTAAAAATGTACCTTTGCTTAAAAAAGTAAATTTTCTTACAAAAAGTTGCATTTCTTAAAAAAAGTTATTTTTTTCAATAAGTACCTTTTCTTAAAAAAGTACATTTTCTTACAACAAATTGCCTTTTCTTAAAAAACTACATTATCTTTAAAGATTAAATTTTTTGTAAAACAAAACAACTTTTCGTGAGATTAATACCTACTCTTAAAAATTAACTCATTCTTGAAAAAATTACTAATTCTAAAAAAATCCCATTTCTGAAAAAAACCTTTTCCTTCTCTTAAAACATACTTCTTTTAAAAAATACTTTTTCTTTCAAAAATTCCTTTTTTTAAAAGTCCTTGTCTTAAAAATAGAATCATACTTTTTCTTTTCTTTTCTTGAGATAAGTAGCCTTTCTGAAAATAAGTGAATTTTCTTAAAAAATCTTTCGCTAAAAAGAGTACCACTACTTGAAAAAGTTCCTGTTTCTAAAAAATTTACTTCTTTGTAATAAAAAATCACACTCTTATGGTTTTTCCTTATGCAAAGTACTTCTTCTTAGAAATAGTACCTTTTCTTAAAAAAAACATTAGCTTTTAATAAAATAAGTACCTCTCTTTAAAAAAGGACCTTTTCGGGAAAATATACTACATATTCTTACAAAAATTAACTAAAAATAACTTAAAAAAAATACATTCTATAAAAAAAAAATAAGTGAGTGTTCGAACTCACGGATGATGTGTTAACACGTTTTTGCTACACGGCACCTGTTCGATTTCTATGAACACATTAGTATATGTTACATTGGAAAATAAAAAATAATAGTTTATTGAATTAAATTATTTGTTTTGTATACACCGGGCAATGTTGAACATCAACTGACTCGCTTTGTTTGGCCATAGCAACAACAACAACACAACCAAACACACAGCAACACACCTACTTTTTCCGAAGTAGCTGACGTATGCGTGTGTCACATAACCACATGTTTGCCATATCAACAGCAACGAAACAGACAAACACACAACATCACACATACTTTGTACGAAGTAGCTGACGGATTAGTGTGCCACCATAACGTCGACTGCGCAAAATTGCGTGGCTATGCTTTAAATCTCCGTTTAACAACAGCAACAGACACATGTACATACGTACATTATTATGTTAATACATACGCTATAGACACGATTTCGTTTGCTTCACCCCTGCCACACCACCCTTTCATTGCTCTCTTGCTCGCTCAATTTTGTTTAACACGTCATTATTCTCTTTCGCAGTCGCAGAAAATCTGGTTTTAGCAGCAGCACAAAATCTGGTTTTAGCAGCAGCCTAAAATCTGGTTTTAGCAGCAGCATAAAATGTGATTTTAGCAGCAGCAGAAAACCTGTCTGTGTGTTGTTTGCATGTGTTGACTTTGATAGATTTAGTCCCAATACGCCGCTATAGATGTTAACACATCAAAAATAATAGTTTTTTTTGTATACACCGGGCAATGCTGAACATCAAATGAACTCGCTTTGTTTGGCCATAGCAACAACAACGAAACAACCAATCATACAACATCACACCTACTTTGTCCGAAGTAGCTGACGTATACATCTGTCACATAACCACATGTTTGCCATATCAACAGCAACGAAACAGCCAAACACACAACATCACACGTACTTTGTACGAAGTAGCTGACGTATTAGTGTGTCACCATAACGCCGACTGCGCAAGCTTGGCGTGGCTACACTGTAGGAAATCTGGGGACAAGTGTCTCAATGGTGGCATTGTCGACAATTTGTCTACAACTTGTCTACAAATAATTGTTTGGGTTTCATATGTAGAGAAATTTATGACAAATGGACGTCAATGCTTCTTCTTCTTTTTTATTGTTTCGCTTTGTTTGGTTGTGAAAACGCGTGGTGTCGCTTACATTTAGTTGGAAAATAATTTAAAAAGAAGTGAGTTTTAAAACACTAATAAATTTTTTTTTAATGTAACTTAGATAATAAATATGATTTTAGTTTTGAATTTTACGTCTTTTTATTTGGTAAAAAAATCACAAGTGTTGACAAAAATAGCGACAATGGACTACTGATTCACTGGTTCCAATGTCTCCCTATGGTTCCAAAAGTACCACGTAGTCAGTAGTTCTTGTGTCAGTAGTTCATTCTCAATGACAAGCACATGTTAAATGTCAATAGAATTTTACATTGCCTGGGGTATATTTGGTCAGTAGTACTGGTGACACAGTCAATAGTAAGTCAATACTGTTTCACCATAGACATTTCCTACAGGGTATGCTTTATATCTCCGTTCAACAAGAGCAACAGACACATGTACATGCATACATTATTATTTTAATACATACGCTATAGACACAATTTCGTTTGCCTCACCTCTGCCACACCACTGTTTCATTGCTCTCTTGCTCGCTCATTTTTGTTTAACACGTCATTATTCTCTTTCGCAGTCGCAGAAAATCTGGTTTTAGCAGCAGCATAAAATCTGGTTTTAGCAGCAGCATAAAATCTGACTTTGATAGATTTAGGGACTACGCCGCTATAGATGTTAACACATAAAAAATTCTTAAAAAAAGTTTATCATTTTACAAAAAGTATTTTATATATATTTAATGGGCGCCTTAGGCGTGTTGGAACTAAGTAGTATATATAATATTAATAGGTTTCAAAGAAATTTGGGACACAAGCTGTGTTTGGATTGAGGATATTCGTTTCTGAAACTGAATCATAAGAACCCCTTTATGAAATGGCCCCCATACAAATTGTACCAACCATGCTTGGTACTTTTTCCTCCTGAAAGGTTAGAAATATTTTCAATTGTTTATATGGAATTTGGAACACAAGCTTGCCTGAGGCCAAAAATGAGCGATTTTGAAAATGTGCCCTATCAGTCCACGAGTTCATATCAATAATAATTGCCCATTACGTGTTAATCAATGACTTGAGCGCTTTCCAGTTTTACACTAATTGATTGCAACCTACAGTTTTACACCGACTGCAAACAAATAAAAACAAATAATAATGTATTCAACGCAAGTACATGTAAAAACCACGTTTTATTTAAATCGTTTAATTTCTTATAAATAAATTATAAATATAGATTTATATTGGTAAAATTAAATATAACCAAAATCAAAAAATTATTTGTTTCTAAAGATTATTATGGTTGGAAGGAAATACACACATATTTCCACATAGTTATAAGTAGTTTTGGTAGGAATCAGGCGAATATTTCCACGTCAGTGTATGGATGTTTGGGATGAAGTACGTGTATGGTTAAACGTAAAAGACTACACGTTTGCAGGAAACATTCGAATGGTTGCATTTAAATACTAGTGAGTTTGGGACCTACAAATATATAAAAGTTTAGAGAGTGTTCAAAATATATAGATGGTTCGTGCAGAATATGTTTGGGGAAAATATAGCAAATGCTGTGAAAAGGCACCTTGAGACCTTGATATTCTACTATGAGTGTCGTTTGCTGCTCCGCCATCAACGGAAATGACGCAACCTAGGTAGGTGAACGAGTTGACGTTGTCTATAACGTCATCTCAAGCTGTAAAAGTTACGGCAGGATTGGCCGCGTTTATCTTCAGTGCTTTGGTCTTCGCTAGAGTGTCCAAAACCGATACCGAAAAACCGGTGAAACTGGTTAATCGGGTTTTTGGCTATTAACCGTGGGCCTTAGTCGCCAGTGCTATAAATCTTAATATTAATCTTGTATTGACTATAAGTTAAATATATTGTAAATAAATAAATGATTGTCGAATTTTAATGGAATTTTGGATTAAGAAACATGATTTCTATTTTCAAATATGATTTTATGCTTCAATAAGTTTTAAATGACATTTCCAAACAATTTTTTAATTCAAGTTACAAAATTAAACTATATGATTTGAGTAAGAATTTAACTTTTTTTTAAATTTCATAATGTAAATTATTTTATAATAAATGTTTGAACTTAATAATTTCAAATTTGGTATTTGGAATTTAAATCAGTACAATTTGAATTTGAAGAAAACTTTTAAATTTTATATTAAACTCGCACTCCAAATTGGAATATGATTTAAATTGTGGTTTAAAATTATAACATGATTGTCGTATTCAAATAGAGTTGTAAAATTTGGAGGTTTAAACGCGAATGATGGTATGAAATGGTTGCCTAACAAATGTGTAGAAAGGCTACATGTGTAATTCAATTTAAATCAAAAAACCGAAAATTCCGGTGTCACCGATTTTTAGCAAAATTGAAACCCGAAAACCGGTTTCATGCAAAACTAATTTTTCGAACAAACCGAAAACCGATTTATAAAAAATGCCTGTTTTTTTGACACTCTAGTCTTCGCCGAGTTAAGACTCAGGCCAGCACTACTAGACTCAGAGATAATTTCGGCGTTTTGGCCTGTATATCGACATGTCGTGTTGAAATAAAACATATGTCAGGGACGTACGTCAGCTAAAATTTGTCAGTGCTGAAGTTTGGTTTCGTGTAGAATGACTTTTTGTCAGAATGAGTTGTGTTGATATAGTATGACGTCTTAAGGATCCAACCGACTGAGTGAACAACAATGAGAGATCTTTCAATTTGTAGAATGCTTGAATGTAAACTAAATTTGGGGGCAATTGAACCTGTTGGCTTATGGACAGTTTTGCACGCTAACCATTACATTATGTCAATGCAAAGCCGGTTAATTCATGGATGACAATATATGGAATATATGGAGAACATGTTTGTCAAATGCAGTTATACATCGAAGACCTAGTTTGAAAAATTTTCTGGTTAACCATAGCCACAGAGAATGCTAACGCTTCGATCATAAAAGTCATTTGATACACAAATATATTTATTTATGTAGAAGCAGTGCTGTATGCGTTTCTTGATTGCTTCGTTAAGATGCTGAAAGATAAAAGCGGCATCTGTAACATATTCTGCAGGAACCATGTATATGCTGGGAACACACTCCAAACATGCATATGTTTGCAGGTTCCAAACTCACTTGTATTTGCAAATAGTAGCATGTTTAGTGGCTAACTTGTACTCTTTTACGTGGACAGATATACGTTCTTCATCCGAAACATCACTACACTTACGTGGAAGCATATGCGAATTTCCTCCCAAACATAATATTATTTACAAACGAATTATATTTTGAATTCAATGTGTATGTATTATTAATGTGTTAACATCTATAGCGGCGTATAGGGACTAAATCTGTCAAAGTCAGATTTTATGATGTGGCTAAAACCAGATTTTATGCTGCTGCTAAAACCAGATTTTATGCTGCTTCTAAAACCAGATTTTCTGCGACTGCGAAAGAGAATAATGATGTGTTAAACAAAAATGAGCGAGCAAGAGAACAATGAAAGAGTGGTGTGGCAGGGTTGAGGCAAACGAAATTGTGTCTATAGCGTATGTATTAACATAATAATGTATGTATGTACATGTGTCTGTTGTTGAACGGATATATAAAGCATAGCCACGCAAAATTTCATTTGAAAGCCCATGGGCTTGCGCAGTCGACGTGATGGTGACACACTAATACGTCAGCTACTTCGTACAAAGTATGTGTGATGTTGTTTGTTTGGCTGTTTCGTTGCTGTTGATATGGCCAAACAAAGCGAGTCATTTGATGTTCAGCATTGCCCGGTGTATACAAAAAAACTATTATTTTTTATTTTCCAATGTAACATTTACTAATGTGTTCATAGAAATCGAACAGGTACCGTGTAGCAAAAAGTTGTTAACACATCATCCGTGAGTTCGAACACTCATTGATTTTTTTTATTATGATTAATTTTTATCAGTATTTATAAATAATTAATAAAAATATTAAACGATTTAAAACAGACCATTTTGCATTTACTTGCAATGAATACATAATTTTCTCCATAAAATTAGAATCTCCTGCTCTTTTACTTCTTCTTTCTTTGCTGTCTCTAACGTTTTTGTTTTCAGAAGGTTTCAACTATGCGTTGGTTGTCACTATGCGTTGCTACGCAAACATTATACTTATATTAAAATCTAGTTCTTGCAAGCCAGGCGTATATTAATCACTTGTTTTTTTATTATATTTCACCAGTGGTCCGCCCTTCGGGTTTTCTCAGTAAAGGCTCGGCCAGATAAAGGTCTTCGTGTTGTTGCCTTTCCCAGTTTCCGTCCTCAAAATCCCTTACTCGCCTTTTCTAGTAGCACGCACACATATATACGACGCACATACACTAAAACCAATGCAGCATCACAAAGCGTTTAACTGTCCGAGCCATTGTTTATTATTTTTCTCTGATTAAGCGCTTTTGATATCCTCTGTTCGATGAACCGTTGACGACTGTATACATGAAACTAAAACGCAATACATCAGCCAAAATAAGAAACACTGACTTCATCTGCAATGTACACGCACATTCAGGAATATGTGTGAAACACTGACTGAGAAAATAATACAAAAATACAGATACACACTTTCAAGGTAGACTGTCGCATTGTTCCTCTTTTATTCTCTTGCTCTCGAGAGAGCATGAAGAGTGCAACAAACACAGCTGTGTTTGTATCACAAACACATATATTGGGACCGCAAACAAATTTATTATAACGTGTTAATCATTGTGTCTCAAACATGTAATACGGAATAGCAAACACAATGTGTTTGCACACAAGTATATTATGTTTGCGACAAGCTCCAAACACATGTTATATTTATTTGCATCAATACAACAACAATCGACAGATTTTTCAGCGTGTAGGTGGTCCATTTGTATGGGAGTTGGGTATTATGAGTATTCGCATTGAAGGAATATAGCTTCGAAGATAACTTGTTATGCAGTAACTCTAACAGTCCATTTGTCTATTGTGCAGTTTTATAAACTAAAAGTCTACATTGTTTTGCATCGATAAACTTTCTAACACCATTGTTCACACCGTATACGAGAGAAATCCGTTTCCTTGGCAGTTACATTATCCACCAAATCTGATCTAAAATTACAGGATACATTACGTCAATGGTAATTAAATACGGTCTTTTCGGCATTATACCTGAATATTTTCATTCCGAAAAAAATTCAAAACTATTCTCTTTAAATCTTAGTTGCATAAATTAACACACAGTTCATTTACTCTACAGTAATTTTTGTTATTTGTCATCCTTGAACTTTCACTTTACATGAGTAAATACCACTGGTGTGTGTGTATCCCTGTTAATTTCAATTTCCTGATTTTAATTGAAAATGACAAATTTGAAACGAAACAAAATTTTATACGCATTTTTCCTTTCGTCCCTTCGTCCTGTTGAAATGTTCCATTGCAACAAAATTAGAGTACAGAATCAATTTAATTTTGTGGTTTTTATATTCCATTGATGATAATGTTTATTTGGGTGGGTGTGTGTGAGTCCTCTCTGTTGCATGCCACAAATACACACCAACACATAACTACAAATACATACTTCATCACACAGGAGTTTGTGTACTTATGAAATTACAAAATAAATATCAAATAGAAAAAACTATAATACCAACTATAACTGGAAATAAGGATGTTGCATCCCAGTAAAAATAAATAGAGGAGTTTCTAAAGAAATTTCTTTTACAGTAACGTATATAAAGTACATTTGGGGTTAAAAGCCCCTCGATATTTCGAGGGAGGTACCCAATTTTACATTTTTAATCTGACAGATTACACTGTGAGACAAAATTAGATTTTTTCCAAAATCATGGGGTTCTGTCAACGGATTCTGGTAGAAAGGTCTAAAAAAAATATACGTGTATCGGAGTTTTGGCAGAGATTTTTTTAGGGCGGGTCAAAGTTTCCGCCCCACTGAACTTTCCTGCAACATATCGGCATGCAAAATTGTGTGTTCCTTACTTCTGAGGTACAAAATATGTTCAGAAGTTTTATAGAAAAGGTTCAGATAAACATTTTTGTGGAACAAATTACCCCTCCAACTGTCACGCATAACCATAATTTTTACTTTTTTTTGAAAACTGCCCCAAACTGACGGGGGCGTGGTCAAAATGTTCTGCAAAAATGATCGCCATGCAATTTCACTATGTGTCCGAACACTCCTAAACACAAATCTTAGCCCAAGTGGTAGATAATAACCACTGCTTTCTAAGGGTTAATAATGAATTTTGTCATTTTGCTGTTTCTATTAAAAATATTCTACATAATATAATGAATTTTGTCATATTTCATCTTCTATCTAGCACTTGGGCTAAGATTTGTGTTTTGGACTCTTAGGACATATATAGTCAACTTTTATGGCGATATTTTTGTAAAACATTTTGACCACGCCCCCCTCATTTTGGAGCAGTTTTTTGCGAGTTTTTAAAAAAAAAAAAAAATTATGGTTATATGTGCCAGCTAGAGGGTTAATTTGTTCCACAAAAATGTTTATCTGAATCTTTTCTATAAAACTTCTGAACATATTTTGTACCTCAGAAGTAAGGAACATACAATTTTGCATGTCGATATGTTGCAGGAAAGTTCCGAGGGGCAGACACTTTGACCCGGCCTAAAAAAAAAAAATCAATGAGTGCTCGAACTCACGGATGATGTGTTAACACCTTTTTGCTGCACGGTACCTGTTCGATTTCTATGATCACATTAGTAAATGTTACATTGGAAAAGAAAAAAATAATAGTTTCTTTGTATACACCGGGCAATGCTGAACATCAAATGACTCGCTTGACTTTGGCCATATCAGCAACAACGAAACAACCAAACACACAACATCACACATACTTTGTCCGAAGTAGCTGAAGTACACGTGTGTCACATAATCACATGTTTTCCATATCAACAGCAACGAAACAGCCAAACACACAACATCACACATACTTTTTACGAAGTAGCTAACGTATTAGTGTGTCACCATAACGTCGACTGCGCAAGCCCATGGGTTGCAAATGAAATTTTTCGTGGCTATGCTTTATATCTCCGTTCAACAACAGCAACAGACACATGTACATACATACATTATTATGTTAATACATACGCTATAGACACAATTTCGTTTGCCTCACCCCTGCCACACCACTCTTTCATTGCTCTCTTTCTGGCTCGTTTTTGTTTGACACGCCATTATTCTCTTTCGCAGTCGCAGAAAATCTGGTTTTAGCAGATGCATATAATCTGGTTTTAGCAGCAGCATAAAATCTGACTTTGATAGATTTAGTCCCTATACGCCGCTATAGATGTTAACACATCAAAAATTCTGATCAGATGTGGCAAAACGCCGATACATGTATATTTTTTTTAGACCTTTCTACTAGAAACCGTTGACAGAACCCCATAATTGTTTTTGGTGTCGCACAGTGTTATTAGTTAAGGGTTAGAAATTTATGAAATGGCATGAAAAAAATAGGGAAATATTGAAAACTTTCTTCCAAGTTGCTGGGTCTTCAACTCAAACTGTAAGAAATCTACGAAATAAATTCGATAGATATAGATAGATAGATTCGCTAGAATAGATCAATTTGTGAAGCAAGTTCGTCAATCCGGATCCGTATTGGGCAAAATAACTCGTGGACGTGGTCGTCCAGTGTATGAGCTATATCCCGACATTGATATAGCTAAGCGGATCAGAATAATGCGATTGCGCTCGCTAGGTTGTGTCAATAGACTGGAGGACGACGAACAAAAATGAAGGGTTTGCCCAATTTTGCATTTCTGAGGTGACAGGTTATTATTTAAAGGTTAGAAATTTTCGCTGTACCATTGAAGAGCATTGGGATATATTAAAAACTTTCTTCTAAATTTCTGAGTCTTCAACTGAAACTGTAAGAAATCTACGAAAATAATTCGATAGAATTACAGGCAATCAACGTAATTTGTGGATCAGTTTGTGAAGCGACTTTGTCAATCCGGGTCCTTATTGAACAAAAGAACTTACGTAAGTGCTCGTCCAGTGGAAAATAATGCCCCTGTAGCTGAAAGTGTGCTCGAACAGCCATCAACATCAGCTCGTCATCGTCCTCAGCAACTGAACATTTCCCGCACATCTTTGCGCAGAATTTTGCATAAAGACTTCGGTATGAAGGCTTCCAAAATCCAATTAGTTCAAGAACTGAAGCCTTGTGACCATACGATGCGTTTTCGCTTCGCTGAAAAGCATACATATTTCAAAAGGCATAAATTTTTCACATCAAAATTATGAATCACTCGTCAGATGTCGCCAGTGTTTTGGGTCATACAAGTCGTTCCGTGAGTTCTCTATACTATTCAATACCAGGGGGTTTTTATGGTACAGCTGATCGAAAAGGTACTATGGAAATAATGTAGAAGGACAAACCAAAGAAGACATACAGATTATAGACCATGAAGCAAACTAAGTTTAAAAGTGTTTTATTGATACTAATGCCACCTAAATCATGTTTTATGCTGATTGCGTCGAACGAAAATACGCATTCCCTTCTATTTCTGTCCGTATTATGCCAACCAAAGGGTAAATTTGCAAAGCAACTCGAAGTCGATGAAATGGCCTACTAATCGGTCGTCATTAAGAGAATACGAAGAGAGGCATATAATTTCTTTTCTATTGCTCTGCCTCAATACGACGACGACCTCCTTGTTTGTTCGCTGCCGCTACATCAATTTCATCACACTTATTTTCAGGCAGAGACTATTGTTGTATAACAACTACGTAGGTGATGCTAACGCTGTGTGTTGTTTGCATGTATTCACTTTGATAGATTGCCCTACCCGTGCCTATAGATGTTAACACTTCAAATATCTTTTATTGTGATGAAGCTCATTTTCAGCTCCCTACGTTAGCCAACAAAATTGATGAAAAGGGGGCCCGGAAAATCCACATGTCGTCGAAGAGAAGCCGACGTATCTACTACGAGTGAGTGGTTTCTGCGATTTTTGGCATGGGCGCTTCATAAGCCCATTTTCCGTCGAAAATGAGAAACGAGCCGCCATTACCGTCAATGGCGAGACATGCTCAGCGATGGGTTGTTCCCAAAAGTAGCAAAATTTTGTTAGAGGAGTGCATGCCCGTGGATTGGAGTTTCAGTGTACTTTGCCCCGTATTTAAAAGGGGTGACGCGAGTGTCTGTGCCAACCACCATGGAATAAGCATTTTATCCGCAGCATTTAAGTTTCTATCAAGTATAATGTACGAAAGACTAAAACTAGTTATCCCTGACTTGATTTGACCTTACCAGTGTGACGTTAGGCCTAGAAAATCGACATCTTATGTATCAGATTTTCACGCTACGCCAAATCATACAGAAGACCCTGGAAAAACAAATCGACACATGCCATTCATTTATCGATTATATATTTCAATAGCCCGATACGGGCGTAAATCTATGAAGTGAATCCTGAGTTTGGTATTCCTGCAAAACTCATACTCCTTTGGTATTAGAGAAGTGACGTACTTGCTGCGGGATAATAGTCCAGTAGTCATTGGGGTCAATGTTTTTTACGGACAATCAGGCAGTAACACAGTCTCTGGAAACAGTATTCTTGAGTTCAACTAAGCCCAGGAATGCCGCAGGTGTTTTAACAAAAAGACTGATCAGTACGATATTCACCTTATACGAAAAACAAGTCTACATCTGTCATCTGTTTATCGATTTTAAAGCGACCTTCGTTAACCCGATACGGGAGAAACTCTACGAAGTAATGCCTCAGCTTGGAATTCCTGCAAAATCCATATGCCTTTGCAGGCTGACGGTTGGTTGGTAAGGTTGTTCAGGATCTTACCGAACCTTTCGCCACTAAGCGAGGCCTGAGGTAGGGCGACACTCTATCGTGCGATCTCTTTAACATCTTAATGAAGATCATTGCGAAAAAGCGGTGGTCAACATGAATAAAACCGCCATAACACGCAGAAAAATGTATCTTTTTTTAATGTTTGGATGAAAATATAACGTGTTTGTAGCTTGCCGCAAATATAGAATACTTGTGTTCAAACACATTGTTTTTGCTTCTCAATATAACATGTTTGGGACACAATGATTAATAGTTTATAATATATGTATTTGTAATTTGTTTGTTGAAAACTGCTGTAAACACTGGTGTCTATCACAATAAAGAAACATAATGCAGCAGATGTTCAATTCACGAAAACAATGCTTGCAAACATGTACATGGTTCCTGCAACATGTACATGGTTCCAGCCGTTATTTTTCAGCGTGTAGCAAAAGTCACATGCTCCTCGCATATTCTGATGGTGTAGATATCATTGGGCGTACAGTGAGGGAAGGTACTGCGGAATTTCCGAGAATTGAAAAGGAGTCAACAAACGTATATCTGACAGTAAATGAGGACAAGACAAAATGAATGGTTTCAATGAGCAAAGCCTTCACGCGATTAGACCAAAGCGTTAGCTTTGATAACCGTTATAAATTCGAGGTAGTGGAAGAATTTATATTCCTCGGATCTGCCGTAAACAAAGACAACGACTTGAGTCTTGACATCAAGCGGAGAATTGTGCTTGCGAATAGATGTTATTTTGGACTAAGCACACACTTTAGAGATAAAGCCCTCTCTCGAGTAACAAAAGTCCAACTATGCCAGACTCTCACACAACCTGTCTTGCTTTATGGCGAAGAATCCAGGGTCTTATCGCAAGCAGTATTAACATTGCCGGGAGTCTTCGAGAGAAAAATGTGTGGATCTATAGTGCATAAGGTCGAGTATCGGCGACGTATGAACCAAGGGCTATATCCAGACATTAACATAGTTAAGCGGATCAAAATAACGTGATAGCGCCAGTTAGGCCGTGTCACTAGAATGGACGAAGACGAACTAGCACGAAAGGATTTCGAAACTGAAATAGAAATACAAGAAAACAGGGAGACTAAGACTCCGCTGAAGGGGTCCGGTTGACGAATCTCTGCGTACACTTGGTATTACCAACTGGAGAGAAAAAATGGTCCAATTGGTTGGCGAAATATGTTATCCTCGTTTTGTTAGGTCCCTGACCCCCGGGGTGATAGAGACCGGATAAGTAAGTCGGTGGCCGTCAGGTAATTAACCATGAAAACGTTTCTCAAAATACCGTTCGTAGCCGGTGTAAAGCTGTAGGTCCCTATTAATGAGTGTGCAACTAGAAAGCGTACAGCTCACTGGTTGTGAGAAGCCCTCCGCTCTTCCTATCTCATGGTATGAAATGGGAAACACTTTTTTTAAGCACCACAAACAACTGATACTTTTCAACGACAACCTATATTAATTTCATTTGTGAATACGCAATATTTCACTGCCTCTACCTGTGATATTTTGATAGTGATTTGTTTCCTTGGATGCATTCCCTTTGCTGGGATGTAAATGATGTGTGTAAATGATGTTGCACATAATGTAAATGCTGATGGTTGGTTTTGAGGCAAATTCTGTTGATGATGTCCGGATTCACTGCTTTTCTGCATCTCCTGGTGATTAATAATGACTAGAAATGCATTGCAAATCTGACGAGTCTTCAAAATGTGAACAATTTTGAGGAAATCAGACAACTGACCATGCATAAGTGTTACGACCCTCCAGGAGATGTATGTATATCGGCAGTGAGTTTGGCCCCTTCTGCACTTATGTGTGATTGCATGTAAAGATTTTTAAGGATAATTTTTCATTGCCGAAATTGTTGAGATCTTAAAATGAAAAATCATCCATCCCATTCAGCAAAAACATTTTTCGAATAAGGACATCGAAAAAGGCAGCACTTGAACGCCACGAAGGATTACAAATCCACAAACTCTATAGTGCTATGCACACATGTATACTTATACACACACAAATGACAATTATGACACAGTGGGAGAATATTATAAATTAAAGAAGAGTGCATAAAGTTTTGGTGAATATTGACCAAGTGGTTGTGACCAAAGAGCGGAATGCAATGGCTAAAAAGTTGAATCTTTTTCTTTTAAATCAGAAATTAAATAATTGTTGTTGAAAAATTTGTCTTGAGCGGATGCAAACATAACGTGTTTGTGGCTTGTCGCAAATATAGTACAATTGTGTCCAAACACATTGTGTTTGCCATTCAATATTATATGTTTGGGGCAGTAGGATTAATGCGGTATAACATATGTGTTTGTGATACAAATAAGAAATTGTTTGTTGAAAATTAGGTGACAGACAACAATGACATAATAAAGCAACAGACCTTCAATTTATGAACACAACACTTGCACGTAAGTATTTATATGGATGTTCCAAACATATAAATGGTTGCTGCATAGTGGTACAGGGGCGTTTTTTTCAGTATGCATGGAATAAGGAAACCGAAAATAGATTACATTGAAACAGGGTTTAATATACTCGTATAACTAACCCGTTCCGTAAAAATAACCCACAGAGGATTGGTACTATTAGCTCTACAGTTTCATATAAAAACTAATTTTTTCGACATTTTTGATACATGAAACACTTATGATATCGATAGTCACTTTATAAAGTGTGTCTATTGTGAATGGTCCATGTAGTGATAAAGGGTTTTTCAACAGAGACGCTACAAAAGTAAATCGATAGGGACAGCAAACGACGCCATATTTTTTCCCGCTCTATTGACATTTCTCTTCAGTAAGGTTTGCCATTTAATCATGGAAAGATTTACGAGCCAACAAAGAGTCGAAATTATTAAAATTTACTACCGAAATTTGGAGTCGGTGCCCTCAGGTTTAAGAGCGCTACGTCCAATTTATGGTCTTCAGCGATGAGGCTCATTTCTGGCTGAATAGCTTCGTCAGTAAGCAAAATATGCGTTATTGGTCAGACTGCAATCCACACCTAATCCATGAGTCATCATTGCATCCCGAAAAAATTACGGTTTGATGCGGTTTATGGGTCGGCGGCGTCATTGGGCCGTACTTCTTCCGTGATGATCAAGACCGGCACATTACTGTGAATGCGAATCGCTACCGTTCAATTTATTGGAAACCAAGTTTGGTGAACGTGTTATCTCACGAAATGGCTCAATCGATTGGCCGTCTCGGTCGTGCGATTTGACGCCGTTAGATTATTTCCTGTGGGGCTACGTCAAGTCTATGGTCTATGACAACAAGCCAGCGACGATTGATGAACTTCGTACGAATATCGAACGTGAAATTGCAGCAGTATCGGCCGATTTATGCTTGAAAACCGTCGAAAATTGTATTCAGCTTCTGGACTTCTGCAAGGGTGCCCGTGGTGGCCATGCAAACGAAATCGAGTTGCATACATAATGGCATCGAACGTACTTTCAAAGGAATAAAGAATTACATTGGTATCTGAAACCGGTTTTGTTTTATTTAAAAAAACTTTTGTAGCGCTCTTATTGAAAACCCCGTTACATGATTCATATAGACTATCTAAATCTGCCACAAAAGATTTTACTTTGTGATGGGTAATTGCTTTTCAAAATGGACCGAAGCTGACCCCATTCTGATATTGTCCCTTGGCAAATTGTACCGACCAGTTTTGGTACCATCGCCTCGAGAAATTACAAATGTTAATCGATTGCATCGCACATTGCTACATGAGATTAGAACAAGAATGATAAATTTTGATCAAATGAGGTTATATTTGCACCTGTTATTGATGCACCTCACCTACAAATGCGGCCTAGATTAAACCTATCGAATTTTATTATAAATAGGTTGAGGCCTCAAAGAAGTCTTGGGTGTTATATACTCGGCATTGGCCGAATTTGGCATTAGTAGCTTTCAACTTAGCGCCTCGCTACAACTGGACCTGCCTACTTGTTATTACACAGTGCAACACGTAAAATGCACACACCTTCTCCTGTAAAATTTTTCGAAGTATTTATCGCAACTAACAAACCACTATTGGTGGTTTGCTAGTTCAGGTGCTTTTCGGATTTTATTCCCTCATATATATTTTTTCGCTAAAACTTAATTTTTCCGAAGAACATGTGTTTATTCTAACGGCTATATCTCGGAATCCGATTGGAATTTTGGTTTCCCGTTTTCAGCACAATTGTAGCTATGTACTAGGAGAAGAACATTGTAATATAAACTAATCCCAAAAAACTGCAGCTAGTGCCTCAAATTTGGAAAAATGTCGAAAAATTTAAATTTTTCGACAAGAATTCAATTTTGGTTTGGGTTGCATAAAACGAGTAATAATTAATGTTTTTATTTGAATTCAATAAATTTTAAAATCTTTCCTCTCCAAATTATGTACGAAATATCAGATTGAAAATAAGTACATGGGTGCATTTTATGCCACTGATTTTGCTAAACATTATTTACAATACTGCTCTTATTCGTATGTGAAATAATATGAAATTGATGAATGTTTTTTAATAAACCAAAGAAATTTATGAGTAAAGGGTGACAATGGAATAATATGTAATATAAAAACATTATTACTTGACTGTGGAAATTTCTCCCTGATACTAATAAAACCCTATTTGGAGTTTGCTAGTCTAGCATCTGTTTGGATTTGATCGCCTCATGTATATTTTGGCCAAGACTTAATTTTTCCGAAGAACATGCATTTCTTCTTATGCCTATATCTCGGAAATTGATTGGAATTTTGTTTTCCTGTTTTCGGCACAATTGTAGCTATATACTAGAAGAACAACATTGTAAAATAAACTAATCCCAAAAAACTGCACCTAGCTCCTCAAATTTGCAAAAATGTCGAAAAATTTTAATTTTTTCGACCAGAATTCGATTTTTGTTTGGGTTGCATAATAATGAGTAATTAATGTTTTTATTTGAATTCAATAAATTTTATTCGTAGGAAAAAAATATGAAATTGATGAATGTGTTTTAATAAACAAACGAAATTTATGAATAAAGGGTGACAACGAAATAATATACAGTGTAAGCAGAATGGCTAGTGTGCGCGGCTCTTGTACATGAGAACGTGGGCTTAGTGATGGCGACACTATCGAGTACATAGTCATGAAAATGCTTCTCAAAATACCGCTCGGAACCGGTGTAAACTGTAGGTTCCAATCAGAGAGTGTAAAACTAGAAAGCGCACATCTCACTGATTGTGAGAAGCTCTCCCCAATCCCTTCATGGGATGTTAAGGGACTCCATTTTTTTTTTTTATAAGCAGATTATTATTTGATTGTGATCCCACCGATGAATACCTGGAAAATTTGAGGCCATATCAGGAACTTAATATTTCTATTCAATTGACTACATTTTATTCTCAAGTTTTGTACATATTGTGTATTTTTTGTACACGAGTGATGGTTAAAAATGTTTTAGTACTTGCTGTCAGAAGACTTCATATGTTAACTGCCGATCATTTTGAAATCATTGCTTTGTGAAAAAAAACTTAATTTTTTTCAAATCCTTAAAAGTTCGACGCATCGATTTTCACCCACTGTGCCTTAGTGCCACTTGAGAGTATTTATTGTAAGCTGAAAATTTCTGTTATATCATCTATTCACCACCCCCGGCCCAGGCTTATCATCATCTGATAATGGTCATCAAAGTTCCGAAAAATTAATGAATCTGAATGTTACTCGTATCTACTCCTCATTGGACAATTCAGTCAATCCCAAGTAACTTACTACTACCACCTTATGCTCTTCAGACGTTAAATACTAAACAGATGGAAGTTTATTGTTGTGTTTGTGCAGATAATTGAAATGTATGCGTAAGTATCCTTGTCCCAAATATCAAATAAAGATTTCTCTTACATTCCACTCAAACTTCCGCACTCACAAATGTGTACGTATGTATGTTTTTCTACAATGATTACGATACGAGTTTTCCTCTCCAAATGATTGGTACACATATGCACGTCTTTTTAGCCATGATTATATCATCGTAGCCATATTGTATGGCCAACAATCAATAAAATGTGAATACGTTTTCCATTTTTCGATTTTCGGGTGGCTCTTAATTTTCTTTTTTTGCAAACAATGCAGAAAAATCAATCAACATTTTGGGATAAACCAAACAAGAAAACCTATTATTCTATTAAGTCGTGTATAGATTTTTGCTAATCGAATTTGAAATGAACTAAATGTTCAAATTGGTTACAGTTGAGGAAGCCAGATATAAGAAGGACCTGTATTAATGTGAAAAACTGAAAATGATGTCCAATTGAATGGAATAAATCGCAGTAATTGTTATCATTGATATATCGAAATATGAATATTAGACGAATGTCCAGTATTGGATAAGGCTAAATCATGCAAAATGCTCTTACGCTTTCGATATTACTTCTTCTTCAATGTAGATTTCTTAAGGCTTAAAAGTAACCGAGTCCGAGTTGCATTTTCTCGCCAGTTGGTAACACCAAGGATGCGGAGTGATTCTTTCCAGCGCAGAATTGCTCGTGCTTTTTCCCTGCTTCCATCGGGTACGTTATCGAAAACCGTTCCAGCCAACGCAGTTGGCCTAATTTGATTCGACTCATCATGTCCACGTCAGAATACAAATTATGTAGCTCTTAGGTCCAACGACGTCGTTACTCGCCATTTTCTTTAACAGGACCATATATTTTATGGAGAATTTTTCCTCGGTTACTCGGAGTGTTTTTCATAGGACTGCGGTATGACCCAAATTTCGGAGCCATATGTCAGGACAGGTTAAATGAGAGTGTGGTATACCTGGACTTTTGTCTGTCGAAAGAGGGCTTTGTTCTTAAACTGCTTGCCGAGCCCAAACTATCATTTATTCGCAAGCACAATTCTTCTTCTTATCTCCAAGCTGACATTGTTGTCCATGTCCACGGCGGATCAAAGGTAGATAAATCCGTGTACCACTACAAAATCAAACCGACAGTCGACGTTCAAGTACGGACCAAGTCGAGAGGTTTGTCTAGTCGTTGACACTATCAATTTTGTTCTGTCCTCATTAACAGCAAAACCCTCCTTGACTTATTCTTTGTCGATTCTTGAATATTCTGCAGTAACGTCTCGAGAATTTCGTCCAATGCTGTCTATGTCGTCAGCATACGTCAGCAACATATGGGTTTTCATGTTGATGGTCTTGTTCGTATTTACTGCAGCTGTTCTCATTATTATCTCCATTAAGATGTTGAAGATATTGCACAAAAGTTTGTCACCTTGTCTCAGTACTCGCTTCGTACAGAATGGTTCAAATTTCCATTGCTAATTTGGTGTTGGTCAGCGTAATTCTACAGGGACGGATTAGGTTTTTTGGAATCCCAAGTTCAGACATAGCTATGTACAATTTTCCTCGTATGGGGCAATCCAAAGCTGCTTTGTAATCGACAAAAATATGGTATGTATCGATTTGCTTTTCGTAGGTCTTTTCCAGGATTTGGCGTAGCGTGAATATAAACTAAATTAAATACTTATACACTGATGAAAAAAAGTAATTTGAATTTCTTTTTTTAGCACAATTGGTGCGCCACCCTCTTTAACGGGATTTCGCAATTGCCGACACGTCTGTGATATCGCCACTACTTCTGCTTGGAGGATACTGCCAAAAAAGGGGCCGACCGATTGATAGTGCTATACCCAGTGACGTTGACTAAACCCCAGCCGGAACTGAACTATCTGTCCTAGATCCATCCCTGCAACGGTGAGTGGTCCTTCCAATCTTCTCCATGCGGTATGATTTTTCTTAAGTTTTCCTGAAGTTCAACTCTGTACTAGTATAGTCCGACTAGGCAATTTGCACACAGTCCTACTATGGCCATAGCTTTGCTAGGTCCAACATTTCAGTTCTCTAACCGGCAATGGACGCTGTCCGAAGGGATTGGGGAGTCCTCTCACAACCAGTGAGCTAGGAGCTTCATAGTTTTACACCCAGTGATTGGGACCTGCCGGCCGTCGGTGGTGCAATGGTTAGTGTGCGCAGCTGTTGTACATGACAACGTGGGTTCGACCCTTGCTCAGACCAGACCACCTCTCTTAGTGATTGCGACACTATCGAGTACTTAGCAATGAAAAAGGCTTCTCAAAATACCGTTCGGAACCAGTGTAAAACTGTAGGACCCAATCAGTGAGGGTAAAACCTAGAAAGCTCTCATTTCACTGATAGTGAGGAACTGTCCACAATCCCTTCATGGACACATTTTTTTTTTGATTGCGAACTGCAGATTTACACCGATTTCGGAACGGTATTTTCGGAATTTTTTCCATAGCTAAATAACCGATAGTGTGGTCGTAACCTAGCAAGAGGTGACCCCGGTCGAAAGAAATGTAAGGTGGTGAGAGCATGGATCGCGCCCATGTTCTCACGTGCAAGAGCCGCGCACATTACCATTGCATCACCGCCATATTATGGATTTATTTTTCTGAGTGTATTACTTACTTACTTACTTATCCGGTCTCGAACAACCATCGGGGTTAGCGACCTTACAAAACGAAGATAACATATTTCGGTCTTCTTATTTTTCGTCTTCCTTCGGGTTCGGTTTCGAAAACCTTCGTGCTGGTTCGTCTTTATCCATTCTACTAACATGGCCTACCTAGCGCAATTGCGTTATTTGGATCCGCTTAACTATGTCAATGTCGGAATATGGCTCATATAGCTCATGGTTCATGCGTCACCGTTGTGCCGGTTTCAGAGTATTTTTCTAGCGAAAACTCCTACAGATGTTTCGTCTGCTTGCGATAAGACCCAGGATTCTGCGACATAAAGCACGGCTGGTTGTTTGAGTATATGGTACTGCTGGACTTTTCTTACTCGAGAGAGGGTTTTATCTCTACAGTGCTTGCATAAACCAAAATTACATCTATCCGCAGGCACAATTCTATGCGTGATCGCAAGGTTGACGTTGTTGTTTATCAACGTTCACGCTTTTGAATAATCACGTGGAGGCCCTGCTCGTTGAAACCATTAATTTTGTCTTGACCTCATTTACTGCCGACCCACTTTTGCTGACTCCTTCTAAATACTCGAAAATACCGTATCAACGTCTCTAATTGTGCGCCCAATGATACCTATATCATCAGCATACGCGAACAGCATGTGACTTTTGCTGCTGATAGTTTTATTCATGTTGACAGTAGCTTTTCTCATAATGATCTCCAATAAGATGTTAAAGAGATCGCACGATAGGGTGTCGCCTTGCCTGAGGCCTCGCTTAGTTTCGAAAGGTTCGGTAAGATCCTTACCAACTTTCACTGCGGATTTGGTGTTCGTCAAGATCATCCTCCAAAGGGGTATGGGCTTTGCAGTAATACCAAGCTCAGACACTGCTTCGTAGAGTTTCTCCCATATCGGACTGCCGAAGGCCGCCTTATAATCGACTAAGAGATGTTAGGTGAGGACTTGTTTTTCGTGGATCTTCTCTGGTATTTGGCGAAGCGGGAAAATCTGCTCAGTTGTCGATTTTCCAGGCCAAAACCACATTGGTCAGCGATAATTATGTCAGGTTATGTTTAGTCCTTCGCACATTATACTTGATAGAACCTTATATGACATAGATAAATGGCTTATTCCACGGTAGTTGGCACAGGGACTCGCGTCACCCTTTTTAAATATGGGGCATAGTACACTGAGACTCCAGTCCCCGGGCATCACATTCATTTAACCAAATTTTGCTAATGAGCTGATGCATGCACCTTATCAGATCATCGACGCCAGTCTTAAACAGATCCGCCGGTACTCCATCGGCTCCTGCGGCTTTGTTGTTCTTCAGCCTAGCAATAGCTGTTCTGACCTCGTTTTGGTAAGGAGGGGGGCAATCGACGTCGCCGTCCAAATTGTGATAGATTGTCCCATCGTCATTGGATATCTCAGGTACCAGTTGTGGCCGTCGGTGGTGCAATGGTTAGTGTGCGCGGCTCTTGTACATGAGATCCTGGGTTCGAACCCGGCTCTGACCACCTTCAAATTTTCTTTCGGCGGCAGCCACCTCGCACAGTGACGGCGACACTATCGAGTATCTAGCCCTGAAAAAGCTTCTCAAATTACCGTTCGGAATCGGTGTAAAACTGTAGGTCCCAATCAGTGAGTGAAAACTGGAAAGCGCACAGGTCAGTGATTGTGAGAAGTTCTCCCCAGTCCCTTCATGGGATGTAATGGGAAACCATTTATTTTTTTTTTAAGTAGGGCGGAGAAAATATTTGCAAGATGCGCTGCACATCTGCGATGAAGTATTTGTCCTAGTCTTTACTGAATGGGGCCCTGAACCATGTCCATTAGTCCCATATTTGACTTTTTGGTAGATTTTCGAGCTTCGTTCTTTCTTCTGAATGTCTCAATTTTCTCACTCTCGCGCTTTCTCCACTGCCGTTTCGTACGCCTAAAGAGACGGTTTACATCAGTTAATTTTTCAATATACCACTCGCGTTGCAATTGACTGAAGCATTGCCATACGTGCAGCGTTCTTTTCATCATTTGAAGAGCGACACTCTTCATCGTACCATGATTTGTTGCGAAGCGGTTTTTCAAAACCAAGTACGGTTGTCACTGCAGCTTTTATAAAGTCGGAAAGGGTTTCGACTGCGTTTCTTAATCGTCATCGAGAGGGGGTGGGTTCTGAGCCAAAAGTTACGAGAGCGTCTTTGGGTAGGCTGTGGCGACCTATGGTAATTGCAGCTTTCCGATGTTCAGCTTTCTCAGCGTCTGGTTTTGTACGAGTGCAGTGAAATATTTCTATGGCTAAAATTTAGTGAGGGAATTCTTGAAGTTTGTGAAATTTGTTTTCCTTTACCAATCTTAATAGGTGACTCAATTTTCCTAGCCTAATTCATGTCAACCTTATGCAGTTTCTTTACCATGGACTTAATGGAAATCTTAAGACTTTCTGCCCTGCTTAGTCCTCTGCGGAAATATTTGCATAAAAGCTCTTGAGGTTCCTGAATAGTCATGGCGCGGGTGGTTGGAGAATGATGTAGAGAACATCTTTATGGGGTGTTTAGCTACAGATGAATCCAAGTGGATTATGGAATTGACCACATTTTTTAATTAATGATAGGAAATTTGTAGCAGAAGATAACGGGTTTTTCAATAAGAGCGCTACAAAAGTTTTTTTTTAAATAAAACAAAACCGGGTTTAGATACCAATGAAATTCTTTATTCCTGTGAAAGTGCGTTCGATGCCTTTATGTACGGAACTCGATTTCTTATGCATGGCCACCACAGACGCTGAACCCAATTTTCGACGGTTTTCAAGCATAAATCGCCCGATACTGCTGCAATTTCACGTTCGATATTCGTACGAAGATCACCAATCGTCGCTGGCTTGTTGGCATAGACCATAGACTTGACGTAGCCCCACAGGAAATAATCTAACGGCGTCAAATCGCACAACCGAGGCAGCCAATCGACTGGGCCATTTCGTGAGATAACACGTTCACCAAACTGGGTTTCCAATAAATTGATTGTGGCATTCGCTGTGTGGATGCTGCGCCGTCCTGTTGGAACCACATGTCCTCCAAGTTCATATTATCCAATTGGGGCCAAAAATATTCGGTTATCATTGAACGGTAGCGATTCGCATTCACAGTAATGTGCCGGTCTTGATCATCACGGAAGAAGTACGGCCCAATGACGCCGCCGGCCCATAAACCGCACCAAATCGTTATTTTTTCGGGATGCAATGATGACTCATGGATTACGTGTGGATTGCTGTCTGACCAATAACGCATATTTTGCTTATTGACGAAGCTACTCAGACAGAAATGAGCCTCATCGCTGTAGACGATTTTCCGATGAAAATCCGAATCATTTTCAAGTTGTTGCTCAGCCCAATTCACGAACATACGACGCTTATGGTGGTCAAGCGGCTTCAGTTCTTGCGTCAATTTGATCTTGTAAGGATGTAGGCCAAGATCTTTTCGCAAAATTCGCCACAACGACGTCACAGAGACGCCCAACGCTTGAGAACGACGTGTGATAGACACATTTGGGCTTTCTTGAACTGAAGCCTCAGCGGCAGCAATATTCTCGACACTACGGGCTCTTCTTTGTCCCACTGGCACGGGAACATTTTGTACTGTGCCTGTGGATTCAAATTTTTCCACTAGACGCTCAATTGTTGATCTGGTAGGACGATTATGACTTCCATAAATTGGACGTAGCGCTCTTAAAGTTGAGGCCACCGATTCCAAATTTCCGTAGTAAATTTTAATAATTTCGACTCGTTGTGGGCTCGCATATCTGTCCATGATGAAATGGCAAACCTTACTGAAGAGAAATGTCAAAAGAGCGGGATAAAATATGGTGTCGTTTTCTGTTCCTATCGATTTACTATTGTAGCGTCTCTGTTGAAAAACCCTTTATGTATGCGACTGAATCATTAGTGTACCGAGAATTAAGAGGTTCTCAATGTTTATTGAATTAATATTCAATGATATTTTATTGTATCCCATTTCCTTTTCTACGTAATCGTGGTATTCTTTCAGTTGATGGTCCTATTTTTTGTCTAGTTGTTATTGTGGACTATGGTAAATAGTAGCCATATACTTCGTATTTATTTTGACGGACATACGTTTGGTCTGTGTGGTCAGGTCAATTGCCACTCGAGAATTGCGAAAGTGGCTTTCGAATATGTGCACATGATGACAGTAATAACAAGCAGAATCTTGGCTACTTAAGCGTTTTTGCATAAATTTTACCTTAGTGCTTTCGTAAAAGTGAAGATTTTTGTGAAATTTTGTATTTTTTTGAGGCAACACAGATATCACTTTCCTATTATTGTTTGGGGAAACTTACTCTCAGTTGTTGGACAAAAGAAACATATTGCAAATTTGTTTTGATAACAAACAATTGACCTTTTGGTAATTTGCCAACCTTTAGAAAATCGTACCTCCTTTTCTCTTGCATAAATTGAAATTTTATATTTTGTTTCATCAAATTCCCATGCAACACAAAATTATCTTACAGCAAAAATCTCCTGTTTTTAGCGGTACTGAACCAAATTTGTTTATATTGCGTGGAAAAGAGGCAACTGCACAAACAATCTACTGATACCCTCAACAGGATCCTCCTTCGTTAAGAATATAAAAACAACACCAAAGCTATCATATCCTCAACTATAAATCTCCTTTAAGAAATTTGATGTTTTCTTTCGATATGTGATTTGTTATGTTTTTATGGAATTGTAGTAGTCCTGACACGCCATTATTTCGAACTCTGCAAACCCTTAAGTACTTAAACAAACTCTTGTTGTTGATGGTTCCTGGGTTGTTAAAGCAATTCACTGAAGCGTTGCAAAGAAGCGGCAGCCGAAAAGAGCTCTTGAAGAAACATTGAAGCGTATAGTATAATGATCTGGACAATATTCTGTGTATCCTGGTTCGGTGTTGTGTGTGCGTGTTTTTTTTCAATATTAAAATTTTTTATTGTCCTTTCTGTTCGTCATGTTGTCTTTGTTTGCTTTGGCTGTTGGAAATCTATTTTTTCCCTCAGTTTACTTCTTCTTTTGTTGTCATTTCCTTTGTTGTGACAAAAAATCGTGTCCTTTATGGAGATATTTGAATTTTGTTTGAATTGGCGTTATTTTTTGTTGTTGTTAGGGATTATTAAGGATCATTAGAGCGTCATGGCTTGAATTTATATTGCAATTAAAGGATTATCTGTTATCACGCGGAACAATCTAAAGATACTCCATGCCCTGAAACTTTTGTTTGGCGTTATCAAAATCCCAGCATGATCGCGTTTTGTGTGCGCAAAACACACACAGAGACAGAGAGGAGACCCAACACGAACTTTAGAATTTTAGCCGACTTTTTTGAGCATTTCTGTTATGCGATGACAAATTTGTTGGAACATTTGATATTTCACATATTGTTGTGCCCCACTTAAATTTTCATCTGTTGTGTTTTAATTTTCAATTGTCTGCCTTATTATCTTCTAGATGATGATCAGATTATAGTACACCACATACTAACGTACAGATTGTGTTTGGTCTTTGCTTCTACTTGTACATATGGATCGTTTGTGTCACATACGATAACAAAGCGTTTCGGTAGATTCTATTTTTACAAATAATGTCACACAAGGAAACAGATGTTTAATATGAAATTTCAATGATTTACTCACTTGGAATACTAGTGCTTGCTACATATGAAAGTTGAATCTCCTCTCAGTGTGTTAAAACGAAACCCGAAAAGATATCCGTCAACGCCTTCGCCGTTTCGAAGTGATTACACATGTTGGAAATGAATTCACCAGACAGAGAGTGAAAAAATAAAATCTAATACGAAAATAAATTTCGATCTCTGGAGTTGAATGTTAAGGGAACCCGATATATTCCAATTTCATGGGGAATTTAATCGATTTGTTTGCCTAAAATTATCACGGTATAAAAGGTTAAGACAAAGAGCTCAAAACTCTCGAAAAGTGAAGAATATTTGAATCTAGTATTGCAGAAACCACATGAGTCAATAATTACAAATTTTTGGATTTCGAAAAAAAACCAATTATTTAGTTTATTGGAACGAACTTCCTTATCGCACTTTTCGGGATGAAATGAAAATGAAATGAATGACAAAAAAAATTAAACAACTTTTGTTGTAACACTATTATGCTACATCCCACTATTATCAACTATATTGTTTATTTTTGCTTTGGTTTGTGTCTACACTAACTAAATGTCTCACATATGTTGGGAAATTTTGTATTTAAAGGGAAGTTTTCTAGGTTGAGCCTGTAACCAATATTTAGTATATATTGTAGTCTTTAACACAATTAAAAGTAAATTTAGAAAAGCCGAAGTGAAAGAACTTTAAAAAAAGAAAATTCTCTGAAAGAAAATTTTCTGAAAGAAAATACCTAGAAAATTTTCTGAAAGAAAATATTTAACAAAATTACCAAAACATTAACCAAAAACTAACAAAAATCGGTCAATAAATTTCAAATTCAAATAAATAACTTTTCCTAAAAAAAACACTTTATCTTAAAAAAGTACGTTTGCTTAAAAAAAGTAAATTTTTTTACAAAAAGTGAATTTTCTTAAAAAAAAGATTTTTTTTAAAATAGGTAAGAGGCGGATCAAGAAGTCCGTGACTTTTCGAACTCCTTTTGTCGTTCTATGAAATGTAACACTGCTCACATCAAATATCACCTGTTAGTAGACTACTGTCAAATTTTGAGCCAGTTCCGTGATTTACTTTGCGTTCAACAGCTGTTCAAAACATACCTCGTTAATTTTTTTAAAAATTAGAAAAGTGAATTTCGAGTGCTCATTAAACATTATTTTTGGAAAACAAGAACCGTCAATAAAACCATCGAAAAAGCTTGCTAAATACTATGGGGAGTCTGCACCATGGATTTCAGTGGTAAAAAAGTGGTTTCCTTGTGGTCGCACAAGTAGAAATGACGCTGAACGTTCTGGACGGCCAATTGAGGTCAATGCACCTGAAAATGTCGAAAAAATCCACGATGTGGTGTTGGCCGATCGAAGAGTAAAAGTGCGTGAGATTGTTGATGCCATGGGCATTTCATATGACAGTGTGATTTCGATTTTAAATGACCAGTTTGGTTTAAGAAAGCTGTCTGCAACATAGGTGCCGCGTTTGCACTCAATTGACCATAAACGCACTGTTGCGCACGTGTGTCGTCTCAATGGCAAAATTAAATGAATTGGGCTACGTATTGGTACGTCATCCACCATATTCTCCGAATTTAGCCCTCAGTGACTATTTCCTATTTCCAAACCTAAAGAAATGGCTCTGTGGAACGAGATTTGGCTCCAACGATGAAATCATTGATCAAACAAATGACTATTTTATGGACCTCAAAAAATCGTATTTTTTAGAAGGGATACAGAAATGGGAGAAACGTTGGACTAAGTGTATTGCGCTAAAAGGAGATTATGTTGAAAAATATTTTTTTTTTGGAAAAAAAACCGAGTTTTTTTTAAAAAGTCTCGGACTTATTGATCTGCCCTCGTACCTTTTGTTAAAGAAGTAAATTTTCTTACAACAAATTGCCTTTTCTTAAATACCTAACTTTTCTTTAAAGAGCACCTTTTTTGCGAAACAAAATAAATTTTCTTGAGATAAGTACCTACCCTTAAAAATGGACCTGTTCTTGAAAAATGTACCAATTTAAAAAAAAATTCTATTTATCAAAAACCAACATTTTTAAAAAAAAAATACCTTCTTTTAAAAAAATAAATTTTCTTCAAAAAATTCCTTATCTTAAAAGTCTTAAGTAGTAGAGTTTCTGAAAACAACTAAACTTTCTTAAAAAAATAACCTCTCCTAAAACGAGTACCACTTCTTTAACCTTCAAACAGCTGTCTGTTCCATTCTGACTATTCCGGCGGACTGGTTTACATTTGTAAACCAATAATGTACGAATATGCGTGGAAACATGCGATAATGTGGAAAGTGGTTCAGAATAATAGTTGTTATCTGTGGTTTTGAGCTCAGAGAGCACATTCGTATATCTTACAAAGTGAAAATATATATACTAAAAAATGCCAATTCGTGCGCGAAGTCTTTTGGAGACACCTGATCTTGAAGTCCCATCAAGTGTTCCTCCAGTCGTTTTGCCAGTACATTTAGCTGAGCCTCAGCCTGAGGCTGGGTCCAGTTATGTAATACAACAGAGGTAGGTTTTGAATAAAGCTAAGTATGAATTTTCCCGCATACGTTTTTGTATATTCGTTTGAGCAGTAATGAAGAATTGCCGCGTGGTGGTAGTTCTATTCGATATAACCGGTATGGCAAGATCGATATAACAAGGTGTGTATTATGTTCATACATCTTGCGTTTATAATTGTAAAAGAATGGGCATTAAAATCTTCATTTAGATTGACCGATGCCCAAATAAACGAAGTTCTTGCAAGCGATAGCGAAGATGGCTGCGATTGCAATGATGACATTGAAGACATTGATTGGGTTCGAAACGAATCAGCGTCTGACGAAGAATTGGCGGACAACGAAGTAGAGACCCATGAGAGCGACGATGACCATGAAATGGTTGGTGGAGAGAATATTCTTACAAATGCAGATAATATTGGGCTGGTTGCTGAGGGATTTGATTGGAATGAAACAATAAATCTGCTTGGGTCAGAAATGACTTATACTTCAAAGGATGGCACCATATGGGCTAAAAATCCCCTGCTGGTTGGCCGACCGCGATTACACAACATTCTCCGAGAAAGTGGTCAGTAATCGAGAAATAAACATTCTTGTTCTCCATGTTTTTATATTCTTCATTCTAATCAGTTTCTCATTTCAATTTTGTGTTCGATAGGTGGCCCAACTAACTCGTCGTGATACAATGTCCCTTATATTCACTGATGTCATGAAAGATATAATCCTGCGGCATACTAACAAAAAGGGGAAAGCATTGGAAGCAATTTGGAGTGCTATAAATCCAAACAGACCGCCTAGAAAGTGGGTAGAAATTGATGTTGTTGAGTTTGATGCATGTTTAGCGTTGCTGATAACGGCCGGAGTTTATAAATCGCATGATCAAATAATAGAAGAACTTTGGTCACCGCAAGCAGCACCGATTTATCGCGCATCGATGAGCCGCGATCGCTTTAAAGCAATTTTGCGTACCATTTGTTTCGATGATGCAACTACACGAGCAGATCGACTAGGTGCTCCCATTTCCGAATTGTGGATGTTGCTCAATGCATCCTTGAAAGCCAATTATAAGCCACACGCTTGTATAACAATAGACGAGCAATTATTTCCGTTCAGAGGCCGCTGTTCTTTCCAGCAGTATATACCCTCTAAATATGGACTAAAAGCTTGGTGGGCCGCCGATTCTGCCACTCATTATCCACTAAGAGGTGATATATATTATGGCCGACAGCCTGGTCAACCATCAGCCACTAATATTGGATGTAATGTAGTACAAGAACTCGTCAAACCATATTGGGGTTCTGGCCAAAACATTACAATGGATAATTTTTTCACCGGACTAGATTTGACTCATCAGTTGGTAGAAAAAAAGTTAAGTGTAGTCGGCACTATGCGCAAGAACAAACGCTGTATTCCCGAGGAAATGCACTGAACACGTGATAGAAAAGTGGGCGAATCTGTGCTCGCCTTTTGCCAAGATGTAACATTGGTCTCATACTGCCCAAAGAAAAAAAAAATGGTCTATGTATTATACTCGATGTACTCCGACAACGCAATTGACGAACAAACTGGCAAACCAGAAATAATAATGGAATACAATCGCACCAAAGCTGGCGTAGACACCATGGACCAAATGCTTGGTAATTATACTTGCAAGCGGAAAACGCGTCGGTGGCCATTAGCTATGTTTTTCAATATGGTGGATTTGTCGAGATTGGCTGCATACATTCTTTATTCTGAAGCGCATGGAATAAGCAATTCCCGGCGTAGCTTTCTCATTGAGTTGGCGAACGATTTGGCCACTCCGAACATCAGACGTAGAGCACAGAATAGCCACATTAATCGGTGGCCTCACGTTCGCAATGCGATGCTAGATATGCTAGGTGTCGGAAGCCTTGCATCTGATGATCCACCGCCACAATTGCAAGCGAAAGAAGGAACAGCGGGCATCAAAGGAAAGTGCGTGTTCTGCGCAAAGGAGAAAAAGCAGCGAGTCACTCGAAAGTGTTGCTCTCTCTGTGGCAAGAAGGTATGCGATATGCACGGTGCCACGGTTACAAAGTGCCCGGAATACCAATAATGGTTTCGATTTTATCTATAAATATGCCTAATTACACTTTATTTCTAAATAAATCTTGAATAAAACTTGAAATTTGTGAAAAATCCAAAATGAGATGCTATTTTTTACGTTTACATATGTAAACCAGTTAGCCATTTTGGGGGGTATTCACGAAAAACAGGTAATATGAGGTCCGCAAAAATATTTTTACACTTTCATATTCTTGTATTCAATTAAGAACTAAATTTGAAGTTTCAAGAAATTCCGTCCGCTTTTATAAAAAAAAAATGGTACCAAATTTGGAAAGTTTACATTTGTAAACTGTCAGCTGTTTGAGGGTTAAAAAGTACCGTTCTTTATAAAAGTACTTCTTTGTTTTAAAAAGGTACTTCTTTGTAAAAACTGCATACTCTTGTGGCTTTTTCTTACACAAAGTACTTCTTCTTAAAAATAGTACCATTTCGTAAAAAAACTTTGAATGAAAGAAGTAGCACTCTTTAAAAAGGGACCTTTTCGGTAAAATATGATACATATTCTTATAAAAATTACCCATAAATATACTTAAAAAAAAAATACTTTCTATAAAAAAAAAAATTTCTTAAAAAAAATTTATCATTTTACAAATGGTATCTTTTCTTAAAGATCCATTTAAATTATTGAATTTTTCAACGGGCGCCTTAGACGTGTTGGAACTAATTAGTATATAATATATATCGAAAGGAATTTCGTTCCAGCCGCGTGTCCCCTGACACCTCATTGGATTTTTTCGCCCCTTCCTAGTGTACGGGCATTGTGTTCATGAATTGAAGATCTGTTGCTTTTTTGTGGTTTGTCTACGGAAAGGTACCTATGGTCAGACAACAAATTTTCGAGGAAACAGCTGTTAAAGGTGACGAGACGCGTTCTTGCGTTGTTTTCATGTTTCAGTTTCCAGCTCTTGAGTTTTCTTCTTGCCCTTGGCTCTGTATTTCTCAGCAAAATTCCCCAATGTACAGTTTTGCTTCTACAAGAAATTCGAAGTTTATTCAAATGAATTTCTCCTACAAAGGTACTTTTTGGGCGCCAAAAAAATTCTTCAAACTTCAAGTATAATATAAAGCAAAATAAATTAAGTTAAGGTCAATTAAAATATTTTAAATAAAGATTTCTATAAAATTACCTCAAAAAACCAAAATCCATATTTCCTACCATAGGTACCGTAGATCCGTAGATCAGGTCACGTACTATAACTTATTAATGTTTGTGTCTCCAACATGTAATATTCGATTGAAAGCATAATGTGTTTGAACACAAGTATACTATATTTACGACAAGCAACAAACACGATATAAATATTTGCATCTAAACAATAACTAAAAATCACATGAGGTGTCAGGGAACACCGGGAGGAACGAAATTCCTTTCTCTGTATAGTATGTACTCGTACTATATAATTTCATCAAGCCTAAGGCAAAAAATACGATAATTGAAAAATACGATAATTTAAATGGATCTTTAAGGAAATATATTTTTTGTAAAATGATAAAATTTTTTTTTATAGAATGTATTTTTTTGATAAAGATAGTATGTTTTTAGGTCCCTTTTGTACGAATGTGTATTATATTTTCCCGAAAAGGTCATTTTTTAAAGAGAGGTACTTCTTTTATTAAACGCAAAAGTTTTTGTTTTAAGAAAAGGTACTATTTTTAAGAAGAAGTACTTTCTATAAGAAAAAGCCATAAGAGTATGAATTTTTTTTACAAAGAAGTACTTTTTTCAGAACACGTACATTCTAAAGACTCTTTGTGGGGAAAGGTTATGTTTTTAAGAAAGTATGCTTATTTTTAGAAATGCTACTTATCGGAAGAAAAGATAAGAAAAGAATTGGTATTATTTTATTTTTAAGAAGAGGTACTTTTAAAAAAACCAATTTTTGTAAGCAAGTGTACTTTTTTTAAGAGGCGGTATTTATTTGAAGAACAGGTTTTTATTAAGAAATGGGATTTTTTTTAAGAATTGGTCTTTTTTTCAAGAATAGGTACTTTTTTAAGAGTAGATACTATTCTCAAGAAAAGTAATTTTGTTTCTTTGGACTCTTTAAAGAAAAATTTATTTTTTAAGAAAATGAAATTTGTTGTAAGAAAATTAAATTTTTTATTGAAAGGTACTTATTTAAAAAAATATAAATTTTTGTAAGAAAAGGTACTTTTTGTATTAAAATTTACTTTTTTAAGCAAAGGTACTTTTTTAAGATAAGGTATTTTTTTTTAAGAAAAGATAGTTTGATTAAGAATATGAACAAATATTATTTTTGAGAAAATTTAATTGATTTAAGGAAAGACACTTATTTAAGGAAATGTTCTTTTTTTAAACTTCTTTCACTTTGGCTTTGCTAAAGTTACTTTTCGTTTTGTTCAAAACTAAAGGGTCCGCCAAATAACTTTTTTTTTTGAAAATGCTATAAAAAAACTACTGAATATTTTATCAAATTTCTTTTTTTATTTGAAAGTACAATCCTTCCGATTAATAATGGAATATAATTTCATTCAAATGGCTGCCTCGGCTGGCCATGCAGTAGCCTACACGATCTTCCCAATTTTTAAGCACATTATCGATTGTGTGCAGCTGTATTTCACCAATGGCTTCACGAATATTGTCCTTTAAAGCGTCAATTGTCTCTGGCTTGTCGGCGTAACACTTATCTTTGAGGGCACCCCACAAATAATAGTCCAACGGTATCAAATCGCAGCTCCGAGGGGTAGCCAAACAACATCAGCTCTGCGGCTGATAATGCGATCTTCAAAACTAGGGCGCAAAACATCGAGTGTAGCTTCGGCTATGTGGCACGTAGTGCCGTCCTGTTGAAACCAAATGTTGCCTGTATCCTCCTCTTCAATCTTTGGGAACAAAAATTAGTTCAACATGGCCTGATAACGATCGTTATTGACTGTAACGGCCACTCCTTGCTCATTTTCGAAGAAAAATGGCCCAATTATGCCTCTGGACCAAAATCCGCACCAAACAGTGACTGGTTTTGGGTGCATCGGCTTTTCAATGTATGCGTGCGGGTTTTCTGTGCCCCAAATGCGACAATTTTTCTAGTTTAGATACCCGCCAAGATCAAACTGAGCTTCATCTGAAAAGATGCTTTTTTTTTGGCAAAATCAGCATCTTCTGTAAGTCGATCGCAGGCCCATTTTTCCCATATTTCCCAGCATTGTTCAAGTGTATACACAACCATATTCGTTCAGCGGAAGGATACAACTAATTATCTGTCAAATCAGACATGAGCTAAGTGTTACCATTCACGAAATAAGCACTAGTTGAAAAAAAAACGTTAGATGGCGGACCCATTATAAAACATATATACTAAATATTGGTGAAAGGATCTACCTAGAAAACTTCCCATTAAACGAGAAATGTCGCAATATAAGTGAGACATCCTAGTTAGTCTAGACACAAACCAAAGCTAAAGTAAAGAATATGGTGGATACTACTGGGTTGTAGCATAATAGTGTTAAAGCTAAAGTTGTTTATTTTTTTTAATTTAGCCCCCATCCCTAGGCTATCGTTAAGACCCCTTTCACACTCGGCAAGTTACTTGCGCAAGTCAGTTTTTCAACTTTCCGAGTACAAGCAAGTCTGTACCTCAAATTTATTCCCCTAACCCGACCTTACCTCTGTCATCAACAAACCAAGACTTGGGCAAGAGACTTGCGCAAGTAACTTGCCGAGTGTGAAAGGGGTCTAAGGAACTTCGTTCAAACAAAAGACCAATATTTCAGCGGGTAGTTGGCCGTGGAATTTTGAACATTTCGTGATGACTCCACAGCTCTGGTTCACTTGTAGATTTGTTGAACTTTTGAGTACACGTTTTGTGTTCTGTTGTGTACTTCTTTTGTATACGCTTCTTGTCTTAAAATCATTAATGAAGCTTTACGTTCAGATTTTTTGTTTAGCACTTAGTACATAGTACATTTTGCTTATTTCAGTGCTGCTTCACGCTCCAGGCTTAGTATTCCCGAAACCAGCATTAACCAACGTTTGGTTTATTATCCTATACTAATCGGTCGTAGTTATTACATAGTCCTCTATTGAAAGACAAATTACAGATTTTAAGTCTTAAGTTTTAAATAAAATTTAAAACAAAACTGAATAAACTCTAGACAAATTACCAGAAGCCAAATACAAACCATTATCCATACATCTGCCATGTAGTTTGTAATTGTGTGTGGTACTGAAATACATTTCAACAATTCCTAAACATGCAACTGCCACAAATGCCGCACGTGGAAGACAAGTTTAAGGTTTAACTTTTGAATGACAACGTCAATGATGGCTGACTGGCTGCTGATATTTCAAAGGATTCTCATCATGCTTATGAGATGCCTCACAGGAACCCTATGATATAGAGAGATGTCTAGCATTCTATTTGATGCTACTGCAAAAGTTTACTCTATGTCATCATAGTAGTATCTGCATGGAAATGTTGAAGAAAGTATGTTAAACTTGGTTAACATTTATGTTAAACCACAACAAAGTTTCAATACTATGTGTGGTTTTCAGACTGAAAATTTGACTAAAAACATAATAGATTGGGGTTCGACAAACAGACAAGAGTGTAGAAATATTAATTTGGTTTTCGTTTTTTTTTTTATAAAATTCTTTAAAAACATTGTTTTGATGAAAATGTAAAGTAAAACCACAAAATTACAAAATTTCAAATAAAACGAATTGGGGGAAAAAACCAAATGGATAAAAGATAAGAGTTTTTTATTGTGCTGTCGTGTACAATTAAATTAATTAAAACTGAATTTTATTTAACGAGGGTAGGTGGAAAAATTTTGCATTCATTTGAAAATATGGGCAAAGCGGTGTGTAGTACATTAATGCTCAGTTTCACAGTTCAAAATCCATTTAAATGGATTTTAAATTCCTGATGTTTGTGATTTAACATGAAAATTGTCTGTGAGCTTTTAAATTGAGATTTTACATGTCGAGTGTGAAACTAAGACTGCCTGTGGGACCCTCTACTATGTCTTGGTATCTGCCTCGTTAATCACCATAATTATCCAACACGGTCAATTACCAATACCCCATATAAGCAGTTGCCTAGGACTCCGCACCTGTGGGGGCCCGTTTTAATAAAATAAAAATAATATTGTAGTATTTTTCGTATGTTCAATCGAACAACTCTTAGGCGACACAAAAGAGTCCAGGCTGGCCTCAAACTCAAGTTTCTTTTTTTTTTTTTTTGCCATAAATTCAAAATAATTTTTAATCGTTTTCAAAAAAAACTTACATTCCCTAAAAGCTAACACTCTGGAGGATCAAGAAATCATAATCCAAAACCTTTCCTTAGAATATCATTTCAATGAAACGTCATAGAAGTCATGCATTTTCGCACGAATTTCCCAATCGTTTGCTCGTGCTTAAAGCATTTTTATATTTGCGGCCCTAGAATAATGTGAATTTAAAAGTAAAGTATTACGAATAAAGTGCAAGTGTCTTAGAACACAAGCACTTTATGAAAAACAATATTTCTTTATCTTTTGTATTGTGGTTTGTAATATAGTATTTTTAAAAAAAATGTCAACAAAATTTGCTTATAAGGGTTTTTCAACAGAGACGCTACAAAAGTAAATCGATAGGGCCAGGAAACGACGTCATATTTTTTCCCGCTCTTTTGACATTTCTCTGCAGTAAGGTTTGCCATTTCATCATGGAAAGATATACGAGCCAACAACGAGTCGAAATTATTAAAATTTACTACCGAAATTTGGAGTCAGTGGCCTCAACTTTAAGGGCACTACATCCAATTTATGGTCGTCATAATCGTCCTACCAGATCAACAATTGATCGTCTAGTGGACAAATTTGAATCCACAGGCACAGTACAAAATGTTCCCGTGCCAGTGAGACGAAGGAGTGCCCGTAGTGTCGAGAATATTGCTGCCGCTGAGGCTTCAGTTCAAGACAGCCCAAATGTGTCTCTCACACGTCATTCTCAAGCGTTGGCCGTCTCTATGACGTCGTTGTGGCGAATTTTGCGCAAAGATCTTGGCCTACATCCTTACAAGATCAAATTGACGCAAGAACTGAAGCCGCTTGACCACCATAAGCGTCGTATGTTCGTGTATTGGGCTGAGCAACAACTTGAAAATGATTCGGATTTTCATCGGAAAATCATCTTCAGCGATGAGGCTCATTTCTGGCTGAATGGCTTCGTCAATAAGCAAAATATGCGTTATTGGTCAGACAGCAATCCACACGAAATCCATGAGCCATCATTGCATCCCGAAAAAATTACGGTTTGGTGCGGTTTATGAGCCGGCGGCGTCATTGGGCCGTACTTCTTCCATGATGATCAAGCCCGGCACATTACTGTTAATGCGAATCGCTACCGTTCAATGATAACCGAATATTTTTGGCCCCAATTGGATAATATGGACTTGGTGTACATGTGGTTCCAACAGGACTGCGCCTCAAGCCACACAGCGAATACCACAATCAATTTATTGGTGAACGTGTCACCTCACGAAATGGCCCAGTCTATTGGCCGCCTCGGTCGTGCGATTTGACGCCGTTAGAATATTTCCTGTGCGGCTACGTCAAGTCTATGGTCTATGCCAACAAGCCAGCGACGACTGATAAACTTCGTACGAATATCGAACGTGAAATTGCAGCAGTATCGGCCGATTTATGCTTGAAAACAGTCGAAAATTGGGTTCAGCGTCTGGACTTCTTCAAGCGTGCCCGTGGTGGCCATGCAAAATAAATCGAGTTCCATACATAATGGCATCGAACGTACTTTCACAGGAATAAATAATTTCATTGGTATCCAAAACCGGTTTTGTTTTATTTAAAAAAACTTTTGTAGCGCTCTTATTGAAAAACCCTTATTTGTGAACGCTTGTCCATGAATCTGTGAATGCAAGGTGACTTGCAGAAAAGTCCTCTAGCATTTCATATATTTATATCCCGTTTGCATACTCCTGCGCCTTTTCGTAAAACTGTTCAAAACCGATTCCTTAAAAATAAATTTTTTTTTGACTTTTTTTCTTAATGGTCAAATAAAAACAAATTCGGTCAAAAACAGAAAGATATAGATCAAATGCACTTTTATCTCTTCATATTGTGTGGAAAATCGTTAATAAAACTAAAGTGGTCGTTAGTGTATGATTACGGAACAAATATATGACATTTCGTGCACATAAGCCTTAAGCAGTGCCATCTACCGAAAATAAACCAAACTATACTATGCCATGACTTTTGCACATTATTTCGAACATACATCGAACCACTATCGATCAAAGAAAATTCCAAAATTCGAAAAGTCTCATCTTTTAAAGTTTTTTTTTTTTTACATACATACAAGTTTGTGACCGTCGGGGAGACATGTTAAATTATAATACGCGACCAAATATATCACAACCAGCACGTAGTGAAGAAAATATAGCGGCGGTAGCCTAAAGTGGATACGATGACCGTATTATATATATTCGGCGCCGTTACCTCTCGGCGATTTTTTCGTAACAAACTTGGTTCAAAATCATAACAAATTCAACTCCGGTAACCAACTCTGGCACCGTTTCACTCTTTAGGCACTTGAAATGCCTGAAGAAAATTCAGTGCTTTTGTTGAGAAAATGTACTTTTTTAAGAAAAGGCACATATTTAAGAAAATTTTCTTTTTTTCAACTTCTTTCACTTTAGCTTTTCTAAATTTATTTTTTATTGGCTTCAAAACTACAATATATACTAACTATTGGTTACAGGCTCCACCTAGAAAACTTCCCATTAAACAAGAAATTTCCTACCGTATGTTAGTCTAGACACAAACCAAGTTAAAGTAAACGCTAAAGTTAATAATACTGGGTTGTAAAACTATGGGGTTTGGATTATAGTGTTTTTGGATAAAACTGCAACTTTAAAATTCCATTATGATAAAAATCACATGAGGTGTCAGGGGACACCCGTTTGGAACGAAGTTCCTTACGCTATATATAATGTACTAGTAAGTTCCAAAACGCCAAAAGCGCCGGTTGAAAAATACCATAATTTAAATGGATCTTTAAGAAAATATACTTTTTGTAAAATGATAAACTTTTTTTAAGAATTTTTTTTATAGAATGTGTTTTGAAAAAACAGTCTTTTTTTAGGTCCTTTTTCTTAGAATATGTAATATATTTTCCCGAAAAGATAATTTCTTAATGAGAGGTGCTTCTTTTATTAAAAGCTAATGTTCTTTTTTAAGAAAAGGTACTATTTTTTAGAAGAAGAACATTCTGTCAGAAAACGCTATAAGAGTATGAAGAGTTTTTACAAGGAAGTACATATTTTAAGAACAGGTACTTTCTAAAGAAGTGGTACTCTTTGTAGGAAAAGGTTGTTTTTTTTTAAGAAAATGTATTTATATTCCCGAAAAATGTTTTTTTTAAAGAGAGGTACTTCTTTTGTCAAAAGCTATTATTTTTTTTAAGAAAAGATACCATTTTTAAGAAGAAGTGCTTTTTGTAAGTAAACCCCATAAGAGTATGATTTTTTTACGAAGAAGAACTTTGTTTTAAGCACAGGTACTTTCTGAAGAAGTGGTACACTTTTTAGGAAAAGGTTATTTTTTTAATAAAATGTACTTGTTTTCAGAAAGCTGGTTGGTTGGTTGGTTTTCGTGGTTGCTAAAGGTACTATTTAGCATCAATTAATGTCTTGAGACATCATTTTGCATACCGCATCACCCCGGAAGTTCAAAGTACCGTGTCTATATCCAGCCTGTTAATTGGATATTCCTCATTAGATCCCCGAGACCTATCTCGTGTATCTCATTGAGGTTATGCAGAAAGGGGCGGCCCATAGTCTTCAGGCGTCTATTCATCAGAGCCGGACAACTGTATTATATGGCAGCTTCAACCATCTTGCGTGATTACCGATTGGCCAGTGCCCGGTCAGCATGCCAGTTAGCTTAGATATGTCTCCCCGGTTGTGGCTGATCAGGGAGTTATTCCGGTGAATGTTATATTCTGGCCATGTGTTTCTGGATATGCGGCACGTTTCCGTCCTATCCCATCTGGTCATCGCTCGTTCAAGATAATGCAGGAAAATACCTCTTTTGACCAACCCAATAGGCGTTGCTACTGACACCATATGGAGCTCGGTGAAAGAGAATCCTGCCCTAGCTAGTTCGTCTGCCTTTTCGGTACCTAGGAGACCCTTATAGCCTGGTATCCACGTAAGAACCACAGCCGCTTGGCTATCTACAAATATTCCAATGTTCTTCGCTGTAGTATAAGTGCTGCGCAGGCTTCTTTGATGGCCAGTATCTCTGCTTGGACAACGCTGCACTTGTCTGGGAGTTTGACTATAAATTGAGGCCTACCTCTTCGGAGAAAACACCCAAGCCGGTTCCACATTCCTTTTTGGATCCGTCCATAGACACTTTGGTGTCAAAATTTGTCAGCGGTTCCCCTTTATCCCACTCTATTCTCTTGGGAAACCTGACATCGAATAGGTTATCGAACGTCAATGAAGGGGGTACAGTAACCGGTTGTTCTATTGAGTTCTCTTGGGATTGTCTGTAGTATACTCGCATGCCCATATGCGTTGCTTTTCCAGACTCCAAGAGCGTTTATTCGGGTGATACTCCAGGCCGCACTAGCTGTGAAGTGAAGGTCGATTAGTATAATATGAAGCCATGCATTAAGGTATTCAGCTGGACACGTCCTCATTGCCCCTGTTATGCCGTTGCAAGCTTTTCTCTGTACTCTATACAACAGTTTCATGATGGACGTCTTCCCTGCGACAGGCCACCACACCATTGCTCCATAAGAGAGTATTGCTCTGATTATGCTAGTGTATATCCATAGCACTATTTTCGGTCGGAGACCTCACCGGCTTCCGAACATTTTCCGACAAGCGTAGTACGCAACCCTTGCCTGCTGTGCGCGGTGCTCTATGTTACGCTCCCAGGAAATTTTAGGGTCTGGAATCACGCCCAAGTACTTGGCGTGAGTTGACTGTGGAATCTCTATTCCACTTAGCCGAGGAGGATTAAACTTTGGTATCTTGGTCTTCGTGGTAAAAAGCATGAGTTCAGTTTTCCCTGGTTTCACTCCAAGACCACTCCCAGTGGCCCAATCGTTAACTGATTTCAAGACCACATTCATGATTTCTCTCAACAAGGATGGGAACAAACCAGACACCATTATTAACACGTCATACGCATACGCCACGGTTTTGATCCTTTACTTTTTTAAGAAAATTTACTTATTTTAATAAAAATTACTTTTTTTAAGAAAAGGTACTTTTTGTAAGAAACTTTCCTTTTTTTAAGCAAAAGTACATCTTTAAACTAAGGCATTTTTTTCAAAGAGTAGTTACTTTGTTTAAGAATATGAATAGGTATTTTTTAGGAGAACATTTACTTTTTTTAATAAAAGGCACTTATTTAAGCAAATGTTCTTGTCTACGTATGTATGGTAATTGGTACAATTATAAGCTACTATGTACCAACACTGGCTGCGAAATCGGTGAGCAAAATATCACTGTTGATGGTTTTATTTTTCTCTGTCGTAACTATTTCTTAATTACGATATTAAAAAATTTCCTTTTTTTTAGCAATTCTTTTGAGAGTTCACAACATTGATCACTACTTACTTCTGTGTAATTGAACATTCCATTTTTCCAGAAATATTTAAATGTTTGCTATTCATATTGGGTGGTATTTCGTGCGAGCAACTTAGTACTACAAGTGCGTAAATACATAAAGTGTTTTTCAATTAGAGCGCTACAAAAGTTTTTTTAAATAAAACAAAACCGGTTTTAGATACCAATGAAATTCTTTATTCCTGTGAAAGTACGTTCTATGCCATTATGTATGGAACTCGATTTATTTTGCATGGCCACCACGGGCACGCTTGCAGCAGTCCCGACGCTGAGTCCAATTTTCGACGGTTTTCAAGCATAAATCGGCCGATACTGCTGCAATTTCACGTTCGATATTCGTACGAAGATCATGAATCGTCGCTGGCTTGTTGGCATAGACCATAGACTTGATGCAGCCTCACAGGAAATAATCTAACGGCGTCAAATCGCACGACCGAGGCGGCCAATCGACTGGACCATTTCGTGAGATAACACGTTCACCAAACTTGGTTTCCAATAAATTGATTGTGGCATTCGCTGTGTGGCTTGTGGCGCCGTCCTGTTGGAACCACGTGTCCTCCACGTCAATACTAGCCAATTGGGGCCAAAAATATTCGATTATCATTGAACGGTAGCGATTCGCATCAACAGTAATGTGCCGGTCTTGATCATCACGGAAGAAGTACGGCCCAATGACGCCGCCGGCTCATAAACTGCACCAAACCGTAATTTTTTCGGGATGCAATGATGACTCATGGATTACGTGTGTAATGCTGTCTGACCAATAACGCATATTTTGCTTATTGACGAAGCCATTCAGCCAGAAATGAGCCTCATCGCTAAATATGATTTTCCGATGAAAATCTGAATCATTTTCAAGTTGTTGCTCAGCCCAATTCACGAACATACGACGCTTGTGGTGGTCAAGCGGCTTCAGTTCTTGCGTCAATTTGATCTTGTAAAGATGTAGGCCAAGATCTTTTCGCAAAATTCGCCACAACGACGTCACAGAGATGCCCAACGCTTGAGAACGACGTGTGAGAGACACATTTGGGCTTTCTTGAACTGAAGCCTCAGCGGCCGCAATATTCTCGACACTACGGGCACTTCTTTGTCTCACTGGCACGGGAACATTTTGTTCTGTGCCTGTGGATTCACATTTTTCCACTAGACGCTCAATTGTTGATCTGGTAGGACGATTATGACGACCATAAATTGGACGTAGCGCTCTTAAAGTTGAGGCCACTGACTCCAAATTTCGGTAGTAAATTTTAATAATTTCGACTCGTTGTTGGCTCGTATATCTTTCCATGATGAAATGGCAAACCTTACTGAAGAGAAATGTCAAAAGAGCGGGGAAAAATATGGCGTTGTTTGCTGTCCCTATCGATTTACTTTTGTAGCGTCTCTGTTGAAAAAAATCAATTTATCGTTAAAAATCAATTTAGCGAATGCCACAATCAATTTATCGTTAGTTTTTGTTTTGTACGTAGTTTTGTAAAATTTCGCGCGAAATGTTAAAGTTCAATCAAAAGCGATCTATAGTTGTTGCAAAAAAAATATACTATTTATAAAGAAAATCTGTAAATAAATGGTGTTAAAGGATGTAACTTTTAAAGTATTATACCCAAAATGAGATAGAATTAAAGAAACAAATCCTTTAATGCAAAAACTCCAACATGTGGAATTGGGACAAACAATAAATTCTCACAAAAATAAATTCGCGTATCAATAAATAATACTGCCGAACTTTACATCGAGGCAGCAAGAAAAGAAAATTATTAAATTCGAATTAAAGTGGTTTCAACTTAAAGTGCAGAATACCTCTGCTGACTACCTGTTAAAAATCATGCCGATAAATCTAAACCAAGCGTTGTACTAACCTTAATTCATCAAAACAGGTGCCCCGAAATGTTTTCTCAAAAAAAACTTCTTATACATCCATAAAAAAAAGTTTCCCATTACATCCTTTAAAGGGATTGGGGAAGATTTCTCACAACCATTGAATTTCTAGTTTTGCACTCACTTATTCTGACCTACAGTTTTGCACCGGTTCCGAACAGTGGTTTGGCTAAATGCTCGATACTGTCTCCGTCACTAAACGCTGTGGCCGCCGTTGGTAGAAATGTAAGTTGGGAGCAGGGATGGCACCCACGTTCCCATGTACAAGAGCCGCGCAGTGTACACTTTACACCACTGACGGCCACAATCTTTACGACTTTTTCAATTTACTTCTCCTTCACTTAATATACCATCCTCGTTGGTCTACCCATAACATAGTACAATAAACACCCCGGATCTCTCGCAGCGAAGGAAAACCAAAAAACTACAAATTTATCAACACTTCATGCAAATGTGACATTGAATTTTTCGTATAATTAGCGACGTTTCAAGACGGAATACATTTAGGCTATAAAAAAGATAAAATTTCTATCTTGCAAAAGGCCCCAAGGCAGTTGTCGTCCGTCGTTCCTCTATTTGTTTACCTCTCTACTGTTTACCGTTGCCAGTTGATATGAAAAAGTACTTTGAGTTCGTTATTTGTTGGTTGAAAGTGTCACAGAGGCGCCACGCATTAACATGCCTCACAGAATTTGCAATGACGACACATTTCAAAATAGTTTATTAACCACAGGCAACACTGTATTGCAGTCGTCCCAAACCACCAGCAACAGATTTTTTGTTTTGTTTTACTAGGAACATTGTGCACTGCAACATGTTTAGCTTTTGAGTCTGATGTGGCTGCAATTTTTTTCCTTCTGCTTTTTGCCAGCAAACGCCTCGAAATGTGGCAGTAATAATTCGTATAATGAGTTCTGTAGTAATAATTCGTTTGTCTGTTTGTTTAACATTCAAATCATTTGTTAACTTCAAACGTCAATCCAATCAGGCCCAGTGGATAACGCCTAATCCGCTGTTGCCTTCTTAAGGATTTCCAAAGAATTTGTACAAGAATGACATCGATTTGTTGTATGCAAACGAAGAAAAATTGTTTTTAGCAGCGACGTTAAAGAGACAATTAGTCCCTGATAGGTATGGAAGTAGAAGCTGTTTAAATACATTTACATTTGATGTGCAGGAACATCAAAAAATGCAATCGAAATTTTACCATAAAATCATGACAGAAAGTGAGAGAATCGATGCCTCTCAAAATGCAACCCAATGCAATTGAAGTCAAAACACGTAGATTTTATAGCGCATTTTTTAATGTAGTGACTTTAGATTATGCCAAGGTAGTATGCCAGATTGGCGACTAGAGACTTTGCATTTGAAATGTCGTATTTTTGAAAAATATGAAATCCATAAACTTTACCGCCTTTGTAACATTCGTTACGAGGACACACCTTTAGAACGGCGGCTAAATCAAACCAAATGGGTGCGATCATATTCCTGCCTGTCACTTTGTTGCATTCTAAGTTGGAGCAGAAATCATATTAAATGATATTTTATAAACTCGCAGCTATTTAAATTGTAAAAGGGTAAATCTTAGACGTTTACCTGCTGCCTTTTTGAAGACCCGTAATAAATTTACAAATAGAAACAGAATGAGTAGGAATTTCTAGCTTAGTACACGCATTGGATACAACATCCTAATTCTGTGGACATAATAATAACCCTGATTTCTCCAGTGATGTAAGTTGGTAAACCTGACATTTGCAATAAACTTGTGACAACGCATCTGAAGTGAATCACAAACTTGTCATTCATGAGCACGAGTTTGGTCGATGACTCTTTATCTGACTAATGAATTTGAGAAAATAAAGGGTTTTCCAATAAGGACTTGACAACTTTTTTTTAAAATAAAACGCAATCCATTTGAGATATGTCCAAAACTTTATGATCCAAAACATTGATGAATGTAACTCGACTTCTTTCACATGGCCACCGCGGGCACGTCGGAAGCGGTTGAATCGTTGGACCCAATTTTCGATGACTCGGTCACACATTTCGTCCGCAACAGCCGCTATTTCGCGTTCAATATTGGCTCGGAGTTTTTCCAACGTCGTTGACTTGCTGACATAGACCAATGTGTAGAGGCGTTAAATCGCACGAACGAGGCGGCCAATTGACTGGTCCATTTCTTGGCAAAACACGCCCACCAAACTTACTCCTCAATAAATCGATTTGTAACGTGTGCTGTGTGGCTTGTGGCACCGTCCTGTTGAAACCACATGTTGTTCAAGTCCATGTTTTCCAATTCGGGCCAAAAATAATCGGAATTCATGGCGCGATAACGGTCGCCATTCACAGTAACGTGTCGACGAAAAAATATACCCCAATCACGCCGCCGGCATGCAAACCGTGGATGAAGTGGTGATGCATGAAGCACATGTGGATCCTCACCAATCCAATAACGCATATTTTGCTTATTGACGAACCCATTGAGCCAAAAATGAGCTTCGTCACTGAAGATGATTTTGCGATGAATTTCATCATCTTGGCGCATCTTCTCCAGAGCCCAATCAGAGAACGTACGTCGCGTCAAAAAGTCCATCCGCTTAAATTCTTGAGTCAGCTTGATCTTATATGGGTATAAATCAAGATCTTTACGAAAACATTCTCCATACAGTGGTCTTGACGATGCCCAGTTCTTGGGAACGCCGCGGTATCGACTGATTTGGATCGTTTGCTACGGACGCCTGAACGGCAGCGATATTTTCGTCACTTCGACCAACCCGTTATCTCAGTGGCACGGCATCATCACACAATGAATATTAATGAATATGTAGACCCCAACATTTGCACTAAACTAATTATTGCTTCTCTACTAGGTCGAAAACAACGGCCGAAAATTGGAGTTAACGCCCTTAAAATTGCTGTCACCGACTCCGAATTTCTGTAGTACATTTTTATAATTTGAATACGTTGTTCGTTCGTGTACTTTACCATGATGAAAATGTTGAGTTTACTGAAAAAAAGGAATGTAACAGTTAGATGATCAGTGAAGTAGTGCGATCACAAATTAAATTCAAAATTGTCAAGTACCTATTGGAAAACCCATTATAACCCACAAATGTTCTGAACATGATAGTGTTGCGAACAACTTCGATTGCACTGTAATTTGGTAAACCAACAATAAACATCAACGACACCTGAAGTTCACTCCGGTTCTTTTGTAGAACTGGAGCCCCAGATCGAATTCTAGAATCTTATTATGATGTGCGCTGGGAAGCGACTGACTAGAGCGGCTCGATAAACTTATCACTAAGTACTTTGGCTGCATTTACGCGAATGAGAATTACATCAAAGCAGTCATTCTTGTCATTCTCAATTATTCCAACACTAGAACCGAAAGCTTGTTTCCTCCATGTTCTTATATTCTTTCTGCTTTCTCGAATGTATCCAGTGCTCATTGCTTATAGTTGTATTTTTAACTGTGAGAATCGTTTTTTTTTTAATGATCGGGCTAAGGCCAAAAAAATTCGTTTCCAAATACTATTATGTTGCGAAGGAAATACATACATGTTTCCACGTAAATATATGTACGTTTTGGGAGAAACACGCGAATGGATGTTTGGTATGAAGCACGCATATGTTTCCACGTAAAGCAGTAATTGTTTGCCAGTAAACATGCTAATGTTTGTATTTAAATGCAATAGAGTTTGGGACTTGGAAACATATGAATGTTTGGAGAATATTCCAAACATATATGCAGTTCCCGCAGAATGTGTTTGGGAGAAATGTTACAGAGGCCGTTTTTTCAGCGTGTACGAAATCAATGATTAAATGGGCTATCGGTATCTTCAAACCCTTTAAGATTCAAGGTTCCAACTTGGAATCACTATTGGAATTTCGAGCTCTGGCCGATCTCTTGATAGTCTGTCTGATAAATTTATATTTGACGAGGGCCTACGTAGGCAGTGTGTGGAGGTAAGTAAGAGTGATGTGTATTCTTTATCGGTAAAAGTCTCTCACACAGCACCTGAAGACTGTAGGTCTATAAACCTGTTTTCGTTCCTACTGAAGACTATGGAACGGCTGTTAGATGGAAGAAGTTGGGCCAGTTGTGATGTAAGACTTTTATCAAGACGCAGCATGCGTACTGCAAGGGCAACTCTAAGAGACAGGCCCGCGTGAGCTAGTTCTATAAATATATATATCGCTGGTAGCCTCTCTTGCTATAGAATTTGCGCTATCGACTTTTAAGGTGAACATGGATCTGTTGGGGAGTGTATGGGAATTGTCTACACAATGCTCACCAAGAGATGTATCACGGACGAATTGGGCACCTCAATCTCTACGAGTTATTTTAATACAGGAATGCCTCATTGAGAGGTTTTGTCTCCACTTCTATGGAACCTTGCGCTGAATATAATGCAGGTCGCTGTTGACAATTCAAGACAAATGGAAAAATTTGTGATTATCGAATGATGTGGCAATTGTTATAAGGGGCAAGTGTCGCAGTACACTACGGAATGTAATCCAATATAGCTTCTGAACTTTGGGTAGATTCGCGGATGAGAATTATATGGGTATAAGCCCATCCAAGGTTGAGCTGGTACTTTTGACTCGAAAGTACACCCAGAGAACTAATTGTCTGAAAAGAGGTTGCAACAACCGTAAATTCGTCTGTTACCACCGAATTGCGGTCACCACAACCGAATAGAGGTTGTCTCGAACGAATTTAGTCCCCACAACTGAAATTCGGCTAAAGCAACCTCGTTTGATGATTGACTCGGATGTGACAAAAGAACCTTCAGCTATCGTATAGTCATTCTCTCGACTAAATTTTTTAAAATTTCGGTCGGAACAACCAAATTTGGATTTAATTTGGATGCGATAAGCGAAATTTGTACCACATTCGCTTGGGGTAATCGAATATGGTAGCAATTCAGGTGCACCAACGAATTTCGCATTAATTCGATTGTAACTATCGAATTTGTTACCAATTCGGTCGCAGTAAACGAATTTAGCCTTAAGTTGGTTGCAACGACCGACTTAAAGCTAATGAGGTTGTTTAACCTCTAATGAGGTTGTGTCAACTTCTAATGTATGAGGTTGTGTCAACGCCTTATGAGTTTGTGTTAACTCTTATCAGGTTGTGAACCTCTAATGAGGTTGCGTCAACCTCTTATGAAGTTATAACTAGCCCTAATTCGGTTGAGGCAACCTCTAAATACGATTGCGGCCAATTCGGCTGTCCCAACCGAATTTTTCTGAGAATATATTAAACAACTATCTTGGAACCTATCAACGTTGAATGCGCCAGGTTGGTGTTTTAGAAAGCAAGCTTATTTTCAGACCAATCATAATAGAATGGGCGAAAAAGACGACGATATCCATATACGCTTGCAAAAGGCTGTAGGTTGTAAATAGTGGCTCTCTGCGAGGAATGACTACTGCATCTATATAGCTGTGGTAAGACCGGCATTGCCGTATGGGGTTACCGTGTGGCGGCAGGTGCTAGAGAAACCCGCCGAGTGTGCACAACTGGCTAGGGTTTCTCTACTGACTACGACGTGCATTACATCCCATTGATGCACTGTATTTTAGACTATATTTGTTGCCAGTGAACAATATTGGCTGACAGATTTTACTTTTACGTCTGCCATCACGTGTAGGAACGTATCACAATACGTCATGATCGGAGTCGGTTAAGGAATATTCGAACGGAAATACCAAAGTTCCAGACTGGAAAGGGATTCCTGAATAAAAGAGATTCATGGTATAGAGGGATTTTTGAATTTCTACACCGATGGGCTGAAAATTAGTGATCAGATAGGGAATGGGTTCTAACAAGGGAAAACCCCGTTCTAAGGGTTGAAAACAACCCGTCCTCTGTAACTCTCAAACACATTCTGCAGGAACCATGTAAATATATGTGGAGCATACTCCAAATGTGCATACATTTGTAAGTCCTAAACTCACTCATATTTAAATGCCAACATTTGAATCTTTGCTTGCAAAGATGTGTAGTTTTACGTGGAGCCAAAGGTTGACGCCGAAGGATGTTTCCTCCCAAAATAAACGATTAACGACTGAGTGCACGAAACTAAAATGCAACACATCAGTAAACATAGGAAACGTTCAATTCATTTGCACACGCAGTAAGGAATATTTATAAATCACTGACCGAAATAATACTGCATACACTTGCAAAAACTTTAACATAGACTGAGAACAATCTCTCTTTGTCCCTCTTTTACTATTTTGTTTGCACAAAACATAGTTGTATTTGTATCAGAAATAAAGCTTTTTTGCATCACAAACACATATATTATAACATATTAATCATTGTGTCTCAAACATGTAATATTGAATAGCAAACACAATGTGTTTGCACACAAGTATACTGTATTTGCAACAAGCTCCAAAAACAGGTTAAATTTGCATGCAAGCAATACAAAAATATAAATTGTTCAGCTTGTAGGGTATATCTTTTTCGTAGAATACCTGATCATTGTATCATGTTTCGTGGAAGTGATTGGCATGGCTGAGTGTTAATAAAGGGTTTTTGAACATAGACGCTACAAAAGTAAATCGATAGGGACAGCAAACGACGCCATATTTTTTCCTGCTCTTTTGGCATTGCTCTTCAGTAAGGTTTGCCATTTCATCATGGAAAGATATACGAGCCAACAACGAATCGAAATTATTAAAATTTACTACCGAAATTTGGAGTCAGTGGCCTCAACTTTAAGAGGCCAACTTTAAGAGGCCTCAACAATCAGCGATGAGGCTCATTTCTGGCTGAACGGCTTCGTCAATAAGCAAAATATTCGTTATTGGTCAGACAGCAATCCAGACGTAATCCATGAGTCATCATTCCATCTCGAAAAAATTACGGTTTGGTGAGGTTTATGGGCCGGGGGCGTCATTGGGCCGTACTCCTTCCGTGATGATGAAGACCGGCACATTACTGTGAATGTGAATCGCTACCGTTCAATGATAACCGAATATTTTTGGCCTCAATGTGATAATATGGACTTGGAGGACATGTGGTCCCAACAGGACGGCGTCACAAGCCACACAGCGGATGCCACAATCAATTTATTGGAAACCAAGTTTGGTGAACGTGTTATCTCACGAAATGGCCCAGTCGATTGGCCGCCTCGGTCGTGCGATTTGACGCCGTTCGATTATTTCCTGTGAGGCTACGTCAAGTCTATGGTCTATGCCAACAAGACAGCGACAATTGATGATTTTCGTACGAATATCGAACGTGAAATTTCAGCAGTATCGACCGATTCATGCTTGAAAACCGTCGAAAATTGGATTCAGCGTCTGGACTTCTGCAAGCGTGCCCGTGGTGGCCATACAAAAGAAATCGAGTTCCATACATAATGGCATCGAACGTACTTTCACAGGAATAAAGAATTTCATTGGTATCTAAAACCGGTTTTGTTTTATTTAAAAAAACTTTTGTAGCGCTCTTATTGAAAACCCCGTTATGTATTTACGCACATGTAGTACTAAGTTGCTCGCACGAAATACCACCCAATATGAATAGCAAACATTTAAATATTTCTGGAAAAATGGAATGTTCAATTACACAGAAGTAAGTAGTGATCAATGTTGTGAACTCTCAAAAGAATTCCCCAAAAAAAGGAAATTTATGAATATCGTAATTAAGAAATAGTTACGACAGAGAAAAATAAAACAATCAACAGTGATATTTTGCTCACCGATTTCGCAGCCAAAAAATGTATAGTGTTAAATGTTTTTCGTGCGTATGGTGTTAGTCCAAGCATTATAGGCTTTAATAACTCGTACTCACTCAGTTCGCACGAAATAAATTGAGCAAAATCCATTTTTTGGAACGAAGTTCCTTATCGCACGTTACGCGTTAGGGGCTAAATGAAAACAAAATTAAACAACTTTTGTTTTAACACTGTTATCGTACAACCCACTATTATCAACTATATTGTTTAGTTTTGCTTAGGTTTGTGTCTAGACTAACTAGAAGCCTCTCATATATTGGGAAATTTCTTGTTTAAAGGGGAGGTTTTCTAGGTGGAGCCAGTATTGTAGTTTTGAACGCAATAAAAAATAAATTTATAAAAGACAAAGTGAAAGAAGTTAAAAAAAATTTCTTAAATATGGGGCTTTTCTTAAAAAAGGTAAATTTTCTCAAAAAGTACCTATTCATATTCTTAACCAAAGTGAATTTTCTTTCAAAAAATTGCGTTATCTTAAACATGTACGTTTGTTTAAAAAGAGAAAGTTTCTTACAAAAAGTGCTTTTTCTTGAAAAAAGATAATTTTTATTAAAATAAGTAAATTTTCTTAAAAAATTAAAGGATCAAAACCGTGGCGTATGCGTATGACGTGTTAATAATGGTGTCTGGTTTGTTCCCATCCTTGTTGAGAGAAATCATGAATGTGGTCTTGAAATCAGTTAACGATTGGGCCACTGGGAGTGGTCTTGGAGTGAATCCAGGGAAAACTGAGCTCATGCTTTTTACCACGACGACCAAGATACCAAAGTTTAATCCTCCTCGGCTAAGTGGAATAGAGATTCCACTGTCATCTCACGCCAAGCACTTGGGCGTGATTCTGTACCCTAAAATTTCCTGGAAGCGTAACATAGAGCACCGCGCACAGAAGGCAACCGTTGCGTACTACGCTTGTCGGAAAATGTTCGGAAGCCGGTGGTGTCTCCGACCGAAAATGGTGCTATGGATATACACTAGCATAATCAGACCAATACTCTCTTATGGAGCAATGGTGCGGTGGCCTGTCGCAGGGAAGACGTCCATCATGAAACTGTTGTATAGAGTACAGAGATCAGCTTGCAACGGCATAACAGGGGCAATGAGGACGTGTCCAGCTAAAGACCTTAATGCAAGGCTTCATATTACATTAATCGACCTTCATTTCACAGCTAATGCGGCCTGGAGTATCACCCGACTACACGCTCTTGGACTCTGGAAAAGCAACGGATATGGGCATGCGAGTATATTACAGGCAATCCCAAGAGTACTCAATAGAACAACCGATTACTGTACCCCCTCATTGACGTTCGATAACCTATTCGATGTCAGGTTTCCCAAGAGAATAGAGTGGGATAAACGGGAACCACTTAGATTTTTGGACACCAAAGTATTTACGGACGGATCCAAAATGGAATGTGGAACCGGCTCGGGTGTTTTCTCCGAAGAGGTAGGCCTCAATTTATCAATCAAACTCCCAGCCAAGTGCAGCGTTGTGCAAGCGGAGATACTGGCCATCAAAGAATCCTGCGCCGCACTTATATTACAGCGAAGAACAGAGCGCATTGGAATATTAGTAGATAGCCAACCGGCTGTGGTTCTTACTTGGATACCAGGCCATAAGGGTCTCCTAGGGAACGAAAAGGCAGACGAACTAGCTAGGGCAGGATCCTCTTCCACCGAGCTCCATATGGTGTCAGTAGCAACGCCTATAGGGTTGGTCAAAAGAGGTATTTTCCTGCATTATCTTGAACGAGCGAAGACCAGATGGGATAGGACGGAAACGTGCCGCATATCCAGAAACACATGGCCAGAATATAACACTCACTGGAATAACTCCCTGATCAGCCATAACCGGGGAGAAATGACTAGGCTAACTGGCGTGCTGACCGAGCATTGGCCAATCAGTAATCACGCACGACGGTTGAAGCTGGCATATAATGCAGTTGTCCGGCTCTGATGAATAGACGCCTGAAGACTATGGGCCGCCCCTTCCTGCATAACCTCAATGAGATACACGAGATAGGTCTCGGGGATCTAATGAGGAATATCCAACTAACAGGCTGGATATAGACACGGTACTTTGAACTTCCGGGGTGATGCGGTATGCAAAATGGTGTCTCAAGACATTAATTGATGCTAAATAGTACCTTTAGCAACCACGAAAACCAACCAACCAACCAGCTTTCTGAAAATAAGTACATTTTATTAAAAAAATAACCTTTTCCTAAAAAGTGTACCACTTCTTCAGAAAGTACCTGTGCTTAAAACAAAGTTCTTCTTCGTAAAAAAAATCATACTCTTATGGGGTTTACTTACAAAAAGCACTTCTTCTAAAAAATAGTATCTTTTCTTAAAAAAAACAATAGCTTTTGACAAAAGAAGTACCTCTCTTTAAAAAAAACATTTTTCGGGAATATAAATACATTTTCTTTAAAAAAAAACAACCTTTTCCTACAAAGAGTGTCACTTCTTTAGAAAGTACCTGTTCTTAAAATATGTACTTCCTTGTAAAAACTCTTCATACTTTTATAGTGTTTTCTGACAGAATGTACTTCTTCTAAAATATAGTACCTTTTCTTAAAAAAGGAAATTAGCTTTTAATAAAAGAAGCACTTATCATTAAGAAATTATCTTTTCGGGAAAATATAATGCATATTCTAACAAAAAGGACCTAAAAAAAGACTGTTTTTTAAAAACACATTCTATAAAAAAAATTCTTAAAAAAAGTTTATCATTTTACAAAAAGTATATTTTCGTAAAGATCTATTAAAATTATCGTATCTTTCCACGGGCGCCTTTGGCGTTTTGGAACTCACTAGTACATAATATATAGCGTTAGGAACTTTAATTAGCTTTTAATAAAAAACGTACTTCCCATCAAAAAAGGACCTTTACGGGAAATTATAATATTATTAAAGGGACCTAGAAATATACTTTATATTAAACTATTACATTATGTAAAAAAAAAATTTCTTATGAATTATAAAATTATTATAAAATCTACAACCGCCCAATATAATTCAAATCATATATATAATTTTCCTAAACATCTGAATTGGTCGACACAAAATTCAACCGTTTTTTCGCGGTGAACGCAATATTCAACATCTGTTAGCGCAGCGTTATGCAATTGAATGAAAGGTCACTCGAATAATTGAGAATCGCATAGAAGGCTCCTTAACTTGACTTAGTTAGATTTCACTGTACATCGCGACTAGCACACATATTATTAGGTATAGAGTGAAAGGGTGGACAGTTAAAGTGGATGCAATTAAATTCAATCATGGCCGACTATATAATACCCTACAGCCCATAGCGGAGCCAAATGTTGTTTCTATGGACACAATTTGATGCAGGCATTATTTAACCGATTTCAAGAGATTTTTTATTATTATTTTATTATTATTACTTGAAAATTATGTACCGTCCATAAACGGGCACCGATCGTAAAGATTTGTTGTTGCCCATATATTTTTGCAACATGAAAGGGGACGCAGATTTTCAAATATATATGTTTCAATGACATATTATGCACAAAGTTTTTGGCTAATGCTATTTTGGTTAAAAATTCCCTACAGTTGTAAATTTCATACAGAGTTGTATTTGCTCAGGATATGATATTATATATACTAAACTATTAACTCATTTTTGTTATTTTTTTGGTATTACATTTTGGACCTAAGGTACATTTATGTAGTCTGGACATAACCTTAAATTGGATTTCGTAAAAGTTTCCCGTTAAATGAACAATAAAAAATAAACCAAATTTGCAACATGTTTAAAGAGTTTTATAACAAACTGAAAAGGCGCTAAAGAGCTGAGGGTTTTAGGCAGTTTTAAACAAAATGTGGCACTTCATTTTGAACTGGTCGTGCGAGTGAGTAGCTGTTACTACTGAATTGTTTATTATGCCGACAAAGTACAACCATCTTTGAGTCAGTAAGCTGTTATTGACCTTGCTATATTGTAGAAGTAATTTCTTATATTTATTTTCACATGCATAAATTTATTTAGATAAGGATTCGAGGGAAATCATTTTCTTAAGGCGATTTAAATTGAACTGCAGGAAACTCTGTCCGGAATATATAAACGTACCTATAATATGTTTATAATCTACATTAAAATGTGGACCGATCTAGCACTCTCTTAACGACCACCAGATTTGGCCTAAGCTTACTATGTGCCAAAAATTCATTAGAATCATTTAGTCGAGGTTAGGTAGAAATGACTGTCGCTTTTGATACATTTAGTCTAGTTCAACGGTCCATATCCTTACGTCCGCATTTTTAAACCTGTAGACTTCACGCTTCAGAGATCAGAGATTTTAAAATCATACTCCGCATATCTGAGAGCTTCCGATTTAAGCATAAACTTCAAATAAGGGCAGGTAGTTTATAAAATAAAAAAGGAGCTGCAGGTGTCTACTTTGAAGTGATAACATCAAGTAGTGGTAAGACTAACCCGTCGGGTTCCCTATCCACATTCCTATTAAAGTCGTCTGACCCATGCACGAGAAAATGCGTCTGAGCTTAAGTAGTCCATAGTTTAAATTAATGACGCTTGTTGCTAAAGCCGATGATATCGATGTCGGTAATAAAGGGGTTTTCAACAGAGACGCTACAACAGTAAAACGATAGATACAGCAGACGACGCCATATTTTTTCCCGCTCTTTTGACATTGCTCTTCAGTAAGGTTTGCCATTTCGTCATGGAAAGATATACGAGCCAACAACGAGTCGAAATTATTAAAATTTGCTACCGAAATTTGGAGTCAGTGGCCTCAACTTTAAGAGGCCAACTGTAAGAGGCCTCAACAATCAGCGATGAGGCTCATTTCTGTCTGAATGGCTTCGTCAATAAGCAAAATATGCGCTATTGGTCAGACAGCAATCCACACATAATCCATGGCTCATCATTTCATCCCGAAAAAATTACGGTTTGGTGAGGTTTATGGGCCGGCGGCGTCATTGGGCCGTACTTCTTCCGTGATGATCAAGACCGGCACATTACTGTGAATGCGAATCGCTACCGTTCAATGATAACCGAATATGTTTGACCTCAATTGGATAATATGGACTTGGAGGACTTGTGGTTCCAACAGGACGGCACCACAAGCCACACAGCGAATGCCAAAATCAATGTATTGGAAACCAAGTTTGGCGAACGTGTTATCTCACGAAATGACCCAGTCGATTGGCCGCATCGGTCGTGCGATTTGACGCCGTTCGATTATTACCTGTGGGGCTACGTCAAGTCTATGGTCTATGCCAACAAGCCAGCGACGATTGGTGAACTTCGTACGAATATCGAACGTGCAATTGCAGCAGTATCGGCCGATTTATGTTTGAAAACCGTCGAAAATTGGGTTCAGCGTCTGGACTTCTGCAAGCGTGCCCGTGGTGGCCATGCAAAAGAAATCGAGTTCCATACATAATGGCATCGAACGTACTTTCACAGGAATATAGAATTTCATTGGTATGTAAAACCGGTTTTGTTTTATTTAAAAAAAACTTTTGTAGTGCTCTTATTGAAAAACCCTTTACAACAGGCTGTTATCAAGTTCCTGGTATCAGTATTCCTGAACGCAAACATCATTTAAATGTCAAACATTGGGCATTTAAAGACCATTTAAATTCAGAATTTTCAACTGTAAAACTAAGTCTAAAATTTAAAACTATTGTTGTTGCGAACGGTGTTGCTCTTTGCGGATGATTTTAAGACAGCACGCTGTAACGTGATGTCATTATCCCTCCGTACATAATAGTCTATACACTCAGCCCCCCCCCCCACATACTTCCCTTCTCTACCGGCCACCAAACACCATACACAACATCCATCGCTGATACCAAACACCACGAACAATCACACCCACTGACAATCACGCAAGGTCTGTCGACGTTGTGTAAATAGTTGCATCGAACTATTTTCAATGGCCAGACAAGAATGAGAGCGTAGATGCAATTCTCATTTACGCCACTACAGCTATGGTATTTAATGCTAAGGTCGACTAGAGTCAGCATCGCTTCTGAGCGCCCAAAATTTTATCATGGGCTCTAGTTCTGCAAAGGAAAGGAGCAATTTATACACAGTGGCTTCGGCTCATTATTCCTACACAAGGGCTTCCGCTCACAGTTAATACACAGGGATTTCGACATACTGTTCCTACACAGGGGCTTCGGCTCACTTTTCCTATACAGGACCTTCGTATCACTGTTCCTACATAGAGCCTAAGACCTACTGTTCCTACACTTACTGCTTCCATGCAGCCCATCCCATGACAACCGATTGTGAACCGTTTTTACTGGACATGTAAAGCACATACCGAGTCAGTATTCCGTGTATCCGATACCCATCTACTCAGAGAATCCGAATGAGTTCCCTATCATCTGAGTTCCCGATCATCTTAAAATCGATCAGTCCGCAACAAGGCTCAGAGGAGTATTGTGAAGCCAAGACTAGCAATCCCAGAAGAGTGTAAACAAGCCAAGAAACGTGCCACCAGAAGAGTATTGTCAAGCCAAGGCAATTGCCCCCAGAAAAATGTTGTCCAAGCCAAGTCAAGTGCCCCCGGAAGAGTGTTATCAAACCAACACGAGTGTTCTCAAGCTAAGAGGAGCATTTGCATCGAGTGTATCAGTTGATGTTATCTATGTAAATAAAATTACAGCAGACAGTTGTCCGAGGCCTTCGGCCACGGACTGTCCCTGCAGGCTGTGTCAGAGACACGGCCATTAAGTTTAACGTAGAATACGCCATCCGATAAGACAGAAAACATATATAACAATAAATTCATTTGCTTATATTATTTATCATTTATTGTTATATATGTTTTCTGTCTTATCGGATGGCGTATTCTGCGTTAAACTTAATGGCCGTGTCTCTGACACAGCCTGCAGGGACAGACAACTTTTATGCTGTAATTTTTATATTTACCAACGGCATTTGATTCAAGTCCGTTTAAAAAAAAATATTATGTTCAATTTTTTTAAACTTAATTTAATTTATGTATTTTAATTAATATTTTTATTGAAATAAGTTCTGCGAATGTTGAGAGAGCCGCCCTAATATTAAAAAAGGTTTACCTTATCGAGCCTTCGCATTAGCATTCGAGCGTTGTGTGAAAGCTTTACGCTTTACAATTCAAAATTAATGTTACAACAGCGTTATTGAGGCTTTCGCAAAAAAGCGTTATTACGTTAGCTTACTTTTTGTTTCACTTTTTACTAGATACATGTTGCCAAGCAACATTAGCTTGCTGTTCGTTTCACTTTGTACTAGATACATGTTCCTAAGCAATGTTGAGCAACCAAAAACACTCAACCAAACACCACACATATGTTTGAGTGTATGTGTTTAAACAATTTTCATTTGAGAAATTAAAATACTAGAAATATATCAACCAATATGAAATGTATATCAAACGAAAGATAACATCTTCATTTACCTACAAAAAAAATTTTAAAAAAATTCATCTAGCCGTTTCCTCAAATTCAATGAAATAAAGATTACAACAATAAAAACCTGACATGACTCCTCATACCGTAGGTAGGACGTATTCTACGTCAAAATTACTTTGTAAATTAAAGATCAGAAAAGAATCTGAATTCGAACCGCCGAAAAGGGTAAACTATTCTGTTCTTATTTCGAAAGGTTTGGTGTATCCTAACGAAAGACTCTGGACATGACTGAGCTTACCTCAGCCTACGACAAAACAGCGTTACACCAGTTTTACCTGATTTATTAATTTCGTTAAAATTTTAATTGTCGAAAAGAATATCAAATCATTTACTACGGTTGGATTCAATTTAAAAAAAAAATACTTTTGCCCGAAACAAAATCACTATAATATATTTTAGAAATTTTTTTATTGGAAAGTTTCAAAAATGTATACAACAGTTTGAAGGCCAATAACAAAAAAGCACTGGCATTTTTAAATATTTGTTTTCTAAATCACTTTCCACGTAATAAAATCGAATTTATCACTACTAAATCATTTTTTATTAACCATAAACTAAACCTTTTTAACCCCGTTCGTAGCTAAAAGCTTTAAGGGTCTCGATACTTTTATTACCTTGTTCAACAACGGCGAACCCACATACCAAAGGCCTCTGACATTTCTACTGTTTGTAATAAAAAAAAATTTATTTCTTCAAATTATTAAAAATTGTTGTAATTATCATTAGTAGCTGTAAATCAGAAAGGGGTTTTGTTTTATATTTTCTAAAGAATTAGCATTGTATGCCAGTCTTCCAAAAAAAGAAACAGAACCTCCACTCAAATGACCACTACTCTGTCTTTCATTCACTTTAACAGAATCATGTGATGGACAGACCGATCGTCAAACAATCTTTTGTTTGTTGTGCTGATGCTGTCAAGAACGAGAAAAGCTTAACAGAGATGCTTACAATTTATTGATTTTTTTTTACAAAATATCGCAGCCCGTTTTTAGACCATTTTATAACGCTTTCAATGACCATAATTTAAAGAGCTTCAGGGTATTTTTGATGTGTTGTACTTTTGATTCATTCAATATTTACTTGGTTGTGTTTTTTTTTTCATTCTGTTTGGTTTCTGTCTGGTAATGATCGCATTTCAAAAATAAAAAATAATTTTTCTTTTATTGACGTCTCACGCACATTTCCAAATGAGCCCAATACAACCTCAACACTGAAGGCTAAAACATCGTAGAATTTCGATTTGTGGTGCGTGCTTGAAAATGTAATTGAAAATTATTGCGTTTGCGTCTGTGGTGTTGGAAACCTTTATTGGCCTTTATTCTTCTAAACAACTGCCTATATTCAATTTAAGTATCCACATACTGGATGAGTTACAAGTTTGATACTCGTGTGTGGAAAGATGTATAATTTGCAGCTCGTATGAACGAGTTTGTGTTACAGCCTTTGGGGTTATTTTTCAAATAGCATTTTTTTTCTCTTTCTTTTTCAATCTGGCTTTTTAGTGTTAGAATTGTTTACTTTTGTTAAGTGAGTAGATATAATAATATTAGATATATTTTGATTATTTTTTAATTGGCCTGTCTTATGGCTGGTATTTTTATTATATGCCTTCTACTTTGTTTGTTTTGTTTTATGCTGCAGGTTTGGTGTAGGGACTGGCATGAAATCAGCTAAGTGGTTATTTGAAACAGTTGACGAGTTACTTTACACTCAAAAAAATCTTTAGTAATTCAAATTTAACTCTCAAAATAAAACAGAAGACCATACCCTACAACTAATGCAAAATTTGTCGATACATGTAAAGGGTGTCTCAGTAAGATTGAACTTTTATAATTTAGTGCCATTTTCCAGCTCACATGTACAAGAATACACCAAACAAACCAGGTACCGATCACTACCGGCATTTCGTCGTACACAACATGAACAATGATAGAAATTATAAGAGAGTATGAACAAAATCCATTCACTACATGATCAGCTTTCAACAAAGAAGTTCAGTTGATTACTTATTTACTTATCCGGTCTTGAACAACCCCGGGGGTCACGGATCTTCCAAACCAAATTTAACATATCTCGCCTGCAAGTTCGATCTATTGCCTTATGTGTTCAGTTGTCAATACCAAGTGTACGCAGGGAGTCGTCAGCCTTATCTCTCCAGCGGAGTCTTGGTCTTCCTATTTTTCGTCCACCTTCGAGTTCGGTGCTGGTTCGTCATTATCCATTCTACTGACATGACCCAGCCAACACAATCGCGTTATTTTGATCCGCTTAACTATGTCAATGTCGGGATATAGCTCATACAGCTCATGCGTCATGCGTCGCCGATACTCGCCCCTATGCTTGCTTACTATGTCAACGTCAGGATAAAGCTCATACAGCTCATGTTTAATGCGTCGCCGATACTCCCCGTTGTGCAATATAGGGCCATACATTTTTCGGAATATTTTTCTCTCGAAAACCTCTACAGATGTTTCGTCTGCTTGCAATAAGACCCAGGATTATGCGCCATAAAGCAAGACAGGTTGAATGAGAGTCTGGTAGAGCTGGACTTGTGTTACTCGAGAGAGGGCTTTATCTCTAAAATGCTTGCTTAGCCGAAAATAACATATATACGCAAGCACAAGTCTCCGCTTGATCTCAAGGCTGACGTTGTTGTTTTTCTTTACGGCACGTCCGAGGTATATAAATTCATTCACCACCTCGAAATTATAACTGGTATCAACGTTCACGCTTTGGTCTAATCGCAAGGAGTCCCTGCTCGTTGAAACCAGTAATTTTGTCTTGCCGTCATTTACTGTCAGACCCTTTCTCAATTTTCGAAAAATCCGCAGTGACTTCTTCCTTCTTGTTCTTCCTTCTGTATGTCTCAATTTTCTCACTCTCGCGCTGTCTCCACTGCCGTTTCTTATGCCTAAAGAAACGGTTTACCTCCTTTCTTTACTCCGTATACCGAGCAGTCGCAGATCGAATTGCAATTGACTGAAACTTTGCCATGCGTACGGCGTACTTTTCATTATTTGCAATGCGACACTTTTCATCGTACCATGGTTTATTGCGGAGCGGTTTTTCGAAACCAAGTACGGTTCTTGCGGCAGTTTTTATAGAGTCGGAAATATGTAGATTTCCACTGCGCTTCAGGATCGTCATCGGCAGGGGGTTGGTTCTGTGTCAAATGTTGCGAGAGATTTCTTGAGTAGGCTGTGGCTAGCTCTCGTAATTGCAGTTTACCGATGTCTAGAATTCTCCGCATCTGGATGAGTGACTTCCATCCATTACCACGTGATCAATTTGGCCCTTAGTACTTTAATCAGGGGATACCCAAGTAGGCTTGTGGATATCTTTATGCTGGATTCTTGTACCCCAAATGACCATATTTTTTGCCGCGGCAAAGTCAATCAGTCTCATACCGTTGTCGGCAGTGTCAGCATGTAGACTGAAATTGCCAATAGTTGGATGAGACCCATTCTCGCTGCCTACTGCGGCATTAAAATCTCCTAGTACAATCTCAATGTCATGGCCAGGACAGCTGTTAACCGTTTCCTCTAGGCGCTAATAGAATATATCTGTGGCATCCTCATCTGTGTCTTCTGTCGGGGTTTTCAATTAAGTTGGTTAATTTGTATGTATTCAAACACTCTCGTCACACAAGCGGAGTTTTTATTGATGTATTAACATCTATAGGCACGGGTAGGGCACTCTATCAAAGTGAACACATGCAAACAACACACAGCGTTAGCATCACATACGTGGTTGTTGTACAACAATGGTCTCTGCCTGAAAACAAGTATGATGGTATTGATGTAGCGCCAGCGAACACACAAGCAGGTCGTCGTCGCCAAAGAATATTGAATAGTATAGAGAACTGATAGAACGAATTGTGTGACTCAAAAGAACTAGCGACATTTGGCGAACGATTCGAAACGCATTACACTCTTTTTGTCATAACTTGGTTCATTCATAATTTTGATGTGAAACATTTATGCTTTTTGTATTGTTTCATGTAATAACATTGTAGAAGTGGTGCATTTATATTGAAATATTCTATACAGAGAATAAGAGTGGTTTATGATATTTTACTCAGATTCTCTACATGAGCGGGGATAAAGTGTGCAATGAGTTCTCTATACTATTCAATACTTTTTGTCGTCGCTCTGTTTATAACAAAAGAAAGTGAACTAAATATTTCTCTAATTATTTTAACAATATTCATTTAATGTTCAAGCAGATGGAAGAAAAGAGAAAGTGCAATAGCAAAAAGCCTTCAGCACAAAACGATTCTTATTTTTTTTTTTTGTAATGTAACATTTTCTAATGTGTTCATAGAAATCGAACAGGTACCGTGTAACAAAAAGGTGTTAGCACCTAGCCCGTGAGTTCGAACACTCATTGACGGTTAGTTCCATGACTAATGTAATTAGTTCGTTGGCACATAATCGGGTTGAACTTTGTGTCTGTCTATTGAAAATAACGCACTGAAATGGATTCAATTTAATTTTCTTTTTGTCTTTTTTCCCCGACATAGCGTTAGTCACATATTTGCCTTTGAATTTTTCAAAAAATCCCCTTTTGAGAAACTTTCAAATATTAACCGGAAGACAAATTACATGGTGATCTAAAAAACATATGTTTACCTTCAAAATATTTATGTCCGCTGTTGTGTTTTTTTTTGTTGTCAATATTCATTCGATTGGTCGGTGTCACTCTCTCTTTTAGTTAAATTTTTCTTTTATGTTTTGGGGTTTTGTCTAAAGTCAATTTATTTAAGATCTTAAAAGATTTACGCAAATATTTAACCGATGGATGGATGAACCGACCAACACAACAGTCGAAAAAGCACTTTGCTTGATTAATGTTTGTCAAACTGCAGATAGTAAATTTAAAAGTTTTTTTTTTTTGAGAAAATTAAATAGATATATGTCTCGGTCCCTACAAGAAAACCAGCAACTAATGGCTGCCAAAGATGCTGATGAAAAATTGACACCAAGAATTTTTTTTACATCAATGAATTGCTGGAGACGGAAGACACCACAACATCGAGCAGAACACCACAACAAAAACAGAAACATGTGTAACCCACACATGTCTTTTAGGGGACGCAGACCGAGACCAAGACCATAGGGAATCTGAAAGTTTAGACACAATTCGTCAACGACCGAAACAAGTGACATAATCATCAATTAAAGTGTTATTAATAAATTTTAGATTCAAATAACCGCATAAATTATGTGGGAGGGCCATTGAAAATGATGTTGTTTTAGTTGATCCCGTTAAAATCTTAAATCTTTTAATTCCGCTGGGTTAAATTTGGGTTTAACATTAAATCCTTTTTGCGGGTATTGTCACATTTAAAAAATATTAAAGGCCAACAAATAACAACAACTAATAAGAAAAAAATTTTTGTTATAGAGGAAAATGGCAGGCACTTGTACGACGAGACTTGTCAAATTATGTTAATTCTTCCCTATAAACCTTATAAACGTAATTCTCTTAAACGAAGTAAATTTTACTGTTATCTCAATTGTTATTTATCGACTTATGTCTGTTGTCGCAAACATTTGAAGACATTCAGTCAAAACTGAATGAGATGAATATTGAAGCAGCAGCATTTTGCCGCAAAACTTAATATATCCAAGACCAAGACAATAAGAGTTAATACGGCAAATTCAAACAATTTTACAACAGGGATTCGAAGACGTCCAGAAATTCTTCTATCTGCACACAGGGTAAAGATTAGTTGGAAATCAATTCAGGCATTGGATATTCCATAATAAAGTCTACAATTCATAATTATTGATTAGAATTCATAATTATCATACATTAGAATTATTTGTCTATGTTATTGATAAATTCAAAATACATGCTGAAAACTAGGGGCCGTAGCAACATATTGCAGGAAGCATTTACATGTTGGCAAGCATTGTTTTCATGAACAGAAGATCTTCCGCTTTTTGTTTCATTATAGTTTCAGAAAACAAAGCCACATTTGGGTCACAAATGCATGTATTATAACCTATTAATCATTGCGTCCCAAACATTTTATATTGAATGGCCAACACAATCTGTTTGGGTACAAGTATAATATATTTGCAAAAAGCTACAAACACTCTATATTTGGTATCCAAGCAACAAAACAAGACAACATTTTTCAGCGTGTAGTTCTGACTAAAAAGAGATTGTTGCTGAAACGCATGTATTTTTTTATTTTACAAGTATTAACATAAATTGAGGTGAAGTGAGACTTTTAAATAAAATCGTTGCACCTGACGCCACTATTGACGAATTCATAAATATGTACAAAGTTTTGGGCACTTGTCTGGACTAAATATTACCGTGGATGACACAAATTAACGTAAACATACATATGATATTTTTAAATTATAATTGTTTGTATAGGGTTACAGGGTTAGTATTTACCCCCTCCCCACCACCATGGGGAATGGATAGTGAACGTTTACTCACTACACAACAGGGTATGGTAAAATAATGGGTAGCTACCTATGACGATGGGAAATTACCCAGCACGATTACCTAATAGGTACGCGGCCTTTACACATTACCCACAGTGAAAGGCAATGGGTTACCCAAGGTAACCCATCACCATGTTTGATCGAAAATGTGATAAATTTAAAAAAAACGAAGCGTCCAATCGAAAAAATAAATACATTTTGGGGATGTTTTACGATCCAACTCGTATGGATTAATTTTGTTTTTAAAAAATCGCCAAAATAAGAAAATCCCTAAAATAAAAAATGGCTATAAACGTGCGTTCAATATTAAATAGAAATAATAAATTTTTTACATCCATAGAGGGCTTCACTTTTATTTGAAAAAAATCGCTTAATCAAAAATTTCTCGAATAAAATATCGCCAAAAAAACACCCTTATGTCAATATCCCGGCAATAGAGCGCCCAATCTAAAAAATAACAGATTTTTACGTGTTCCTCAGGGTTTTGCATATAGTGGTCCAATTCGTATAGAAGATTTTTTTTTAAAAAATCGTCAAATTAAGAAAATCGCTTAAAAAACATGGCTATAACTTGGAAAGGGTGCGCCCAATCGCACAAATAATAATAAATTTTGTTATCACCTTAACCAGGCTATAATCAATGCACGTCTTTAATACGGCATCACTTATTTTTAAAAAAAATCCTTATCACATACATACGTGTATTTTAGCAAGTTTTTATCTGAAAAATTTTAGTTTAACGGGTTTAAAAAAAAAGTTATGCCTTATCCATCCGATATATCCTCTTACCCAGGTAAAAACCACATGAGGTGTCAGGGGTCACCCGGTTGGAGCGAAGTTCCTCTCGCTATATATTATGTACTAGATAGTTCCAACAAGTCTAATGTGCCCGCTGGAAAATACGATAATTTAAAAGGACCTTTAAGAAAAGATACTTTTTGTAAAATGATAAACTTGTTTTAAGAAAATATTTTTTTTTATAGAATGTATTTTTTTTTTGATGTGTTAACATCAAGGGTAATCTATCAAAGTGAACATATGCAAACAACACACAACGTTAGCATCAGATACGTGGTTGTTGTACAACAATAGTGTCTGCCTGAAAATAAATATGATGTAGCGGCAGCGAGCAACCAAGCTGGTTGTCGTCGGCAAAGAGTATTGAATAGTATAGTATAGAATACAAACATTGATGTCATTTGAAACATTTATGCTTTTTGTATTGGTTTATGTTAAAACATTCTCGAAATGGTGCATTTATATTAAAATAGTCTATAAAGAGAATAAGACACGTTTATGCACTTTTACGCAGACTCTCTACATAAGAGCGGAAAAAGAGTACAATGAGTTCTCTATAGTATTCAATACTTTTTGTAGTCGCTCTGTTTATGACAAAACAATAACAATTATTTAACTGAGCTAAATATTGCTTTATTTATTCTAACAACATTACATCTAAGGTAAAAGCAGATGTACGAAAAATTAATGTGCAATAGCTTTTACTCAGACGCTTCACATGAGAGCGAAAAAAGGGTGCAAAAAATTCTCTATAGTATTCAATACTTTTTGTAGTCGCTCTGTTTATTACAAAACAATAACAATTATTTCACTGAGCTAAATATTGCTTTATTTATTTTAACAATATTACATCTAATGTAAAAGCAGATGTAAGAAAAATTAATGTGCAATAGCAAAAGAGCCTTCAGCATAAAAACTATCCTTTTTTTATTTTCCAATGTAATATTTACTAATGTGTTCATAGAATTCGGAGAGGTATCGTGTAACAGAAAGATCTTAACACATTGCCCGTGAGTTTGAACACTCATTGATTTAAAAAAATTAATTTTAGGTCCTTTTTGTAAGAATATGTATTATATTTTCCCGGAAGGGTTATTTCTTTAAAGAGAGCTACTTCTTTTATTAAAGCTACTGTTTTTTTTTTAAGAAAAGGTTATATTTTTACTTTCTTTAACAAAAAGCCATAAGAGTATGAATTTTTTTTTTAACAAAGATGTACATTTTTTTAAAGCAGGTACTTTTTACAGTCGTTGTACTCATTTTAGGAAAAGGTTATATTTTTTAACCCTATGTACAAGGTGGCGCAAAAGTAAACTTCCGATGAAAAACTTTGATTCTTCTTGTGGATTATTTTTATTTGGTCTTTTAATTTTTTTTACATCAAGTCGAGAATATGATGTCATGTAAATGGTCGCCGCCACAGTTGATTGTCATTTTAGCCCTTTTTATGGCATTTTCCATCACTTTGGCCAAAACTTCCGGCGATAAGTCCTCACATTCTTGACGGATATTGTCTTTAAGAGCTGCAAGAGTCTGAGGCTTGTTGACATATACCCGCGACTTCAAAAAGCCCCACAAAAAGAAGTCTGGAGCGGTCAAATCAGGCGATCTTGCTGGCCAGTGCAAATCGCCAAAACGAGAGATTAGGCGCCCGGGAAATGCATCCTTCAGCATATCGGTTGTGGCACGTGCAGTGTGTGCCGTTGCACCGTCCTGTTGGAACCACATGTTTCCAATCCCAATTCATCAAGTTGCGGCAAAAAGAACTCGTTGATCATTGCTTTGTAGCGTGGCACGTCGTCTGGTCGATATCGACGGCGCTTCCATGACATCCTCGGCTACAGGAGCAATATTCTCTGCAGAACGGCTACTCCGGGGCTAAACGTCGCAGTGTTTCACCAGTAGGCGTTGGACGGCCAGGAAATCTGCAACGAAATTCACGTTGTGCCAAACTCACCGACCGATTATTGGTCAAATAAATAGTCAGCAATATTCCGCGTTCTGGAGCAGTGTAGCGTAACATTGTTTATTAACGTGTATTTCGCATGTGTTTACTACACAAATGTCAAAACAGAACTGACATTAGGGGCCAATTGCAAAATTTATAGCATTTTCTGATAGGAGGATTACTTTTGCGCCACCTTCTACTTATTTTCAGAAAGGCTACTTATCTCAAGAAAAGAAAAGATTAGAAATTGTATTATTTTATTTTTAGGACAAATGGAAGTTTTGTAAGAAAATTTGTTTTTTTAAGGGATGATATTTTTTTTTGAAGAAAAGAGTTTTTTTTTAAGAAAAGGGAATTTTTCGAGAATAATAAATTTGTAAATTTTTATCTCAAGAAAATTTATTTTTTTTTCACAAAGACGTACTCTGTAAAGAAAACTTATTTTTTTTTAGAAAATTCAATTTGTTGTAAGAAAATGTAATTTTTTAAGAGAAGGTACTTATTTAAAAAAGTACTTTTTTAAAGAAAACTTACTTTTTGTAAGAAAATGTACTTTTTTTAAACAAAGGTACTTCTTTAAGATAAGGTACTTGTTTTAAGAAAGGCACTTTGTTTAATAATATGAATAGCCATTTTTTGAGAAAACTTCCATCTTTTAAGAAAAGGCACTTAGTTAATTAAATGTTATTTTTTTAATCTTCTTTCACTTTGGCTTTTCTAAATTTACTTTTATTGGGTTCAAAACTACAATATATACTAAATATTTGTTACAGGCTCCACCTAGAAAACTTCCCATTGAACAATAAATTTCGCAACATATGTTAGTCTAGACACAAACCAAAGAAAAAGTGCACAATATAGTTGCTAATACTGGGTTGTTGCATAATAGTGTTAAAAAAAGTTGTTTAATTTTTTGTTGCATTTAGCCACAATGTGCGATAAGGAACTTCGTTTTCAATAAAGAAAGTTCTGAAATCATTGTACCTTATGGGGAAAAGATTTATCTTTTTACAGGTTAAAGAAAATTCCAGATTTGAGAAGTCGGCATATTTAAACGGCTTGATATAATTTTAACATTTGTTCAGTGTATTCGTTACTTAACTGTTGCTAATTTAGTGGTGTTTTCAGAAATATTATTTTCCCTAAAATCGCCGATTTATTTACAAAAGTCTGAAAAGTCATTGAAAATATTGACAATTGTAAATTTTGATATCGAATATCTTAATAACGATAAAAGGTATTCCAGATATTTCATTGTTTATCTTGCATAGAAGATTCCCCAAAGTAAAATATTTTTGTAATCAGCCTTCAAGTGTAGAAGCGGCAGGCTTTGAAAGCTTCAACAGCACCAAAATGGTCAACTTTGACACCCTGTAGCACCAACTGTTTACAAAGGATGCCTATGAATGCGAGTTTCTAAAAGCCTTGCTAGTCCTTAAAGGTCGAGAAATCGATGTTTCAACAAATTTTCAAGAAACCGATTTTTTGCCTTTACTTTCGATGAAAAATATGAATACGAATTTTTATGCGTTTCCAATAAAATTTATTTTATTGCAATAAATTTGTTGTTTTCTTATTCATGTTTAAGTCCAAAATTTCAAAACTGTATTCAAATTTCCAAATCTTATTTATATTGCAAATAAAATTTAAAAATCCAAGTTTAATATAAACTTGCTCGTCCTCTACAAATGTCTAGTACGTTTTATAATGATCTGACCCATACGTTATAAGTTGTGATATTATTGTAGTGGGTTTTCCAATCGACCCCACAATCTTTTCCTGCAATTTTTAAGATGATCGCTAATTTGGATGGGATTAACTTGTTGGACCAGTGTAAGTGTATCTCAAAAAATATGTATATTTCAAATTTTGGTATGCCGATAATATTAAAGCATTTTAATTAATAACCCTTTCGAGAAAACTACGACCATACCTTAGAAGACACCCTCGTTTATTTCAGTATTTTCTTTTAAGGATTATTATAGATTTCCGTAGAACTTCCTTTTTATTGTGATGCCGCTGCTGCTACTCGTTCTTCAAAGTAAGTAAATCTTTTTATGTGTTATTTTAAAGTGTGAAAATTCCTTTGCAAACATTTGTCTAACACTACTGCACATCCTTATGCGATATGTACCACCGACCCCTACACACACACACACACACACCAATCTTATAAGAACAACAATCTGAAGTTAAAAGCTGCCGTTATATATGGTTGTGTTTGCAAGTGTAGGAGATTCCTTTTTGTGTTAAAGCACATCACTCAACGATTTCTATTCTCTTACATTAGTGTTAAGGATATTGTGAGCGTGAAGTATGTTTATCCTTTCATATGTTCTTTTTTCGTGCTTTTCCTTCTTTGGCTGTTGCTTTAGCTGCTATCCTTCAGCGTTAAGATCCTTTGGCATATGCAAACACATTGAAAATTGATTTGGTTAGTGGAGTACGAAGTATGTGAGTGTACATTTGTGCATGTGTGTGGCAGAGTCAGGAAGAAAATATTTATGTGTGTGTGTGTGTTTTGGTTTGCGTGAGATTTTTATGTTTTCTTAAAGGATAATCCTTAACATTAACTTGTGTAACACACAACAAAAAACTTCTCAATGAAAACTGATTTGTTTAAATGAAATAAACAAACGCACTTTGCCCAATCTTCTTCTCTTTCTCGCACTCTATTTTGCTTTGTTTGCCTTTCATATGCTTTGTTAACATATCCTTTCGAATTTTCACTTTAAAGGCGTGAATTTTTTTGTTTTTCTGTTTCCTCAAAAAGAAAATAAAGAAGACAGATTTTCATAAAGAATATGTTTATTTTATGGGATAAAAGCGGCCGGAAAGAAAATGTTAAAGAAAACAATAAAACAGGTGTTAAAAGTAACACAAACACAACGCAAATCCTCTAACTCCTACTTGTATTCTGTCCAAAAGGACTCTCGGTCTGTCTGTTTCTCTGTGTGTTCAAATATTTCTTGTGATTAAAGGGAAATGTTTGTTGGAAAATTTTAAACTGAAGTAAATTTGCTAAAATCTTTTACACATGCAAACACATTCGTATGTATGATGATGTTGGAGATTATAGAAAATCCATTAGTGATTTCATATTTTCAGGCTTTCCTTGTCTTCGTTTTATGGCTGACTTGTGTATGAGATTTAGACATAAATGCAAAAAACAAATTATTTGACTTGTTATAATCCAATAATGCAATTTGCCGGTTATTAAATTGAAGTTGTATTGAGGCGGTTGAAACAGGGAAATTTTTGAGGCCTTAAGGAGTTTTTTATTGTTGCAGAAATACATGTGAAATCAGCAGAACAATTAACAGGTGTAGAAAAAATCATTAGTTATTTGCCTCTGAAGAGATTAGGTGAGGAATAGGATTTTGATTGATACGACGGGTTGGTTCAAAATAGACAAGAAATTTTAGTCAGGTGTCTGTGGCATTACCTCTTCCGTGGCATTCAGTGAATCCGACTTAGAGATCCCCCACAACCTTAAAGAACAGCATTCGGTTTGTTCGAGGAATCGATTTGTCAAAAAATGTTTAAGAAACCGATTTTTTGTAATAAGAGCGCTACAAAAGTTTTTTTTTAAATAAAACAAAACCGGTTTTAGATACCAATGAAATTCTTTATTCCTGTGAAAGTACGTTCTATGCCATTATGTATGGAACTCGATTTCTTTTGCATGGCCACCACGGGCACGCTTGCCGAAGTCCAGACGTTGAACCCAATTTTCGACGGTTTTCAGGCATAAATCGGCCGATACTGCTGCAATTTCACGTTCGATATTCGTACGAAGTTCATCAATCGGCGCTGGCTTGTTGGCATAGATCATATACTTGACGTAGGCCCACAGGAAATAATCTAACGGCGTCAACGTCAACGACCGAGGCGGCCAATCGACTGGGCCATTTCGTGAGATAACACGTTCACCAAACTTGGTTTCCAATAAATTGATTGTGGCATTCGCTGTGTGGCTTGTAGCGCCGTCCGGTTGGAACCACATGTCCTCCAAGTCCATATTATCCAATTGGGGCCAAAAATATTCGGTTATCATTGAACGGTATCGATTCGCATTCACAGTAATGTGCCGGTCTTGATCATCACGGAAGAAGTACGGCCCAATGACGCCGCCGGCCCATAAACCGCACCAAACCGTAATTTTTTCGAGATGCAATGATGACTCATGGATTACGTCGGGATTGCTGTCTGACCAATATCGCATATTTTGCTTATGGACGAAGCCATTCAGCCAGAAATGAGCGTCATCGCTGAAGATGATTTTCCGATGAAAATCCGAATCATTTTCAAGTTGTTGCTTAGCCCAATTCACGAACATACGACGCTTAAGGTGGTCAAACGGCTTCACTTCTTGCGTCAGTTTGATCTTGTAAGGATGTAGACCAAGATCTTTTCGCAAAATTCGCCACAACGACGTCACAGAGATGCCCAACGCTTGAGAACGACGTGTGATAGACACATTTGGGCTTTGTTGAACTGAAGCCTCAGCGCCAGCAATATTCTCGGCACTACGGGCACTTCTTTGTCTCACTGGCACGGGAACATTTTGTACTGTGCCTGTGGATTCAAATTTTTCCACTAGACGCTCAATTGTTGATCTGGTAGGACGATTATGACGACCATCAATTGGACGTAGCGCTCTTAAAGTTGAGGCCACTGACTCCAAATTTCGGTAGTAAATTTTAATAATTTCGACTCGTTGTTGGCTCGTATATCTTTCTATAATGAAATGGCAAACGTTACTTAAGAGAAGTGTCAAAAGAGCGGGAATAAATATGAATAAATATGTTGAAAAACCCTTTATTAAAAAAATAATAAAAAAAACTATTTGTAATATGTTTATAATATTGATGCCCCTGGACTTGCAAATCGCACTCTCTTAAGTTGTGGATCTAAATCGTCGTCCGAATCGTTCGAATCTGACTCTGATTCAGATCATAGGGTGTCCATAGGCGCGTGGCTTCCAGACTGCCCTCCAGCATCAGCTTTTTCTTCTTCAAATACTTCATTAACATCATTCAGGGTGATCATGTGACTCCACCAACATACCTGAAATGAATTTAGATTTTTTTCTTTATGGCAAGAGCTACAACTTTCCCTCAGAGGATAAATCAAAATTTCCGAACGGTTTGCTAGATATAAGCCTGACAAAATGATCATAATTTTTGCAAAAATGACACCGAGGCCCCAAATCTTTGGGGGCCCATAAAAAAAAGTTCATGACTTTGGGCAAAACTGGGAGACACGGGTCTTTTTTTTTTGTCTTTTATCACGTAGTGGTGTCCGTATATGGTTATATTTTTGATGTGTTAACATCTATAGGGGCGGGTAGAGACTACATTCACAAAGTGAAAACATCCAAACACATTTTGTCTGACTGCGATCACACAGATTCTCCGACTGCGATCACAGATTGTTTGGTGTCAAACTCCTCTAAAACGGCTGGAGCGATTTGTATGAAATTTTTTGTGCATATCGTCGGGTAGGTCTCAGAATCGGCCAACATCTATTTTTCATACCCCTAAATGATAAGTTTTACCCACCCCTATATAGAACACAGATTTGTCCGACTGCGAAATACAGATTGTCAAACTGCGAAAAAAAACACACGCTGATGTAGCGGCAGCGAATAGTTGTCTTGTGTGGGTGCGGAGCACTCTCAGAGCAAAGAGAATAATGGCGTGGTTATACATTTATAAAAACGAGATAGCAAGAGAACAACGAAAATTGTGTGAACTTGTGTAGCGTATGTACGGAAATAACAATGTATGTGTTCATGTGTCTGTTGCTTTGCATTCTCTTTGTTTTTTGTGGGAATAAAATAAAAAGTATTAAGCAAGAAAATAATGACACTGGTCTTTCAAAAAATTTTAAGTATTAATATTATTTAAATGTAACGGCATCATATGATTGAACCCTGTTTTTTTATTTTCCAATGTAAAATTTACTAATGAGGTCATAGAAATCGAACAGGTACCGTTTAACAAAAAGGTTTTAACAAATCGCCCGTGAGTTCGAACACTCATTGGTTTTTTTTCGTGTTGCACTCTGTTAAATACGAATGGATGTCAAATTCTATTGTTTAGGCTTTTGAAACCGAATTTTGTTACCAGTATCTATTTTTGCATGCGAATTAATTCAAAATTCGATTGCCGCACCCGAAATTGTGAGATTTTTATTACACAGGACGAATATTCAGTCGAATACTCAGTTTTCGCAGCCGACTCAATAAAGATATGATATTGCTTCCTCCGAACTTCAGGTTTGGCGACTAAATTTCATCGTGATAATCTCAATTCGTGTGTTGCAACCGCTATTCAATAGCGACAGCCGAATTTACGGTTGCTACAACTTCTTTTCTAACAATTAGTTATCTGAGTGTGGTCTTCTACTTTGGACATATTTTCATTGAATTGATACAAAACTCAAAGTGAAATCTCAATTAAAGATAGTAACAACTTGAATTCAGAATCTTCATTAATATGTATGCTGTACTAGTATGTTACATATTTCAACTATTCCGTATTCAGTATCTATAAATTTTGTGTTAAAATAATTAAATTCTATTATACAAAAAACTACACTAATGCCCCCTCCACCCAAATCATTCCAACAGACGCAGAAAGCATTTGATTGATCGCACCGCTTTGACTTAGTTAATGCAACATTTGTTGTGCGCTTTGTTTCGTCTCTCGCGCTCTTTACACCATTGCATGTGGTTCAAGTACTCAAAGCGCTGCACAGTACAAGTTGCTGGTTATTACTGGCCATACTCGTTCTCCGGTCCTGGGGAAGCTGGGGGGGACAAAAGTGCATTAGAGAACCACCAGCAACAGCTGTAGATATATTGTAGTTCCACCATTAATGAACTCTAATTTATTAAGCAAAATAAAAGAAATGATGGAAGAAACATATTGTACAACTCCAAAAAAGAAACACTCTGATGTATATTCGAATAGAGAAAAAGAAACTAACATTATGTATCATAATGTGAAGTTAACAAAATTTAAACATCTTGTTAAGTGTAGACGACGAATAGACGGACCAACTGCAGAATGATGGAGCGATTGGCAACATCGCACACATTTCTACAGAGGCCGCATAAAGTATAGGCATGTTATTTTACTTGCATTACTAATATCAAATCCGGCAAATGATATTTCACAGCTTCCAATTGTGGAATTTTAAAAGTAATAACCTAGTGATGCCGCAAATATTTGAAATTTGGGTAGATATCTGCAATAATACGAGGTAAAATTCGCCAAAAAAGCATTTGAGCCCCATACCAAAAAAAAAAAAAATTAAATGTGAGGTTTGAAATATGTATGTAGAATTATGTGTGTAACCGAATCGAAAGCGAATTCGGTTCTACCAAAAAGAATTCGTGAGACTTTCGGTCACAGCAACCAAACTGATGCCAAATGCCCTCGTTGCAACCGACTAATGGCTAAATTCTGTTTTTGCAAGTGAATTGATACCAAATTCGATTGTTGAAACCGAACTGATGACACATTCGGTTGCTGCAATCGAATTTTACTTTAATTTCGGGATTTTTTAATTGCAAATTCGGTTCATGGAACCGAAAAATTTGAGAACTTAGTTTACAGACCGAATATAATTAAAGGTTCAGTTGCCGTAAACGGCTGAATAATAAATAAAGGTTGCTTTTACTGAATTTCAGTTGTGTGGAATAAATTCAGTCGTGACAGCCTCAATTCGGTAGCAACAACCAAATCTACGGTTGCTGCAAACTCTTTTCAAACAATTAGTTCTTAGACTGTAACCTATCGTTCGTTATAAAAAAAAAAAAAAAAAAAAGGATTCATATACCGGGTGGTCCAAATACAGGATTCTTTTTATATCATATGTTATTTTCACACTGATAGATTTCTTGTTTTCGAAATATAGACCATCAGTCAGCATCACTTTAGTCGCTTTACGCTTGAGTCGCGTTAGTTTTGAACATCGGTTTTCCAGTTTTAGCCTTACAGAAGCTGCAATCGGACTTCGAATTTGACCGAAAGCTCATATTTCCTGGCGAGGCGCATTCTCATCTCGGCGGCTATATCAACAAACAAAATTGCCAAGTCTGTGGATCGGAAATCCCGCACGTCGTTGTCGACAAGCCGCGGACGTAACATGGCTACAGTACAACACGCTAGAGATTAAGTAACTGTGAAAGCAGTGGACTTCTGCGGGTGAACGTGTACCTGGACCACACAAGTTCAAGGTATTTCTTTTGGCCAACAACGTCATGACGACATTTTTTTTTGATATGAATGCGGTGTCATTCACATCGATTACCTTGAAAAGGGTAACACGATCAGGGGCAAATATTATTCAACGCTGTTGGTCAGCTTCAACACTAATTAAAAGCAAAAATTACCTCATCCGGCGAAGAATAAAGTGATCTCCCAGCATGACATCGCACCGGGGAAAAGGTGTGTAGTCGCCATGGAAAACTTCCATAAATTTGGCTACGAATACGTAATCAGCCCTATTCTCCGGATTTAGCCGCCAGTCGAAACTTTATATTTCCAAGCCATTTCTGACTTAAGTTAAGTTAGGTGGCAGTCGATGGACCATACACCTAGATATGTTAGTCCAATGTGATATCACGGGCTAACGAGATTAAGCTTTACTTCCACCGGTTAACCAATTAGTTGCCTTCAAGAAGCTCAAGACCTTGTCTAGGTATAAAACAATGGTGTCCCATAACATCTCATGAAGGGAGACTTTCTCACAACCAGTGAGATGTGCGATTTCTAGTTTTGCTCTCACTAATTGGGACCTACAGTTTTACACCGGTTCCGAGCGGTATTTTGAGAAACGTTTTCATGGCTACATACTCGATAGTGTCGCCATCACTAAGCGAGATGGCCGTCGTCGAAATAATTGTAAGGTGGTCAGAGTAGGTACCGAACCCACGTTCTCATGTACAAGACTCGCGCACACTAGCCATTGCACCACCGACCGACACACGTACCATGGTCATGGTATATTTCAGATAATTCTCCCAGGTCCCTTAATATATGAGATCCCATAGTAGACATCCTTCGGCTGGTTAATGCTGGATACATTCAAAGAAGATGTTCAGTGGAGTTAATCTCTTCCACGTCATTACAGAAGTCATGTCATGCCACATATCCACCATTCAAGCAGTATCCCCTCAAAACATAAACAAACATTGATGCCTTGGACCTGGCTAAAGACAGAACCTTCATCACTTTCCTGCACTATGTGCCAGATTTGTCTTGAGCGTACACAGTCTGTACCCCTCGTCCATCTCTGCAGCGTCATTATATGGGACCGTTCTCTCAGGGTAAGGTAACAAGTCGCTAGGGGCAGGCCCACACGATCCAATTCCTGCAGAACATGAAAGGAAATTTCGTAGTCTGGCCAGCTGAGCCGCTCTGCTGTTCCCCGGAATATCCCTGCGCCACGTCAGCAACATAAGGCGAATATTGTACTGCTGGGCCTACTCGGTAAGAGATCTCCGGCAGTCATAGGCAGATGGTAAATACAGGAATACTTAGTCCAAGGACTTGTTGACCGCTGTCTGTCTAAAATGGCCGATGGACAATTATCTCACAGCCAGTTGGTCACTTCTACGGGATAGGTACAACCCTAGTTCCCCAGAGTACGCCCCGCAGCCTACCTGATCATTACTTTTCAAACTGTCCAAGTAGAAATTCATATATCTCTCTTTAACAGGAATCCCTTTGTTCCAGGAATTCCTTTCCTGCAAAAGAGTTTGCTATTTCCGATCGTATAGTGTTTCTACTATCGAGTAGTCGACAAATGCATGAAATGACTGAGCGGTCAGAGATTTGAGGTGGACGAAGTGGTCATCACTGAAGCAAACGCATATTTTGAAGACCTTTGAAAGCTATTGACGCCCAAAATGTAAACAGGGAGCTAAAGGGAGACTATGTTGGGAAATAAATAATCTTTTGAAGAAAAAACTTATATTTTTCCCTAAACGTCCTAGAGTTGTCAACTGCCCCCGCAGTTCAAGCCTATTTACAGACTGAAGCACTCATTACAAGTATCGACGTTATCCTGCTTAGTTCCGAACTCTTACCAACACTAATTTCTCGTTCGCTAATAAAAGAATCGTTTAAAGTATGGACCTCATTTCGGAGCTCGCTGTATTCCAAAGCATACCCAACAAACTGTTATTTTCAAAGTTGTATTATTATGTATCTTTTATGTAGAAAGTCCGAAATACTTCAGCAATAATGTGCAAGTGGTAGGTACCGGTAGACCGGGGTAGTCTGGTTCACGATACAGCGCTGACTTTTCATACCTGTAGTCAGGGAAACGCTAACGATCACCCGATACTTACTTAAGTCTGTTGAACAAATTCCAGAGAACGGTACTGGTAAACATCCACTCCACATTTTACCACTACTTTCCCAGCAAATGGCTGAAACATCGTCAATCCGCCTAAGACATTCCTCGGGAAGGATATCCAGCCCTCATATCGTATTACATCGTACTACATGACACCCACTTCTGAGTTTCAGAGAAACTTCTCGACTCATGTCCTGAAGAGACAGGCCTGGAGGTGACTCATACCATGTTAGAAGGTATTTACGCTGATAGCTGCAAACTAGATGTCAAAGTAGGGTTTGGAGTCTATTTTAAATAGCTGGGTCTAGACCTTGCACAAACTCTATCGCACCATTGCAGTGCCTTTCGGGTCGAAGTCGTGGTAATTGGAGAAGTTGCCATTTGGCTGAAATCTACTCTGTCAGACAAGCTGCTATAAATTCTCGACAATCTATATTCCTGATATCCAGAACACAGCTCACAACTGTGGCGTATCTGTAAACTAGATGGCCAAGCAGCTTTTGTATGCACCTTCTATGGGTGCCGTGACAAGCAAAAAGGGAACCATAAGGGGGACGAACTGGCGAGTTTAGGAACTACCCACCTTATCGGCATAAAGGCTAATGCTTGAAACGGAACCTCTCATACAAGCGAATGATGGAGGAACAAAACCCGCGAGGCAAAATGGCCAAGTTATGGCCTAAATCGTATGCTAAATGTAATATCCATTCCTGGACAAGAGCTGGTAGTAGCCGTGACAACTTGTTACCCTTAAATAGTTGTCAAGACGCATCTAGAGCTTAAACCTTAGCTCACGATTACTAAAAGAAGCTACTGGGATAAAGAGGCAGATGAGAGTGCCGAATATCTGGTATGCTACACACAGAGAAGAGATTCGTTGTCACAACTATATTTACAGCCAACTAAAATTTGGCGGTTCATTGGACTATCACATTATTCTGTTGTGATTACCAATAATTGTGTTCAGTATCACCAAATGTTGTGCATATCAATTGATTTATAATTCAGTTTTGGTTGCAAGAACTGAAATATTTAGTTGAAGTCACAACAACAATAAATAAATGTGATCTGTCAATCGAGTTTTAGTTGTAGCAATCAAATTATCCTGTAGTGGTGAATATTCTATTAGTTGGATAAACGAAAAATGTAAAAATTAATTCGGTTTTTAATTTTTACGGGTTTCTAAACATATAGTTATAGCAATTATTTATTTCAGCGTTTTTCATATTTTGATGATTTTTTGAACAAAATATCTTCCATACGATGGACCACTTTATGAAAAATCCTTAGAAACTCGTAAAAAATAGTTATGTTTTCGATTTGACGCTCCGTTTCCGAGATATTGGCATAGGGGCATTTAGTGATTTTTGATGCTAGAAATTTTAGTTTTAACGATTTAAAAAAAAGTGATGCCGTATTGAAGACAGCCATAGGTGAAAGCCTCCTAAGGAGGTAACAAATTTATTATTTTTGCGATTGGACTCACCGTTTCCGAGATATAGTAATTTTTTTATTTTAGCGATATTGTTATTTTGGCGATTTTTTGAGAAAAAAAAAATATTTCATGCGAATTGGAACACTTTGTGAGAAACCCTTAGGAACCCGTAAACAATTTTAATTTTTTCGATTGGACGCTTCCTTTTCCAGATACAGACAGTTTTTCTAAATTTTTCATATTTTCGATCAAAATGGGGATGGGTTATCCTGGCTATCATATGTATCTATAAGTTAATTTGTGTCATCCAGAATAATAGTTCCTCCAGTCAAGTGCCTACAATTGTTTGCATGTGTTTGTGAAAGCGGCAATAGTGGCGTCATATTCAACGATTATGTTTAAACGTCTCACTTCACCTCAATTTATGATAATGTGTATTCTTCGCTGGCTGATATCTATACATTTTATTGTTTTTTCACAACTTTGTTTATCACTTTATTTTCCAAATATTAGTTTTTCTGTAAAGTCCTCGTGTAAGTTTCCAATATACGTAGTACCTCTTTAACAACACAGCCTCTTGTGAAAAATCGAATACATAACTTTGTAACAAGTGTTTTTGTAACAGAAACTAAATTATGGTTACAGTGACTAATATTTGAACACGCATTTTAATATTGTACTTTTTATTAGCTGTATCTTCCATTTCAGATGAATGAGGTTTTTGAAATACTGAAATTGGTTAATACAACTAAAATTCGGTAGTAGCAACTTGTATTTAGTAAGACCGATTTTTAATCTATCAATAACATCGACAAATAATTCTGATGTTTGACACTTACAAATTCTCATCAAAATATAGACTTTATCATGGAATTTCCAATGCCTGAATTGGTTTCCAACTAATCTTTTCCCTGTGTGTACTGCTTCGCATTTTGTATGGGTAGAAGACAATATCTGCACACTGAAAAACAACGGTCTCTGTAATATTATGCAGGAACCATAAGTATGTTTGGCACATCGTTAAACTGACGCGCAGGCATTATTATCATTTTTACAATTTCAACCTCGTGAAGCTGTTTTCCTTGTTGCCTGTCACGATTTGGGTTTCATCAGTTGTCAACAACCAGAGCCATATTTGGATCACAAAAATATATTAAAAACACACGGTTTCCCATTACATCACATGAGGGCATTGGGGAGAGCTTCTCAAAACCAGTGAGCTGTGCGCTTTCTAGTTTTGCAGTCACTGATTTGAACGCACAGGTTTCTACCGGTTTCAAAAGGTATTCTGAGAAGCTTTGTCATGGCTAAATGCTCCATAGTGTCACTAACCGAGGTGATCCCTAACGAAAGAAATGTAAGTCGGTCAGAGCAGGGATTGAACCCACGTTGTCATGTACAAGAGTCGCGCATCTTACCACTACACCACCGACGGCCAAAATACATACCTTATACCATATTTGTCATTGCACCTGAAACATACACTATTGAATAGCAAACACAAGGTGTTTGGAAGAGAACTGGAAGTTAATAAACTGGAACTGGAAGTTAATGTGTAGACTGATAGGATTACAAATCGCATCCTCGTTAAATGCAAGCAGCGGCAAAGAGTTTTTGTAGTTGTGTTTTGGAATTTCACAGTAATGGTGAACATTAATATCCAAATAAAGTGGAAATGAAATGAAAATGAAAAAGAGATGGGAATGAAAATCATATATATCAGAATGGTTCCAGTATTGGCTATTTTTATTGGGTTAAAACGCCGGTCTTACCACTATTTGTGTTGAATGTGATTAGAAACGAACCTTTCTAATTTCTACGGAAGTCGTATTTGCAAATTGTTAGTAGCTTTTAACGGAAGATCTTTATAGTGAAGTATATTGATAATTTTACCAGGGCCAATATTTTAGTTTGGATATTTTGAATTCAGTTTTAAGAAATTCGGGGATTTAAGTAACTATCTTAATTTAAACTACAAATCCAGAAAATATTTTCAGTTTGACGTTAACAGCTGCAGTAGTAATTATATTGCTTTGTTTGCTGGGTATACTATACCAAATTAAAAACATCTAATGCAGTTCGTATTCTGTGTACAACTAAAATGTACAATTTAGTTGTATGATATGTGGGAATCATTAAAAGAGCCACGAATTATACATCGTCCAGTGCCATTAGAGGGGCTAGATGTGATACATTTGCGCTGTATATGCACTCAAGTGCCTTTATGGTACGAATACGAGTACAATACAAGCACCGAGTAGTGTATTTGAATGATCTGGGGACTGACTACATGTTGCAAACCAGTGTACATGTAATTATTCACACGGCTAAAATCTGAAGTAAACGAAGAGTCAGATGTGTGATTTAAAGTAAAGCATTTGTACAAAGTCCATACGAATCTCATACTGCAGAGTAACATAAAATGTTGGAAATTAAAAAGGTTTTTTCTTAATTTTTTTGTGATTTGTGTGAGCGTTTTTTGTAAACGCCAAGACGACTTGGATGAATGCTTAAACTTATTGCATCAGGTGTGGTAAGTGGTGTTGAGAAACATGTTGATTAAGATCGATTGAAAATCTACATAGATAATTGAAATTGAATTGCTATACATATGACTGTAATAGAATCGACAACCAAGGCCTGGATGTTAACTTGAAATATAAATATCAAATTAATTAATTATTTTCCAGTTTGGGGAAATTTTTTTTGGCGTAGAATACGTCTTACCTTACGGTATATAGAGTCATGTCAGATTGTTGTTGTTGTAATCTTTATTTCATTGATTATGAGGAAACGGCGAGATAACTTATTTTAAAAATGTTTTTGTAGGTAAATGAAGATGTTATCTTTCGTTTGATATACATTTCATATTGGTTGATATCTTCCTAATATTTAAATTTCTCAAATGAAAATTGTTTAAACACATACACTCAAACATATATGTGGTGTTTGGTTGAGTGTTTAAGTTTGTAGCGTGAACACAAACTATGCTGCTGTTTCAGTGTGGACACAAACCTTCGGCTGTTGTTTTGATTGATGAATATTGAAATTTCGTATGTTTACTTATGTATTTAAGTGAAACAAAATGTTAAATGTGAATTTGAATTTAACATGGATATATAATTATAAAAAATATATGAACAAATTAATTCATACATTTTTATGTTAAATGAAAGTGATGCCAAGTAAGCAAAATAACAATGCTGCTTGATGCTGTTTGACAGCAGCTGACAGTTGACGTTTATCATTTATTGTTATATATGTTTTCTGTCTTATCGGATGGCGTATTCTACGTTAAACTTAATGGCCGTGTCTCTGACACAGCCTGCAGGGACAGTCCGTGGCCGATGGCCTCGGACAACTGTCTGCTGTTTTTTTTTTTATAATTTAAGGAGTTTTACACCAGATTCACACTTCATAATTTGTGGTCCATGTAAAATTAGGACTTTGAACCATCCGTTATAACAAAGCAGATTACCAATTTCACAATTACTAAGTGACAGATTATAAGTTAAAAGTTAGAAATTCATTCAAATTAGTCGCATTACGCTTGAAGAATATTGGAAACTTTTAAAAACGCTCTTCCAAAGTTCTGAGGCTTCAACTGATTTTGTAAGAAATCTACGTAATATATTCTATAGAATTATAATGCCATCAACGCTGTTTGTGGATGAATTCGTGACTCTATCCGGGTCCTTATTGGACTAAAGAAGTCGTGTTCGTGCTTCTCCTGTGTGTTAAGTGGAAAATGTTGCCTCTGTAGCTCAAAATGTGCTCGAGTAGAGGCATCAACATCAGCACGCCACCGTTCGTAGCAATTCAACATTTCTCGCACTTCGTTGAGCAGAAGTTTGCATAAAGACCTTCGCATGAAGGCTTATAATGTCCAATTAGTCCAAGAACTGAAGCCTCGTGACCATTCGATCGGGTTTCGGGAATGGGCTGAAGACCGCTTGGCTGAAGATGAGCATTGTTTGTTTTTTTTTTTTTACCAAAAAATCATATTTTCCGATAAAACTAAATTTCACCTCTTGTGCGTTAACTAACAAAATTGTCGCATTCGGGACTCACAAAATCCACACGTCGTCGAATGTCTGTTTGGTGCTGCTTTTGGCACGGCGGTATAATAGGACCATTGTCCACCGAAAATGAGCAAGATGCTGCGGTTACCGTTAATGACAAGCGTTACCATGCCATGCTCTGCAATTTTCTATTCCCAAAATTTGAAGAGGAGGACATGGGCAACATGGTTTCAAACGATCGTATGCGCACTGTGTTCGAAAACCACATAATCAGCTGAAACACGGAAGTCCATTGGCCGCCTCGCAGCTGAGATTTGACCCAGGTAGACTATTATCTCAGGGCAGACGTGAAAGATAAGTGTTACGAAATCTTGAGTCCGATGCATCCACAACGAGTGATTGTTTGCTGCGGTTTTTGGCATTGCGGCATAATAGGTCCATTGTCCATCGAAAATGAGCAAGAAGCCGCCGTTACCGTTAATGACAAGCATTACCGTACTATGGTCAGCGATTTTGTATTCCCAAAAGTTGAACAGGAGGACATGCATGAAATGTTTTCAACAGGAGGGCGCTACGCATAATAAGGGCGCATAATCAGCTGAAACTCGGAAGTGCATTGGCCGCCTCGCAGCCGAGATTTGAGCCAGTTAGACTATTATCTCGGGACCGACGTAAAAGATAAGTGTTACGAAATCTCGAGTACATTGAGACCTTAAAACATGAAATCGCGCTTTTGTTTACGGGATAGAGGCTCAAACAATCGAAAATGAACTGATATGTTGGGTAGATCGAATGTGTTCTACGGTAGACCAAATGTTGTTCGCGTTTGGATTTAATGATAAATTGGAACTCATATCAAACTGCAATTTGGAATACTCAAATGAAAATGACAATGACGTTTTAACATTTCCAACATTCGTTTGATGGAAATTTGAAATCATTACACTACTGGGTGTCATTACATACACGCTAGAAAATTACGGCCTCTCTAACATATTCTCCCAAACATATTCTGCAGAACCATGTGTATGTTTGGAACACAGTTCAAATACTCATATATTTGCAAGTCCCAAACTCACTTATATTTAAGTGTAAACAGTATCATGCTTACTGGCAAATATGTATGCTTTTACGTGGACACATATTCGTTCTTAATCCCAAACATCCATACATTTACGTGGAAGTATTCGCGTATTTCCCCCAAACTTGCATATACTTACGTGGAAACATATGCGTATTTCCTCGCCAAACATAAATATATTTAGAAACGAATTATCCTTTGATCTCAATGTATTTGTATTATTTATTATTATTAATTTTATCAATATAAATCCATATTTATAAATAATTATTACAAAAAAATAATAGATTTAAAACGGTCCTTTTTGCAGTTACTTGCATTGACTGCATTATTTGTTTTTTTTTTCATGAAATGAGAATCTGCTTTTCTTTTGATTCTCCTTTCATTGTTGTGTCTCATGATTTTGTTTCCAGAAGGTTTCAGCTATGCGTTGGTTATCACGATGCGTTGGTACACAAACAATATATTTATATACAAATCTAGTTCATGCAAGCCAAGAGTAGATTAGTTACTTGTGTTTGTTTTGAATATTCTTATTTCACAAATGGGCTGCCGTTCCGATTTTATCAGTTAATGCTCGGACAAACAAAGGGTTCACGTTGTTGCCCTTTCCAGTTTCTTTCCTCAAAATTGTTTCTCACTTTTGTTGCATACATATAGACTTAATCACACGAAGCACTTACACAAAAAACAAAACAACATCAGAAACCATTTAACCGCCCGAACCTTCTTTTATTTTTTCTTCACTGATCAATCGCATTTGATATCCTCTGTCCGATGAACCATTGACGACTGAATACATGAGAAAAACCGAATTCATTTGCAATTTACTACACGCACATTCAGGAATATTTATGAATCACTGACTGAGAGAATAATCCAAAAATACAGATACACAGTTACAAGATAGACTCTAGCGTTGTCCCTCTTTTATTCTCTTGCTCTCGATATAGCATAAACATTGCAACAAACACGGCTATATGTGTGTCGCATATATTATAACATATTAATCACTGTGTCTCAAACATGTAGTATTGAATAGAAAACGCAATATGTTTGGACACAAGTATATTATATTTGCAACAAGCTTCAAACACACTTTATATTTGCACCCAAACAACAAAAAAGACAGATTTTCAGCGTGTAGTGGTTTAAACCATTGAATACCTACGTATAGAGTAGCCAACTCTCTCAGTAAATTGATGATATTTGGTTTGTTGCAGATATTTGGTGTGGTTGGATGCTGGATAGTATTGTTTTAATAATACCAGATAGAAGCAATGGTTGAAAACAACCAGCAACCACAAATACAAACTAACAATAAAATATAACAAAAGTTGTTTAAAACACCTTTAAATTTCACAGCTTTTTATCAAAACGGCATGAAAATTTTAAGTCAATAAGTCAACTTACATCAAACAACTCTCTCTTGCACCACGTATCGCGTGCAGTGTGGCGTGTGGCACCGTCCTGTTAAAACCACATGGCAAACAAGTCCAATTATTTTAATTTGGGCACAAAAAGTTCGCGATCATTGAACGGTACCTGGCTCCATTGCCCACAACGTTGTGGCCAACATCGTATTTGAAGAAGTACAATTCAATCACGCCTCCGGCCCTAAAACGTTCCAAACAGTACATTTTTCAAGGTAAGCCTCTATCGAAGCCATTGAGCCAAAAATGAGCCTAGTCGCTGCTAAAAATATTTCGAAAATTAATCAGTGAGTGTTCGAACCTTTTTGTAACACGGTACCTGTTCAATTTCTATGAACACATTAGTAAATCTTACATTGGAAAATAAAAAAAGAATAGTTTTTGTGCTGAAGGCTCTTTAGCTATTGCACTTTCCTTTTTCTTAAATCTGCTTTACCATTAGACGTAATGTTGGTAAAATAAATAAAGCAATATTTAGCTCACTGTAATAATTGTTTTGGTTTTTGTCATAAACAGAATGACGACGACCTGCTTGTTTGAACGCTGGCCTACAACTGAATAGAAAGCAATATTTAGCTCACTGAAATAATTGTTTTTGTTTTGTTATAAACAGAGCGACGACAAAAAGTATTGAATAGTGTAGAGAACTTATTGCACTCTTTTTACGCTCTCATGTAGGGAGTCTGAGTAAAGGAGCATAAACGAGTCTTATTCTCTTTATAGAATATTTCATTATAAATTAACTATTTCGACAATGTTATTATATAAAACAATACGAAAAGCGTAATTGTTTAGAAAGGCATCAATGTTTCTGTTCTATCTATACTATTCAACACTCTTTGGCGACGACGACGACCTGCTTGTTTAATCGCTGCCGCTACATCAATACCATCATACTTATTTTCAAGCAGAGACTTTTGTTGTACAACAACCACGTATGTGATGCTAACGCTGTGTGTTGTTTGCATGTGTTTACTTTGATAGATTTCCCTACCCTTCCTATAGCTGTATATAGTATATTTGTAGATAATTTTTGTAAGAATATGTATTGTATTCTCCCGAAAATGTCATTTTTATATAGATAGATCTTAACACATCAAAAGTCGTCCGTTATTTAAATTTCCATTGATAAGTTTCCTTGCAGGAACAACAAAATCGTTCGGTATACGAAACTTTATATTGCAGCAATGTTGACTTGTGTCGAACTCGTTCAGTAGATCTCGAACTTGTTCACTAGTTCTCCAACTCGTTGACTAGTTCTCGAAATCTTTAACTCGTTCGTTAAGGTATCTGAACATAACCATCGCGAATATATTCGCCATATCGAGCATGTAGATTATGTTCCTGAGGGTGGTATCTGGTCATCCTGAATGAACTATATAGTTCCTGAACTACCCAACTCTACAGCAATGTAATGGAATTTGTAAACATGTTTCGTGCCTGTGACAAAGCGTTTTGGTATCACTGTAAAAATAAGAACAATATTCACATCAAAAATTAAATTCATACATATTCCACTTTCCATAATTAAGACCATTCTTAGGCATTTCTTGATAATTGAAAATACTAAAAACATTTGCGTACGCAACATTTAATTTCCGCAACATCTGTTTTTGAAAGGAAATAATAATAAAAATGACTCAATTTTCTTAGATAAGCTATAAAGTAATAAAAAAAATATTAAGCTATAAAAAACAGCTTCTGGTTATGTTTACAACAAAAAGAGAACAAATGCTTTTATCTGTCAACTGACAATTTACAGGTGACCTTCCCACTGACCCTTCCAGTAAATCCATCATCATATTTATTTTTTTGTTTTCATTCTTGCATTGCGTAAAATTCAAATGTCTTGTCTTCTCCGAATTTTCAGCTGGAAGCTTTTGTTGGTAACATAATTTTAATGGTCAGTTAATAAAACTGTCACCACTTGTGTATTTTCTTATAAAATAAAAAAAATATTTATTATTATTTTATAAATTGTTGAAACCCGACAAAATGTTGTTCAATGTAATCGGAGAGGGCAGTGGAGGAGAACTCTTATTGTCATACAAAAACACAGAATAAAACATAAATATATCAAAATGAATAATGACTTTGTAACAGGCAAAGTTTATAAATCTTTTAACAGAGTAAACCCAACATTCCATATGATACTACTTAGTACGAACGATACGAGTATGATATGATGATGTTGTAAACAACATAATTACTTGGAAAGATTGTTTCACAAAGCGTTGGCACTCAGGGCAGCAGCCGCAGCAGCAGCAGGAGCGACAGCAGCTACTGTAGATGACCTTTGGAAGATGTTTATTTGTTTCCAAAAATAAGAAGATGATGATAAAAGATTGTATGCTTTTACACAGCTACATGTGTATACAACGTATTTTCTGTTTATTTATTTAAAGAATTAAAACAGAAAAAACATTAAAATGACAACAAAAATTAGAATCCGAAATATAAATATACTTTCGTATCATGTTGCTTCTTCTTTTTTTTCCTTTGCGAAAGCACAAGTGTTTTGAGTTTTTTTTTAACAAAGTGTGAAAGATGTACAAAGGCTCATATAAATATTATAAACATTTTTTTGTGTAAATTATGTTGCTTTTTAACTTTAATGTAAACATTAAATATTAATTTTTATCAAAAAAAAAAAAAACTATATAAAAAAATGAAACAATAAAATCCGTTGATATAAAGTAACAAGTGTTTTTTTATGTTATTAGTCGGCAACCAGCCTACCGCAACAATATAAATACTTAAGTAGATATGGAAAACACAGATAGGTCTCGTAAAATACAAATATTTGCAAAAACAATTTAAATATTAACTCATAGTTCTCTATTACCTTTTACGAAGATATTTTGATATTTGTTAAAAAGCTTCCTCATTTATTCTATCGTATTTTTAGACTTTCTGAATTGGGCATCGCCACTAGAGTGTTCAAAGCCGAACCCGGAGAAACCGGTTAACTGGATTTCGTGCAATTAACCGTATGCCGGTTTTTTAAATAACCTAAATTTCGACCGTCGGTGGTGCAATGGTTAGTGTGCGCGGCTCTTGTACATGAGATCCTGGGTTCGAACCCGACTATTAGCACCTTCAAATTTTCTTTCGGCGGCGGTCACCTCGCATAGCGACGGCGACACTATCGAGTATCTAGCCATGAAAAACCTTCTCAAATTACCGTTCGGAATCGGTGTGAAAACTGTAGGTCCCACTCAGTGAGTGAAAACTGGAAAGCGCACAGCTCAGTGATTGTGAGAAGTTCTCCCCAGTCCCTTGATGGGATGTAATGGGAAACCATCTATTTATTTTTTTTAAATTTCGAATAAGCTGAAAAACGGTTATTAGATATCGTTTAACCGGTTTATACTCAATTTGTTTTAAAAGTTCTTACCAGCTTTTAAAAAATATATAATCTTTTACAGTTCATGAGATTATCGTTCATGAAAATTGCGAAGTGGAAAAAAAACCGTACGTGATTTTAAAATTTTAATAAGTTTAATGTGAATATGAATTCCACTTGTAAAATTTACATTAAACAGGCAGTGCAAATTAGAATATGACTTCCAATTTAATTTATAAATAAAACGTTAGTGTTAAATTTAAAAAGAGCTGTGAAATTTCTAGATTGAAACACCAATACAAATATTCAATTTATTTCAATAAAACCCAATTCAATTCAGTTCAATTAAAAACGTTATTGTAAAATTTAAATACAGCTGTCAAATTCTAAGATTGAAACACCAACTAAAATATTTAATTCATTTCAATAAAAAAAACCAATTCAAATCAGTTCAATTCAATTGAGAAGAAAAAAAGAATTGAACTGAATTAGATTAGATTAGATAAGACTTAGTTGGATTTTTTTGGATTGAATTGACTAGGACTCAATTGATGAAATTAGATTGCATTGAGTTTGCATTGACTTAAATTTAATTTAACTAAATTCAATCGAATCGAATTTTATTGAACTGAATTGAATTGAATTGCATTGAATTGAAATGGAATTGTATTGAATTGAATTGAACTGAATGGTATTGAATTGAATTGCATTGAATTGAATTGCATTGAATTGAATAAAGTTGAATAGAACTGAATTGAATTGAACTGAATTGAATGGAGCTGAATTGAATTGAGCTGTATTGATCAGAACGGTTTTGATTTTAATTGCATTGAATTGAATTGAATTGAATTGAATTGAATTGAATTGAATTGAATTGAATTGAATTGAATTGAATTGAATTGAATTGAATTGAATTGAATTGAATTGAACTGAATTGAATTGAATTGAATTGAATTGAATTGAATTGAATTGAATTGAATTGAATTGAATTGAATTGAATTGAATTGAATTGAATTGAATTGAATTGAATTGAATTGAATTGAATTGAATTGAATTGAATTGAATTGAATTGAATTGAATTGAATTGAATTGAATTGAATTGAATTGAATTGAATTGAATTGAATTGAATTGAATTGAATTGAATTGAATTGAATTGAATTGAATTGAATTGAATTGAATTGAATTGAATTGAATTGAATTGAATTGAATTGAATTGAATTGAATTGAATTGAATTGAATTGAATTGAATTGAATTGAATTGAATTGAATTGAATTGAATTGAATTGAACTGAATGGTATTGAATTGAATTGCATTGAATTGAATAGAGTTGAGTATAATTGAATTCAATTGAACTAAACTGAACTGAACTGAATTGAACTGAACTGAACTGAACTGACCTCAACTGAATTAAATTGAACTGAACGGTTTTGATTTGAATTGCATTTAATTGAATAGAATTGAATTGAATTGAATTAAATTGAATTGAATTGAATTGAATTGAATAGAATTGAATTGATTTGAATTGAATTGAATTGAATTGAGTTGAAATGACTTGAATATAATTAAATTGAATTGAATTGAATTGAATTGAATTGAATTGAATTGAAGTGAACTGAATTGAATTGAAGTGAATTGAATTGAACTGAATTGAACTGAATGGTATTGAATTGAATTGCATTTAATTGAATATAATTGAATTGAATTGAACTGCACTGAATTGAGTGGAATTGAATTAAACTGATTGGGTTTGAATTGAATTGAACTGAATGGTATTGAATTGTATTGAATTGTATTGACTTGTATTGAATTGAATTGAATATAAATGAGTTGAATTGAATTCATCTGAATTGAGTGCAATTGAATTTCATTGAATTGAATTGAACTGAACGGTATTAATTTGAATTGCATTGAATTAAATTAAATGAATAGAATTAAATTGAACTGAACTGAACTGAACCGAACTTAATTGAATAGAATTGAATAGACTTGAAGTGAATTGAATTGAACTAAATTGCATTGCATTGACTCGAATTGAATTGGATTCGATTGAACTGCATTTTGCTCAATTGAGTTCAATTCAGATGATTTGAATTGAATTGAAAAGAACTGAACTGAATTGAAATGAGTTCAATTGAATTGAGTTGAATTGCATTGAGTTGCATGGAATTGAATTGAATTCAATTGAATTGAATTGAACTGAATCGAATTAAATTGAATTGAGTTGAAATGAATTGCATTGCATTGATTTGAATTGGATTGGATTCAATTGAATTGAATTGAATTTTGCTCAATTGAGTACAATTGAACTAATTTGAATTGAATTGAATTGAACGGAATTGAATTGAGTTCAATTGAGTTGAGTTGAGTTGAATTGAATTGAATTGAATTGAATTGAATTGAATTGAATTGAATTGAATTGAATGGAATTGAATTGAGTCCAATTGAATTGAATTGAACTGAACTGAACTGAACTGAACTGAACTGAACTGAACTGAACTGAACTGAACTGGACTGAACTAATCTGAACTGAACTGAACCGAATTGAACTGAACCGAATTGAATTGAATTGAACTGAACTGAACTGAACTGAACTGAACTGAACTGAACTGAACGGAACTGAACTGAACTGAACAGAACTGAACTGAACTGAACTAAACTGAACTGAACTGAACTGAACTGAACTGAACTGAACTGAACTGAACTGAACTGAACTGAACTGAATTGAATTGAATTTAATTGAATTGAATTTAATTGAACTGAATTGTAGTAAATTGAATTGAATTTTTTTAATTGAATTGAATTGGATTTAATTGAATGGAATTGAAATGAATTGAACGGTATTGATTTGAATTGCATTGAATTGAATTTAATTGAATTGAATTGAACTGAATGGTATTGAATTGAATTGCATTGAATTGAATAGAGTTGAGTATAATTGAATTGAATTGAACTAAACTGAACTGAACTGAACTGAACTGATCTGAACTGAACTGAACTGAACTGACCTCAACTGAATTAAATTGAACTGAACGGTATTGATTTGAATTGCATTTAATTGAATAGAATTGAATTGAATTGAATTGAATTGAATTAAATTGAATTGAATTGAATTGAATTGAATTGAATAGAATTGAATTGATTTGAATTGAATTGAATTGAATTGAGTTGAAATGACTTGAATATAATTAAATTGAATTGAATTGAATTGAATTGAATTGAATTGAATTGAAGTGAACTGAATTGAATTGAAGTGAATTGAATTGAACTGAATTGAACTGAATGGTATTGAATTGAATTGCATTTAATTGAATATAATTGAATTGAATTGAACTGCACTGAATTGAATGGAATTGAATTAAACTGATTGGGTTTGAATTGAATTGAACTGAATGGTATTGAATTGTATTGAATTGTATTGACTTGTATTGAATTGAATTGAATATAAATGAGTTGAATTGAATTCATCTGAATTGAGTGCAATTGAATTTCATTGAATTGAATTGAACTGAACGCTATTAATTTGAATTGCATTGAATTAAATTAAATGAATAGAATTAAATTGAACTGAACTGAACTGAACTTAATTGAATAGAATTGAATAGACTTGAAGTGAATTGAATTGAACTAAATTGCATTGCATTGACTCGAATTGAATTGGATTCGATTGAATTGCATTTTGCTCAATTGAGTTCAATTCAGTTGATTTGAATTGAATTGAAAAGAACTGAACTGAATTGAAATGAGTTCAATTGAATTGAGTTGAATTGCATTGAGTTGCATGGAATTGAATTGAATTCAATTGAATTGAATTGAACTGAATCGAATTAAATTGAATTGAATTGAATTGAATTGAATTGAAATGAATTGCATTGCATTGATTTGAATTGGATTGGATTCAATTGAATTGAATTGAATTTTGCTCAATTGAGTACAATTGAATTAATTTGAATTGAATTGAATTGAACGGAATTGAATTGAGTTCAATTGAGTTGAGTTGAGTTGAATTGAATTGAATTGAATTGAATGGAATTGAATTGAGTCCAATTGAATTGAATTGAACTGAACTGAACTGAACTGAACTGAACTGAACTGAACTGAACTGAACTGAACTGAACTGAACTGAACTGAACTGAACTGGACTGAACTAATCTGAACTGAACTGAACTGAACTGAACTGAACTGAACTGAACCGAATTGAACTGAACCGAATTGAATTGAATTGAACTGAACTGAACTGAACTGAACTGAACGGAACTGAACTGAACTGAACTGAACTGAACTGAACTGAACTAAACTGAACTGAACTGAACTGAACTGAACTGAATTGAATTGAATTTAATTGAACTGAATTGTAGTGAATTGAATTGAATTTTTTTAATTGAATTGAATTGGATTTAATTGAATGGAATTGAAATGAATTGAACGGTATTGATTTGAATTGCATTGAATTGAATTTAATTGAATAGAATTGAACCGAACTGAATGGAATGGAATTGAATTAAACTGATTGGTATTGAATTGAATTGAACTGAATGGTATTGAATTGAATTGTATTGAATTGTATTGAATTGTATTGACCTGTATTGAATTGAATTGAATATAATTAACTTGAATTGAATTGATCTAAATTGAGTGGAATTGAATTGCATTGAATTGAATTGAAGTGAACGGTATTAACTTGAATTGCACTGAATTGAATTTAACTGAATAGAATTGAATTGAACTGAACTGAACCGAACTTAATTGAATAGTTTTGAATAGACTTGTAGTGAATTGAATTGAACTAAATTGCATTGCATTGATTTGAATTGAATTGGATTCGATTGAATTGCCTTTTGTTCAATTGAGTTCAACTGAATTAATTTGAATTGAATTGAAAACAATTGAACTGAATTGAAATGAGTTCAATTGAATTGAGTTGAATTGCATTGAGTTGCATGGAATTGAATTGAATTCAATTGAATTTAATTGAACTGAATCGAATTAAATTGAATTAAATTCAATTGAAATGAATTGCGTTGCATTGATTTGAATTGGATTGGATTGAATTGAATTGAATTGAGTTCAACTGACTTGAGTTGAGTTCAATTGAATTGAATTGAATTGAACTGAATTGAACTGAATTGAATTGAATTGAATTGAATTGAATTGAATTGAATTGAATTGAATTGAATTGAACTGCATTGAATTGAATGGAATTGAATTGAGTCCAATTGCATTGAATTGAACTGAACTGAACTGAACTGAACCGAATTGAATTGAATTGAACTGAACCGAACTGAACTGAACTGAACTGAACTGAACTGAACTGAACTGAACTGAATTGAATTGAATTTAATTGAACTGAATTGTAGTGAATTGAGTTGAATTTTTTTAATTGAATTGAATTGGATTTAATTGAATGGAATTGAAATGAATTGAGTTTAATTTAATTTAATTAAATTGAATTGAATTGAATTGAATTGAATTGAATTGATTTAAATTGAATTGAATTGAATTGAATTGAATTGAAATGAATTGAATTGAATTGAATTGAATTGAATTGAATTGAATTGAATTGAATTGAATTGAATTGAATTGAATTGAATTGAATTGAATTGAATTGAATTGAATTGAATTGAATTGAGTTGAATTGAATTGCATTGAATTGAATTGAATTGAATTGAACTGAACTGAATTGAATATAATTGAATTGAATTGAATTGAATTGAATTGAATTGAATTGAATTGAATTGAATTGAATTGAATTGAATTGAATTGAATTGAATTGAATTGAATTGAATTGAATTGAATTGAATTGAATTGAATTGAATTGAATAGAATTGAATTGAACTGCATTGAATTGAATGGAATTGCACTGAGTCCAATTGCATTGAATTGAACTGAACTGAACTGAACCGAATTGAATTGAATTGAACTGAACCGAACTGAACTGAACTGAACTGAACTGAACTGAACTGAACTGAATTGAATTGAATTTAATTGAACTGAATTGTAGTGAATTGAGTTGAATTTTTTTAATTGAATTGAATTGGATTTAATTGAATGGAATTGAAATGAATTGAGTTTAATTTAATTTAATTTAATTAAATTGATTTGAATTGAATTGAATTGAATTGATTTAAATTGAATTGAATTGAATTGAATTGAATTGAATTGAATTGAATTGAATTGAATTGCATTGAATTGAATTGAATTGAATTGAATTGAATTGAATTGAATTGAATTGAACTGAATTGAATATAATTGAATTGAATTGAATTGAATTGAATTGAATTGAATTGAATTGAATTGAATTGAATTGAATTGAATTGAATTGAATTGAATTGAATTGAATTGAATTGAATTGAATTGAATTGAATTGAATTGAATTGAATTGAATTGAATTGAATTGAATTGAATTGAATTGAATTGAATTGAACTGAATTGAATATAATTGAATTGAATTGCATTGAGTTAAATGGATAATTTAAAAATACTAAAATCTGACAAACGCTGCTACAATTTCAGAATAATAATGACTCTTGTTTTTAGGGCAAACAAAACAAGACAATAAAATGTTATTTTGTGGTGATTTTGTATTAATTTTTTTCCAAAAATTGGAATATATTTTTTTCCATAGGAAATGAAAAAACTGGAAAATATCCGTAATTAAAACCGAAAGTAAACCAGTTTCAGCGGTTTCCCCGTTCTATGAAACCGACAATCGTTTTTCCGAAATAGTGGTTTTTCGAATATCCCGAAAACCGGTTATTCGAAAATGCCGGAATTTTGAACCGGTTGTGTTGATTTTGTATTAATTTTTTTCCAAAAATTGGAATATATTTTTTTCATAGGAAATGAAAAAACTGGAGAATATGCGTAATTAAAACCGAAAGTTAATCAGTTTCAGCGGTTTCCCCATTCTATGAAACCGACAATCGTTTTTCCGAAATAGTGATTTTTCGAATATCCCGACAACCAGTTATTCGAAAATGCCTGTGTTTTGAACCCTCTAAACGCCACACAGTGGTTCAGTATCAATATCCTTCGTCCAAAGTTCAATATATTTTGGTATAGAAAACTTTTTTAAGTTCAGTGGAAACCCGATAGTTGACAAGGGGTCAAGGATTATTGCGATATATCAACATTGAAAAGTGCACAGGGGGGTACACATCAGAAAAGTTTCCAAAGTTTATTTTAATTTTTCAACATAATCCCCTTTTTTTCCAGCGATATTAAATAGCTTCGATACCGCGTTTATTGTAAGAACTGTCTAACTCCTTAAAATAGCCCTCAACCGCAGACTCCAACTCTTCATTGTTGGCAAATCTTTTACCACCGCGCCAGTTTTACACGTTTGGAAATAGAAAATTGTCCGAGAGAGCTAAATCTGGCGAATAATTTGCGTCATGAAGCAATTCGAACTTTAATTCATTAATTTTGGCCATCGTGATAGTGGATGTGTGAACTGGAGCAATGTCTTGATGAAACAACACTTTCTTTTTCGCCAAATGCAGCTTTTTCCACAATTTCATCACTTAAACGCTGCAATATAGTAGCATAATATTCGCCGTTGATGGTTTCTTCTTTCTGAAGATAATCAATTAAAATTATCCTATGCGCATCCCAAAAAACAGACATCATGACCGCGCCTGCAGATGGAACACGATTCTTCCATTCCAGTTCACTGCTTTGACGGATCCTTTGTCTCGGGTGTGAAGTGGTAGACCTATGTCTCAGCCATGGTTATAAATCGACGTAAACAAACAACAGCATTGGGCAGTCCAAGCAGCTCACTACTTCCACGCAGTATGTCCTGGGCAATGGCTTTTCGGAAACCTCCGTTAGCTAGCTAGAGTGAGAAGGCGAAACAAATGAGCATCAAATCAGGTATAGTAGGTGACTGATGTCACTGAAGCTCATCAAACAATCGGGCATATTCTTTTGTCCTTAGAAGGCGGATGAGCCAAACATACGGGCCAACGGCGGATAGAAACTAAAAGAAGAAAATCCAGGTTCAACATATCGCATCCTGGTCAGCGTCTGATCCATAATGGGCGGCTGCAATCAAATATCCTGGCAGTAGGTAAAATGCAAAAACCCGGTGGGCTGGGTTTGCCTCCCGCCACCGTTCATAATGGCAGTGAAAATACAAAAACGAAACAGAAAACATAAACAACCCCTATTTGTTGACGACCCCCGCAAACGTTATAAGGACCACGATTTACGGATATGCACTGGGAATGTAAGAACTCTATATAGATCCGGTGCAAGTATCCAACTGGCAGATGTCCTCGAAAGTTATAAGGCTGACATTACCGCTATCCAGGAAATGCGATGGACAGGACATGGCTGCACAAGAAAAAGAAACTGCGATATATACTACAGTTGCCATGAAAAAAAACATGAATTTGGTTGTGGATTTGTAGTTGGCAAAAGACTGCGACATCTAGTCTCTAGGTTCAATCCTGTGAGTGAACGAATAGCCACAATCCGCATAAAAGCGAAATATTTTTATATTTCCCTAATTTGTGTGCATGCCGCGACAGAAGAGAAAGATGATGATGCCAAAGACATATTCTATGAGCTCCTAGAGGAAACGTATGACCGCTGCCCTGGCCATGACATTAAGATTGTACTAGGAGATTTTAATGCCAAAGTAGGAAGGGAGAATGTGTTTAATCCAACTATTGGCAATTTCAGTCTTCATGCTGACAGTTCCGACAACGGTATGAGACTGATTGACTTTGCCGCGGCAAAAAACATGGTCATCAGTGGCACAAGATTCCAGCATAAAGACATCCACAAGGCTACTTGGGTATCCCCTGATCAAAGAACTAGGAACCAAATTGATCACGTGGTAATTGATGGAAGGCACTCATCCAGTGTAATGGACGTACGAGTGATCAGAGGAGCTAACATCGATTCTGATCACTACCTGGTAGCAGCAAAGGTTCGCACAAGATTAAGTAGAGCGAAAATCGTACGAAACCAGACGCAGAGTAAGCTGGACATCGGAAAGCTGCAATTACCAGAGGTAGCCACAGCCTACTCAAGGAAGCTCTCGCAACTTTTGGCACAGAACCCACCCCCTCCCGATGACGATCCTGATGCGCAGTGGAAACCCATTTCCGACTCTATAAAAACTGCCGCAACAACCGTACTTGGTTTCGAAAAACCGCTTCGCAACAAACCGTGGTACGATGAAGAGTGTCGCATAGCAAATGACGAAAAGAACGCTGCACGTATGGTAATGCTTCAGTCAATTGCAACGCGAGCTGCAACTGAGCGGTATAGGGAGAAGAGAAAGGAGGTAAACCGTCTCTTTAGGCGTAAGAAACGGCAGTGGAGAAAACGCGAGAGTGAGAAAATTGAGACATACAGAAGGAAGAACGAAGCCCGAAAATTCTACCAAAAAGTTAAAAACGGAACTAATGGACATGGTTCAGGGCCCCCCTTCTGTAAAGACAAAGACGGAAATCTCGTCGCAGATGTGCAGAGCATGTTGGGAATATGGAGAGAGCATTTCTCCGCGCTACTAGTACCTGAGATATCCGATGACGATGGGACAATCGATCACAATATGGACGACGACGTCGATTGCCCCCCTCCTAACCAAGACGAGGTCAGAACAGCTATTGCCCGGCTTAAGAACAACAAAGCCGCAGGAGCCGATGGATTACCGGCGGAGCTGTTTAAGGCTGGCGGCGATGAGCTGATAAGGTGCATGCATCAGCTCATTAGCAAAATTTGGTTAGATGAATGCATGCCCGGCGATTGGAGTCTCAGTGTACTATGTCCCATATTTAAAAAAGGTGACCCGAGTATTTGTGCCAACTACCGTGGAATAAGCCTTTTATCCATAGCATATAAGGTTCTATCAAGTATAATGTGCGAAAGACTAAAACCAATTATCGCTGACCTGATTGGACCATACCAGTGTGGCTTTAGGCCTGGAAAATCGACAACTGACCAGATTTTCACGCTACGCCAAATCCTGGAGAAGACACACGAAAAACAAATCGACACCTATCATCTATTTATCGATTATAAAGCAGCCTTCGATAGTCCGATACGGGAGAAACTCTATGAAGCAATGTCTGAGCTTGGTATTCCTGCAAAACTCATACGCCTTTGCAGGATGACCTTGACGAACACCAAATCCGCAGTGAAAGTTGGTAAGGATCTTACCGAACCTTTCGAAACTAAGCGAGGCCTCAGGCAAGGCGACACCCTATCGTGCGATCTCTTTAACATCTTAATGGAGATCATTATGAGAAAAGCTGCAGTCAATATGAATAAAACCATCAGCAGCAAAAGTCACATGCTGCTCGCGTATGCTGATGATATAGATATCATTGGGCGCACAATTAGAGAAGTTACTGCGGTTTTTTCGAGAATTGAGAAGGAGTCAGCAAAAGTGGGTCTGACGGTGAATGAGGACAAGACAAAATTAATGGTTTCAACGAACAGGGCCTCCACGCGATTAGACCAAAGCGTGAACGTTGATAACCGTTATAACTTCGAGGTAGTGGACGAATTTATATACCTCGGATCTGCCGTGAACAAAAACAACAACGTCAGCCTTGAGATCAAACGGAGAATTGTGCTTGCGAATAGATGTTATTTTGGGCTAAGCAAGCACTTTAGAGATAAAGCCCTCTCTCGAGTAACAAAAGTCCAGCTGTACCAGACTCTCATTCAACCTGTCTTGCTTTATGGCGCAGAATCCTGGGTCCTATCGCAAGCAGACGAAACATCTGTAGGAGTCTTCGAGAGAAAAATACTCCGAAAAATTTATGGCCCTATAGTGCACAACGGCGAGTATCGGCGACGCATGAACCATGAGCTGTATGAGCTTTATCCTGACATTGACATAGTTAAGCGGATCAAGATAACGCGATTGCGCTGGCTAGGCCATGTCAGTAGAATGGATGAAGATGAACCAGCGCGAAGGCTTTTCGAAACCGAACTCGAAGGAAGACGAAAAATAGGAAGACCAAGACTCCGCTGGAGGGATCAGGTTGACGAATCCCTGCGTACACTTGGTATTGCCAACTGGAGAGATAAAGCAAAAGATCGAACTGGTTGGCGAAATATGTTATCTTCGTTTTGTAAGGTCCCTGACCCCCCGGGGTTGTCCGAGACCGGATAAGTAAGTAAGTAAGTAAACAAACAACCGTACGGTTGTTGCAAACGAAGATATAGAAAATGTGGTTGATTGAACGAATACACATAATTGGAAATTCAGTTGCCAGATTTGAATCAATTATGAAATGAAATAGATTCATACCAATTTGAGTTGTATGGACTAAATTTAGAAGTCACAATTTCAATTCGGAAGTGGCAACTGCAATTCGATGACAACAACCGAATCTACGGTTGCTACAACCACTTTGCCCATAATTAGTTCTGTGAATGAAGATGATAAGATTTGTTGTGGATTGTGTAATAGGGAGATTTAGATATAGCACATCAGCTGCTGGATCACTTTAGTACATTTATAGTTTAAAGTATTGGCAACTTGTGACTTTGTACCCCTACTGGCCCATATCCATATTTTCTTTGATTGTTAAAATGGTATTTAATTCTAAACTTTGTGTTCCTGATTTTCGGATTAAGTAAGGCTTACCTGTTACATAAACACACATTTTTATACCAGAATTATCATCATAACAATTGTTTTACTGACACGCGTAAACAATCGCCTTAAGGGCGAGAAAAATGTTGGAAAATACCGACATCATCTAAATGATATAAATGGATGTTCAAATAAAACATTTAAATCATAAATGGAATTAGTGAAATTTTGTTTTTCACTAGAATTGTAAAAAATACAAAAAATTATTCGGTGAATTCGTTTACAGAAATGATTGACATTTCGTCTTAATTCAACTACAAAAGGGAAAAATGTAACATTTGTAATTTTGAGCAAATCAAATGAAATCACCTCAACAGACATTTGATATTTTACAAGATGCCAATGTAAATGAAATCCATGTTACGAAAACGATTTGTACCACCTCATCAAACTGGAACTTCAACATCAAATTGTATTAAGCAGAATATAAAGTGTAATTGGAGAGAAACATACATTTCCACTTTTAACGAAAACCAAGTTTAGAGTTCTCTACAATGTTTGCCATTGTCGAATTTCATCAATATGTTGTTGTCAAAATATTTGTATAATACCCCTCCTAAAAGTCACACCCTATTGGCAAACAATCGAGTCCAGTATAATTTAGTATCGCACATGAGTTTCAAAGAACATGGGTGTAGAGTAAGTAGTACGTCCCTGCAGCCATATGTAATGTATGTGTTATTCGATATTTTGTCACATATGCGAATCTTGTTGTGTAACTCATATATCACTCTATTGTCCTTAGCACTCGTATGACGCTGATGACATTGATGGTGATGACATATTAGAGGGTTCCTAATTTTGAGGGGCAAACATTTTGAACCCTATGCGAATCCTTTGTTCGCTATTTATATCCTTCTTATATTGTTTGATGGAAATGTGTTCTTTTCTATTACATTCATTTAGATTTTGTTTACATTTGCAGTCTTTTTTGTGTAAAATTACATGAAAGGTAATTGGAATTTGTTGAAAATATATTATTTATTTTTAAATACAAATAAAATTGAACTAGAAAATAAACTGTTTATTTAGCTGAAAATGAGTGTGAAGGAACCGAAAAGTGTCACTTTGAGTAGAATTTGAAAAAAAAACTCTAAGGATACGGAATCAAGTTACATGATATTTTCGGAACAGGCGTCAAGGGACAGCTTTGCAGTTTTAAATAAAACATGCAATTTAAATTTACATACTAAAATGGAATGAAACCAAAAAAGGAATGATGAATCTGTTGGAATAATACGAAAAGGGAACGCTTACACTAAATACAAGAATAGCTGCTAGTGCAACTAAATGAAGATATCACGAAGCTGACGATATCTACGGTCAAAATACCACCAAAGTACAAAAAAGTCAACGCAGTTCATCCCTGAAAAGATCTGAGACTCGGGTAATTACAGACATGAAGTTATTCATAATGTGGAATAATGACAAGTTAGGAAATTAAAATGGTTCCATATGAAAACCACTAGCATATGCAGGCATCAATTCCGCAGATAAATGAAGACAAATTAACCAAACTTTCCCCAAAAGGAGAATGAGAAGCATTCCGGACCTGTACGGTATATACTTTTTTAATCGACTTGAATCAGAAGATTGCTAGCATATTTAAAATATTTTTCAAGGATTATTTTCCATATTAGGCAAGTCAAGGAGAATGATGATGTGTAGTTGCGATCTCCAAGGGAAGATATGCAGAGGCCACCTGCCTGAAATAATGGGTGATTATATCCTCATCCAAAGGATGGGGTATGTATCATTTAAAACGGAAAAAAATCGAAATCCGAAAATTCGTTTTACGACTGTTTAAGACGACCGAGCCCGTCTGTCTGGCTGGCTGAAAGATCCTATAACTGCCATAAATCTTTGCAAATCACAACGAAAGTTTCTCAGTGACTATTATTTTTAGAAAGTTAGTTTGCGATTGAAAATGGGCATTTTGACTACGACCATTAGCATTGGCATGATGTACCTCCAATACAAATCGACACATGCAGGACAAAAACATATTTCTTCTAAACCTTTCTTCTGGTAGTTGTGGTTAGCTTCAACTCACACATCTATAATCTGTAAATGTATTATTATCTGTCTATACCTATAGTCTATAATGTCGTCGGTGGTGCAATGGTACATGATATCCTGGATTCGACCCACGCTCTGACCACCTTAAATTTCTTTCAGCCGTGGTCACCTCGCATAGTAACGGCGACACTATCAAGTATTTAGCCATGAAAAGCTTCTCAAAATACCGTTCGGAATCGGTGTAAAAACTGTAGGTTCCAATCAGCGAGTTCAAGGGTTGTTTCTATATTTCGGGAATTGCAAATAATAACAAATATTTTTAAATGAAAATCTCTTTCTTGTTTTTCAAAATATCCCCCTTGATAATCAATGATGACCAAATAAGGACTGTACGGAGGATGAGTCATCAATTCGATATTTTGACTGCTCAAAAGTCCACCTGTTTGACTAGAAATGTGAGAGCTCGCAGTGTCATGATGGAGAGTGATTCTTCTTTGGCCGTTGGTTGTACGAATTTCTCCGAAGACTTCCGGCAAACAAATGGTCGTGAACCACTCAGTATTGACCGTTGTATGCTGCGCAAGCTGAACAGTGTTCACAAAACCCATTCGGCCGCAGAAACAGGCGACCATTTGCTTTGCTGTGCTTCTTCCACGCACAACTTTTATTGGATTTAGCTCGTCTTGAAAGACCCATACGGTCGACTGCTGATTTGTTTTGGGCTCATGTGCATAGATCCATGATTCGTCACTTCTGACGATGTTGAGCACTGCGATTGAGTTACAGTGGTTGTATTTTTTCAACATTTCTTTGCTCCAATCAAGGCGAACCTTTTTTTGATCATTCGTCAAATTATGTGGGATCCAAAGCGGACAAATCCTTTTTACAGCCAAATCTTCCTGCTAAATTGCATGTATTGAAGTGAAACTAATGTGCAAAGATGTCTCTATCTGGCGATATGTCACATCGCGATCTTGCATTATCAGTTCACGCACTGAATCGATGTTTTGTGGCAGAACAACCGATTTTGGGCGATCTTCACGAAATTCATCCTGGAGCGAAGGGCGTCCGAGACTGAACTCTTGGTACCATCGATTTATAGTGGTTCTTGATGGTGCTTCATCACCAAAAGTCATAACAAGGTGATTCAGACACTCGTGTGTCGAGAATTCATACCGAAAGTCGTAAAAAATCATCCCACAAAAATTTTTTTTCCTACAAAAATTTAATTTTCACAAAAATTTCGGTTCCATTTTTTGACCGAGATGATTTTTTTAACACACTGTAAATACAAAAACAGTCCTCGTAAGTGAAAACGTTCCATGCACGTTTATGGTAAAAAAAAAGAAAGTTCAAGCTTTCCAGTTGAAGTTCCAGTTTGTATCTTGGAACACTAATATTGCCAGTTCCCGAAATACGAGTATATGTTGAATTTCATGTAAAAATCGAGATGCATTGAACCCGACCCCCTCAGATATCGATGAAATTTTGTTCATAGCTAAATTTGATCAATACAAACAAACTCTCATTTTTAGAAATGACTGTTTTGCGATTTTTTGGGCGTGGCACAGTGGGAAAGTTTTCGAAAAAACGCGAAAATGGTCGAAAAGAGCTCCATTTAAACTACAATAACTCAGAATCGGCTGAAATGATTTCCATGATCTTGGTATCATTAAAAAGATATTTTAACAGGCTTTATGACAAACAAATACACTGTAAAAAATTTTATAACAAAAAAAAAATTTAACTAACGAAAAAACCAAAAAGATCAAGGGTTTTTTTACAGTGTATTACTTTTTTAGAAAGGTTTATCCGTTACATATACCACATCAAAAAATAAAAATGGGTTCTTTTTTAGTTTTTTTTATATAATTTTTTAAGTAGTCTCACTTCTAGTAATACGTACCGAAAGTTTTCGAAATAATTCTAATAACAGCGAAAATATCAGGTCACATTCTTACACATTTACAAAATAGTTCAACAATTCTAAGATTTTTTAAATGTTTACAAATAAAAAACCATCAACAATTGTTTATATTAATTGCCATGTTTTTATTAATTTGTGTTTTATTTTATTTACTTTTTTTTAAGTTAATTATTTGTAAGAAATTTTGCGCTGCTCAAATTTGGCACAGTCAGAATATCTGCGCACATGTACAAAAGTTTCATTTATCGGAATGAATGAATGAAAGCCTTGAGTTCCTGTTATAGCTTGAGCTTCTTTATATCTTGAAAATAGCTTTCCTTAAACGTTGTTGTATTCGTCAGCATCTGCGTAAGCAACTTGTATGGTGGTCTTATATGTTTCTGATGCCCAGTGATAGAGTTGCCTCGTTGTCTGGATTTCATTTTTATTTGCAATACTATAACTTCGAGCACCTCTCTTCAATGTTCCTCCGATTCCAATGGTAAACTACGTCTGCTCATTTTTAAAAGACTGATATCTGGAAACTTCGTTTTATTCCTTTGGATATCTTTACTTTTTTTGATACAATCGTGAGATATATCATCCCCAAAACGATCTTTAATTTCTGCGTGACTCATATTGATTGGTAAGAGAGATAAAAGTTTTTGCTTTTCCAAAAGATTTGAGCTGTTCTCTATTTGATATTTGATGTTTTGCAAAATTTCTTCGTAAATGGCTTTGACGTTTTCAAGTTGCGCTGACAAATCAGATAATGGATCAGCTCCAAGTGAATCTGCTATATTTTCCAAAATTTGCAGTGATTTTCTATTTCTGTATGCATCTCGTTTGATATATTTCCTTTTAAGAGGCGACATTTGGTTTGGTAGATGAGGAATAATGTGATCATTTATATTTTCAATGAGTTCGTTGCTTTCGATGTTTGCATTACGGCTGGTACAAGTTCGAAGTTCATTCAATTCTTCGCTAATTTCATCGCTGGGCGTTGTTGGTAAATAATTTGAGACTTCATTCTGCTCCACGTTGGATTCATTACGACTGCGCGCTTTTCTCAGTGTATTCCGGCAAGTTTCGCAAATACGGCTACAATGAATGTTGGCGACAGCTGGAAAATATTCAATTATATTTGCAGCCTCGTTTTCACTTGTATTTTTATGCATCTGTACTTATTGTTGGAATTCATATTCAGTCAAATTTTTAAAATATACGCGTAAAAATTGTAATGGGATATCTTGCCTTCTCGAAACTGTTTATAATTATGAATTTCGGTACGTTCATCAGGGGCATTTATATAGCAATTTTTAAGGCAAGCAAGAACTTTTTGGGGTTAAAACATATTCATAATTTTCCTGGGACAATGTTTATTTATTTTACCTGTAAATATAAAATATAAGGGCAGTTACTAGAAGTGACACTACTTAAAAAATTATATAAAAAAAACTAAACAAGAACCCATTTTTTGATATGGTATAGGTGAAGAACAAACCTTTCTAAAAAGTAATACACTGTAACAAAAACCCTTGATCTTTTTGGTTTTTTCGTTAGTTAAAATTTTTTTTGTTATAAAATTTTTTACAGTGTATTTTTTTTTTTTAACGTGTCATAAAGCCCGTTAAAATATCTTTTTAATGATACCAAGATCATGGAAATTGGTTTAGCCGATTCTGAGTTATTGTAGTTTAAATTAAGCTCTTTTCGACCATTTTCGCGTTTTTTCGAAAACTTTCCCACTGTGCCACGCCCAAAAAATCACAAAACAGTCATTTCTAAAAATGAGAGTTTGTTTGTATTGATCAAATTTAGCTATGAACAAAATTTCATCGATATCTGAAGTGGTCGGGTTCAAAATTTCAGATTTATCTCGATTTTTAAATGAAATTCATCATATGTGACTCGCTCCACGAAAAGGGACCTCTGCGCCGAAAAGAAGTTATTGAGAAAAACGCGTTTAAAAAGCGCTTCGTTTTTCCGTGTTTGGCGCATGGTTATGCAACTCTTCCTTCTTCCTGTTCCTTCAACCTGATCATCTGGCGATGTATTTCGACTCTCTGGTACTTTGTACGATGTTCACTATATATTTCTAACAGTTAAAAACCCGTTTTTGCTAATTTTGTTCTCAAAATTACTAGAGCTGTTTTATTCCTTATCAAATTATCAATGTTTTGGATTTAAGCCGATAGCATTGAATCTATTATTTATTATTATTTAATTTATCTTTTATTAAATTAATTTCAGGTTAAAATAAATCTAAATAATAAATCTAATAAACTCCCTAAGAAAACAGCTGCAGTTGATAAAGCTCAAGCTGATGTGAAACAAAGACGGAGATAAACAATCTATAAAGAAAGGTGCTACAATGGTGAATAAATCGGGGATGAAAATAACAAAAACAAGTAAAAGTGTTAATTTCGGCTGTGCCGAATCTTTGATACCCTCCACCTTAGTGTTAACCAAATATTAAATTTTAAAAAGGACCTTTTTTAAGAAAATGTACTTTTTTAAAAAAAATAAAAATAAGTTAGTTGTTCACAAAAGCAATTACTTGTTCACAAATGCTCACAAACGCAGGATGCTCACAAATGCTCACAATGCTCACAAATGCATTGCTCACAATGCTCACATTGAAAATGTACTTAAGAAAATGTACATTGAAATGTACTTTGAAATGTACTTTGAAATGTTCTTAATGAACTTTATGTACTTTGAAATGTACTTAAGAAGAAATGTACTTAAGAAATGTACTTAAAAATAAATGTACTTAAGAAATATACTTAAGAAAGAAATGTACTTAAGAAATGTACTTAAGAAATGTACTTAATGAAATGTACTTAAGAAATGTACTTAATGTACTGAATGTACTTTGAAATGTACTTTGAAATGTACTTAATAAATTTACTTTTTTTTAAGAAAATGTATTTTTTTAAAAACAATAAAAATAAGTTACTTGTTCACAAGTAAAATAAAAAAGTATTTTTTAAAAATAAAAAAGCATTTTTTGAAGAACTGTTAAAAAAAAAAAGCATTTTTTAAAAATAAAAAATCATTTTTTGAAGAACTGTAAAAAAAAAAACAAGCTGGGACGAGAGTTGAACCAACAACAATCAGAGTCCAACACGCAGCCCTTCACCCATCAAGCTGGAAAAAGATTTTTTTTTTAAAAATAAAAAGGAATTTTTTAAGAACTATTAAAAAAAAAAAAAAATCAAGCTGGGACGAGAGTTGAACCAACAACCCTCAGACTCCAAAGGGCAGCCTTTTACCCATCAGGCCACAGCGACCTTAAGTGAAGTGTGACAAAATTCATATAAATGTATGAACACATGAAATACATCTAAACATTCTAAAGTACTTACCTATTAGAAAGAACAACAAGGAATTGTTTAGTATAAAACTACAAAAATTAATGTGAAAATTCTATGAGTTTTTTTACGATTCCAACCATAAAATTGTTTCCAATGGACCAATTTCGCTGATTTTCAATACCAAACTGCTCAGGAATACGTGGAACATTCTGGCCAAAAACCAAACCGCGTTATCGCCGATTGAAGTCGTGAGAATGTTTTCAACAGACGGACAGACGGACATGGCTATATCGACTCCGGTTGTTATAAGGATCAAGAATATATTTACTTTATGGGGTCGCAAAGCCTTATTTCTATATGTTACAATCAGAATGACAAACTGATATATACCCTCTATCACTTACAGTGGAGGGTATAAAAAGAAACTGGAAGAACTTCCTAAAAAAAAAATCAGACAAAGGTGAAATGCAGCAAAATACAGAAGAACCACCAAAAAAGCGTGTTAGGAGTAAAAAAGAGTAAAATTTTGATATTTTTTTAATTTTGTACCTTTGATATTGAACTTTTTTTAAATATCAAATATTATATATATTATCTGTTTATATCAGATTTTTCAATTTTTTCATTAATTATGTTCATCTTTACAGGTGATTTGTAAAAAAACTAAAAGACATAGAACCTTGCGGTTTGCGGCATTTGCGGCATCCTCTAAGAATCACTCAAAAAGTAAAGAAAAATTTTTTCGGCGCAGAGGTCCCTTTTCGTGGAGCAGGTCACATATATAGCAACCTCGTATTAAACTAGAAAGCGCACAGCTCACGATTTGTGAGAAGCTCTCTCCAATTCCTTCATGGGATGTAATGGGAAACCGTTTATTTATCAATTTTAATGTTTACTTCAGTTAATGGGCGAGAATTTCACGGACATTCTGGTACCTCCCATACAAAACTGGGTGTTCGTCCGGGTTGTCAAACACTTCTGGTTGTTCGGCACGAGAAGTCCCGCAAAACCGAACCAATCTTTTGTTTGTAACCCTTCTCATCAACGCCTTAGCGTTGGTTTGTTGCCTTAAAAACACATTACCGTTGTCTAGTGGCTTAGCATGTTATTTTTGCACAAACGTAGTTACCATCAATCAATTCCTGTCAACCACACACTGCACACTCGGACAGATTGAAAAAATGACCGGCCAAAATTCCAAAAATCGGAGCAATAATCCAGATAAAATAAGTTACTTAAACAGTGGCCAATTAACCACTGAGGTCGAAAATTAACTGTTTTGAAGGTTCCATGTACGTTGTTGATCAGGCAAGGGGCCCAAAGTTGAGTATTGTTTCAACACATGCATGCAGGCTAATTTTGGGTTATTTTTAGTAGATGTGTGTTATATGAAGGTTATGTTTCTGGTTGTTTTAAACTCTTTTTATTGATTTTGTGTTATAAGAGCTACGAAAATGTATATTATGTTAATTTAATTTACTTAAGGTTTCTAGTTCAATTGCAATGAAATTAGTTGACTAAAAATATTACATTTTTTAATCTTTTGCGGACCGCCAAAAATTAGCACCAACTAGGAACAGCGCGCGATTTTCACTTCTGAATACTTTGGACCCTAACCGAAGTCACTGATTTTATTTCGTTACCCTTTACTACCATTTGCTGAAGAACAATTTTTTTTTAAACTTTGCTCTAGTTTGTGATTTCAAATTTAAATATAAATTACTTGTGTAAGAATTGATTTTTTTCAGTGTAAATTCAAATACATTACTGTGTCGGAATTTAGGTCTGGCAATACCATAAAATGTCAAACTAAAATTTCGAAATTTCAAACTAAAATTTTGAAAGTTCCTAGGACGACGATGATGAAAATGTCGAACGTAACGATAAAGATTTTTTTAAACCAAGTTTTTTTTTGTGGTCCCAAACAAATCTTGTATGGTTACGAAACAAACTTCTCAAACTTTTTATTTATTTTATAATTCCTAATAAATTTGGTAGAAATGTTTAACTTTTCAATCTTTTTATTTATTTTATAATTCCTAATAAATTTGGTAGAAAAGTTTTAAACGTTAAACGAAATTTTATGTGAAAAGGTAAAATTACACATGCTCTTCTAGGTTAGTTGTCGAAATGCTGATCGAAAAATGTTTGCCAAAAATGAAATCGGGCCATCCAAAAACCAATGAAACAATACCCATATCGTTTTTTTTACATTTAACCCCCCCACTATAACTCCAGCCCCCTCCAACCAATGGAAAAAGCAATGCCAGAAATGAGCTCAGCACCCTCGAAAACCTGCCGACTAATGAGTTTGACACGACTAAAACCAAAAGCAACGACGTTATTAATTTTGTCCGGTCATTTTTTCAATCTGTCCCAGTGTGCACTGGTAAGTAGAATTTTACCTCCTCTCTGGTTGACATTTTGTTTACTATCAACTGCAGATTTTTTTTGAGCGAATTAGCTTTTATTCTTTTCAAACAAGTTCCTATTTCATAACATTGATTTGAAATCGAACAAAATTTAAGTTCTGAAAAATTGCAAACATTTCATCAGCATTTACTTCTTTTTACCCATAAGCGGAATCAGTTGGAAGGTTAATAACTTTGTTGTAGAATTGAATCTAGCAATTAAATTATCATTAAAACGTATAATTAGTCAGTAATATAATTAAAATATATTTAATTTACAAATAAATTAAGACTATGGAAAAAACACAAACAGAAATCTATATTTCGTAAACGTAAAACAACAATAAATCTTCCAAACATATGTTATAAATCTCATTAGAAAACAAATATCTAGTGACTTGGCTGCCAGTCATTTTAATCGAATTTCAAAAATACAAATGAAACGGAACTGAAACCGATGAGAAAATGACATTTAGTAAAATAAACAAAAACAAAAAATAAACAAACAAAATTATTTAAAAAGCAAATAGAGAGGAAGAGACGGATATCTGGGCGATTTGTGTAAACAAACATTTTATTTTGTATTGTGTATTATTTGGACGACATCATTCTGTGTTTTTCGTTTGTTTCAAAAACAAACACAGCCGCGGCTTCAGCCAGCAAATGAAATGTGCAACATATTTTGCAACTCACGCAACGTGAACGTAAAGTGCACAGTGATGTTAGTTGTTCGATATGATAAGCAATGACACAAACATTATTTTTCATTCTACTTGGCAAACTTGTTCAAAAGTAAGGTATGAATTCAAAATGCACCTGACGTTATCCCCACCTGTGTAATTTTTTGGACCCGTTACATCCCTTTGATCTTAAATCATTTTTTGACTGCTTATAGGGGTTTAATCGTACTCCTCAAATCCTTATCCCTCGTGAGTCATGATTTTTAGCTATAGTTAGCTTGGCTGTATCACTCTCAAAGCAAGCACATGTAGGGCAGACATCTTGTCATAGGTCAAACATAAATCTTTATTGTAATCTTTATTGTACATCTTGTAATCATTCTGTCTTAAAGAGTCATTCTTTTATTTATATTTTAAAAATTATTTCTGTCAAATGTATCATCGGCTAATATGTTCTATGCTGGAGTTCCAATTTTCGCATGACGAGTTCGAGCATTTCAAGTGGTATTTGGCGGATGACATGAATAATGTTGTGTGGCCGTAGAACGGTCTTGTTAGAACCAAACGTTGTCGAAATCACCATATTCTCCTGGAATTTTACACCAGTTTCATAGGGAATTTTGAGAAACCATCACCATGCAAGGTGACAGTCGCGATGCGTCATAGAAAAAACGTAAGGTGTTTCGACTAGGTATCGAACCCACATCTCATGTACAAGAGTCACACACCATTGAAGTGCGAATGGGCGGGATAAAAAGCCTAGAGAACAACAGCTCGTACTTTTTACGATTTTGCTGGAAAAAACGTAAGGTGTTTCGACTAGGTATCGAACCCACGTCTCATGTACAAGAGTCACACACCATTGAAGTGCGAATGGGCGGGATAAAAAGCCTAGAGAACAACAGCTCGTACTTTTTACGATTTTGCTGGAAAAAACGTAAGGTGTTTCGACTAGGTATCGAACCCACGTCTCATGTACAAGAGTCACACACCATTGAAGTGCGAATGGGCGGGATAAAAGCCTAGAGAACAACAGCTCGTACTTTTTACGATTTTGCTGGAAAAAACGTAAGGTGTTTCGACTAGGTATCGAACCCACGTCTCATGTACAAGAGTCACACACCATTGAAGTGCGAATGGGCGGGATAAAAAGCCTAGGGAACAACAGCTCGTACTTTTTACGACTGTGCTGGAAAAATCGTAAGGTGTTCCGACTAGGTATCGAACCCACGTCTCATGTACAAGAGTCACACACCATTCAAGTACGAATGGGCGGGATAAAAAGCTTAGAGAACAACAGCTCGTACTTTTTACGATTTTGCTGGAAATATTTTCCTTAAGCATGGTGCAAGATATCTAGGGGTGATTCACGGAAGAAGGCTTAGTTTCAAGTGAAAACCTATGCATAGGATCAGTAAAGTCCTAGTGACTCTCTATTCGTGTTCACATATTCGAGATTAGTTCGTTGGAAATACACAGCTGTTGTGTGATAGATAATGCTCTACGGCATTGTTTTTGGTGACCGATTCTGGTAATTTCCAGAGAATGGCAATAGTGTTTGTCATACCAATTAGCACTAGGTTTGGGTGTAACGTCGGAAATTCTCCGTAGGAATTCATCGCAATCGGTTCCTAGTCCATATGGTCATGGGTTGGTTTTGAGAGATCTGCGGCTATCCACAGTAAAATTCCACTACACGACAACCACTTCAACCGACAGACATACAAGACAGCTAGGGCTGGCAAGGACGCATACCAGGTCAGAGAAGCATTTAGGTTTCTATACCGATGGCTCCAAACTATTGCCACCTAGGGTTTGGAGTCTGTTCTGAAGAGCCGAAGTGACTAGGTCTTGCAAAAAGGGCTACCAGAACATTGTAGTGTTTTTCAGGGAGAAGTCATGGCAATCGGAGAAGTTGCAGTTTGGCTGGTGCGAAACGTCACCACCGCCTGGGGTATCAGTATCTACTGTGACAGCCAGGATGCTGTAAAGTATCAGCAATCTGTATTCCAGAAATCAATAACTGTCCTCAACTGCCGCGCATCTCTAAATATGATGGCCAAGCAGTTCGATGTTCACCTTATATGGATACAGAAATATTCCTGGGAATCATAGAGAGGATGACCTGGCGGAATTAGGGACTACTTTACCTGCTCCATTAGATATGGAGCATGTGGCTATGTCTCCTCTGAGTACAATACACAGAAGCTCTCAGGCATACGATTGATTGATGATCTGGAGGTACAAAATGCTCTGGAGGCACAAAATTCAAGTTATGAGCAGAATTATATGCTAATCTTGATATTAATTCCTGGACAAAAAGCTCAATGCTAGTAGCTATGACCACTGGACACCGTTTAATAGGGAGGCACGCGTCTAGACTTGGAATCTCAGCTCCTGATTACTGCAGAAGCTGTAGTTATGAAGAGGAGGACGAAATCGTCGAATATCTCATATGCTACTATCCGGACTGTTGTAGAAATAGGAGGAAATATCTAGGATCTTACTTCATGTTGAATTTAACAGACATTCAGGAAGTTAATCTAAATGATCTTAGGCTTATTCTGCAGATTACTAATTGGTTCAACTGGGATCAATATACGTCCCGTCTTCCGCCATATCCTGGAATATGGGGATGGGGTATCATATGACTTGAACGCCATACAACCATACAAGGTCAACTTACAGGTTCAACGATGGGGACGGAATATGACGTGCCGTGGTATCGCAACGATTCTGATTGCACTAAGTGCGCCAGTAGTGACAGCCACTTTTACAAAACCTAACATAACCATTGTACTAACATTATAGGTTACTAATCATAGGGTAAATAAAGAACTGTCCTATCTTCTCTTTGAGATTGCGGCGATATATCTTCAAAATCTGTATACCATCGAGCCTAAGGAGAACATTCCCTGACTAAAAGAAAATTGTGATTCAAATTTCTCTGATGGGATTTGATGTGGACACATGAAGCAAATGTTTAAAATCTATAGAAAAAGGATATATTCGTCGTTTATTGAAAGCAGTCTATCTTTCAAATCACTTTCTCCCCCTAAGATGGGTACTGAGATGGATAATTTGTAATCCCACAATTTATCTAAAATGCTAATCACTTATCTGTTTGACACCTACACTTTAAATTTATGGACGTCCGTACTTGTATGATCAACAAATGAATTTTACTGTAGTTTTTTTTTTTTAAATTTTGTGATTTTCAAAAATTTTTAATCAAAAATTAAAATTTATCTCTTTTGATTATTTCGCCCACAGGGGTAGATATAATTATTCCTCTGAGCAAAAGGACGGTTCTCAGTCATAAAACTTTTAAGAAATTATATTGATATTTAACAAAAAAAATCAATGAGTGTACGCACTCACGGGCGATGTGTCAACATCTTTTTGTTACACGGTATCTGTTCGATTTCTATGAACATATTAGTAAATATGACATTGGAAAAAAATAATAGTTTTTGTGCTGAAGTCTCCTTTGCTATTGCACTTTCTGTATTCTTACATTTCTTTTAACGTTTAATGTAATATTGTTAAAATACAACTGAATAAAAAGAAATATTTAGCTCACTGAAATAATTGTTTTTGTTTTGTGATAAACAGAGCGGCGACAAAAAGTAATGAATAGTATAGAGAACTTATTGCACTCTTTTTCGGCTCTCATGTACAGAGTCTGAGTAAAAGAGCATAAACGAGTCTTATTCTCTTTATAGAATATTTAAATTTAAATGCATCATTTCGACAAAGTTATTACATAAAACAATACAAAAAGTATAAACGTTTCAAAAGGCATCAATGTTTCACATCAAAATTGTGAATGGACCAAATTATGAAAAAAAGAACAATATGTTTTGAGTCATTCGCCAGATGTCGCCAGTGCTTTTGAGTTATACAATACGTTCCATGAGTTCTCTATACTATTCAATACCCTTTGGCGACGACGACCTGCTTATTTGTTCGCAGCCGCTACATCAATACCATCATACTTATTTTCAGGAAGAGACTATTGTTATACAGCAGCCACGTATGTGATGCTAACGCTGTGTATTGTTTGCAAGTGTTCACTTTGGTAGATTGCCCTACCCGTGCGTATAGATGTTAATGCGTCAAAAAACGACTTCATTGCCACTGTAATTCACTCATCATCGCAGCGCACACACTCCAATTGAATGCAATAAACACGACACGACAACTCTCGCAACGTGTCACTTTGATGGAATGGAAAATAAAGGCATCGTTTTGGGATGAAAGACATCCATCCTCCCATGTTGTTCCGGAGTGTCAGAGAAATTGCATAGCTGTTGTGTTTGGCTGAGTTGTTGGGTGTTTGTTCGTGCGGTACTCGTATGCGTGTTGCATTGGGTCCAAATGGGTGACCTCACTCATTAGCTTCTGTCATTCATATACTCGTTCAAATCAACTAATTGTTTATTTAGTTTAAAATGTTTTTGCTTCGTTTTTCCACCGTTTTTGCTCTTCCTACTTTGTATACGTATATTTAAAAATAAACTAAATAGACTCAGGGGAGTAATAAAGTTACGAAGCAAAGCAAAAAAAAATGGAAAGTTAGTCGTCAGCTGTAGGCTTTTAGAAGGTGTATGGGGTGGAACTAATGAGGTTTGAGGGGAAGGTGAGCTGAGCATACAGTGTTGGGGTTTCATGTTGGCATTCATTCATTTTTCGTAAGAATTTTAGGAAATTTTATTCGATTTTGGTTGATGTTCGTTCGTATTTGGGACAAGTGCTTTTATATGTCAAAATCTCTCGCATTTGCTCTTACCAATAATATGTTCGCTTCATTTTCAGTTGCAGTTATGTAGTCCATGGTTGGTTTGTTTATCCGTACTCCGGATAATTTTGTTTATTTTATGTCACTCATTTTGTCGTGGAGTGTATTTATGGTGAAAGTATGTAAATGTCTTGAAAAATTGACATTAAACATTTGTAAAAAGTCAAAATAATTAAAGTTGTATATTGAATGACATTTTCGAAGCAGCAGTTTTTGATATAATTTCATTTAAATTGAACATTCAATATGGGGACAGAAGAATAAGCAAACATTTCGGATATGTTAGATAATCTATGGTTATTCGGATGGAATATCTACTATATGGACACAGGTTGACAAAAAACAGGCGAATGGGTTAAAGAGGGTTTGAGAGGTATTTTAGTAATTGTAGGAAAGGCGGCGCTCACCTCGTATAGTGACGGCGACAATATCCAGTATTTAGCCGTGAAAAAGCTTCTCAAAATACTGTTCGGAACCGGGGTAAAACTGCAGGTCCCAATCAGTGAGTCTAAAACTAGAAAGCGCACAGCTCACTGGTTGTGACAAGCTTTCACCAATTCCTTCAAGGGATGTAATGGAAATCCAGAAACGAAAGTGTTTGAAAATTGGAGCCAACGGTATGTTCCTAACGTTGGTTGGAAGTACCGTAATTAGGAGAGTGACGCCACCTGTGGTCTACCTGTTCCCGATATTAGGCTGTTTATCACAATAATGGTTCTACTCAAAATGAACTCCATGTGTAGCGTGTCTTCGAATAATTTGCTGCCGGGTTTACTGACTATATTTCAACGATGCGTCACTTAGGCCTCAGGTATAAGCATGCCCTCGGCTAAGTTCTTGCCGTGCTTGTGGGTACTATGGAACGGTCGACCATTTTTAAGAAAGTTTTAAATAACCATATGAACAGCAACATCAAACGCTAACGCTAACGCCATCAGGCTTACAACCATATGACGAATGGCAATAAAGTGAAATCGACTACTCCGGGATGGAATTACCGACCAATAGTCGTAAAATGAAGTTTTAGTTGAAACACAGAAATAATCGACGTACACCATCTAGAGTTCCAGTTCTGCTCAAATCTAGGCTCAAATACTGTCTTTTAATATTATTTGGATGCAAATATAAGGTGTTGGTAGCTTGCCGCAAATATAGAATACTTGTGTGCAAACACATTGTCTTTCCTATTCAATATTATATGTTGGAGACACAATGATTAATATGTTATAATATATGTTCTTTTTTTAACCAAATATGTTTTGTTTCTTGAAAACTGTTATAAACCACAACGTGACAGACAACAAAGAAACAAAAAAAGCAGCAGATATTCAATCCATTGAAAAGAATGCCTTCAAACATATATATGGTTCCTGCATAATATTACAGTAGCCGCTTTTCCAGCCCTTGGGTAGGGAATTTGACAAAATACATACGGTCGCACATTTATCCGCCGCAATGTAAGTGGCCTATTTAATCGGAACAACCGGATGTAGGGTATTTAGGTAAGAGCTCAAGGAGTCGCAGAGGGCTTGTAGATGAATACATTTTTGGAAATAGAACGGCAACGGTCTCCTCGCTTAAAGACGACGATGCAATCGAGAAATTAGAAATTACAAAATTTTTTTCAAAATACCGACTGGAATCGGTGTAAAACTGTAGATCCCAATGAAAAAAATCGGTTTCCCATTACATTACATTATATGTAGGAATTGGGGTGAGCATCTCACAACCAGTGACCTGTGCGCTTTCCATTTTTATACTCACTGGTTGGGGTCTACAGTTTTGGCTAAATACTCGATAGTGTCGCCGTCACTATGCGAGGTGACCGCCGCTGAAAGAAATTTAAGGTCGTCAGAGCAGGGATTGAACCGAGGATCTCATGTACAAGAGCCGCGAATATTAGCCATTTCACCACCGACGGCCCATCCCAATGATATCCCAATGAGTGTGTGTAAAACTATAAAGTACAGACCTCACTAATTGTGAGATGTTCTCCATAGTTCCATTGCAGGATGTAATGGGAAACTGTTCATTTATTTAATTTATGGCAAGTGTGAAATCCACTCGCGGCCAAGAGGTCAAGCCTGCACCCCGTCATCCACCAGCGATATTTAGGAATCACATACGCCTAATGAAGGTTAGAAACCTTGACCTTCCATCTATCATTTAGAAGTTGGAGAGTACGGAAGACTCTCGGGGAAGGACATGTTGGATATCAGCAATATATCGTTTGCGTTTGTCAGATTAACTAAACAATTGAGAAGCCTAGGCTGACACTGATACACCGGAGTTGGATTGTGTCAAAGATAGGGACGTGTATGTGACTGTCCCTATGGAGCTGATAGCCAAGGTTGACACCGAGTCCGCGGAGGTTATACAAGAATTGGATGGTGTGGAAGACAGTGACATGGGTGTGGGTGTTCTTGTGGACCAGTTAGCCTAGCCGAGGCTACATCCGACTTGGACGGTGTCGAAGCAATGACATAGATTTGAGAGTCTCTATGGACCAGAAATTTGAGCCTCCCACCCAACCCACTAAAAGAGCACCGGAGTTGGATTGTGTCGAAGAAAGAAAACAGTGAAAAGTGACGATGTGACGGCTCTTGTGGACCAGTTCGCCAAGCCTGACACCGAACTTGCCGAGATTAGACCCAAATTGGACGGTGTCTAAACAATGACATATATATGAGAGTATCTATGGACCAGAATTTTGAGCCTCCCACAGCGCCCACTAAAAGAACGCAGGAATGTTAAATGTGTCGAAAATAGGGACATGTATATGACTGTCTTTGTATATCAGATAGCCAAGCCTGACACGGAAACCGTGGAGGTTGTACCCGAATTAGATGGTGGGGAAGAAAGTATGGTGGATGTTATGGGTTCTATGACCCAGTTAGCCACCCCTGATGCAGAACCCGCCTAGGCTATACCCGAATTAGACTACGACGAAGACAATGTCCTACATACGAGAGTTCCTATGGACCAGAAATTTGAGCCTGACATCGAACCCAACAAAAGAACACCTTGCCGCAAATATAGCATACTTATGTCCAAACACATTGTGTTTCCTATTGAGTATAACATGTTTGAGACACAATGATTAATAGGTTATACTATACGTATTTGTGATTTCAACGTGGCGTTGTTTGTTGAAAACTGCTGAAAACAAAAACAAAAGGCAGCAGATCTTCAATTCACGATACCAGTGCTTGCAAGCATGCACATGGTTCCTGCAATATGTTGCTGGGGCCGATATTTTTCAGTGTGTTTGCATAGTGCATGAAGCGTAGTGCATGTCGCATAATTTCAAGAATCAGATAGCTACATAGAGGATACCTGCGACAAGCCGAACAACATAGTAGATGAGATAAACTTCTAACTTTGTAAAACCCCGTCCGCCGTACGTCTCCTCCATATTCGAAACTATAGTGCCGATGTTGGCTTCATTCAACAGGTTTGCATTTTGCAGGCATAATTTAGATGTAGGTACGTTGGAAAATTAATAATGAAGAATATACTAACACATCGGATTTGCTGTAACATATGACCGCCATTGTTCGCATGAGAAACCAAGAAACCGACGACAAATCGATTTAGACTTAAGGCTCATTGATTTCATCTACTTACTTACTTTGATGCCCTCAAACAGCCCAAGGCCTTACAACATGAGGATAAAATATTTCTCCAATCTGCTTGATCTTCGGCTTTTCTCCTCCAGTTGGTAACTCGAAGCTCTCGCAGGCAATATTCCACCTGAACTTTCCAGCGAAGTCTTGGTCGTCATATTTTTCGATGAACTTCGAGTCAGTTTTCCAATACCTTTCGCACTGTTTCATTCTGATCCATTCAACTGACAAGGCCTGGCCAGCGTAAATGCGCTATTTTCGTTCGCATAACTAATGTCGATGTCGGTATACAAAATGTACAGCTCGTGGTTCATCCATCGTTGATTGTTTCTATTATATGACCATATATTTTTCGGAGCATTTGTCTGTCGAAGATTCCCAGAGATGTTTCATCAGCATGCGATGTAGCCCACGATTCTGCGCCATAAAGCAAGACAGGTTGTATGTGAGTTTAATATAGTTGGATCTATGTTCCTCGAGAGAGGGACTTGGCACTGAAGAGGGTGCTTAGCCGGCAATAGTACATGTTCCCAAGCACATTTCTCCGTTAAATTTCCGTTTACCGATTTCTGTTTCGTTAGATTTTCCTGACTTTATTGCTTCAGTTCACTGCAGATCCGAGATAAATAAATTCGCTCATTACCTCGAAATTATAACGGTTATCAACGTTCACCCTTTCATCCAATCGGGTGGATGTTCTGCTTGTCGAAACCATTAATTTTGTCTTGTTCTGATTTTATCTAATACGGTGTAAAAATGTGTATTAGCCGAAAAAAAACGGTCAACAAATTATTCTTTTCGAATATTTTGACTTTTGTTGGAAATGCAAAACTTGGAGTCAGCGTCAGAGTCCGACTCCAACTCCACTTCCACACCGCTGGTATAAACAAATGTCAAAAACGGAAACAATTTTCAATATTCAAAAAATCGACTCAACAACACCGGGCTGCTTATTTACTATTCCCATGTGTTATTATTCCACTTTCCCATTATTCCATATACCAACCTCGTACAACAACACAAATCACAAGCACTTGTACAATGTTGCTCAGCACGTCAGCAATAACAACACGGCCAACACTATATGGTGATGGCAACAACTTGCATGTTGTTGCTGCTACATGCTTTCGTACATCATTTTCTGGCAATACGATGAGTAAAATCACACAAGTTGCATACCAATGCGTTTTCACTGTTTTCTTGTTTGCGCTTTATTATTGTTGTTGTTGTTCGTATTGTTGGCGGTAGTGTTGCAACGTTTTGCCCTTTTCAGAATTCCCAGAATTCTTTGTATACATTTTGCATAAAACACAAAAGTTGCCACTGCAACAACAGCAACAGCAATACAATAAACGCTGGGCAAAACAAACAATCAATATCATCACACAAATCAAAGCCTCAAAAGTTGAGTTGAGACACTCACGTCGTGCTGCACAACAATACACATCTTCAAGTGAATTCAAAAGAAAAATATAAAAAATGTTTTGGCTTAAAACAAAAGGTATCGAAAACATTTTGTTTCAATCGAAAAATCACACCATCATCGCTTAAAGTCGTACGAGTACAAAACAACCGAAAAGGTGTGAAAAAGATTCACAACTAGAGATATATTTTTTGGTTTGGCGGAAAGAAAATGAAAACATTTACAAGACGCAAAAATGCCAAAGAATTTTAATTAACGAATTTTGTACATTATTTTGTTGGAATTTAGAAAGAGCCAAGACAAATTATATGCGTGATTGAAATAAAAATGAAATTCAAATATGTAACATGCGTGCATGGTATGGGGAGAAAGTTACATTATAATAAATCACAAGGTGTGTAATTTAGCAACACACTATAGAGTAGAATAATCAAATTGGGATTCAAATAAGTAATTTCGCAAATAATCATACATAATTTGAAAATCAAATAATTTGAAATCAAAGTTTGATATTACCAATGTGCATAATGATACTTATGGCAGAAAGATACCACAGTCACATTTTCCGCAAACAACACATTTGCCACTGCTTCTAAATCAAGCAAGCCAACCAGACCTGAAGCCCGCTTGCTTCCTCCGAACAATTTGCTTCAATACCAACGAAATTAGCAGCAATTTATGGGTCACCATTGCTTTACCTCTTGCATTAACCCTGCTGTTAGATTAGAAAAAACTTACGAATCTTAGATTGAGGGACCATTTGGTCCATACTGCAATTTTCATCCAAAATAATAATTTTATCTTATTCTTTGTAACTATTTTGGTTCAAAAATTTCTAAAGCAAGTATTTGACATATCAAAAACATCCGCTAACATATCAAAAACATCTTCTAAATATTTGACATGAATTTACATTCGCTTGGTAATGAAAAAACTTACGAATCTTAGATTGAGGGACCATTTGGTCCATACTGGAATTTTCATCCAAAATAATAATTTTATCTTATCCTTTGTAACTATTTTGGTTCAATAATTTCTAAAGCAAGTATTTGACATATCAAAAACATCTTCTAAATATTTGACATGAATTTACATTCGCTTGGTAATGAAAAAATGTACTATTGACCAAATGGTCCTCTAATCTAAGATTCGTCATTTTGTATTTTTCTCAGTCCTGAATAAAGTTAGAAACTTTAATTTTCGCACATAACATTGTTTTATTAAAAGACCCCATTAGCAGAAAAATTTAGTCAGTAAATATCACCGTTCCAAAGTTACCAGGGAAAACAGAAAAAATTTGGACCAAATGGTCCTAATCTAACAGCAGGGTTAAGCAATGTAGTATGACTCTAAATCTAGCACATCGTTAGCCAACCCTTTTTCGGGATAGTGATAAACACTTCCTCTTTCCGTTCTATATGCATTTTGTTTTATATCCATGCACTTTTCGGGAGTGGCGTAAATATATCAGCTACACGCTGAAAAACGGCCTCTGTAACGTATTCTCCCAAACATATTCTGCAGGAACTATGTACATGTTTTGAATACACTTCAAACATTCATATGTTTGCAAGTTCCAAACCCAGGTGTATTTAAGTGCAAACATTATCATGTCTACTGACAAATATGTATACTTTTACGGGGAATCATATGCGTGCTTCATCCCAAACATCCATATACTATCGTGGAAAAATTCGCGTGTTTACCCCAAACCTCCATATACTTACGTAGAAAGATATGCGTATTTTCTCCCAAACATATTAATATTTAGAAACGAATTATTCTTTCTTTCTTTATTTATTATACTTAATTTTATAAATGATTAATACAAAAACTTAAAATATTTAAAATTATCCTTTTTACATTTACTTACTTACTGCTCTTTTGCTTCTCCTTTCTTTGTTGTCTCTAACGTTTCTGGTTACAGAAGGTTTCAACTATGCCTTGGTTATCACAATGCGTTGGTACACACACAATATACTTACATATATACAAATCTAGTTCTTGCAAGACAAGCGTGTATTAATTACGTGTGTGTTTTTTTAATTATATTTCACAAATGGTCCGCCATTCCGATTTTGTCAGTAGGTGCTCGAGCAGAAAAAGGGATTCACGTTGTTGCCCTTTCCAGTTTCTTTCCTCAAAATCGTTTCTCACTTTGGAAGCACACACAAATATATGCGAAATACATACACAAAAACCAAAGCAACATCACAAACCGTTTAACCGGCCGAGCGTTTATTTATTTTTTTTTTCACTGAACAAGCGCTTTTGATATCATCTGTCCGATGAACCGTTTACGACTGAGTACATGAAATTGAAACACAATATATCAGCCAAAATATGAAACACTGACTTCATCTGCAATGTATACGCACATTCAGGAATATTTATGAATCACTCACTGAGAGAATAATGCAAAACTAGACATACTTACAATATATACACACTCTTTCGCCATCTTTTATTCTCTTGCTCTCCAGCGAGCATAAACAGTGCAACAAACACGGTTGTATTTATATCACAAACACAGATATTTTTGTGTCGCAAACACATATGTTATAACATATTAATCATTGTGTCTCAAACATGTAATGTTGAATAGCAAACACAATGCGTTTGGGCACAAGTATATTATATTTGCGACAAGCTCCAAACACATATAACTTGTTTCCAAACAACAACAAATTACAGATTTTTCAGCGTGTATACTTGATGATCTGGTGATGTTATCTGCGTAGAATCACTATCTTTTAGAGATCCAATACTTCTTATGGTGTTGCCGGTCAGATTTTTAATGTGTTAACATCTATGGGGCAATCTATCAACGTGAACACATGCAAACAACACACAGCGTTAGAATCGCATACGTGGTTATTGTACAATAATAGTCTCGGTCTGAAAAAAAGTATGATGGTATTGATGTAGCGCCAGCGAACAAACAAGCAGGTCTTCGTCGCCAAAGGGTATTGAATAGTATAGTATAGAATAGAGATATTGATGCCTTTTGAAACATTTATGCTTTTTGTATTGTTTTATGTAATAACATTGTCGAAATGGTGCACTTATATTGTAATATTCTATAAAGAGAATAAGTCTCGTTTATGCTCTTTTACTCCGACTCTCTACATGAGAGCGGAAAAGAGTGCCAATAAGTTATCTATACTATTCATGGTAGAAATACCATGGTAGATGCAATACGACATCAAATACAACCAACCAAAACAACAGGCATTTTGTTTTTGCTCAGTGCCTGTATTGGGTCAACTCAGCTGATTGAAAAATAGTGAAGATATACACAAAATTGCAAAAGTGTCATTAACAAAATGGGTGTGTTTTATTTGATATTTTGAAAGTGTTTAAGTATGAGAATTAAAACGTTTCTATGTGATTTTTACGGAGAAAACATTTCAAAAACAACAATTGTGAGCGAACGGTGGTTATATACAAACAAAAGTAAACAAACTTTGACATAAGAGAAAAACTCACTCCGGAAAAAAGTTTAAATTAGCTGGGCTAGTGCTTCTACCATTTGTTTGTACCATGATACTATTCAAAACTTTATTTCGTCGCTCTGTTTATGACAAAACAAAAACAATTATTTCAGTCAGCTAAATATTGCTTTCTTTATTTTAACAATATTACATCTAATGTTAAAGCAGATGTAAGAAAAAATAAACTACTATAGCAATAGATCCTTCAGCACGAAAACTATTCTTTTGTTTTTGCAATGTAACGAACAGGTACCGTGCAACAAAAAAGTGTTAACACAACGCTCGTGAGTTCGAACACAACATGGAGATTACTTGTATTTGCAACTACATCTCTTGGTTGCGACGTGTCGTTCAGACTGTTATGTTTATCGGAACGTACCAAGTGTCCGACACTACGTGCCGATTTCCGATATACCCAAAGCACTAATTGTCTGAGAAGAGGTTGTAGCAACCGCAAATGCGGCTGCTGCCACAGAGTTGCGGTTGGTACAACTGAATTGAGGTTGTCACGACCGAGTTTAGTTCCCACAAATGAAATTCGGTTGAAGCAAACTCGTTTTATAATGGATTCGTTTATGACAACTAAATTCTCAATGATATTCGGTCGCGGTAAACGAATTTACCGTCAAGTCGTTTGCAACGACCGAATTTGGTATCAATTTTAAAGAATTCTGTAGGTACAACCGAATTCATTGCCAACGGGTTTACCACAACATAATGTATTTCAAACCTGACATTTAAAATTATAACTATAAATATTATATTAAAATAAGCTAAGAATGTATATTTGTTGCCATCTAACGTTTTTTTTTCAACTAGTGCTTATTTCGTGAATGGTAACACTTTGCTCATGTCTGATTTGACAGATAATTAGTTATATCCTTCCGCTGAACGAATATGGTTGTGTATACGCTTGAACAACGCTGGGAAATATTGCGACATTACTTTGAAAATCATGGTAATGTTGCAGAATGTGTGAGAAAATTGGGAAAATTGGGCGTCAGCTCCGTATGTTCGTTATCTTGTGAAAACAACGAAAGAAACTGGCATCCTTATCGATAAATCAAAGCGTAAAAAGCCAAAAATAGTGCGTATACCCGAGAATATTACTGCTGTGGCAGAAAGTGTGCGTGAAGCGCCATCAACATCAATTCACCGTCGTTCTCAACAATTGAACATTTCGGAGACATCATTGACACGAATTTTGCATAAAGACCTTGGTGTGACGCCATACAAAGTCCAATTGGTTCAGGAGTTGAAACCAACTGACCGTCCAATGCGTTTTCACTTCGCTAAGTGGGCCTGCGATCGACTTACAGAAGATGCCGATTTTGCCAAAAAAATCATCTTTTCATATGAAGCTCATTTTGATTTGGCGGGTATGTAAACAAGCAAAATTGTCGCATTTGGGGCACAGAAAACCCCTACGCATACATTGAAAAGCCGATGCACCCAAAACGAGTCACTGTTTGGTGCGGCTTTTGGTCCAGAGGCATAATTGGACCATTTTCTTCGAAAATGAGCAAGGAGTGGCCGTTACAGTCAATGGCGATCGTTATCGGGCCATGTTGAACGAATGTTTGTTCACAAAAATTGAAGAGGAGGATATTGGCAACATTTGGTTTCAACAGGTCGGCGCTACGTGCCACACAGCCGAAGCTACACTCGATGTTTTGCGCCCTGTTTTTGAAGATAGCATTATCAGCCGCAGAGCTGACGTCGTTTGGCCACCTCGGATCTGCGATTTGACACCGTTGGATTATTATTTGTGGGGTGCCCTCAAAGATAAGTGTTACGCCGACAAGCCAGAGACAATTGACGCTTTAAAGAACAATATTCGTGAAACCATTGGTGAAATACAGCTGCACACAATCGATAATGTGCTTAAAAATTGGACAGATCGTGTAGGCTACTGCATGGCCAGCCGAGGCAGCAATTTGAATGAAATTATTTTCCATTATTAACCGGAAGGATTGTACTTTCAAATAAAAAAAGAAATTTGAGAAAATATTCAGAAGTTTTTTTATAGCATTTTCAAAAAAAAAAAGTTATTTGGCGGACCCTTTATTAGTTGTTTTGTGGATATTAACAAAAGTAAGAGAAAATATTGTAACTATGGTTTATGACTTAAAACGTCTTTTTGGCACAAAATGTCCAATCAAATATCAACGGTTTTGGAGTTTTTCAAGGTCGATCTTTTGAAATGTGCTGAAATCGCCTGCACATGTAAAACGGTTTAGGTGAATTGGTAGCCGCATGTATAACAAATGTGTTGCAGTAAAGAGTATCTTATATAAATGGCTTATTTTCTCCTTTTTTAAATTTTTTAATCAGGAAAATAAATCATCAGTGAATAAATAAAAAAAAAAAAAAAATTCGTTTGTGACGCTATCTAAATTCGGTTGTAACAACCTCTAGTTCCGCTCTGACAAACTCTAATGAGTTTGCGACAACCACTAATGAGGTTACGATAACCTCTAATGAGGTTGCGACAATCTGTATTGAGCGACAACCACCACTGAGGTTGCGACAACCTCCAATGAGGTTGTGTCGACCTCCAATGAGGTTGGTGTCAACCTGCAAAGAGGTTGTGTCAACCTGCAAAGAGGTTGTTTCAACCTGCAATGGGTTTCTGTTAACCTCTAATGAGGTTGTGACAACGTCTAATTTCGGTTACGGCTAATTCGGTTGTCTCAACTGTTTTTCCTGTGAGTGTAGTCTGCTTTAAACTTGCTTTTCAATGTTAGTGTCTTGGATAAGATTAGTATAGTATGCAGGCGTTCACGATTCGGAATTTGGAACTAAAATTCATTAGTAATCCAAGGTGTATATGTTACCACTAAGGAGCTCCATGGCAATTTCTTTCAGCGTTCGAAAATGCGTGTCCAGGTAGCCATGAATTAATTTCTCAAAAATACAGTTAGGAACTGAACCGCAAAACTGTAGGTCAAAATCAATGGCTATAAAACTAGAAAGCGCAAGCAAAGTTATTCGTTGCAGCAATAAAAATTTAGCTTCGAAACGAAAAATCTTGTGCGGCAGGTTTGACTGAAGCAGCAACAAAATAATCAATTATACGAATCAATTCAATGCAACAGTGTAAAGGCACTAACGAACATGTTTCATCGGTGTTACGAAGAGGTGGTTTATATCAGTGAAAATGTGGCAGATGGCGTTACTCCGTCTTGTAAAATATCACATAGTTCACATAGCCCAAGGAGGCAACTTTCGGTACTACAATACGTTTCTTCGGCGACTTCAATGTCCATGCTGATATAACTAATAATCTCTGTACCTTAGGCGATGTGCTAGCTACTTTAAATGGAAACGAACTCAAGCTTGACTACACTTTTCTAGGTAGAACCTCATAATTACTCTAGAAATGAGACAAACGAATACTGCTTCCAATTCGAGAACAGACCAGAAATTCTCTTGGTCTAAGATATACTAAATCTGCGGCCTTTACGTGAGATTTGTTAAATTCCTTTGAGACATATTTCCCCATAATATTATCTAATGTTCCGTCTACACCAGCACCCTGGTATTTGCCTAATCAACTTGTAATTATCAACATATAATGTATTAAATCTTAAACTAGAAGCAATAAAATTGATATATTTCCATCTCCGACCCAATCGAAGAAACCGCCCACTACTAAGCACATTACAATACGCAACAAGTTATTTAAACAGAATTCAAAAAAAAAATTCAAACGAAATCAAAAGATTCTATTTAAAACCATAAACTTCATTTCCTTATTATTTCCCCTGTAAATCTACTCGAAATAAAGACATCACCATCAACCGCAACGTCATTATACCAATGATGTTGATGTTGTTATTAGTATAAAGAACTCCCCGAGACGGAGACAGAGGCTATATCAAATGTTCTCGGGGTATCCACCACATCCATCTTTTAATGACGATGAAAATCATTTGTGATCAGTAGCCTTAAAAGCAGACAGAAACAGCAAAACACCAAATAAACTGATGGCAAAAAAAACCATCATGAAGCCGTTTTGTTTTGGGGGCCTTTGTTAGCAGCGGTACGTTTGGCTGCCATCAAAGAAATAAAGATCTGATTTCCTCCAACCAGCCCAGCCATCTACTGCATTGGATGTGAATCTTCTTCATCGCATATATAAAGTGCTGAAGGAAATATTGCATCGTTAGCATTAAACTGAACGCAAAGATCTTTTTAGAGAGATTTCCCCATATTTCCTTTTGGTGGTGGATTGAGAAGGAGTGATTGGTGGTGGGTTGCATTTTATCGGTGCAGGGAAATTATATTTAAAATTAGCAATGAGGCAAAATAAAAATATCAAAGATTACTCACTATAAATCCAATATAAAGAAAAAACAAGAGAACCCAAGAAATTAAAGGAAATCTGTTCTGATTTAAATTGTCTAATTGAAAGGATTTCAAAGAGACCGTTTACGTTGTTTCTTTTAAAAGAACGAATTTATAGAATCTTGTTCCATATGGATTTTTTGTTACAGGTAATTTTTTTAAAAAAATATTTAATTATTATATAATCTTGAAAAATAATCACCCCTTTCATTTTTTGTTAAATATTATTTATTTCAAACGCTAAACTTAACTGCGGCTGTCATACTTCAGTCTGAGGTTCCCATTGTCGTTGACTTGTTCTAACATTTCAAATGGTTGCATTTGGCGAATTACACGAGAAATGTTGCCTGCCAATTCGTCAGTCGTAGCCGGCTTTAGCTTTATCTGCACTCACACAAACAATTCTTTGAACTAGGTTTCAAAGGAAAAGTAAATTCAGCTCAAGCTATCAAATCGTGGTCGCCAAAAAAAAATTGAGATAACCGAATATTGTCCAGTTGGACACATCTGAAATTGGGTTGTGACGACTTGAGTACCGATCAGATTCATTCTGTCAACTAAAATTTTGAAATTATCGGTTGCAGGAAACGATTTTTTATCACTTATATTGCACCAAATGATGTTGATTCCAATTCGTTTATAACTATATAGTTTGGTGCCAATTCGGATGCAATAACCACATTTGGAATCAATTCGGTTGCATTAACCGCTGTTGAAATCAATTCGGTCATAACAAACGAATTTGGTACCAGCTCGGTTGCAACAACCAAATTTTGCATTAACCACTAATTCAGTAACAACCATTCTATTAACTAAAATTTGTAAATTTTACGAAACGAATGAAACGAATTTTTATCACTTTTGTTGCACTAAATGAAGCTGATTCCAATTCGCTTATAACTACTTCGTTTGGTACCAATTCGGATGCAATAACCACATTTGGATTCAATTCGGTTTCAGTAACCGCATTTGAAATCAATTTGGTCACTAGAAACGAATTTGGTACCAACTTGGTTGCAACAACCATATGTGGAAATATCCACTAATTCATTAGCAACAATTCTATCAATTAAAATGTTTAAATTGTCGGTTGCAGGAAACGAATTTGGATCACTTTTGTTGCAACAAATGAAGTTGATTCCAATTCGCTTATAACTACATAGTTTGGCACCAATTCGGATGTAATAACCGCATTTGCAATCAACTCGGTACCACTTCGGTTGCAACAACCAAATTTGGAATTAACCACTAATTAAGTAAAAACCATTCTATCAACTAAAATCTTTAATTTTTCGGTTGCAGGAAACGAATTTTGATCACGTTTGTTGCAATAAATGAAGTTGATTCCAATTCGCTTATAACTACATAGTTTGGCACCAATTCGGATGTAATAACCGCATTTGCAATCAACTCGGTACCACTTCGGTTGCAACAACCAAATTTGGAATTAACCACTAATTAAGTAATAACCATTCTATCAACTAAAATTTTTACTTTCTCGGTTGCAGGAAACAAATTTGGATCACTTTTGTTGCACCAAATGAAGTTGATTCCAATTCGTTTATAACTACATAGTTTGGCACCAATTCGGATGTAATAACCGCATTTGCAATCAATTCGGTTGCAATAGCTGCATTTGAAATCAATTCGGTTGCAACAACCGAATTTGGTACCAATTCGGTTGGAACAACCAAATTTAGCATTAACCTCTAATTCAGTTGCAACCACCAACCAGACAAAAATCCAGTATCATGGTGCAACAACGGGTGCCATTCATAGTTACGTTCCAGTCCGCCTCATCTTATGAAGAACTAGGGACAGCGTATTTAACTAGCCCATTAACCACAAAAAACTGATATTTATTCTAGATGTAATGGCAACTGATGAATATATTCTGGTTGCCCTTTAGCCAAATTACGGCTGTGCAAATTTTGGCCATAAATAATGAATCTTCAGTCAAGTTTTTCAGGGGCATAAGTATTGCAATGGTGACGATCCAGAATGGTGATGATGAAATGTCAGTCAATACTGAACAAAAACGCCTTGACAATTTGGCGAAAAAAACCTTCTAAAAAATATCCTTTAACTCTACCCATTATGTATATGAAATAGCTAATCATCAGTGAAACATCTAAGTAGTTCCAATCGTATGTAACTCAGCGAGTGTGATTTATTGTGATTATTTTAAATGCAATTTTTCGCCCAAAACTATGCTTCAGAACTTTAATATCTTCTGCTCCTAAAAGTATGCATTATTCAAGAAATAGTTACTACACATATATAATATAACAAATTAAGAAGTTTGAGTTGATGTTATCAGACAAGTGGATGCGGGTTTGCCAGTAGTTGAACTGATTTTATTAAACATAAAAACTTCATTATATAAGATTTACCAAAATAGATTAATAATTTCTTTAAACACCTGATATAAAAAAAAATTTAAAATATAGTAAATTACAGAGAAATAATACTTCTCCGCAGACAATAATTGCCATTAATATCAACCACTATCTTCTACTATTTAGCAGACAATTTGACCCCAATTTTAATGCGATAACAGCAAATTGTTTGCAGTTTTGTTGCGGAAAAACTACAACTAACTTTCTAAATAACAAACAAATGTTTGCTGTTTTAGCAAACCTGGGGATTTTTTATTTTCAGCAGCCACGTTTGTTGTAGTTATAAATGAATAAATAACTATTTTACTATTACATTCCATGAAGGGCCAGTGGCGAGATTTTCGAACCAGCTATTTATTACACGTGTTGATCGCGACCTACAGTTCCACACCACCTACGAACGGGGTTTTGAGAAGCTCTTCCATGGGTGGTACAAATTAAGTAAGGTAACCGTTGTAGAAATAAATGTAGGTAGGTTAGAGCAGGGACCAACCACAGGTTCTAATATACAAAAGCTACGCACGCCACCAATTACCTTCGACGGCTGCACGCTAATATATTTTTTTGAAGGCAGTGAAAGAATGAAAATTAATCCATTTGACCATTATCCACATAAATTCATATTCACCATGCTATGAAACAGTGATAATTAGGCCACTTGACCATTGCCCACCTAAATTCATATTCATCATGTTTGCCCCACATTATGATAAACATTAATTCCGAATTTGCTTTCGATTGAATATTACCATCATGCCACTTGCCACCTAAAACTATGCTTTAGAATTTGTACAATCTACAGCCCCTGTAGGTATGCTTGCATTTTTTATACAAACTAACTGTAGGGGCAAATCACTGGAACAAATTTAATGTAGAAACAGAATCGAAATCTGGAAACATAGCCAATTCTGGTTTAGTGATAACAGACAATATAGGAGAATTCAGACGAAAGTTTTATTGAATCTAAACGAGTCACTGACAAATGTTAAAACCAAATTGTGTAATCGCACGCGAATACCTGATAATGCCAGCGACATCCAGATCACGTCTAGAAATATTAATATTGACTAGAATAGATGTCTCAAGAAAACAATAATTGTGTTTAGAGAATGGAAGGAGCTATACATAATTATGACCAGGTAAATTTCATACCTTGTTGGAGACTAAGCCTAGAACTAACTTCGTTCGCAGTACAACCATTGAAAAACATCTATAAGTTTCGCAGCGAAACTTGCCAGGAATATAAGAAATAAAGAAATATTTTCCTAACTCTCTCCTCAATCCCTTCATGGGATGTTATCGGACACCATTTTTAATAAGTTTCCCATTACATCCCACGAAACAATAGGGAAGAGCTTCTCAATATCAATGATTGGGAACAACTATTTGGGAACTACTATTTGAGCAGCGTTTTCTAGGCTAACTGCTCGGTAATGTCTCCGACAATAAACGATGTGACCGTTGTCGAAAGAATGGAAGGTTGTCAGAGCACAGATCGAACCCACGTGCTCATGTACAAGAGTCGCGCACACTAACCATTGCACCACCAATGGCACCAAATTTGACGCCTATGTTTTTGCCTAAGGTACATTGTGTACTCAAAAAATATATTTTTTTGGACAAACTGAACAACAATTGACAACGTTGATTATTTCTACTTACAGTTTGATTGGAAGTGACAATTCTGTTACAAACATTCCAACGTTGGAAGATACTTATTGCTGATATAACGTCAGGGCAACTTAGGGCTACAATGGCGGAAAAATTCGACGATATTTTGAAGAAATTTATATTGTATGGTGTTGTGTAAAATTTCGGCCCGAACCCCTGAATTTAGAGCAGGCCTAAGTTTGAAAATAGTCTTGAAACGCCATACTTGTTTTAAATGCATTTAACTTAAATGTGATATCGAAAGAATTCCCGGTTTGAAGACTGAAAAAAATAGTATCTAATTCTTAAACTATTGTGGAAAAATATGATTTAATTATTAAACTGTTGTGAAAAAACTTAATTTAATTGTTAAACTTTTGTGTAAAATTATTTTGTTTAATATATAAACTTGTTCTATACCATCAAATTGAATATTTATTCGAACTTTTGTACTAAATATTCTACTCATACAATAATTATTAAACAAGCTTGGAGTATTCTATACCATTTTCCTTATATGTATTTGGGAAATTACAAAACCTTTGGCAATTGTCCTTCGAAAAATTAATTCACTCCATTTGCATCAGATGTTTGACAAATACTATTGGCAATGTTACTTTTGAGCCCAAAACTATGCTTTACTCTTAACATATCTATAACCCCTTAAGTTATACTTTAATTACATGTATTTTTTGTTGGATTACATATTAATTAAATGCTGATGCGGTGCGCTTTTTCTTCAAATGCCCTCTGATATTGTAGGAAAACAAGCCAGCAAAAAAAAATAAGCTAAATAAACAAGACCTTGCCTTTTATGCTTTCCATATTATTAGTTTCTATTATTTTAACTAACCAGAAACCATATGTTGTTTTCTCCTCAGGCCGTTGTAGCGCTGGTTTTGATGGCAACATGTGTTTTACGTACATTCCTGCAAACATACATATATCCTGCTACTTTAAATACATATGAATGTGTATATGTAAGACTGAACGCCTTAAGATATGCTATGTATTTAAATTGTTTACAGTAAAAATAACACAAGAGAAAATGTCAAAGGCTGTCGTATGTGTACGTAGCCTCAGCATATGCTAAACAATGCGTACGCATACAAAACGGTAGCTGTATGTATGTATGTATTTCTGTATTTATATACTGTAGTATTTGTAAGGATATTTGTGTGTAGGTTTGTATTAGTAAACAAAATAAATTCATGTACACACGTTGATGTATTTTCAACTTTAAGTTGAGGTGAAAAAACCCGAAGATCCCCTATGTATGTGTAAGAGAAAGCATATGAAATATCACATTAATACTCAATCGTATAGTTGATAGAGTGCTATGTATTTTCTTTGATTTAAAATTTCTGAGTGCGGAATATGTCCTTATTAGCTGTTACTCAGAAAGTGAATACATTTTTTTTTACTAATTGGCCAGTATTTCATTGCACCAATGAGGCGTATTCATTTTTGAAGTTAAACATTTTCATAGCAGCAATTAAACAAATTCATTGGATCAGTGAAATCTTTACATCGCAGCAACGGTTCGACTCTTAAAGATCAGAACATAGATTCGATCCCTGCTTTGGCCGGGTTACATTTCATTTGAGAACGATAAACTCGCTTAGAGACGGTTAAACTTTCGAGTACTTAGCCATGAAAAATCTACTCAAAATACCATTCGGAACCTGTGTAAAACTGAACAACACAATCGGTGAGTATAAAAGGAGAAATCGCACAACAAACTGTGAGAAACTCTCCCCAGACCATACGGTACTACCGTGGAACAATGTGGGCGGGCAGTGGCTGTGTATATCCAATAAAGAGTATCCCTCCGATGGCATTTCTACACGACTATAAAGTAGGTCTACTGTGGATTTATAGATTGTAGTCATAGTAGTAGACCTAACACATAGGTCACTTCCTAGAATCACAGTACATTAAAAGAAAACCATCTTCTCGCAGGTGAAACATATTTGCTCTTGTTGTTTCATATTTATAATGAAAAGCATTTTGCACTCGACGGTGCAACAAAACTTCTCATACAAGATTTTGTTGACCGTTTCTTGCTGCGTTGTTTCAATAACTCAATTTTCGTTACTGCAACGTATATTCACCGCAGAGTGCAACGTAACATGGTTGGTTGATAAGTCTCTTCGTTTCTGTTGTGAAAATATTCATACTCGCAACGAAAATGATTGCGTTACCTAAAAAAGTTTCGTTACTAAGGTGAATATATTTTAATGCTCTACAAAAAATATTTCACGTATGAATTAAAAAGGAAGTGAACAGAGTCAAATGTATAAACAAAGTTGTATGCAACCATTGCTATAGTCGGCCGAATCCGGCAAAAAACAACGTTGTTGGATTTAACAAAGACTACAGTCACTGGTATAACAGAATCTTGCGAAGGAACAATTTTCAAATCGCTCACGGTGAAATATCTTTGTGAATTATTGATCCGAAAATCTCACACTGGGTAGTACTGTTTGTATTTTGGCTACATCAGGCTTTGGACTGAAACGGTAAATGTTCAAAAACTACCATCCCTGATCTTAGGGAATTTTAGAATCCAATTTCGTCGAGATTTTTCATGATTTGTAAACTCTGGACCCGAAAGTACCAAGCTTGGTAGTCCGCTTTGTAGAGGGGCCATATGTATATTTTAGTTTTAACAGACTACATGCTGAAAAATTTTTCTTTTCGTTGTTGTTTGGATGTAAATATAAAGTGTCTTTGGAGCTTGTTGCAAATGTTATATACTTGTGTCCAAACACATTGTGTTTGCTATTCAATATTACATGTTTGAGACACAATGATTAAAATGTTATAATATATGTGTTTGCAACCCACATATATTTATGTTTGTGATACAAATATAGCTGTGTTGGTTGCACTGTCTATACTCTCTTGAGAGTAAGAGAATAAATAAGGGACAACGAGAGAGTCAGTGAGTCATAAATATTCCTGAATGGGCGTGTAAATTGTAAGTTTCCTGATGAATTGCGTTTTAGTTTCATGTATTCAGACGTAAATGGTTCATCGGACAGAGGATACCAATAGCGCTTGATCAGTGAAAAGAGAGCAAACGAAGACTCGGACGGTTAAATGGTGTGTGATGTTACTTTGGCTTTTGTGTATGTGTTTCGTATATATGTACGTGTACTGTCAAAGTGTGAAACGATTTTGAGGAAAGAAACTGAAAAGGGCAACAATGTGTAGCCCTTTATCTGTCCGAGCCTTTACGGAGAAATTCGGAACGGCGGACTATTTGTTTAATAAGTGAAATCAAAAACACACAAGTAATTAATCGACGCTTGGCTTGCATGGACAAGACTTGCATATTGTTTGTATACCAACGCAGAGTGATAACTAACGCATAACTGAAACCTTCTCAAAACAAAAACGTGAGAAACAACAAAGAAAGGAGAAACAAAAGACCAGTAGATTCTCAGTTCATGAAAAAAAACAAATAATGCATTCAATGCAAATAAATGTAAAAAGGGCCGATGTTAATCTATTCACTTTTTATATTAATTATTTATAAATGTGGGTTTATATTCCTAAAATTATTTATAATAAATATTACATTTATATTGAATAATTCGATTCCAAATATGATTATATTTGGGAGGAAATTCGCATATGTTTCCACGTAAGTATATGTAGGTTTGGGAGAAACACGGGAATGCTTCGACGTAAATATGTGGATGTTTGGGATGAAGAACGCATATGTTTCCACGTATACGCATACATGTTTGTCAATAAACATATTACTGTTTGCATTTAAATACAAGTAAGTTTGGGACTTAGTAACGTATGAATGTTTAAAGTGTGTTCCAAACATATACATGGTTCCTGCAGAATATGTTTAGGAAATTTTTCAGCGTGCACATATTGCTAATATGTATATTGTTATTTGTGAACGTATATTTCTCCATGATGAAATTGTCAACATTTCTGAATACTATGAAGAATAAATTACGAATCATGACCTACTACAAATGACCGAAACGTCACTGAGAAATCATATCACTCAAATTGGAAACCGCGTTCCAAATATCCCACGTATGGATAAAGGGAAAACGGAACAATTTAAAATGAACACAACAATTTGACACCCTAATACACAGTTATTGTACGACAGAGTTTCTGCTTTGCAGTGGTATAGGTCAGATCAAACGCACACAGCAACACTAATTTTAATACTAACACAATAATTGAAATAAAACCACCCATACACACATTGAGTCACATAAATAAATACACACACACACTCACACCTATTTACATAAATTCGTACGAAAAGAAACTTTGAGAAAAAAACTGGAAAATAACAGAAACCTTATGAAAGTAAACATCAAGCGAAAAAGAAACAGGAAAAAGCAAAAGTTTGCAAATAAAAATGCTCTGCAAATAAATTCAATCGCACACACATACAGGTTAAGACAATACATCCACGCATTTGAGGAAAACAAACTTAACTCAAAAGGTATTTATTTATATTGACAGTTGTACACAAACGTACACATGCATGCACACACATACGCATCGATTCTTTGCTTTGTTTGAATAGACTTGAGTATAAATGTATGTGTGAGATTTAAGCTATGACCTAACCCTTTGTATCCTTGGGTGCAAGAAATCCTTACACCTAAGGTTAGATATACATTTATCTGCTGAGACTGGAGGATACGAAGGTGGTTTGTACAATTCAGGGTAATTTAGAAATGGACAAAATATGATCACAGGAAGTAAATTTCCGTTATTTTCTAAAAATGACTTATTTTTCCATTTTATCCCGAAAAAGGATTACAGACAGATTCTCACAATCCATGCAGTGACCGCTTTTCAGACGCAATGCAAAAGATAAGAAGTTTGAAACCGACTCCCAGACTTTGTTCTTTAACCAGTTTTTATGGATAATTTCCTAACGTGCCGCCATCACTAAGGGAGTTACCAGTCACTGAAAGCAAACCTTGTGCCCACTGCGGGGCCGTAAGCCTCTTTCTTAAGTACATGAGTTGTACACGGTATCCGTTGTACAACACGCATTAAAAGCTCTTAGGCATAACAAACCTGAAGCCCAAATATTTGTATGCTTTTTAACTATCCTCAACTGTAGCAGAAACTAAAGTAAGATCGATGCAACATCATCACTAGGTGTACAGAATTGATACCCAGATTCTTCGAGCAACTAACAGCGAAAAGTAAATATTTTCCCATTACATCCGATGAAGGGATTTGGGACAGCTTCCCACAGCCAATGAGGTGCGCGCTTTCAGGTTTTGAACACTCACTTGTTAGGATGTGAAATTTTACACCGGTTCCAAACGGTAGTGTGAGAGGCTTCATTCATGGCTAATTACTCGATATTGTCACCGATACTAAGCCAGGTGGCCGCTGTCGACCAAAAATCAATGAGTGTTCGAACTCACGGGCGATGTATTAACAGCATTTTGTTACACGGTAGCTTTTCGATTTCTATGAACACATTAGTAAATGTTACATTGGAAAAAAATAATGGTTTTTCTGCTGAAGGCTCTTTGCTATTGGACATTTTTTTCTTACATCTGTTTTAAAATTAGATGTAATATTGTTGAAATAAATAAATCAATATTTACATCACTGAAATAATTGTTTTTGTTTTGTGATAAACAGAGCGACGACAAAAAGTATTGGATAGTATAGAGAACTCATTGCACTCTTTTTCCGCTCTCATGTATAGAGTCTGAGTAAGAGAGCATGAACGAGTCTAATTCTCTTTATAGAATATTTCAATATAAATTCACAATTTCGACAATGTTATTACATAAAACAATACAAAAACATAAATGTTTCAAAAGGCATCAATGTTTCACATCAAAATTTTAAATGGACCAAGTTATGACAAAAAGAGCGGTAATGCATTTTGAATCATTCGCCAGATGTCGCCAGTGCTTTTGAGTCATACAATTCGATCTATGAGTTCTCTATACTATTCAATACTCTTTGGCGGCGACAACCAGTTTGTTTGTTCGCTGCCGCTACATCAGTACCATCATACTTATTTTCAGGCAGAGACCATTGTTGTACAACAACCACGTATATGATGCTAACGCTGTGTGTTGGAATGTGTTCATTTTGATAGATTGTCCAATCCGTGCATATAGATGTTAACACATCAAATATGTAAAGTCGTCAGCGCACGGATCGAACACACGTTCTCATATCCACTATCATTGCTACCATTCCACCACCGACACCCACACTATTAACTACACTGACAAAAAAAAAACAAATTCGCCAACTAGTGCCATCATAAGTGAGTTAAGGTATCCCATTCATTGCTGACAGGCAAAACTGTCATTGCAGTAGTTAACATTTTCGTACATCCGATGATTCTCTCGTGGCGGCAATGAATATTTTCGTTGTTTCAATTATCCATACTTTAGCTTCCGTGTTATGCAACGGTAACATCTGTGCAGATATTAGAAAACTCGGACAGTTGGTGCCAATAGGTGAATATGATACAAAAATTACCTATGTACCGAAGCCAAAAAAGCAAATGTACCACAATTTAATTAAAATTTTTAACTTCAATTTGTATACCCTCCACAATAGGATGAAGAGGTTGCAACTCCATTTGAAATATCTCGAAATTATCACTGGAGCTATATGATGCATATATATACCTGATTGTCATACAATTTGAAAACGATCTAGCCCTGTGCGTCTGTCTGTGTCTTCTAAATATGCTAGCGTTCAAATGAATTCGCTCAGATTGAGTAAATGCCAGAAACATATGCACTACTATGAAACATATGTTCTAATATATCTAGTTCGGCGGTAGAAAGCACGATAATGCCACAGATTTTAGATTTTTTCTAGTTAAGAACATGCATTTTCATTATATCCGTGACGGGATCTATCCCAGCGGTGGAAATTGCGAGGCCTTCAACGAATAAGGCATGGAATCCTTCTTTGGTAATGTCTACTTTAATAAAGCCTGCGAAATGGATGATTTTATAAGGCTTCCACAGGCGTTTTAAAAGAATGCCAGAATGCAGAAGAATGTTCATGAAAACCTGTCTTCCATATGTTCGCAATTTGTCGTTGCAAAATCATAACATCCGATAGCCCAGTAAATAAAGCGTCCGACTGTAAGTTCTAAGGTCGTGTGTTCGATTCCTGTGGCTGCAGAATTTATAAAAAATTAATGTGTAAGAATTAAAGAATATATCTGAAATATGAAACTAATTTGCATATACATATATTTTTTTTTATTTTTACTTAAATAAATAAAAATAAATGGTTTCCCATTACTTCCCATAAAGGGACTGGGGAGAACTTCTCACAATCACTGAGCTGTGCGCTTTCCAGTTTTCACTCACTGATTGGGACCTACAGTTTTACACCGATTCCGAACGGTAATTTGAGAAGCTTTTTCATGGCTAGATACTCGATAGTGTCGCCGTCACTATGCGAGATGACCGCCGTCGAAAGAAATTTTTTTTGAAGGTGGTCAGAGCCGGGCTCGAACCCAGGATCTCATGTACAAGAGCCGCGCACTACTCTTTTTGCAGGCCTTCATAAGGCCTTCTAAAAATAAAAATAAATGGTTTCCCATTACATCCCATGAAGGGACTGGGGAGAACTTCTCACAATCACTGAGCTGCGCACTTTCCAGTTTTCACTCACTGATTGGGACCTACAGTTTTACACCGATTCCGAACGGTAATTTGAGAAGCTTTTTCATGGCTAGATACTCGATAGTGTCGCCGTCACTATGCGGCCTTCTAGTAGCGAGGGAATATAGGCCTTGCCTTCCAATCTAACGCAATGTTAAAAAGAAAGGAGGAGGTAACGTGTAGGGTAGGCCTGCCGTATTCTATAGAATGCCTCCTGATTTCCCCCACTGGGATTAAACTCAATAATCTGCAACTAAAATTTTACAACGCATTTTAGCTAAGGATTTTGGAAAAGAATTTAAAACAGTTTTGAAGTGGAACATTTAAGAAGCAAAATATTGAAAGCTGACGTGATTGTGGGTATGGATTTAAATACGAATTTTAAAATGCACGCCCACAATTTTATTCCCCATGTTATCGTTCCACTCATTTCCTTAAGCATAGTTTACACATATCCTTCGCTGTCCGTAAATCACACTCACACACACACAAAACTGATCCCAGCGGCGGAAGTCGCAAGGCCTTCCACAAATACGTCATGCGGAATGGTCCTTTTGGAATGCCTTCCTAAAATAAGGCCTGCGAAATGCATAAATTTTTTCATAAGATATAACCAAGAAGAAGATTTTTACAAATTTGAGAAATTTTTTTCCGATTCTTTTTAACCGTAATTTAATTTGAAAATTTCATAGAAATTTTAAAATAGAAATTTTAAAATTATATTTTTCATTTAATATTTTTCAGGGTATCTTTAAAATTTTCAATTTGAATTTAGGCGTGGTACAACTTTCTAAGATAGATACATACATTCTTATAAATAAATATGTATTAGTGATAAAATAAATTATTTTAATTTTACGTTTGTTTAACAAAACTAATTTAAAGTAAATGCCTTCTAAGGCCTTCCTTTTTGCATGCCTTCTAAGGCCTTCTTTAAGCAATGGGCAAGGAAGGCCTTGCCTCCCAATCTTACGCAATGTTAAAAAGAAAGGAGGAGGTAATATGTATGGAAGGCCTTCCGTATTTTAAAGAAGGCCTGTATGGTCATCATTTCAGGCTTTCAAGGTCATGACTTTCGCCACTGGGAAGTATATTAGATACTAACACAATAATAATATTTAGTATACGACAACGCACTCATACAGTCATTTATTTCCAGTATGAGTATCTCAACTAAAATTTAAGAAGGACGATGATGTCCTTGTGCTCTTCCTGTGTACTGTATGCCAGCGAGAAGGCTAGAAATTTGTCCATGTGTATAAGTGTGTGCGTGTGCAGGTGACTTTGAATTTTTTTTTCTTCATGTGATTTATAACATTTTACAAGCATAAGTGCGAACAATTTACAACAATGTGTGTAAATATAAAACAATATATTACTTTGGATACGAAGATCTATGGATGTCACACATAAAACAGACACAAAAGCAGACACACACTCATGTATATGAATCGAATTGCATATACATGTGTGTAATATATCAGGCGAAACAAGGACATAATTTTGCAAAAGCCAGAGACTAATGGTGGCAGATTTTCAGGAGGTGAACACAAACTATATGAATTGAAAACTATTGAAGCTATAAATTTAACTATTGTGAAAATGAAAAAATAAAACTTTGTTAGTTACAAAGTTAATGAATTCATTTTGCAATAAAACTGATGAATAGGTAGACTGTACACTTTAGTAAACAAAAAGGTAGGTAAGTGTAAATAAACAACTTTAGTGAACTAGAAATATGCATACCTGTAGAAGAACATAAAGTATATACTCATCAAAAGGTATGCAAAAGTTGAGACTACTTTTTTTTACACCACTGTAACTCTTACTAATTGTTTTGGCACTCTTATGGTTGGGATTTCACTTCAATACAAACTATGTGTATAGTTAATTATGATAAAATGGTAACAACAATTAACTAACGATCAATACAAACTAGCAATTCACTACAAACTATGTGTATAGTTATTTATGATAAGATATTAACTACAATTGACTAACAATCTAGTTAACTCAACAATCCGTTGTTCTTTATGTGGTGACACCAGTTTCTAATATCCCAAAGAGTTATTGGAAAAAGTAATTGTTAAATACAACGAATAACGATAACATGGCCAATTCTCGTTTTATGAAAAATTAAAATATTTTTATGAATCACCAACAGGTTGTAATGTGGTTTTATCGAGGGCTAAGCTAAGCTCAGTCACGTCCAGAGTCTGTCGTTAGGATCCACCAAACTATTCGAAATAAGAAGGGAATAGTTTACCCTGTGGAAATCCACTTTTCAAGTTTATATACTTTACATTAAAATATAAAATATAGTAACCATAAATATTTTCAGTTATTTTATTGTCAAAAAATATTTTCACTTATTTTTCTTTGTCAAAAACATTTTTTATTTTATTGATTACAAATTTTAATTTCGAGAAGGAAACATTTGAATTATAAAATAAATATAATTTTTTACAAAATAAAAAATAAAATTATTCTGTTTTCCTCATTGGTGACCCCGACGAAAAAATGTCCGAAGAAGAAGTTTTTGAAATTCCTGCCGAGTTTCCAACAATCGCACGCATTGCCGTTAAAGTCCCTCCTTTTTGGAAAGCTAATCCAAAGCTTTGGTTTAGTCAGATGGAGAGCCAATTTATCAACGCAGGGATTTCTCAAGACGCCACGAAATACCATACCCTAGTTGGAGCCATAGAAAGCAATATTCTTAACGTTGTCAGCCATATTATTGAAAATCCTCCAGCAAGAAATATGTATGATGCTCTAAAGACCGCCTTGCTTGCTGAATTTCAAGAATCAGAAGAGAAGCGTTTGCAAAAATTGTTAGAAAACGTAAGTATTGGCGATAAACGACCATCTGCAATGCTCCGTGAAATGCGTCAACTATCAGCTGGTAAAGTTTCGGACGATATGCTTAAATCTTTATGGTTTCAACGTCTACCATCGTCTATCAAAGCTGTTTTGTCAGTAAGTTCTGACAGTTTGGATAATATTGCTGTTATGGCAGATAAAATAAATGAGCAACTCGATAATTCCAGTATATGCCCTATCACCACTTCGCAATCAAGTTCAAATTCTCGGTTTGAAAATTTAGAAATCCGAATGGCTGAAATTTTAAATCGAATTGAAGGTCTTTCTTTTCCTCGACAACGCAGTCGTAGCAGAAGCAGAAACCGCGTCAGAACTAATCCCAACAGAGAATCTAGTGAAAAATCGGAAGCTGGACATATGTGCTGGTATCACTATAAATTTGGTGATAGAGCATATAAATGCAAATCTCCATGTGCTTTTCGGGCGGAAAACCATTAACTTCCTCATCTATGGCGACGGATGAAGGGGGTTTGAAGTTATGTCGCCTATTTTTGCGAGACGGTTCTTCAAAACAACAATTTCTTATCGACACGGGTGCTGATGTATCCGTAATTCCCGCGTCTAATCAAATTAAACGCACCGAAGCAAAATCATTAGAACTTCAAGCAGCAAATAATACTACAATTAAAACTTATGGGAAAAAAATTCTTCGTTTGGATCTGGGTTTGCGTAGAGAATTTTTATGGCCGTTTATTATCGCGGATGTTCCGCAGGCGATTATCGGTTTCGATTTCCTGGAACGTTTCGATTTGTTAGTTGATGTAAAAAATCGATGCATTATCGATAAGAAAACTAACTTACGTTCCCTTTTTTATATATCTGATAAAAATACTGAATTCGCTTTCAAATGTAGTTCCATTTCGCAAGATTCTCCATTTCACTCTTTACTATCTGAATTTAAAGACATAACGCAGCCTTTAAAAACATTGCCATCAGTTAAACACAATGTGACTCATCACATCGAAACAAAAGGTCCTCCAATACATCACAAGCCTCGAAGACTAGCACCTGAAAAGCTGAATATTACCAAGAAGGAATTTGATTACATGGCGCAACTCGGAATATGCCGTCCATCAAAGAGTAGTTGGTCAAGTCCCTTACATTTAGTTGCAAAAGCAAATGATGGATGGAGGCCATGTGGAGATTATCGGGCATTAAACAAGATAACTATTCCGGATCGCTATCCTGTTCCACACATACACGACTTTGCAAGCAATTTACATGGTAAAAACGTTTTTTCAAAGGTTGATTTGGTCAAAGGGTATTACCAAATACCCGTCGAAGAGCAAGATATACCAAAGACTGCAATAATCACTCCCATAGGATTATATGAATTTACTCGAATGCCTTTCGGGTTGTGCAACGCTGCGCAAACCTTTCAGCGCTTCATGAACGAAGTCCTCAGTGGTCTTGAATTCTGTTATGTTTATATAGATGATGTCCTAATAGCTTCAAAAGACATGGATGAACATGAGAAACATTTAAGGATGTTGTTTAAAAGATTTAGAGATTTCGGTCTAACAATTAATATAAAAAAATGCGAGTTCGGAAAACCTGAAGTAACTTTTCTTGGATACTTAGTTAATAACAGAGGACTTTTACCTAATCCCGAACGAGTTGAAGCTATTAAAAATTATAAACTGCCTGAAACAATCCACGAGTTGAGTCAGTTTCTGGGTCTTATTAACTTTTATCGAAGATTTATTCCCAATGCGGCCGAAGCACAAGGAGCTCTTCATAATTTGAAAAAAGGGCAAAAGAAAAGGGATAAACGCAAAATTAATTGGAATAAAGATCTTAAAACTGCTTTTGAAAACTGTAAAAATCAACTTGCGAATGCCTCTTTGCTTTCTCACCCAGTTGAAGGATCGCCACTTTCTTTGTGGGTAGATACCTCTGATTTTGGTATGGGCGCGGTACTCCAACAGTTTGTGGATAATCAATGGATACCCTTAGGATTTTATTCAAAAAAATTTACAGAAACTCAACGACGTTACAGCACTTATGATCGTGAACTACAAGCAACTTACTCTGGGCTCAAGCATTTTCAATATTTTCTAGAAGGTCAACATTTCTCAATCTACACCGATCATAAGCCGCTCACGTTCGCATTTTCACAACGCCTTGAGAAAGCATCGCCAAGACAACTACGCCATTTAGACTACATCGGTCAGCATTCTATGGATATTCGGTTTGTTAAGGGCAAAGATAACATAACAGCTGATGTTTTATCGAGGTTGGATGCCATCAGCATTTTTTCGGGGGTAGGAATTCAGATTCTTTATTAATCTTCAATTTACAAAGTAATTTGATTTACAGGAATAACATCAACTGATTCTCTCGTGGCGAACGCTCCTTATAGATTGAGGACACTCGCCTTGGTTTGACAATATTCTTCCTGGTCTTAGCTTGGTAACACTTCTGGGAATACTAGTCTTGGCTTGACAGCACTGTTCTGGGGGCAATTGTCTTGGCTTTGCAATATTCTCCTGGGCCACGTTGCGGACTGGTCGATTTTCAGAAGATCGGGAACACTAGTATTGCACAAGCAACTATTCGGATTCGCTGTGTAGATCGTGTATGCGGTTATTGCCTCGATATGTGATGTACATGTCCAGTTCGCGATCGGCCACCATTGAATGGATTGTGTAGGAACAGTACAGGAGAATAGTCGGTAAGAAATCCATTATGGGGATTAGTCAGCCGAAGTCGCTATAATCGAATTGCCAGCCGAATTCGGTATGATCGAAAGAAGAACCGGCTATAATAGAATAGCCAGCCGAAGCAGCTACAGTCAGCTGAAGCCACTATAATCGAATAGTCTGTCGAAGCCGCTATAGTCGAATTATCAACCGAAACCGCTATAATCGAAAAGTTAGCTGGATTCGCATTAGTCGAATTACCAACCGAAGCCGCTATAATCGAATACTCAGCCGAAGCCGCTATAATCGAATAGACAGCCGAAGCCGCTATAATCGGATAGTCAACCGGAGCCGCTGTAGTCGAATAGTCAGCCCGGGCCGCTATAATCGAATAGTCAGCCGAAGCGGCTTTAGTCGAATTATCACCCGAAGCCGTTATAATCGAATAGTCAGCCGAAGCCGCTATTATCGAATATGTCAGCCGCACCCGCTATAATAGAATAGTCAGCCGAAGCCGCTATAAAAGTCGCATAGTCAGCGGAAGCCGCTATACTTGAACAGTCAGCCGAAGCCGGTGAAATTGAATAGTGAGCAGGTGCCGCTATGATCAAATAGCCAGCCAAACCCGCTATAATGGAATAGACAGCCGAACCCGCTATTAGAGAATAGTCAGCCGAACCCTCTATAATAGAATAGTCAGCCGAACCCGCTATAATAGAATAGTCAGTCGAAGCCGGTGTGATCGCCTAGTCAGCCGAAGCCGCTATAATCGAATAGTCAGCCTAAGCCGCAGTAGTCGAATAGTCAGCCGAAGCCGCAGTAGTCGAATAGTCAGCCGGATCCACTATAATCAGATAGTCTGACGGATTCGCTATAATAGAATAGTCGGCCGCTACCGCTCTAATTAAAAAGTCAGTCGAAGCAGCTATTATCGAATAGTCAGCCGGACCCGCTATAAGAGAATAGTCAGCCAAAGCCTCTATAATCGAATAGTCAGCCAAAACCGCTATAATCGAATAGTCAGACGAATCCTCTATTATCGAATATTCAGCCGTAGCCGCAGTAGTCGAATAGTTAGCCGGTTCCACTATAATCACATAGTCTACAAGATATGCTTTAATAGAATAGTTGGCCGCTACCGCTATAATTATATAGTCAACCGAAGCCGCAATGATCGAATAGTCAGCCGAATCCGCTATAATCGAATATTCATCCGAAGACTTCATAGTCGAATAATCAGCCGAAGCCGCTGTAATAGAATAGTCAGCCGATGCTGATGTAATTGAATAGTGAGATGATGTAATTGAATAGTGAGCCGATGCCGCTATTATCGAAGAGTCAGCCGAACCCACTATAAATGAATAGTCAGCCGAAACCGCCTTAGTCGAATAGTCAGCCGAAGCAGCTACAGTCGAATAGTCAGAAGAATCCACTATAATCGAATAGTCAACCGAAGCCGGTATAATCGAATAGTCAGCAGAAGCCGCAATAATCGAATATTCTGACGAAGCTGCTGTAATCGAATAGTCAGTCAAAGCCGGTACAGTATATTAGTCAGCCGGAGCCGCTATAATCGGATAGTCAGACGAAGCCGCTGTAGTCGAATAGTCAGCCGAAGCCGTCTTGAAAAAGACAGTATTTAAAAATTCAATGATATTCTCGGATTATGCGCTCGGAAGCGACTCGCTGGCGAGGCTAGTCAAACTTATCATTAAGTACGTTAGCCACATTAACGCGAATGAGAACTACATCAAAGTACTTATTATTGTGTAACCACTCAAACCAAAGCGATGCTGCAATGTATACAAGTTTGACAGAGCTTGTACGTTTCTCACTGAGTGACGAGAGTGACGTATGAATGTTGGTATGTTGCGTTGCTGGCTTCAAAGTGTGTTAGTGTTTGCACGTTTGCCCGTAAGAGCAATTGTGTGCATGTTTATATGTAAATGAAGGGACCCAGCGGCGCAAATCCGAAGCTGGAAGGGTTGAAATAATTCTTTAGAATACGGCAGGCCTTCTCTACACATTACCTATTCCTTTATTTTTAACCTTGCGTGAGATTGGGAGGCAAGGCCTTTCATCCCTCTCTACTAGAAGGCCTTATGAAGGCCTGCAAAAAGAGTAGTTTTAGAAGGACTTAAGTAAAACTAAAAAAAATGTATATGCAAATTAGCTAATATTTCAGATTTACACTTTAACCAATTCTAATTCTTATAAATTATTTTTTTTTTAAATTCAGCAGCCACTGGAATCAAACACACGACCTTAGAACTTATAGTCGGGCGCTTCATCTACTGGGCTAACGGATGTTATGATTTTGCAAAGATGAATTGCGAATATGTGGAAAGACAGGTTTTTATGAACAACAGCGTCTTCTGGCATTCTTTTAAAGGCCTGGGGAAGTCATGTATTTCACAGGCTTTATTAAAGTAGGCATTACCAAAGAAGCATTCCGCATGCCTTATACGATGGTCAACCGGATTGGGAGTGAACTTTTAAAGATGTACTGATAGGTATACCGTCACGTTACACGGTTTCCTGCTCTATGATCCTGGCAGAGTTTATTGGACTAGGAACAAATAGAGAATGAACTGAGATTTCTGAATCGGCATTCGACTTATCGACCTTTTGTATGGTAAAGTTGAAATCGACTTTTGTGTTGTTGAAAAGTCGACATTTCGGATTTCTACACATTTTTGTTTGAAACTATGAAAGAAATGAGGAAAAATAGAAAAACTGTATTTTACAGGCTTTTCGTAATAATTTTCGTAATAATCTATGAATTGAACCAGCCTATGTAAAACCATTAAGAACCCCCATTGAAAACTCCTCCTTCGTTATATAGGAAGCCTTCTATTTTTTCAATATTTTCAAACCGAAATGTTTCTGAAAAAGTCCAAACAGCCGACTGTTTTATCACCTATGTATATCATCTTAGAGTATGCAATAAGCAGGAATTACTTACAAATTTCCAATCTGCGAAAATTTGCTGACAAAACAAATTCCAAAACGGTTACATTTGACAAACGGTTACAAATGGATGAAAGAATCAAATTAAAGTTACAAAAAATGTTTTCCCATTACATCCCCTGATTTACACCCGCTTACTGGTACCTACAGTTTTATGCCGGATCCGAACGGTATTTATAAGAAGCCTTTCATGCCTAAGTAGTTGAGAGTATCACTTTCACGAAGGGCGATGACACACAGACCGTAGTTTGTGCCGAGTCGGCGATGACACACACGGTGGTTTTTGTATTCGGCAGCCGGGCGGGCGTGAAATGTTGGCAACGTTGCGGCAACGAACGGCATTTTTGGGTTATGTCCCACAATGCCAGGAGTTTCTGCACGTCACTTATCAACTTTTCAATGTTAATATTCGTCTGCTCGAACAGCAGTGCCTCTGATGAAATCATTTTGAATACTGAAAAATTGACATTTGCATAGATGTGTATGTCAGTGCTTATAGAACACAATGGAAACAAGTGCCGCTTCGTGCCGAGTCGACTCTTGAACCGACAGGCATCGATGCCGCCGTGTGTGTTTTGTATCGTTTGAAAACACATGCACATGTGGCGAGTCGGTGGCCGAACCGCTGTGTGTGTCGTCGCTCTAAGCGAGGTGATCGGGGATTGAACCCATGAAGTCATGTCCAATAGTCGCACATACCAATATCGCACTACCAACGGCCAAATTAGAGTTTACTACCATATTAATTATAACAATAAGATGATATATCACCCAAAAACTCATGTACATATTTTCGTACACAACTCAAAGATTGAGTTGCAGCCAACAGTGTAATTGACGCCATCGCTACAACATTTCTTAATAATGTCCCACAACCAGTGTTGCCAAGTATTTTCTGTGAAATACCGTCAAAATTATCCAAAAATCCGCTAGAAATCCGCTAAAAATTTTATTTAGCCGGAAAATTTTTCAAAAACCCCGCTAAATTATAAGAATATCGAATTAAAAAACATTTTATTCACGAAATACATATGAATTCAATACATTTTTCGTTAAAGTGACGAGCAAAATTGTAACAAGGTTGACCCAGTTTGAAAATAAATTTGTATATTTTAAATATTTGATTAAAACCAAAAAAATAATTAGCAGATCAATTTATTGTTCTTTCGTGAATAAAAACAAAAACAATTTAAATTCTATATTGATATATACAAAGTGAACAGTAAATTTTTGTAAAGTTATACAAATGTTACAATTTTGCACTCTGGTTTTATGTTAATTTATTTGTTTTCTGAATCAATATTTTGTCCAGTAGCCGTTGGCTGTTTTTAAGAGCTTGTATACGGCGAGGCATGCTGTAGCAAAATTTTGCCGTCATTTTAGCTGGAATCTCATCCCAAGTTTATTTTACTCTATCGTACAGCTCGTTTACGCCATTAGGAACATCTGGGTACTTGGCGAGCTGAGATGTTATGTAACTTCAAAGGTTTTCTATCAGGTGTAAGTCGGGTTGATTGTTGAATGTGTGACCAGTATTTAACGATTTTGGTCGAATGTTTTGTGTTGTTGTGTTGCTGAAAAATTGCCCTTTCAGTAGCACGACCCGTTTTCAATCTAGCAGCTGTTAGCTGATTTTGCAGAATTGGAAGATATTGTTATTTTTCCATAATACCTTAAATTTTAACCAGAGGACCTACTCCATTCTTCGTAATTCATCCCCATACCATATTTATTTTAAAATACTTTCAGCAGAGAGCAGATTAACACTTTTTAATACATAAAACATTGTAATTTTGAAATCTCCAGACACAGAAAACCCGCTAAACCTTCCGCTAACCGCTAAAACACACTTTTCCCCGCGATGGGCATTAAAAAACCGCTAGATTTAGCGGGAAATCGGTCAAATTGGCAACACTGCCCACAGCCATTTCTGTTTAACTGAGACTATATATAATTCAATTTAAATATTCAATTCATGACATTGATTTAGTACAAATATTTTAGGTCATTTAGGCCGTCAGTTTAGCCACAAATCCCAGATAGGAGCAACCCCATCGGAACAGTGGGTGTGATTCTAATCAACAAAAATTGAATCATAATCCAAAAACATCATACGGACCAATTAAATAGGGTAGAACGTCAGTTCTTACCTCATCTAATGACAAATTTTCAACAATCAAATGAAACTATTTCAACAATAGTAAACACAAATCAAATGAGAAGTCAAGAGCAGAAAACTGCTAAAGAAAGACATTGAAAACCGAACATAAATTTAAAACACATAAAATGATAACGTACATAAGAATTTCATAAATTCCTACCTAAAACCCAACAACTGCAAATACACTAGACTCGTTTTGCTTTTGTGCTAAGCAGTCTCAAGCGTGTGGCGGATTTACAATAACAACTATTAACACGTGTGTGGTGATTGTAGACAATTTACTCCAGGCATCGACTGACGATTTGTTGTGTTTCGTGTGTGGCTGATGTAGAATGATTATAGATTTTTTGGGGGTTGTTTGCGAGAGATCTCGGTAGTAGTCGACAGTATAAAGCAAATATATTGCGTAGAATCTGTGAAAAATAAAAAAGGGGAATAGGACTTTATGGCCTCACAACTAATGCTACATTTTGATCTGCTTAACTAATTTTGTGTTGGGAAATAGTACTAAAAGATTATACCTATACCTTATTGTTTCTGACGCACCTAGGTTTGGAATATATGCACATTAGGGTGGCAATGAAATGTGTGGACGAAATGTATGACTTGGTGAAAATTTGAGCCGAATCGGACAACTTTAAGCCGTGCCGCATTTTAATCAAAGTTTTCGGATTTTGGCATTTTGGGTGAAAATTTGTATACACCCTGGAAATTTTCGTTCCTAGGTGTATTTGAAAAACCACTTGCACATTGATTTAGTTTAACCTGGGTATAAACTGGATAAAGTTTGTGTAAAATCCGACCACTCTAAGGGTTCCAATTTGGAATTTGAGAAAATTTTTAATTTTTAACAAAAATTTAAATTTGGGGTTTTCGGTTTTTTTTCCAAAAATTGTATCTAAATGAAAAAAATATTTAACTTGGATTCCAACAGCTTCTAGCAGAAGTCTATACGCTTCCATTAAGCTATAACACGATATATTCATGCAACGGTCTCATGGTGTTATCGTGCGGCAAAATAGGCTATCTCGAGGGAAAAAAATATGGCCGCACGATACCACCATGAATCCATTGCATAAATATATCGTGTTATAGCTTATCGGAGGCGAATAAACTTCTGCTATTTATTAAAAATCCGAAGTTGTTTTTTCATTGCCACCCTAATGCACACATTTATATGTGCATAATTGTCTCTATCGTCATACAATTTTCTTTAAGTCAAATATTTCTAAACACACGCTCCAGCTTACGTCATTCATGGGTTGGTTGAATATTTTGTATATTTTCGACTTCTATCTTCAGACGGTGGTATAGAATATTCATGTCTTAAATTATTAGCCAACGTACCAACGGCTTCAAAAAGGCCTCATTACTATTAATTTTAAAGTGATATCCTGTACAAGGTGGCAGACGTCCTGCTACGAAACAAGCGTGAATTTCGTTACGGATTTGTAATTGGTAAAGGGATATGGGATATAATCTGTAGATTTAAATCAGGTGAAATGGAAACATTTCGCTAATTTGTGCACATGTTTCGATGAAAGACAAAGAGTATGGGACCACCGATAGAGCACAACCTAGTCATGACATTAAGGTGGTACTTATCACTATCAAGACTGCCAAAATTGACAGGGAAATGTTTTTCAGATCGAAACTGATAGATTTTTTATCGGAAAATATATGGTTTTGAGTGATAACAGACGGCTAAGACTACTTGGGTTTCTCCTGATAGGAACAAAAAAAAAAAAGTATTGATCACTTTGTAATTGATTGAAAGCATTCAATGCAAGTAACTGTAAAAAGGTCTGTTTTAAATCTTTTATTAATTTTTATTAATTATTCATAAATGTGGATTTATATTGATAAAATTATATGTAATAAATATTACAAATACATTGAATTCAAATAATAATTCCTTTCTAAATATTATTATGTTTGGGAGAAAATACAAAAAGCGTTGCGGCGCTTTTATGGCATGTAAAGGGTTTTTCAACAGAGACGCTACAAAAGTAAATCGATAGGGACAGCAAACGACGCCATAGTTTTTCCCGCTCTTTTGACATTTCTCTTCAGTAAGGTTTGCCATTTAATCATGGAAAGATACACGAGCCAACAACGAGTCGAACTTATTAAAATTTACTACCGAAATTTCGAGTCAGTGGCCTCAACCTTAAGAGCGCTACGTCCAAATTATGGTCTTCAGCGATGAGGCTCATTCCTGGCTGAATGGCTTCGTCAATAAGCAAAATATGCGTTATTGGTCATACAGCAATCCACACGTAATCCATGAGGCATCATTGCATCCCGAAAAAATTAGGGTTTGGTGCAGTTTATGGGCCGGCGGCGTCATTGGGCCGTACTTTTTCCGTGATGCTCAAGACTGTGAATGCGAATCGCTACCGTTCAATGATAACCGAATATTTTTGGCCCCAATTGGATAATATAGACTTGGAGGACGTGTGGTTCCGACAGGACAGCGCCACAAGCCACACAGCGAATGCCACAATCAATTTATTGGAAACCAAGTTTGGTGAACGTGTCTCACGAAATGGCCCAGTCGATTGGCCGCCTCGGTCACGCGATTTGATGCCGTTCGATTATTTCCCGTGGGGCTACGTCAAGTCTATGGTCTATGCCAACAAGCCAGCGACGATTAATGAACAGCGTACGAATATCGAACGTGGAATTGCAGCAGTATCGGCCGATTTGTGCTTGAAAACAGTCGAAAATTGGGTTCAGCGTCTGGACTTCTGGAAGCGAGCCCGTGGTGGCCATTCAACAGAAATCGAGTTCCATACATAATGGCATCGAACGGACTTTCAGAGGAATAAAGAATTTCATTGGAATCTAAAACCGTTATAGGTAGGATTATGTTTTCTGCAAGGCGAATGTGGAGGCGTCGGTGTGATTAATATTTAAAGTATAATTTTAGGGGCAAATAAATAATATAATCTAAATTTTATATATTCATGCATGTCCAGAGTATTTGTGCATAGCGCAACAGTTAACCTAATACGTGTATATCGCCCGCCACAAAGTCATGCGCAGTTCTACTTTAAAACTAATTATTATGAAGGTTCAATCTTCCTTCTAATATTCTGTGATATAATTGTATCATTACCTCCAAACCTATTTACATTAGCCTTTCTCTAGACAAGTTTTTTGTTGGCACGTCTGTCTGCCGTTCTTTTCTGCTTTTTATCACATATTTATTTCATATTTATTATCACATTTTTGTTAGTTTGTCCTTTACACTAGTTACATTTCAAAACATACAAATATTTATGTAATACATTTTTCCACTGCAGCATATATTGTAATGCGATTTCTGCTTCATACTCAAAAGCATACGTTTTCTTGGTGACATTTTATAATAGATGTGGTTCTCATAAGCAACTTAAAAACTAAATTGTACGGCACCATCTGTTTCTACAAAATAATTGGCTTATCCTCGAAACTATAAAAAAATGTTGCATATTTTATGGCTCAATGATTATGATTCAAAGGTATAAATTTAAACTGTTTTACTTTTATTATTTATGTGTTTATTACAGAACATGTCCCTTCAAATTTATAACAATATAATCATACAAGTTAAGGAACAATTTGCCAAGTAAACAATACCTAAATAAAAAAACACGCAACTCCTTTAAATATACTACACTTATGGGCTTATATTAATTTCTAACTAGTTTCCTAGATTCTCATGGGTGGAGCTATGTGTGGAACTCTCTTCTTTATCACTTATATTATTTATGGCCTATTTTATTTCTTTCATGTGCAAATCTCAACTTTATTGCGTTCTTTTTGAGGCCTCTACTCATACAATTGCATCATTAAAAATTGATCACTTTAAATTGTATTCCCTGTAATTTCATAGTTGCTTGTTAACCTTCACATACTCGACCAATTGCGCTCTCATCATACGCGTCCTTAAAGAAAATGAGTATTTACATTTTTAATTATCTCGCGAGACACTTGATGTGAAATAAAAATTTTTAATTACTAAACATTGATATCATAAATTTTGTTTTAACGACCACTTGTTCCACGGGAGGGTGCTGGTATATTGTGGCCCACAAAACTATCAAATATCACTTAAGGTGTTAGAATTAGTATGTCGTCGTCTTGTCTTGGCACACAAGGATGGCAGTGGTAGCGTTTCATCCTTCATATATCCATCCACTCAATGTAGGACTTTGAAGTAATTTTTGTGTAGAAGATGGAACTGGAACAATCTTGCACGTGAAACTAGCAAACATTTTTAATGAATACTTAACAACATTTTTTTCTTGTTGCGGCCATCATTTTTATTCTATGAAATATGTAGAGAATTAAGTTTCAAAAGCTGTTAGATAACAAGATTCTCGAGGAAGGTATAATATGGTGGGAAATATGAAAGCTTTGGCTCCCAGTTGACGGAACAATGATTCTGTTCCATGCATATGGACGGTATAGACAATTTGCTTCGGTACCTCTGTAAGATTTCTAAGAAATCGTGCTAAGATTTCTCTTCCCTGTTTGCTGAACTGTCACTCAACGTGCTGACTAGAGCATAAGATAATTGAATTGAATTTGATTGGACAGACTTGAATTGCATTTAGATGAATTAAATTGACTTGAATTTAATTGAATTGAATACAATTGAATTGAATTGAATTTAATTGAATTGAATTGAACTAAATTAGATTGAATTGAAATGAACTGAATTGATCTAAATTGAAATAAATTGAACTGAATTAAATTGGATTAAATGGAGTTCCACTGAATTGAACTGCAGTGAATTGAATTGCAATGAATTTAATTGAATTGAAATGAAGTGAACTGAATTGACTTGAATTGACTTGACTGGAATTAAATTGAATTGAATTAAAATGAACTAAATTGCATTGAAATGAACTGAGTTGAATTAAATTGGAATAAACTGAATTGAACTGAACTGCATTGAATTGATCTGTACTAAATTGACTTGAATTGAATTTGATTGGATTGAATTGAATTGAATTGAATTGAATTGAATTGAATTGAATTGAATTGAATTGAATTGAATTGAATTGAATTGAATTGAATTGAATTGAATTGAATTGAATTGAATTGAATTGAATTGAATTGAATTGAATTGGATTGAATTAAATTGAATTTAATTTAATTTAGTTTAATTGAATTGAATTGAATTGAATTGAATTGAATTGAATTGAATTTAATTGAATTGAATTGAATTGAATTGAATTGAATTGAATTGAATTGAATTGAATTGAATTGAATTGAATTGAATTGAATTGAATTGAATTGAATTGAATTGAATTGAATTGAATTGAATTGAATGGAATTGAATTGAATTGAATTGAATTGAATTGAATTGAATTGAATTGAATAGAATTGAATTGAATTGAATTGAATTGAATTGAATTGAATTGAATTGAATTGAATTGAATTGAATTGAATTGAATTGAATTGAATTGAATTGAATTGAATTGAATTGAATTGAATTGAATTGAATTGAATTGAATTGAATTGAATTGAATTGAATTGAATTGAATTGAATTGAATTGAATTGAATTGAATTGAATTGAATTGAATTGAATTGAATTGAATTGAATTGAATTGAATTGAATTGAATTGAATTGAATTGAATTGAATTGAATTAAATTGAATGTAATTGAATTGAATTGGATTGAATTGATTTGGATTGAATTGAACTGCATTGAAGTGAATTGAATTGAAAAGAAATGAAATTAAACTGCATTGAATTGAATCGAATTGAATTGAAGTAAATTGCATTGAACTGAATTGAATTGAATTGAATTGAATTGAATTGAATTGAACTGAATTGAATTGAATTGAATTGAATTGAATTGAATTGAATTGAATTGAACTGAACTGAACTGAACTGAATTGAATTGAATTCAATCGAATAGAATAGAAATGAATTGAATTGGATTTATTTAAATTGAATTGAATTAAGTTCACTTGAATATAATCGAATTGAATTGGATTGAATTGATTTGGACTGAATTGAACTGAATTGAATTCTAGTGAATTGAATTGAATTAAATTGGTTTGAACTGCATTGAATTGAATTGAATTGAATTGATTTCAAATGAATTGAATTGACTTGAATTGAGCTGAATTGAATTGAATTTAATCGAATCGAATTTAATTGAATTGAGCTTAGTTGAATTGAATTAAGTTGAATTGAATTGAATTGAACTGAAACGAATGGAATTGAATTGAATTCAATAGAATTGCACTGAGTTGATTTGAAAATAATTTTGAAATATTTAATGGCACAACAATTTCGGATTTTGATCATGAAACCGTTTAAATGTAAAAACTCCGGGGTTTTGATTAACTATTAATTAAAATGGTCAACTAATTTCGCCGGCCGAAGAGAGAGAAAGAGGAGAGAATCCCTGAAACCGAAAACTGTAATTAGTGACACAAAAGAACAAGGCGATCACGTGCGTAGAACGGTAAGGCGCTGATGAGAAGAGTCGCAGTCTTCGAAACGATCTTTCAAAACGCAGTTGCGACGATTTAATATTTTCACTAATTGCAGAAAAACCTGACTTGTTGGCTCGTGGGAAAATTGAAAATACTTTAATAAAAGCAAATGCAGACCAAATCATATAAAGTTTTCTGTTTCGGATTTGAACACCTAAAATCGGGTCTTGAAACCGGTTATTGTAACTAATCGTCTGTCAACCCCAATCTTTTTGAGCTTAAGATTTGTTTCTCGTTCATATTTTACTTAATTATAATGTCGAACCCATTTGAGGCCATCTTGATGCATTCTCCTGGAGGCACCGTATTTTGACCCACCATGTTACTATGAAGCCGATGACTATGCTGGTCATGTTGTACCTCATTGGAAGCGACTTGTCTTAAGCTAAACGAAAGTTGTAGTTAGTAGAATGCTCATGTTTGCCATCCAAATGCATTTTTGTTTGAAATTTTTTTTTTTCAAACCTGTGTTTTTTCAAACCCAGATTTGGAATCCTTACAGTTGGTGTAATTATATTTAACCTTCACAAGATTAGAGTTGCTTGAACTTAATCAATTTGAAAAAAGTGTGGAGAATTAACTACAGATTGTAAATTGGTTAGAACGAAAGTGCTAAAATTCTAAAAAATGTTTACTGTGACTACTTCTCTGGGGAGGGGTTTTGATACCCCATTAACCAAGAATGTTATATTTTATTTTTGTAGCATATCTCATAACTTACGACCATAGATTTTTAATTCATATACGAGAAATTTGTTTAAAATTATTTGAATAATATTAATTACATGTGTTGTATTTACAAAATCTATTCGTTTTTATCAATCTACAGCGCTTTGTGTTTGGATTACATCTCTCCTAGATACAACAAATTGGCTTTTAAAAATATTAACAAAGCATAACTCAAGGATGCTGAAATTTCTATATGTGCTGCATACTTTAAGGCTTCACAATATATTTTCCCTGATTTTGTTTCTTTGCGAATGTAAATTCATTTAATTCACATTCCTGTTTACATTATTATTGCAATAAACTAATCTCTTACCAAATTTTGCATACCAAAACCAATTAAACGCCCTTAAAAAAGCAACAGTAGAAGTGTCTAAATTACTCCAACAACTTGTACCATCATCCTGAGAGTTGTGAAACTTCTCGAGGATGTGTTGGTTGTTAGTTGGTGCTACTGCATTAAAAGATACCAACCACAACATAAATTTACAAGATTAATATGTGCGTTCACCCAAACTCGAGGAGAGACTGTGGTGTCATGTAAGCAAATCTCAACGAAACCCTGCCAGGGAATGGTAGGTGGATGTGGACGACAATGTTTGAAGCTGGAAATGATATTGATGGTGGTGGTAGTGGTAATGATGGTGGCAGTTTATGGCAACAAAAGTGGTTCTGCTGTTACTTGTAAGATAAGTATCATATTACCCAGTGACCTTCACACCTATAAAAGAGGCAAAGTTATTTTTGGTTGATAAAATATGCAAAATTATTTAAAGGAGTTTAAAAATACATACAACGACTGTGTTGAATCAGCCAACTTGCAATAGTTAATTAAACAGGGACCTCGCTAACCTAAAGACATAATTTGTCTGAAGCTATTGACAAAAAAATTTGACTCACTTCAATATATTTTTTTCTGGCACTTTTCTTATTCCTTTTTGGAAATTGTGCTACCTTTAGTCGTACGATTTGCTGGTTATGTCCTCGAGACATATATTTCAAGACCAACACATGTGAGTGTCGGTTTTATTAAATTTCAGCGTATTTTTTGCTTGGTGGTTTCCTCTACACCGGCTTCTTCTTATGGGTGTATTCCGTAAGCTGTGCACCAAAGAGCATTTATTTTCATAACCATTTACCATAAGGAAGTAATAAATTTTAACAGACGTCAACACATGTAGGGAATTGTATGCAAAATGCTTTTATTTTTTTTGTGCGATTCTAAAGCGAAACCTACATAACATTCTGACACACATTCATATTTAGGCCTGGTCCCAATATGAATTCCATGGAGCAGCAGCACGAAAATCTGAACAGATTCGCAACAAGAGTTACGAAAAGACATTGAAAGTTAAGCTTTAAAATATCGTTTTGAAATCGTATTGTATCGTAGTGCCATATATCGTTGCATAGTACATACAATAAACCTAAGCAATTTAGACAGAATGATGATGGCAATAAAGCCAGAAGGTTGACGGCATTTTTTTTTCATATTTTTTTGAATAAACATTCAGTTTGTTTGTAGGAATATATGAATCTTTTGTAGTACCCTCTACACTCTTAACAAAACTAAAAACTGAAATTCCCATAAAAGCGATACAAAAATCATAAAAAAAGTTTTGTTTTCATGCTGCTCATATGAAAGATATTTGACGGGCGGGAGTCTGCAAATACAACTTTTGACATTGATTTGTTCCACACAGATATTATTGTGGAGCTAAGGAGCCAGAGAATTGTAGATTTGTTGGAGAAGAGTGGAAAAAACATATGAAATCGTGAAATATTTTCCACAAACCCTAAAATTAGTTTATGTTGTATTTTTCTGAGAGCATCCTAAAATTATGCAATCATTTTTGTGCTTTCCTTGCTGCTTCGGAAATACGAAAAGCTCATAATCTAGTTCTATTCAACTTTTAAAATATGAATATAAAAATCAATGATTGCAGTAATGCGTATTATGGCCATAACGATGATGGCTTATAGAGTGAGGCATTGATTTAATGCATCCGAGTTCCATTTAATACGTCCGATTTCCATTTAATGCATCACATCACACTTTTCAAACTGTTTACCAGATATAGATACATGTTTTATGTATGTTTTTTCAGACGACCAACCTTCAGTTACCCGAGTGGGTGACAACATTTAGTAGCAGAGTAATACAAAATATTAAATGAGGATCTATTGGGGGTTTCGAGACCTATGGTAACTTAAGTTACTTTAATTGGCTATTGGACAACTTCATGAGGTCAGATGCCTTACACATATTATTTAAACAAACAATTAAATAAATAAAACGTAAAACTATAACACATTTCTCCAACTGGTTCTATCTTTTATCTTTTCTCGCCAGTTGTTAACATCAAGGATACGGTGGAATTTTTGGGCCTGTTCTTTCCAGCGGACTGTTGGTCGCCCTCTTTTCCTGCTTTCATCAGGTACGTTATCGAAAACCCTTTGCGCTGGCTCATATTCAGCTATTCTGAGAACATGGTCTAGACAACGTAATTGGCTTAATTTGATTGCCCAGCTTTATCCACGTGATAATACAAATTACAAATATAGCTCTTGGTTCCAACGACGTCGGTTCTCGCCATTTTTTTAACATGAACGTCGGTGTTGCAATGGTAGTGTGCGCGGCTCTTCTGCAGGAGGACGTGGATTCGATCCCTACTCTGAACACCTAAAATTCCTTTCAACGGTGGTCACCTCGCTTAGTGACGGCGACACTATCGAATATTTTGCCATGAAAAGGCTTTTCAAAATACCGTTCGGAACCGGTGTAAACCTGTGGGTCCCAATCAGTGAGAGTAAAACTACAACGCGCACAGCTCAGTGGTTGTGAGAAGCTCACCCCAAATCCCTGCATGGGATGTATCGGGAAACAATTTATTTCGGAAAGGGCGGTGTTCTTCAACTGCTTTCTGAGCCCAAAATATCATCTATTTGAAAGCACAATTCTCCTACTTATCTCCAGGCTGACGATGTTGTCCTTGTGCATGGCGGATCTACGGTAGATAAATTCATCTACCACTTCAAAATTTAATCGGTTGTCGACGTTCAAGTGCGGACCAAGTTGAAGGTTTGTCTAGTCGTTGATACCATAAATTTTGCCTTGTCCTCATTAACAACAAGACCCACCTTCGGTGGTTCTTTTTCGATTCTTGAAAATACTGCAGTAAACTCTCGCAAATTTCCCCTAATGATGTCTTGGTTTTTCAGCATACGCCAGCAACATATGGCTTTTCGTGTTGATGGTCTTGTTCATATTTACTGCAACTTTTCTCATTAGTGTCCCCATTAAGATGTTGAAGAGATTGCACGAAAATATTTCGCCTTGTCTCAGTCCTCGCTTGGTACAGAATGGTTCGGTCAGGTCTTTCCCCAACTTCACTGCTGATTTGGTGTTGGTCAGCGACTTTCTACAGAGACGGATCAGTTTTGATGGAATCCCAACTTTAGGCATAGCGTCGTACAGTTTTCTCCGTATGGGGCTATCGAAAGCAACTTTGTAATCGGCAGAAGGATGGTACGTATCGATTTACTTTCAGGGATTTGGCGTAGCGTGAATATTTGGTCAGTCGTGGACTGGCCTGGTCTAAAACCACACTAATAAGGTCTAACCAGGTTTTTAACAATTGGATTTGGTCTCATACCTAATATGCTCGACAAGACCTTATACGCGATGTAAAAAAGACTGATACTGCGATACTTCGAACAGACACACGGATATCTGTTGTTGAATAGAGGATATAATACTCTGAGACTCCAATTGTCAGGCATAGATTCCTCCAAATATATGTCGCGGATAACTTGATTCATGTGGGCTACCAGTGGTTCACCAAAGGTCCTAATAAGCTCAGCTGGTAGGCCGTCCACACCAGCGTATTTATTATTCTTAAGCCGGAAAGTTGCAGAGCCAATCTCGCCTGGGTTATGGCACTATCTACACTGTCTTCTACAGTCGGTACCTTCTAATCTTCATTGGAAACATCGGAGTGGTGTAGTGGTGAAAGTCGTCTTTCTACATTTTAAGCACACACTGCTTATCTATCACCAGATTCCCATTCTCTTTCTAGCAGTAGGGTAGCCCATTATTCGGCCCGTTATTCGGTTCGGGATTCATTGTTCATCCTGTATATTTCAGTCCTTCTACTCTCTCTCTGCTCGTCTAAATAGTTGGTTTTTCGCCCTTCTCAGCCTCTTGTACCGCTCATTGGATGCACGCGTTGTAACTGACTGATTCGTTCTCATAAGAGCGGAGTCTTTTTCATCAAATGCAATGCGACATTCTTCGTCGTACCTTGGCTTATCGTTCTGGGGTTTTTTATAGGCAAGTTCAGTCCTTGCTGCGGTTTCCAAATAATGGAAGATGTGCTTCCACTGCGGTTCTGTGTGGTCGGTAGAGGGAGTATTCTCCTCTAGCAGGGTAGTGAGCTTTTGTTGTTAGGCCTTTGATATGTCTGGTATTTGCAGTTTGACGATATCTAACTTTTCCCAATTTTGGTTTCGTATGTTTTCGCCCTGCACAGTCTTTTGCGAACTTCCGCAGCCACCAAATACATGCTGAAAACTCTATCGTTTTTTGTTGTTTGGATGCAAATACAGCGTGTGTTTGGAACTCGTCGCAAATATAATATATTTCTGTGAAAACACAATGTGTTTGCTATTCAATATTACATGTTTGACACACAATGATTAAAATGTTATAATATATATGTTCTCAACCCAAATATATATGTGTTTGTGATACAAATACGGTTGTGTTTATTGCACTGTTTATGCTCCCTCGAGAGCAAGAGAATAAAAGATGGTAAGTGTGTATCTGTAGTTTTGCATTATTTTCTCAGTGAGTGAGTGATTGAAGTCAGTGTTTCTTACATTGGTTAATCGGATAGAGGATATCAAAAGCGCTTGATTAGTGAAAAAAGACAAAACAAGACCTCGGACGGTTAAATAGTTCCTGATGTTGCCTTGGGTTTGGTATATATGGTTGGTATATATATATATGTATGTGAGCTACCAAAGTGAGAAACGATTTTTAGGAAAGAAACTGGAGAGGGCTTCAACGTGAATTGCTTGACTTGTATGAACTAGATTTGTATACAAGTGTATTTTTTATGTACCAGCGCATAGTGTTAACCATCGCATAGTTGAAACCTTCTGGAAAATAAAACGTGAGAGACAACAAAGAAAGGAGAAGTAACACAGCAGCAGATTCTCAAGAAAATCAAATAGTGTATTCAATGAAAGTAACTGTAAAAAGTGGCGCTTAGAATCTTTTAATTTTTTGGGTTAATAATTAATAAATATGAATTTATATTGATAAAATTAATTATAATAAATAATAAAAAAAAATATTGAATTCAAAGAATAATTCGTTTCTAAATATTATAATGTTTGGGAAGAAATACACACATATTTTTACGTAAGTCTATGTACGTTTGTGATGAAAAACGTATATGTGTCCACGCAAAAGCATACATGTTTGCCAGTAAACGTGCTACTGTTTGCATTTCAATACAAGTGTGTTTGGGACTTGCAAACATATGAATGTTTGAAGTGTGTTCCAAACATATACATGGTTCCTGCAGAATATGCTTGGGACGATATGATACGGAGGCCGTTTTTTCAGCGTGTAGGGGCCCGAGTCGTCACATGTACATCCATTACACTAGAAGAGTGACTGCCATCTATTATCAAGTGATAAGTCTGGTTCTTCGTTTTCTGATCATGAGGGCAAACAATTCGCCTTATGCATGCTTTTATGTTGGAATCGTGTGCTACTAACTACCGTGTTCTTTGCAGCGGCACAGTCTATCAGTCTAATTCCATTATCGGAAGTGGTATCATGTAGACTCTGATTACCGACGGTTGGTCGAAAGACATTCTCCCTTCCCAATTTGACATTTAAATCGCATAGGATAATCTTAATGTAGTGGTCAGGGCTGCGTTCATATACTTCCTCCAGACGCCCATAAAATGATTCTTTGACCTCATCTTCTTTATCCTCTGTCGGTGTAAATGAACGAGACATTCCAATATGTCACTTTGATGCAAATAGTTTCAATGCGTTCGCTCAATGGGTTGAACTTTCAAACTAGGTGTCACAGTCTCTTGCCAACTTTAAATCCGCATCCGAATTCGTGCTTTCTCTCATGGCAGCTGTAGTAAATATCGCAGTTTTTCTTTCTAGAGCAACCATATCCTGTCCATCGGATTTCCTGGATAGCTGTGATGTCCGCTTTAAATTTTTGTAGGACATCCGCCAGTTGGAAAGTGGCACCCGTCCTGTATAGTGTTCTATCGTTCCAGGTACGTATCCTTAAATCGTTGTCCTCATAATGTTTGCGAGGGTCGTCAACAGTTCCGTCGTTTGCTTTTCATGTGTATTTTCATTGCGACAGTGGTTTGCGTTTTACCTACTGCCAGGATGATCATATTTCTGCCGCCCATTATTGATCAGTCGCTGACCAGAATGCAGTGATCCGAAACTGGATTTTGATTTCTTCAATCGTGATCCGACGGTGAACATGGGTGTTGGTTCATCTGCCTTCAAAGGACAGAAGAATATGTCAACTAGTTCGAAGAGCTTAAGTGAAAGGGTCACCTAATAATCCTGAGACGCATCAGTGGTCACATAACCAATAAGGCTGCACATTCGTTTCGCCTTCTCAGTTTAGCTAGCTAGCGGAGATTTCCGATAAAGCGATTGTCCAGGGAATACTGCGTGGAAGTAGTGAGCTGCTTGGACTGCCCAATGAAGGAATCATATGTGGCCACTCCCAAGTGAATGGCTATTAGACATTCTCCACCTCCAAAGACAGTTCCATGTCCCATCGTGCAACTAACTTGAGGAGAAAAGCTGATGATCCAGCCGGTTAGAGGACTACGTTATGCTCATTTTGTAAGGCCCTTGATCCCTCTGGGTTGTATGATGCCACGTTTCTAAGTAAGTAATTTAGTCGAAACGTGTATATTCTAGTGCCTCTTCATAAATGGTGCCACTAAATAAAATAATATATTTAAATACGTTTGCTTCATCTCTGGAGTTGGAGTCGTGGATTAGCAATTTAATATTTCTGAGTTGGAGTTGGAGTTTACAGAATATTAAGAAACTTTAACACCCCAGGCTTCAACATTATAAACAGATATTTATTTTTACAACCGAATATTGACAGTCATCGGATGAAACAGCGAAATACAGCAATTGTTTCTACTACACACATAAAGGTCCAGTTCTTCAGGGTGTATTCATGATACACTGTTTTTATATATTTAAATTTTTATTTCACCATCTCATAGGAGTCTTCACCAAGGATATATTCCTATGAGATGGTGAAAGAAAAATGTTCTTGGGGAACAGATAAAGTGCTCCGAAAACAAATATGATTCTCTATTTGGACCCTTAGTTTCAATACTTGTGGGAGTTTTGATCGGACCCTGAGAAATTGGTAGGTATGCGGTAAGACTGGAGGTACGGTTCATAATTTTGTTTGAAGCGATGATTGGACCGTGCCAGTGTGGCTTTAGGCCTGGAAAATCGACAACTGACCAGATTTTCACGCTACGCCAAATCCTGGAGAAGACACACGAAAAACAAATCGACATCTATCGTCTATTTATCGATTATAAAGCGGCCTTCGATAGTCCGATACGGGAGAAACTCTATGAAGCAATGTCTGAGCTTGGTATTCCTGCAAAACTCATACGCCTTTGCAGGATGACCTTGACGAACACCAAATCCGCAGTGAAAGTAGGTAAGGATCTTACCGAACCTTTCGAAACTAAGCGAGGCCTCAGGCAAGGCGACACTCTATCGTGCGATCTCTTTAACATCTTAATGGAGATCATTACGAGAAAAGCTGCAGTCAACATGAATAAAACCTTCGGCAGCAAAAGTCACATGCTGCTCGCGTATGCTGATGATATAGATATCATTGGGCGCACAATTAGAGAAGTTACTGCGGTTTTTTCGAGAATTGAGAAGGAGTCAGCAAAAGTGGGTCTGACGGTAAATGAGGACAAGACAAAATTAATGGCTTCAACGAATAGGGCCTCCACGCGATTAGACCAAAGCGTGAACGTTGATAACCATTATAACTTCGAGGTGGTGGACGAATTTATATACCTCGGATCTGCTGTGAACAAAAACAACAACGTCAGCCTTGTGATCAAGCGGAGAATTGTGCTTGCGAACGGATGTTATTTTGGGCTAAGCAAGCACTTAAGAGATAAAGCCGTCTCTCGAATAACAAAAGTCCAGCTGTACCAGACTCTCATTCAACCTGTCTTGTTTTATGGCCCAGAATCCTGGGTCCTATCGCAAGCAGACGAAACTTCTGTAGGCGTCTTCGAGAGAAATATATTCTGAAAAATGTATGGGCCTATAGTGCACAACGGCGAGTATCGGCGACGCATGAATCATGAGCTGTATGAGCTTTATCCTGACATTGACATAGTTAAGCGGATCAAGATAACGCGATTGCGCTGGCCAGGTCATGTCAGTAGAATGGCAGAAGACGAACCAGCACGAAGGGCTTTCGAAACCGAACTCGAAGGAAGACGAAAAATAGGAAGACCAAGACTCCGCTGGAGGGATTAGGTTGACGAATCCCTGCCTACACTTGGTATTGCCAACTGGAGAAATAAAGCAAAAGTTCGAACTGGTTGCCGAAATATGTTATCTTCGTTTTGTAAGGTCCCTGACCCCCCGGGATTGTCCGAGACCGGATAAGTAAGTAAGTAAATATGAGGAAGGCAAATGGTATGTGAAGAGTCTATACAACATCTCCTCTTCACGTAGTCAGCAGCATAATCTACACAGTACCCAGTCGCAGTATAGTAATTAATTCTACAGATCAAAACATGCACCTATAATGTGCAACAATATTATTAATTTCCCATGGCTGGCATCAAACTGTACTCTGGCCAAATCTACTTCTCTCCCAATTTTGCGTCTGACTACTTACTTGCTTTCACTTCGCAAGTAGCAATATTCACTGCAACACACAAACAATCTACTGCATAGACAAAGTCTATTTTAATATTTTATTTCATATCCAGTATTGAGGTAAAATTGCGACATGTTCATGTTTGTAGTTATAAATGTTCTTAGGCATTATACAACCTCAATTATTGACATTATTGAATGCGAGTAAAATTAATTTTATTCTCTATGCATCACATAATTGTCTCATGCAAACAGCTGCAGTGTTTGATATTAAATTACACATTATTGCAAGCAACTACTTTCAATCTTCCACATGTCTAATATTTGTGCATTCAATATTTAATGCGGCATACTTTTAGGCTGTTTAATAAGACTAGAATTAGAGCATACATTAAGGGACTGTCGCTTACATAATATATATTGTATTTGCAACAACAACTAAACGAATTCATTAAGTTAAACAATTCGAAAGGGACACAATTAAATTTACTCATCCGCCATCCATCGATGATGAAATCCATCAATACATTCTGATCACTCAGTTGTATATTACTCAATGTGTAGTCATACTACTACATAAGGTATAATTTTCGAATTAGATCAATAGTAATGTTGTATATACATAAATAATGCATGAGATAAATTTAACTTATTGCACTTACTCGAAACCGATAGATATGAGAGGGATGCTGCCTGGTGTTCCACAACATTTTTGCATAATTTACTTTTCTTCAGTCATACTATTTCATGCAATGAACAAATAGAGATATAAGGACTATACGTTGTGTTTACAAATGAATGTATGGGTGAAGTATTTGTGTGTGTGTGTGTGCGTGTGGGTGTATATCATATCCTTATGTGCATGAGTTATGCTAGTGTGTGCTTATCTCAAATGTAATTAATGCTTATTTACCTATCACTCATACAAAATGTTAATGTAAACAGAAAATCTAAATGGATTTACTAAGGCCGATTGCATATGCGTTTCAAAGCTTTTGCAGTAAGACCAATCAATTGGCAAAGGAAGTTTTGATTTTTGTTGTCGACTAAGGAGGAAGCAAGGGGCTCAGAAAGATCAGAAACTCTGGCTAGTAATATAGAAGGTATAACTAAACGAAGGAGTGCGGTTATGAAATATTATTTAGTGAATCACTGCAGGTAGAACTATTCAAATAATCCTATAAGGAATAAAAAAAATGGTGTCCCATAACATCCCATAAAGGGATTGGGGAGAGCTTCTCACAATCAGTGAGATGTGCGCTTTATAGTTTTACACTCACTGATTGGGACCTACAGTTTTACACCGGTTCCGAACGGTTTTTTTGAGAAGCATTTTCATGGCTAAGTACTCGACAGTGTCGCCATCACTAAGCGAGGTGACCGCCGTCGAAAGAAATGTAAGGTGGTCTGAGCAGGGATCGAACCCACGTCCTCATGTACAAGAGCCGCGCACACTAGCCATTGCACCACCGACAGACCACCGATAGGAATACCCTTTGTAAAATAAGTCACGACGAAATTGTTTTCAAGCCGAATGAAAAAAATTCCCCTAGGGTGTCAGGGGACACCCGGTGGGACCGAAGTTCCTTTCGTTATATATTATGTACTAGTTGGTTCCAGCACGCTTAAGGCGCACGCTGAAACATACGATAATTTAAATGGATCTTAGCAAAAGATACTTTTTGTAAAATGATAAACTTTTTTAAGAAAAAATTTGTTTTTATAGAATTTATTAAAAAAAAAGGATATTTTTAGGTCCTCTTTGTAGGAATATGTATTATATTTTGCCGTAAAGGTCCTTTTTAAAGAGAGATACTTCTTTTATTAGAAGTTAATGTTTTTTTTAACAAAATGTACTATTTCGGAGAAGAAGTACTTTCTGTAAGAAAAAGAAAAAGGTTATTTTTTTTAAGAAAATGTACTTATTTTCAGAAAGGCTACAAGAAAAGAAAAGGTATTATATTATTTTTATGAAAAAGATATTTTGTATTAAAATGTAGTTTCTTAAGAAAATTTATATTTGTAAGGAATAGGGTTTTTTAAGAAATGTGAAATTTTTGGATTTGTCATTTTTTTTGAAGAATAGGTACATTTTTAAAGATTTTTTCTTTCACAAAAAATGTACTCTTTAACGAAAAGGTAGTTTTTTAAGAAAAGGCAATTTGTTGTAAATTAATGGACTTTTTTAAGAAAAGGTACTTATTTAAAAAAAACACTTTTTTAAGAAAAGGTACTTTTTGTAAGAAAATTAACTTTTGTTAACCAAAGGTACTTCTTTTAGATAAGGTTTGTTTTTAAGTAAAGGTACTTTGTTTAAAAATATTAATAGGTATTTTTGAGAAAATTTATTTTTTTTTAAGAAAAGGTACTTATTTAAGAAAATTTTCTTTTTTTAAACTTCTTGTACTTTTTATTGGGTGCAAAACTACAATATATACTAAATATTTGTTACAGGCTTCACCTAGAAAACTTTCAATTAAACCAGAAATTTCCCAACGTGTTAGTCTAGACACAATCCAAATCAAAAGTACCCAATATTGTTGATAATTCTGGGTTGTAGCGTAATAGTGTTAGAAAAAAGTTCATTATTTTTTGTTCATTTAGTTCATTTAAGTGTAAGTAAGTATTCTGCAGGCTAGTTAGAAAATTAATATTGTTTTGGTATTTCAATCTGTAAACGGATTTCATTTTATACTTACACAAAGCGTTGCCCGCAAAAGTTGAAACGTTTCCCCCAACTACAAAAACGATTGTCATTAAATGTGTTTCGATTGTTGCAAACGAACTTCTGTTTACTCCGCAATTTTTATATTTTACTTTTACGATTAATACAGAGAAAACTGCTGTGAACATGTGTAAATCGGTCTGTATTCACCAGCTGTATACGCTTCCACTAAAATGTTAACACTCGCCCTGTCTAGAAATGATTCTCTCTTCTATCAGACAATCAACCCATTATTTTAGGGTATTACGGGTATTAGTGCAGTGTCTGCGATGGCTCAGTGAAAATATGCACAGATCTGCAACCATGGCGCCTGTATGTAACCCCATTTCTGGGCAAGTATGTTTTATATTAAAATTTAAAAACGTTAACACATTTTAAATTCAAAATATGTTGTCTGTTATAAAGAAACACCACAACTCCGAATAATTTTCATAATTCTTAACAAATTTTGGGGTAACTGAAAGTTCGTTGGACATGGGACTGTCGTTGGAGGTGGAAAGGATTATTAGGTGACCCTGTCACTGAAGCTCTTGGAACCGATGGATATATTCTTCTGTGCTTTGAAGGCGGATGAGCCAACACCCCTGGCCAACGAAAGAAAACGTTTCGTGCACGCTGGGAAATCTGTAGTTTTTTGTTGTTTGGATGCAAATATAACGTACGTTTGGAGCTCATCGCAAACAAAATATATTTGTGTCCAAACACATTGTGTTTGCTATTCAATATTACATGTTTGAGATACAATGTTTAATATGTTATAATATATGTGTTTGCGACCCAAATATATCTGTGTTTATGATACAAACATAGCTGTATTTGTTGCACTGCTTATGCTCTCTCGGGAGTAAGAGAATACAAGAGGAGCAACGAGCGAGTCTATCTTATAATTGTGTATCTGTATTTTTGCATTATTCTTTCAGTCAGTGATTCATAATTATTCCAGAATGTGTGTGTAAATTGTAGATGCAGAAAATGTGTTTCTTACTTTGGCAGATGTATTGCGTTTTAGTTGGATGTATTCAGTCGTCAATGCGGCATCGGACAGAGGATATCAAAAGCGCTTGATCAGTGAAAAAAAGAATAATCTAAGGCCCGGATGGTTAAATAGGTTGTGATGTGGCTTTAGTGTATATGAACACATTACCAAAGGCAAGTCGGCGCCACCTGCCACACCGCGCATGAAACAATCGATTTATTGCAGCAACGATTTCCAGCACAAATTATCTCAAGAAATTCTGCTGTCAACTGGCCACCAAGATCATGCGATTTAACGCCGCTTTCTTTTGGGTTTTGTGAAATCTCGGGTTTATGCGAATAAACCAGAAATAATTCCTAAGCTCAAATCCGCGATCCAATGCGCCATCGGTGAGATAGTCACATCTCTGTGAAAAAGTTAGGGAAAATTTCATGAAGACAGTAATAGCCTGCCATCAGAGCCGTGGGGACCGTTTGACGGATATTTTATTCCAAACTAAATGGGAACATGTCTTATTTACAATCCAATAAAAATATTACAACTATCTCAAAAGGTACGTGTCTTTATTTTAAAATGAAAAAGTGCATTCTTACTGAGCTACCCTTTAAGAATATGAAACTGCACCGGGAGCTCTTAGTCAGAGTTGGGATGAATTTAAGACTAAAATAAATATTGATGAGAAAGAGTAAAGCCGAGTGTTTGTCTTAACTCTGAGAGCTGTCGAATATTATAAATCATATAGTTTTGCCCACAGTGAGTGTAAAACTAGAAAGAGCACATCTCACTGATTGTGAGAAGCACTCCCCAATCCCTTCATGGGATGTTATGGGGCACCATTTTTCTTTATAGTTTTGCCCAAGGACTAGTGTAAAGAATTGCGGCGGTTTACAAAATATGGAAACTACCTATCTCGATCCAAGAAATCGGAATAGGTGCAGGAATCTGTTTGATAATTGAAAACAATATGGGATGGGATAAAGAAAATACCGTCTGCAAGGTTGTACTATCATATCCATATTCTTTCACATGGAATTGGTTTGGTTGGCTCTCTTTTGCATGATTGTAACCGCAACATTGAATATTTCCAGAACCGATTTGAGTAACAGCAAACGCTATTAAAATTCTAAAATAGTTAGAATGTTAGAACGTTCTAAATTCAGTCTAGCATCAATCACGGTTCTCCTGAGATAATTTTTTTGTGCCGAAGCAACATTTAATTTAAAACCGCCTTACATTCTAACCATTTTTGAATACTGCATCATTCTGAATTTTTCATTCTATCATCCATAAAATGCAATGTGTCTATACCATTAGGATGGGAGATGATTTGGACAATCATTCATTATTGACAAGTAGGAAGGGAAAAGCGTAAATGAGCGTTCCTTTATAAGTGCCCCAACTTTTGTTTAGTAGTCCCACTAGTATTCGGCGTCTAGTCTATATATCTCTCTCTCACATACTCTCTCTTCTTCTCTTTCTAATCATCATTAGGACACACGATAGTCGACACATCCGTATTTGAAATGAGTCTATGAATTATAAGGTATTAGCATTTTAGCCAAAGGACGAAAACATCAGTGTACGTTGCTTTCAAATCGAAATAGTGTTCTTAATTGCATGTGTATTTGTGCATGTGAGGTTTGTTTCAGGACTTCCACAAAAACATCGTTTTGATAGTCTGTGCGCATTTTTAGGATATAGAAGTATAATGCGCTAAAGTGCTTCAATTTTTTTTTTCGGTTTTGCTTTATTTGCTTATACAAATGTGTTTCTGTGTACGTGATGATGTGTCTATGTGGGTCCTATTTTGACGCGTCCACAGACGCATATCCTGGATTTGTTGCTGTTGTTAGGTTTACTTGGTCTTGATAGTCTGAGAAGGAAAGTTACATTTTGCAATTTGTTAACCCCAGGGATTTCCTTGTAAACTCAACACCCTTACCATACGTCGGTGGCAACAGTAACAACGTCATAGACTAACATATTCTCCTAGGTGTAGTCTTATGTAAACACCTTTCGCAATACATGTGTGTAAAAGGATGGGTGTATGGTAAGTGAGGTAAAAGGAAAGCGGAAAAGGAAAACTTAAAAAAAAAATTTTAAAAATATGTGAATAAACGCAGCAGAAAAAAACTGTTCAGCAGTTGGAAAGCAGACATATTTCCTACTTCACCAAATATACAATACTTGCTTTAGCGATCAGTTTGTATGGCATTTTATCAAGCCTGCAAACAGTTTGATAATATGACAGTGAGTTTGGTATAACAGCCGACAAATTGCCAGCTGATATGTAGCAAACACCCCTGGCTGTTAACAGCAAAATTTTACGTTTTGATTGCAGCGGTTTATATGAATATATTTTCTCATTACTTTCCCCATAATGGGATGGAGAAGAACTCTCACGATCATTAAGCTGTGTGCTTTTTAGTTTCACATTCACTAATTTGGAACTATAGTTTTACATCGGTTCCGACTGGTATTTTGAGGAACATTTCATGGCTAGTTACTCGTTAATGTCGCCCCCACTACACGATGTGACCGCCATCGTAAGAAATATTATGTTGCCACAGCAGAGATCGAGCCCACGATCTTATGTACGAGCATCTAGTTTGTCAACATTACGAATGGTTGGGTTAGGGTAGGTCAGATGTTACTCAAAGGTGATCAACGACTCACTTATACCAATTAGTCTATTGTGTTAATACGGGCTAAGGAGATTAAGAGTTAGACCCACCAGAGAAGCAATTCGTTTGCTGCAACAAGCTGAAGATCTTGTCTACGTCTATTTAAGATAATTCTCCCAGATCCCATAATAGGTAGGGTCCCATAGTAGACATCCTCCTGCTTGTTAGTGCTTGGCACGTGCCAAGAAGATGTTCAGTGGATTTAGCCTCTTCTTCATCGTTACACTTTCTACTGGAGTCATTTGGCATGGCCTATAATTTCGCCGCATCTCTGCCAATCAGACAGCAGCCCGGCAAAACTGATTCAAACATTGATACATTGGGCATGGATAAAGACAGAAGCTTCATGGATGTCCTGTAATCTGCTATGGGCCAGCTTTATCTTGAGCGTATATTGCGTGTGCCACTAGCCGTTCTCTCCTGAATATAGGAGCCTTTATCTTCAGCGTACATTGTCAGTGCCACTAGTCGATCTCTCGTGCATCATCATATAGGAGCGTTCTTTGCAGGATATACTTACATGTCGTTAGGGGCATGCCAACACGTTCCAATGTCCATGTAACCTGTAAGGTAGTCCCTAGTCTGACCTAGTCTGATAAACTCTGCTGATATCCGGAATGCCCCTTCTCTTTGGCACCCATATGTGGTGAATATGGTACTGCTAGGCAGTTTGGTTAAAATAATTGCGGCAGTCCTGGGCAGATGTTGAACACAGGTCCACTGATTCCAGGGACTTGATAACCGGCTAAGACGACAGCCGCCTGAGACATACCCCCCTGAGAAGACATCGAATCACAAGGACTTATAAACTTACCTATGTGGCTTCATACAACCCAGGCCGGTCAAGGGCTTTATAAATTGAGAATAACATTTTCTCCAACCGGTTCGATCTTCAGCTTTTCTCCTCCAGTTGATAATACCAAACCCTCAAAGCCAATATTCCACCTGGCCTTTCCAGAGGAGTCTTACTTTACTTACTTACCCGAACATCCTCGGGGGGTCAGGCACCTTACAAAACGAAAATAATATATTTCGCCAACCACTTCGGTCTTTTGCCTTATCTCTCCAGTTATTAATACCAAGTGTACGCAGGGATTCGTCAATCGGATGCCTCCAGCGGAATCTTGGTCTTCCTATTTTTCGTCTTCCTTCCAGCTCGGTTTCGAAAACCATTCGTGCTGGTTCGTCTTCATCCATTCTACTGACACGGCCTAGCCAGCGCAATCGCGTTATTTTGATCCGCCTAACTATGTTAATGTCGGGATTTAGCTCATACAGCTCATGGTTCATGGGTCGGCGATACTCAATGTTGAGCACTATAAGGCCATATGGTTTTTGGAGTATATTTCTCTGGAAGACTCCTACAGATGTTTTATCTACTTGCTTCTCATAGCGCTCGATAGAGTGTCACCTTGTCTGAGGACTCGCTTAGTTTCGAAAGGTTCGGTGAGATGCTTGCCAACCTTCACTGCGGATTTGGTATTCGTCAGGGTCATCCTGCAAACACGTATACATTTTGCAACAATACCAATCTCAGACATTGCTTCGTAGAGTTTCCCCGTATGGTGCTATCGAAGGCCGCCTTATAATCAACAAATAGATGTTAGGTGTCGATTTGTTTCCCGTGGGTCTACTCCAGGAATTGGCGTAGCATGCGAGTCTGTTCAATTGTCGATTGTCGAGGCCTAAAGAAACACTGGTATGGTCCAATCAGGTCGGCGATAATTGGTTTTAGTCTTTTGCACATGATACTTGATATAACTTTATCTACTATGGTTAAAAGGAATATTCCATGGTGATTGGCACAGAGGCTAAATATGGGGCATAGTACACTGAGACTCCAATCGCCGGGCAGGCATTCGTCTAACCAAAGTTTGCTACTGAGTTGATGCTTGCACCTTATCAGCTCATTGCTGTCAGTCTTAAACAGCTCCACCGGTAATTCAACGGCTTGTGCGGCTTTGTTGTCCTTAAGCCGGGCAAAATCTGTTATGATTTCGTCTTGGGTAAGCGGGGGGCAATCGACGTCGTCGTTCTAATTGTGAGGGACTATCCCCTCGTCATTGGATATCTCAGGTACCAGTAGCGCAAGGAAATGATCTCTCCATATTCCCAACATGCTCTGTACATCTGCGATGAGATTTCCGTCCTTGTGTTTACAGAAGGGGGATTCTGTACTATGTCTATTTGTCCCGACTGTTTGGTAGAATTTTCGGGATTCGTTCCTCTTTCTGTATGTGCCAATTTTCTCTCTCTCGCGCTTTCTTCACTGCTTCGCTCCTTCACATGTCTTAAGAGACGGTTTTTCTTATATTTTCTCGTTTAATTTTTCCCTATACCGCTCAGCCGCACCTTGCGTTGCAATTGACTGTAGCATTGCCATACGTGCAGCGTTCTTTGCATCATTTGTAGTGCGACATTCTTCATCGCACCAGGTTTTGTTGCGAAGAGGTGTTTTTAAAATCAAATACGGTTGTTGCAGCAGTTTTTATAGAGTCGGAAATGTGTCTCCACTGCGCTTGAGGATCGTCATCGGGTGAGGGTGGGTTCTGTGCCAAAGTTTCGAGAGCTTCCTTGTGTAGGCCAATAGGCCTTTGACGTCTTTGAATACCTTTCGCAGTGGTTCATTCTGATTACTATTTCTGATATGACCTATCTGTCGAAATATTACCTGCTTTCACCGAGAGTGTCGCCGCAAATCTAGGAACATCAATTTGGCATTGTTCACGCCACTCACCCAATATTGAACAGATTCCTTGTACAAGATCCACCCCAGTCAGGAGCTGAAACTGGCAGACCATGCAGAGAGACGGTAATTTGTTCAAAGGATGACGGAACAAAGTGAAATGACTGCTGATTTTTTGAAACAAATCATTTTCACCGACGAGGTGCATTTTTGTCTGATCGCGTTCGTCAGCATACAAAATTATTGAATTTGGGGCCCAGTACAACCACAAGTTATCAATGAAACCCCAATATTTAACAGTCTGGTAAGGATTTTGGCTAGGCTGTGTAATTGTTATTTTCTACTTTAAGAGTGAGGCCGGAAATGCAGTGACTGTGAACGACATTCGTTACAGAAGCACGATAACGGATTTCCGGGGACTCAGCTGGACTGTATAAATCTGGGCGACATGTGGTTTCAGCAGGACGGGGCCACCTGCCAACCCGGGAACGAAATAATCGATTTATTGGATCAATATTTTTCCAAATTTCGATGTTAGCTAGCCACCAAGATCGTGAGATTTCTGTGCTTGAGGTGTTGTGAAATATCTTGTCGAGGCGAATAAACTGCAAACATATCCTGAGAGCCTCCATATATTATCGAAAAAATTATTTAAAGAGCAAAGGCTTATGATCAGAGCCGCGGGGATAATTGCCTCATATTTTCTTCCATTCTTGACCTGAACGCAATAAAAGTATAACTACTCGATAAAGAAAGTGGCCTTTGGTTGTTCAATGGCTAGTGTGCGCGGCTCTTGTGCATGGAACGTAGGTTCGATCCCTGCTCTGACCACCTTACATTTCGACGTTAGTCACCTCGCTTAGTAATGGCGACACTGTCGAGTACTTAGCCATGAAAAAGCCTTTCAAACTACCATTCGCAATCGGTGTAAATCTGTGGGTCCCATTCAGCGACTACTAAGAAAGCGCACAACTCACTGTTTGTGAGAAGCTCTAACCAATTCCTTCGTGGGATGTGATGGGAGACGGGTTTGTTTACTCGATAAAAATATAGGCGTTCTTTTTTTCAAATTAAATAGTTCTTTATTATTGGGACACCATTTATATGGTTCTTTTAACCAAATTTTCATACCACCATTTACTAATCTATGATGTACACTATCTACCCTATGTAGTCTGCACGTGTACTTGCATGTTTATCCATGTATCGGTGTAATACGGCAAGTTTGTTGCCAATGTTGCTGCTGTAACTACGTGTGTCGTTCGGCCGGTCTGGTTGCAGCAATGTGGCAATTAAAGGGGATTTATTCCTTACTTAACTCAATTTCCAAAAGTGATGTTTTATATTTGATTTCAGCCACATTACTTCCTCTCCTTTCGCCCTCTTCAGTTATCCTGGATTGGTAAGATTTGTGAAAGAAGTGTGTAGCTTCGTTTCTATGCGGTTTTCTGTAAACTGTAGAGATTACCCTTCGCCCAAAATAGAAAGTAAGTAAGAGTTCGAATTGTTTTTCTAATGAAAAGAAGGAACATTTCCCTGTAGCTTCGATTCAAGGAAAATTATTAAGTTTTTCTTGCATTTTGGGATTTCTTGTGAAAAATTAATTGTTATCGATTCCCTGAAATAGTTCAATAAACGAACATCTTTTGACTGTATTAAAGTTTGTTTGCTGGGTTCAAATACGGTGTTTCCCCCAAAATAAATACGGTGTAGGAATTTTTTTCATTCAAGTGTTAATGAAAAGGTTTATGTTTAAGGCTAATTTAGCAACTGCTTCAAACAGTTGGAATTTAAGGAAAACCAAAAGAATCAATATCTCACATATGAGACGTTATCGCATGGTATCACCCTCACCATTCAACCCACTTTCAACTTTCGTCGTGTAAAGGTTGTTCAACCTTTGTTGATAGACGCAACGTGCACCAGACTCAAAAGATGAAAGATAAGGTGAGATGATGAAGCTTATTTCTATCGTTGCGTGTAGAGTAGAAAATTGTTAAACAGTAGAAAGTTTGCATACTTTAAGACTTTGCAAAGAAAACCAAAATTCAGTGCATAGTTTTAGGAAAAGTTATACAAATTGAAGAGCTGCATTCAGACTATTCGATTTATAAGTTTTGTGGTAAATGGTTAGGAATATACAAGATTTGTTAAGCATTTCATCAAAAGGTATCTAAATGTAAGATACTGCTTTCAAATAGTTTTGTATCCGTTTTTTTCTAAATAATTTTTAATCAAATAAATTTACGAACGCCAGTGTAAGATAAAGAGTACAAGTTTATGAAAATTTAAAAAAAAGTGTTATGAACATTTAAAAGGTAATTAAACAACAGAAATTATTTCAAGGATCAAAAATATTTTTTGTATAGTATGTAATACAAAATTATATGCACCAAGTCGAGAGATAAGCAGGACTGGGATAATTATAAAACCAAACTAAGGCGACATTAGAATGCAATCCAAAGATCCAAAAGAAACTCGTCTTTGCTCTTCTTAAAATCAATAAAAGATTCATCCAATGAGTCGAAATTAAGGAAAATATTGACGTCAGGCAATGATATGATGGGGTACTGGAAGAACTCTTCTTGGCAGTGGACAGTCTGTAGTGGTGATTCACGCTCACTAATTTTCCTTGCAAGTCGCTAAACAAGGAGATCACTGCCAGTAAACATACGCCTTTTTAAATCAGAGCTGCCATTGAAATTATTACTAACTCCCGACTTAAAAGGGCTATCGGCAGTTTCAAACTTTTTAACCCTCCCATACCCGGCATAGTATCACCAGCAAAACTTAAGACTGTGGCCGATCTATTGATCCCATGGTTGATAAAGTTACACATCGCTTGTATAAACTTGTAACGCGAGGTCATGATCCGTCCGTACATAATAGTATACAGACACCGGCATTCACTGCCGCATACGTCCCCTGTCTAACCCATCATTTTGGAGTACTCAGCATCCATCACTCGCACCAACTACCGCGAACAATCACACTCACTGACAAACACACAAGCTCTGTCAACGTTGTCCACATATTAACAGCGAATTAGTTTTAATGTCCACACGATAATGAGTGATTGGATGCAATTCTCATTCCCGTCACTACAGGGATGTTACTTAGTATTAAGGTTGACTATACTCAAGTCGGCGCCTCCGAACGCTCAACCAGATAAGATTATAACATTTCATCTGGGGCTCTCGTTCTGCAAAGGACAGGAGCAATTTTGGGGCTCGTTCGTTAGTAAAGACGGTGGAAATACAATTCTACACACGGGCTTCGGCTCATTGTTTCAGTACAAGGGTTTCGGCTCACTGTTCCTACAGAGGAGCTTCAGATCACTGTTCCTACACGGGAGCTGCGGCTCACTGTTCCTACACAGGGGCTTCGTCTCACTGTTCCTGCACAGGGGCTTCGGCTCACTGTTCCTACACAGGGGCTTTGGATCACTGTTCCTACACAGGGGCTTGATTTCACTTACGAACGGACTGAAGTTAGCAGCTTAGACATCGTGCGGTGGCGCACCAGGGATGTGAACTGGGATGTGTATGGTGAATTCATCGCAGCTGAGGCTAGCGAGATTCCAATAGAAGTCTTTCGTCGTAGGACCGTAGATGAGCAAGTCTCGTGTTTACGCGAAGTTGTTCATAGGGCTAAGTACGATCTCCTTGAAAGGTGTCGCAAGAAAACTTTGAGGAAATTGCGATGGTGAACACGTGAGTTGACACTCAAGCGGAGGGAAGTGCGCCGTCTCAGGAAACATTTCCAGAGGGGCAAACGGAACGAAGCTAGTGATCTTGACCAGCTCAGATCAGCGTACAAAAGTTGCCTCAGCGATTACAAGGATATGCTTGTAAACGTGAAAGGGGAAGATTGGCGACAGTTTGTTGCCTGCCATAGGAATGATCCTTGGGGTCATGTTTATAGAATCTGCCTTGGCAGAGGTAGGAGGACAGATCTCTCCGGGCTGAAAGATGGCGATGCCATTCTTACTTCCTGGAGTGATTGCGTCAAAGTTTTGCTGCGGGAGTTCTTTCCGAGAGCGGAGGCAGTGGCCTCTTCTTCTTCTTCTTCTGGGGAAGTTGAGACTATTGCACCCGAGCTGGAAAGATCAGAGATCGCAGAAAGCATGGCGTTAGTTAAGTCGCGAAAGTCACCTGGTATGGATGGAATAGCTGGAGAGATGTGTAAAAGCGTCTGGAAGGCTATTCCGGAATACCTAGAGGCTTTGTATGGGCGGTGTGTACATGAGGGATATTTTCCACACGAGTGGAAGGTAGCCCGTGTCATTGTACTCTTGAAGTCAATCGATAAGGACAGGAGTAATCCTCGTTCTTATCGGGGTATCAGTCTCTTACCGGTATTTGGAAAAGTACTGGAGAGGATTCTGGTGCAGAGACTGAATGAGGAGTCGCTGACAGCATGTGCCGTTGGCAGTTCGGCTTCGTAAGGGGCCGAAGTGTCGAAGATGCCTGGGCGCACGTGAGGAGAACTGTTGTAGAGTGTACTCAGAAGTATCTTCTGGGTGTTTCCATCGACTTTAAAGGTGCGTTTGATTATCTGAGTTGGGCGAGCGTGGAAGAAAGACTAGCGGGGCTAGGGTGTCAGGAAGTAGCACTCTGGAGAAGTTACTTCTCTGACAGAAAAGCAGTGAAGTCGGGGCAAATAGTTCTGAGTGTGTTGATGTGGTCCGAGGATGTCCACAGGGTTCCATTTGTGGACCGTTTGTGTGGAATCTGATGATGGACTTGCTTTTGCATGAGCTTGAGGCCGAATGCAAGATATGTGCGTACGCTGATGACTTGCTTATCATGGTCGAGGGTAGTTCTCGTTCCGAGTTGGAACAGCTATCCTCGGCTATGGTGAGTATTGTCACTCGGTGGGGCGAGCGTGTAGGAGTTAGTTTGTCGGTGGAAAAGACAGTGACCATGTTGCTGAAGGGTAGTTTCAAGTCCCATTTTCCAATCGTGCGTTTGAATGGTGGTGGCACAATCCGTTACTCCACGGAGGTGAAGTACCTCGGAGTCACCATGGGAGAAAGGATGAACTTTTTGCCTCATATAGGGAGACTTCGCGAGAAACTAACGAGCGTTGTAGGAAAGGTTAGGCGTGTTATGAGGAGTGAGTGGGGTCTGAGTCGTCAAGCAGTCAGGACCGTGTACAGGGCCTTTTTGTTGCCATGGCAAAATTTGGGTCTTCTGTTTGGTGCGAAACTGCTAGAAGCGTCTTCGGGCAACGTCGATTATTCTCTGTTCAGAGAGTAATGTTATTGGCATGTATGCCAGTATGTCGTACGGTGTCTACAGAGGCCCTACAAGTTTTGATGGGTGCCACTCCTCTTGATCTAGAGGTGATGCGTCGTAGCATGGACTTCAAAATCAAGAGGGGGTACGCACTGGGTGAGTCAGATTGGCTCACAGTTGGAGCAGAGAGCATGAGTAGAAGTGAGCGTCGGGCTCGGTTAAATGCGTTAGTCACATCTGAGTGGCAGGGCCGTTGGAATTCCAGTACCAACGGTCGAGTAACGTATAGATTTATACCGGATGTAGAATTCGTCGGGAAGAACCCTGAGTGTAGCTTCAACCTAAGCCTTGGTTTCATACTGACAGGTCACGGGTCGTTAAATGCATTCTTGCACAGAATGAGACTTGCGGATCGGGAGTCGTGTGATTGCGAAGCGCCAATCGAAGATTGGCTCCATGTTTTGTGCGAGTGTCCCCTTTACGGGGCTTTTAGGGATTTAGTCGACATGGGTGTCACCAGATCCGGTGGTGAGTGGTGTGTGAGTAGTATGCTTCTGTCTCCGGATGCGTTGTGTGTGGCAACGCGGTTTGCCTCTCGTGTTTGCGCGAGTCTGCGCGCTAGGACGGTTTAGTTGTTGTTGTGGGTTTCACTGGTCTCTATCGGTGTCTCCCTTTTGTAGTGGTTACACGTTTTTCGTGATCCTGGCTTTTTCAAGCTAGTTATTCAGCCGTTTAGGATCTCGTTGTCGGTACTGCTGAACCCTGCGAACACAGGGATTGCCAGTCCCGGACTTCGTCGGAGTCGAATTTGGAAGTGGATTAGCCGCGAGGTCTGACCAGAGGCCTGTTTCTGGTACCGTGTGCTGTTTGGGATTGACACGTGGAAGGTCTCGAACTCGTGCCCTTTCAGTTTGTGTCTTGTTGTTGTGACCCACGGGGGCATCATCGGGCGAAGCCTGAAGATTGGCTGACGGTCGCTGTTGTTGACCGGAAGAGGTGGAAACAGCCTTGCTCCCACGGTGAGAAAGCTGCAGCCGTCTGACTGTAGTTATTAGACCGTTTAAATTGCAATTTTAGTATTTAAATGGCAATGTCACGTGATGTTGTTGTTGGTGTTGATTTTGTAGAATTGTTTCACGATTGATGCTTTTTTCGCCGGGGGTGACCAGTCCCCTACTTAGTACAAAGTGAAAACTATGAGCAGCTTCACTGCGAAACTCGGACCAGAGAGTATGCCTATCTGGTAGCACGGGTGGGTTGGCCCCCTTGTGGGAGATCGTGCTGGCTGTGGTTGCCACCAAAATCGGTGGTAGAGGCTATGTAGTTGCCTTGTATATCAGTTACTTGTAACGAAGTATGCTAGGCAGGTGCATATCCTCGAAATATGGGATCTGTGGCCCTTATCACGGAAGAGGTTTGGATAGTACCTCACTCTTTACCAAGGAGGAGTAGCTCATGTACAGAGAGTTGCTCAATTGGTAGCTCGTGGACGGAAGAAATAAGTCGCGCTGGCGGATATGCGAATACGGGGCGTTTGTTCTCCCACGTAATCGTGTATACCAATGGTGTAAGGCTTCCTATTCCTGATCTCTGGGCTGCCCCCTATGCGGGGCAGCACGGATATCTCACGGGCGGCGCTAGCAGTCGTATCAAACATGTTCTTGGTGGGGCGGTGCTCACCTGTGGTTAAGGACTTCACGTCGAGAATCACATTAAATCACGCGGACTCTGTTCCTGCACAGGGGCTTGGGCTCACTGTTCCTACACAGGGGCTTTGGATCACTGTTCCTACACAGAGGCTTCGTCCTACGGTTCCTACACTTACTGCTTCCATGCAGTCCATCGCATGATAACCGATCCCGGACCGTTTTCACCGGACGTGCAATTAACATCCCGATACAGCATCCCGCATATCCGATACCGATCTACGCCGCGAATCAGAATAATTACGTACGCAAGTCACTGAGTTCCCGATGATCTTAGAATCGACCAGTCCGCAACCTACCCCAGAAGATTAGTCAGGCCAAGGCTAGTATTCCTAGAAGGTTGTAGACAAACCGAGACAAGTGCCCCTAGAAGAGCGTTGTCAAACCGCGGCAAGTGCCCACCAGAATAGTGTTGTCAAGATAAGACAAGTGGCCCCAAAGGAATGTTGTCGAACAAAGTCGAGTGTTCTAAAGCTAAGAGGAGTGTTCCCATCAAGTAAAACAGTTGATGTTATTCCTGTAATGAATCTGAATTCGAACCCCCGGAAAGGGATAAACTATTCTGTTCTTATTTCGAAAGGTTTGGTGGATCCTATCGAAAGACTCTGGACAAGGCTGAGCTTACCTCAGCCCTCTACAAAACCACGTTACAAACTAAAGGTACATTCCTTGATTGTGAAGGGATACGTGGGTGGAGTTTATCGCAACGCAGGCAAGGTCTCTCACACTGCTCCTACATGCTGCAAAAGAAAATGGTCCCATTAACATATAGCAGGAAACATGACCATGTTTACAAGCATTGATTTCATGAATTGAATATCTGCTGCTTTTCTGTTTCTTTGCTGTCTGTCACGTTTTGGTTTCAGTAGTTTTCAACAAAAAAAACTCAGTTGGGCCACAAAATCAAATGTTGTAACCTAGTAAACATTGTGCCTCAAACACGTAATATTGAATAGCAAACACAATGTGTTTGCAGACAAGAACCAAGTTATATTTGCATCCAAACAACAACAAATGTCACATAATTCAGCGTGAAAAATCTTAAGCCTGTCATCGTTCCTACTGAAGACTTTGGAACGGCTGATAGGCATACACTTACGGGCGAGTATTGATGGAAGATTGTTTTCCGGGACACAGCGCGCGTACTGCATGGTCAGGTGTACGGAGACAGTACTTCATGAACTGATAGAATACATATAAAAGTCGTCGGCTGCTAAGGAGCAGATGTTGTCATCAATTCTTGGCATTGAGTGTACGTTCAATAATATCAATCATAATCGCATTACGACTTTGCGCTCTTGCCTTTTAAGGTGAACTTGAATCTTGTGAGGCTTGTATTCGATATGCTCACCAGGACATGCATAGCAGCCGAATTGGGCACCTCGACATCCTGAGGCACACCTCAAGGAGGGGTCTTGCTTCAGCTTCTAGCGGGAAAAAATGGTTTCACGATACATCCCATGAAGGAGTTAGGGAGAGCTTCTCACGAACCAGTGAGTGCGCTTTCTAGTTTTACCCTCACTGATTGGGACCTACAGCTTTACACGGATTCCGAACGGTATCTTGAGAAGTTTTTTCATGGCTAAATACTCGATAGTGTCGCGTCACTAAGCGAGGTGACCATCGTAAAAAGAAATTTAAGGTGGCCAGAGAAGGGATCGAACCCACGTCAGGAGAGCGAACCTTGCAACTTAAATCTTGAACGATTGGCAATAGCTATATGGGGTAATTATCCCAGTACCATAAGGGGCATTCCCTAAGGTTTGTTACGAACTTTGGACAGGTGATCGGGTGAAATGGGCTAGGTGTAAACCCAGAGAAGACCGAGCTAGTCCGATTTACCAGAAGGTATATAATACCTACAGTGGAACCTATAATATTGCATGGTTCTGAAATTAAGCTTACAGAGAGTATCACACATCTGGGTATTATTTTAGACAGCAGGACAACATCAGATCCACCATAGTGGAAATTGCGAAAAAGGCGATGATAGCGATTTTATTAAAATGTCTTCAAATGAGTTTTGTCCAAAATTACTTGAGTCTAATATGACCCGTCCTATCTGTGACACTTTTTTGGAATCAGAGGATGTATGCCCCAATTCTTATGGATCAGGGTATAAAAACGAAGGTCTCCGCTACATCCCATTCAGACAGCTTCTCACAATCAGCAACTGGAGTGTAGGCATACTGACTACACACTAAATCATATTTCATATAGGCTTCAACAACCGTGTCTGTAGTAATATTTTCAAAGAGGTATAAATTGACATTTTTGTCAATATTTTCCTTAAGATCTTCAATAATCTTTTTAAAATATTTATATAAATAAATTTATAATCAATTTTTTAAAATAAATAAAAGAATTAACACATTTCTTACTCCTCTTCTGGGTATGAATATCAAAACTTTATTTCTATTACATACTTTGTGTTGTTTTATATTCATAACATACTTTTAGGCTTGAGTTGTTTTGAAATTTAGCTTATTGCGTACCATAAGTTTGTATTATCCATCCCTTCCGTATCGATATAACTAATTAACTTTCATATACACGAAAATCAATATATATTCATAATCATTCCCAACGCCACGTGGCCTGGTGATGACCCCAACTACTCTTTAGGAGCTTATAAAGTAATAAACAATAAATTTTCAAAAACATTTACTTAACACTATACTTGAAACCAGACAGGACGTGCTAATTACAGAGTGGATTTTACTGGAAAAAATATACCCAATACTCTCTATTGTAACAATGGGGAAAAGCTATCCGAGCACATTATTTGAATAACAAAGAGTTCATGTTTCAGGATCTCGAATAAGGAGAATTTCCTCCCTCTGGTAAATGTGAAAACTTTCCCTTTGGAAAGGACAAAGGAATTATGAAATGAAAATGTTAATGGTTAAATTTATATGTATGCAAGGACTAAGGCGGGACATAAGAGTCCCACGACAGTGTTGTAGAAAATCACAGTCAATGACCAGGTCGGACCGTGAAGAGGTTCGTTCGTGGTTGGGGAGCAACACAATTACGCCATGAAATTATGTACTCAAGTAGGACGAAATTTTTACAACTTATCTGTTGGTTTTTTTTTTGCTTTCCTTTGTAGGAAACCGGAAAACTTTGGCCATAAACCAAAAAACCCAATGACTATAAAATTGGAGACGTTCGCGTAATAAAGGCTCCCATCACAAATTAAAGGCTATTAAGAAATTCGATATGCCACAAAGGACATTGGTAAATTTGTTTGGTAACAATCGCATAAAATGGGAGGGCACTCTGCCATGTTATACATGTCTGTATATCCTTTGTGTGAAGATTCTGTATACGTATACAATAACTAAAAATCGAAATTTTACCTAAAAGTTCTTTATGTCCTTATTGTTGTTATGTCCTTTCACAAGGGGAACCAGAAGTACAAACTTCAAATAATATTTTTGTTGTTTTGTGATAAAAGTTTACAATTTGAACTTTAGTGTCAGCAAAAAAAAAAAGGAGATGGGGAGAAAGAGGAATAAACAAATAAATGTGACCAAAAAGAAGCAACAAAAATGTTGAGAGAAAATTACAAAATACTTGGCAACATTTGTTAAAAAGTAGAAATAGATTTGATTACAAAGGAAACGGAGTATTCCTCAAATGAAACCACCCACTTAATTTAATATCTTTTTTTGGTGGCGTTTGGAAGGCACAGTGGGTCAATGCCAAATTCAGGATTTGATGGTTTCGTTAAACGAAAATGTGGCAACATCGTGAATATTTTAATGAGGAAATTATTCATTCTATCAAGTAAATAATTCCAGCACCGGAATGCACTAACTGTTTAACGACGAAAATCGGTAGTTGAATTGAAAGAATTTATAAATTTGGTTTCGAAATTTTATTAATTTTGACATTTCAACGACCGATGTTTGTCACTAAAAAGTTACAGAATTCCAGTGTGTGAAGAAAAATTATTGAATAAAGTCCTAATGTCCTTATCTACTATACTATACCTTTAAACACTGAATCAGAGTCGACATGTTTCCTGTATTAGGTCTGATGAGATCAGGTAAAATTCTCGTAACTTGCCAGTACCTCTCGTTTCAGATGGTGTGACCGCACGCTGAAAAAAAACGCCCCCAGCAAACATATTGCAGGGACCATTTATATGATTGCAAGTATTGTTTTCGTGAATAGAAAATCTGCTGATTTTTATTTCTTAATTGTCGTTCAAGTTTTTTTCTTCAGCAGTTCAAAAAACACATTCAGCAAAAAAAAAAACACATTTGGATCACAAATACATACAATATAACCCAAACATGTTATATTGAATAGCAAACACAAAGTGTTTGGACACAAGTATACTATATTTGCGGCAAGTTATATTTGAATCCAAATAACAAAAAAAGACAAATTTTGCGGAGAGCGACTTATTCAGTTTGTTGGATCCTTTTAATTTTAGATCCACTGTGTGGGATCTACACTTGTTCGCCTATTCTCCGCGGTGTTTAAGTAGCATTTTGTTGGACTATATCTTGACGTAGGACTGACTACTATGGTGGAATCTTTCTGATTGCCACGCATTTGGGAATAACCGGATATGATTTCTGCGTAGGCCCAAGCAGCTCACTACTTCCTCAAAGTATGTCCCGGGTAATGGCTATCGGAACCCCCCGTTAGATAGCTAGAGTAAGACAGCGAAACGAATGAACATCCTGCTAGGTTATGCGATCACTCATGCATCTCAGGTTAAATAGGTGATCCTGTCAATGAAGCCCTTCGGAATAGCGGACGTATTGGTTTGGTTTTTTAAGTCATATGAGCAAACACTACTGGCCAAATGCGTATCAAAAGTATAGAATCAAAAATCCAGTTTCGACACACTGCAGTCTGGTCAGCGTCTGATCCATAATGGCCGGCTGAAACATAATCGTCCTGGCAGTAGGTTAAACCTAAAACAGCGGCGGGCTGGGCTTGCTTTCCGCCACTGTTATATTGGCAATGAAAATAAGAAGTGAGATTGATAAATATAAACCAACCTACTTGTTGGCGGTCCCTGCAAACTTTATAAGGACCACGATTTACGGATATGAGAACACTATATAGATCCGGTGCCACTATCCATCTGGCAGATATCCCCGTGAGTTAAAAGGCTGACATTATTGCAATCCAGGAGAGGCGATGGACAGGTCATGGCTGTACCAGAAAGAATACCATGAATTTGGTTGCGGAGATGTACTTATGGTTGGCAAAAACTGCGACATCTGGTCTCAAGGTTCAACTCCGTAAGTGAACGTACACGCTGAAAAATAATGGCCCCAGCAACATATGGAACGAACCATGTAATTGTGTGCAATGCTTTCGTGAATGGAAGATCTGCTGTTTTTTTGTTTCTTTATTGCCTGTCACGTTGCTGTTTTCAGCAGTTTTCAACAAACAAAGCCACTTTTGAGTCACTACTACATATATAATAGTCTATAAACCATTGTGTTCCAAATATGTTATATTGAGTAGCAAACACAATGTGTTTGAACACAAGTATTCAATATTTGCGACAAACTACAAACGCGTTATATTTGCATCCAAACAACAAAAAACGTAAAATTACTCACCATGTATATCCACAATCCACATAGAAGCGAAATACTTTAACATAACGCATATTTGTGTATATGGCCCGACGAAAGAAAAATATGGTGATATCAAGGACATGTTCTATGAGCGCGGATAAGAAACATACGACCGCTGACCTGGCCATGACTTTAAGATTGTTCTAGGCAATTTTAATGCTAAAGTAGGAGGGAAAAATGTCTTTGAACCAACCATCGGTAAATTCTGTCTACATTCCTTGGATATTCCCTTATCAACAGAAGCAGAACCACAGTCATCGCCTGGGAATTGATGGAAGTCACACTAATAAATCGATTCCTAAATTGATTCCGATCAATACCTGGTTGCAGTTAAGGTTCGCACAAATAAGCAGAGGGATAGTCGTACGAAAACAGACATATAGAAATATGGATAACGGAAATCTGCTATTACCAGAGATTTCAATGGCCTATGTAGATAAGCTTACTGTGATACTGGCAAAGAACGCACCCCCGCCTCACGATCCTGAAACACAGTGGAAATCCATTCAAAACAGCTTAAAGATAAACCATGTTACGTTGAAAAGTGTCGCATGGTAAGAGACGAATAGAACGCTATACGTATGGCAACGCTTCAGTCAGCTATAGTTAAAAGAGGAGAGTGGAAATCCGTTTGGTTAGGAAAAAAAACGACTGCGGAGCAAGCGCGAAAGTGAGAAAATTGAATATAATGGAAGAAAGAATGAGGTCGTAAATTATACCCAATAGTACAAAGCCAAACCAACAGCAATGGATCAGGGTTACCCTTTTGAAGAGATTATGACGGGAATCTTGTCCCAGATGTGCAGAGTATGGTGGGAATATAGAGATATCACTTCTCTGCTTTACTTTTTGAAGAAAATTTCAATATAGATGAGGGCGCGGGTCCCACGTGAGGACGGTGGCGTCGACTGCCCCCATACTACCCAAAACTCAGTTAGAACTGCAATTTGCCGGCTTAAGAACAACAAAACCGCGGGTGCTAATGGACCACCGGCAGAGCTGTTTAATTCTGGCAGCTTTGAGTAGGAAATATCAGCTCATACGCTAAATCTGGCTAAACGAACGCATGCCCGACGTTTGGAGTTTTGGCATAGCATTTCCTGTTTAAAAAAAAAGCGACACAAGAATATGTACGAACTATCGTGGAATAAGCATCTTATCCAACACATACAAGATCCTCTCGAAAGTTATGTGCGAAAGACTAAAGGAAAGTCAACTCTAGACTAGATATTCACATTACCACAAATCCTGCAGAGAACCCACGAGAAACGAAGCGACACCTACCACCTGTTTGTAGATTTTAATAGCCCCATACAGGAAAACTGTGCCAAGCTATGCTGAAGACGACGCGAGGCCTCAGACGCTGCGACACCCTATGACGAAGGATTCGGCTCAAGTGGGTCTGACAGTAAACGAGGAAAAGACCAAATTAGTGGTTGCAACGAGCAGGACCTCCACGCGATTAGGCCAAAGCGTGAACGCTGATAGCCGTTAGAATGTCGAGATCGTGGAGGAAAATATTTACCTCGAATCTACCGTGAATAGAAGTAGTAACGAAGTAGTAAGAAAATCAAACGTAGAATTGCGCTTGCAAACAGGTGTTATTTCATAGATCGGGTTTGTCTCGAGAATTAAAGATTCAGCTATATCAGACTCTCGTACAACCTGTGGTGCATTATGGCGCAGAATCCATACAGGAAACGGACGGAAGAGCACTGCAAGTTTTAGGGGGAAAAATTACCTGCAAAATGAGGATACGAACTATTATAGACAACAGCTAGTCTCGATCTTATATAAACCACGAGCTCTGTGAAATGTATCCCGACATCGACGTAGTTAAGCCGATCAAAATTTCGCGATTACGGGGGCAAGGTGACGTCTGCACAACGCATAATGATGACACACATCAAAAGGTATATTAAATCGTACTGGGAGGAGGCGGAAAAATCTGTCGAGTAGATTTCAAATGAAAGATCAGGTGATCGAGTCCATACGGTAGCGTGGTGTTAACAACTGAAGCGAGAAGGTAAAATATCAAGTCAGTTGGAAAGGTACAATATAGTTGATTTGTAAGGCCCCAAACCCCCTGGATTGTTTTAGGTCAGTTCGATTATTAAAGATACTACCATATTTAATTAAATATGGTATTAAGCTATCTTGCTTCAAACGCCAGTATTATTGCCGACAAACAAATTGTCTGACTTGTATATATGCCAGGCCTATGATACCTAGATACGTACAAGTGCTTGAACAAGAAATACCAAGCAATTCTATTCTATGTCAATACGTTCAGGACAAAATAAAAGATATAAGAAAACACAAACTATCCGGTATTTGAAATTCATTCGCAGAGGGAATACATATCAGCATGAACCATGAACAATAGATTACCGAGTAAGAAGGGTATCAAAACATACGAGTACTGAGCATGAAGAGAACAAAAATGTTACGAATAGCTACACTATTACTCTCTGTTGTCGTTTGATGTGTTTGAGCACAACGGTGTGACGATATAGATCGATGTGAGCTAATGAGAATGACAAATTGGTCTTGTAGCTCATACACTTTTAGCTCATAAAGCTTTAATGAAAAGTTTCTATACTAAGCCATGAAACCCACTCGAACGAAATAATTCGTCCTTGGCACTGTTATATCATGAATCGAGCATGTACGAGGATGGTACAGGAGAAACAAAAAGGAAAGGGAAACGAGTGTATGGGTGATTCCTTGGAAATAACGTTTTCTTTGTCCATCACGTTTATTTCCATGTAATTAAGGGACGGCAAATAAATAATCGCGTAATTTCAATACTTTTATGGTACACAAGATTTTCCACAACAATATTCTCACCTGCGTCGCGCTTATTCGATAGAAATATACAGAAACTAATGAAAATATCAGAACCGTGGCGTGTCCATTTCATAAAAATCAAGGTTTATACTATATTCACTCCCTCATTTCGCAGGATGGATTGATATTTTTTTACGGTCATTGAAATTGCCTACATAGAGGATATTTTCATGTATTTACCGAGCGTAAATCTCCTATTTAGGCCCGACTAACAAGATCTAAACTTTGTCCACGCATTTTTGCCTAATATCGTACATTTACGTTTTACCTCTGTGGCGCCATGTTGGATGGGTATAAAGGCGCCCTCGCTGTGAGAACTCGACCATTGTATATCAAGTGTTATGTTTACATCAATGGCTGACAGATTTATCCACATTGAATCGATTGGAGTGAAGTGTTTTCTTTACGAAGGGTAAGTCACAAAATTAGCAGTCAATACCATGGTATCGCTTTTTTATTGCGCAATATAATACTCGCCCTCCTAGTGACGAAATTTGTTCGATATTTAGTCATCGAAATGTGATTTTCAAAGGAAATTATCTCACGTCAATTTGGCATAGAATGAAGTCAATTTAAATATGAAATGTCAATACCGTGGATGTCAGAATCGTGGCAATTCTGAAAATTATAGTATAAAATATATTGATAAATGTTTTAAATTGTTGTAGTTACAATAGATGTTGGTATACACTATAGCAGTATATATAAACAAAAACTGTAAAAAAAAATCACATCCGAGGTATGTTAAAAACTAATAATTTCACCATCCGAAAAAACGTTATTTCCAAGGAATCACCCGTATATTGACTTGAACATACCGTTCAATTAATGTAATAGTAATCGTAGGCTTACGATCAAATAGTACATTACACCGGGTTGGTCACAATAAATAAAAATATTCCAAAAACCGTGTACAAATACTAAAGATCACCTCGAGACCATTAAAAATATATTTTTTCCTTACCGAACCCGTGAAAAACAGTCAAACCGTTTTTTTATCCTAGTTTTTATGTTTGTGGCTCGATCGTAACAGGTTAGACTTTGTTGTATAGGCCTCGGCGAGTACTACATTTGTCCTTTAGTTGCCGCTCTTGTACGACATAATTTTCTAATAAAGGCCTCAATTAATGCAGTTTCTACCCGTAAATTTAAAACTATGTTTTTATAAGACGAAAGGCCCTTAAAAACCAAGAACATGTTGCTTCAGAAGTAGTTACATAGTTTTAATCAAAAACAAAAAAAAATATCGTATGACAAGATATATTTACAGCAATACAATACAAATATTTCTTCATATTGTTAGCATTATTACCGCAAACTATTGTATACTTTTTAGCGCTATTATTGCACACTTTTTAGTCGTATTTTTGCAAAACTTGAAACTCGTGAACGGTACACCCAACTAGAGTCACGACAAAATTTGCTACAATTATCTTTAATCTTTTTTGTATTTTATTTGTAAAAAACCTAAACAAGATTTCAATGATAAGTTGATTAAAAATGGATTATCTCAGGAAAATATTTAAATTTTTTCGATAGCGCTAAAAAGTATGCAATAACTTTAATTTAAACAAAAATCGATAGCGCTGAAAGGTATGCAATAATTTTCATGGAAAAATCTTTCTATTAATGCTGTAAATACATCTTGTAATACCTAACTTTTTTGGGTTTGAATAACGATGTAAGCAAAATATGCTCTTATGTTTTAGAAGTAGAAACTGCATTTAATGAGGCCTTCATTTGAAAATTAAGCAAAATGTTATTGGCTTTCAAAGTGCTTTAATCTTAGAAAAAAAATTCTTTAAAATTTTAGGAGTAGAAAGAAACTGTATTAAATGAGGCTTTCATTAGAAAATGTTGTCGTAGGTGAGCGACATCTGTAGTATAAATGTAGTAATCAACGTTACCTATACGACGATGTCTTGCATGTTATGATCGAGCGCCAACCAAATAAAGTACGAAAAAAAACGATTTTGGCTGTTTTTCACCGGCTTGGTAAAGATTTTTTAAATTGTCTCGAGGTGATTTTTAATATTTGACTTGGATGGTGGGAAATTTTTTTAGTGACCCGCTCTACAGTACATATTCCTGGTTTATGTTTTTCAAATAAAGTACCTGAAGTCAAAACTCGAAAACGTTTGAAAAGAGATTATCTTGTTGATACTCTCTTCTAGGGTAGATTTTTTTTGAGCAGTTGACAGCACTGATTTATGTCTCAACACCAATTCCCTACTATTCTATTCCACAAAGTTATGTTATTTCAGCATATGTGACTACCTTTTTAAGTTTATCAATTTTGTCCCACTGTTTTCTTTCTATCTTACTAATATTCAACAAAATTACTATCTGTGTTCTTCCACACCCCACTTCTGTGGAATTTGAAAAAAATCGAAACGGAAATCGAAAAGTTTAAACAAATTTTTTCTATCCGATTTTTATAAGTACTCAAAGTGATTTCGCTTATACACTAGATGGCGGAAAACTTAGAGGGAGGCGCATTGGAATGATAAATGCGCACATGAATGGGGAAAGGCGAACACCCGATTGTCCAACATTATGACAATAAATGGAAAAACCTGCCTGCATATTTTGTGTTGTAAGTGGTTTTTCTTTCTGTTCACATTTTCTAACGGTTTTGGATATTTTTTTCATCCTGTAAGAGACTGTCGCCATGACCATTCATTTTACGCAGCGGACAGAAAGACCATTATGCTACATATTTTAAGAGCAGAAATGGCGCCATCGCACGACAATTTTACAGTTTGGCGCGATAAGAGTCCTATTTTTTTTTGATTTTTGTGTTAAAGGACACAGAAAAACGTTCATTTCCCAATACTCCAGGACCACATACAAAAAAATATGTAGTGGCAGCAGCAACAACCATGGCCAGGCAGCATCGCCGCCATCATCATCATCATCTCTATCGACAGGAGTTTGAAAATGGAACGGAAGTTTGCCACGTTTAAGCTATGACCATTATAAATACTTGCAGTTGTTGTTGTTTGGGGTAAACTCAACGTTCGGTAATTTTGTGGTTGGCTGACTGGCCAGCTATTTTGGCCCGCTGTTCCAGAAATGACTATAGCATATATACACACACATAGATGGCTACTTGCTGGCTGGCTGGATAGTTTGGAGAAATATGTGTATGCCCGCCTGGCTGGCCTAAGTAATCAATGGTGTTTGTTGTGTTTGTCATTTGGTGTCGGTCGCTGTCTCTTGCTAAAATTTCCTCCTGATGATGCATACTTCTTCGCTACTATATACAAGTGTAACCAGAAATATTGATGCCAAAAAAAAAACGCTGTGTTTTCCTGCCTCTCGTCTATCTGCGTGTTCGATTTTTAATGCCAACTTTGCCATCAATGTGCTTTTTTTGTCGTGTCGCCCGCCGTTTATGCGAGGGATAATGAAGGTTGGGTGGTTCCAGAGTCATTGCCATGATATTGGGTCATTGATATTTGTGTTTTTGAAAAGCAACAACAACGAAACATCCAATAACATACAATCGCATAGCTTAATGTTTGTTAATGTTGGAGGAGGAGGAAATTAAAAAGTTGTTAATGTTTGATGGTAAATTAAAACATATTGCAGGTTGCTGATAAGAAGAAAACTTTGCCATAAAGGAAATTAATTTTCGTTTATTTATTAACAATATTTTCTAGTATCTAGTGTCTAAGATCGATAGGCAAACCGATTGCATGGCAGTATTTAAGGGTAGTAAATTGAAGATGATTGGTACCGTAAAGTATGCTATAAATTTGATGTTTATCGATAAATGTAAATGTTTACTTTAATAATAGCCTATAAATTTATGAAAATTGTGAAAAGTGAGAAAATGTTGACTCCATTGTTGAGCGTTATTGCTGTATTACGAGATAAATAAAAGTTTAGGTGAAAAGTATATTTTGAAAAAAAACAGCCTAAAAGTAGGCATCACTATTTAGCTGGTTGAAAACTCTCCAACGTTGTTAGATGTTAATGTTAGCAAAAACTGAGAGAACAGCAAGAGGAGGGTGTCGCGCAAATGGGTTTGTCGTTTTTATGACATGAACTTGTCATGAATTTTGAATGTTACTGTAATCTAGGCAAGGTATGCGGCTCCAAGCAATTTACTGGAGAAATCTTAAGTATAGTGTTCACGGCCGAAAATGGTATGATAATGAACCTTACCGATCTGTACTAAAATGTCACATAAAATATGTCACAGATGGCGTTTCGATGGGAAGAAAAAGAAAAAAGCTAATTATTTTTATATTATTGCAAAAACTCTTGCAACGACTGCCTGCATCGCTATTAAAATTGTGAATGTAAACAGATTTGCCTGCAGTTTTTTAAACCCCACACAGAACAGCAAGTAGGGCTGTAATAATTTCCTCCTACCTGTACGAAGGCATACGTGTTACTTGACCACCTTCGAGAGGCAAATAACCCTAATTTTATAGCTCACGAGGATCGGCTTTTAGAAACCAAATCCACCAATGACTGGTGTTTATACAGCCTAAGGCCGTGTTAGGCGTATAAGACCGTGTTCGATTTTTTTTTCGAAAGTTTTCAAATATCCAACGATTTCTCTAATAATCTAACACGGCCATCTGCCAATGTGCCCCATAGATGGCAATTCTTTAATGACCGTTAGGGAAACTCTGTCCGCTGGATTTTGGCAAATGAGCAAGCAACCTCTGCCTGTATTACGGTCGCTACCCTTCAGGAAGTTAATCTCTGGTTGAGAGCGAGCATTACTGTACAAATTTCTGTCAAGGCCCCACAGACACAGAATCTCTCGCTTGAACCAGCAGAAGAGGTAGGCAACAACGTCAAGATACCGCAGGCCGGGAATCTCTGTCAGCAACCAGGGAAAGTAGAACGCAACCAGGAAACCTTCGGTTACCAAGTTCAAAACCCCACAGAAATGGAGTCTCTGACTTGAACTAGCGGCAGAAGTTGGCAACCACGTCGAGACCCTACAGGCAGAACAGGCGGTTACCAAGTTCAAGACCCCACAGAAAGGGAATCGATGACTTGAACTATTCATAGAGGTAGGCAACAAGGTCGATACCCCACAGGCAGCTAGGGGAAACAAAAGGCATCGAGAGATAAGGCGGTTGCCAAGTTTAAGACCCCTCAGACATAGAGTCTCTGACTTGAACTAGCGGGAGAGCTTGGCAACAAGGTCGAGACCTCACAGGCAACTAATCTCTGGCTTGCACCCGAGGAAACAAAAAGGCAACCAGGAAACAGGCGGTTACCAAGTTCAAGATCCCACAGAAAAATACTCTCTGACTTAAACCAGCGGGAGAGCTTGGCAACAAGGTCGAGACCCCACAGGCAGCAAATCGCTGTCTTGCACCAAGGGGAAAAGGGCAACCAGAAAACAGGCGGGTAACAACTTCAGGACCCCACAGGTAGGGAAATTCTGTATCGAACCAGCGAAAGAGGTGGGCAACACGGTCGAGATCCCACAGGCAGAGTAGCCGTGGCGTGGAAACAAAAGGTATTCGGGGAACAGGCAGGTGCCAAGTTCAAGACCCCACAGGCAAGAAATCTCTGGCTTGGACCGGCAGAAGAGGAAGGCAACACGGTCGAGACCCCACAGACAAGGAATCTCAGGTCTGCATCAAGGGAAACAAAAGCCAACCAGGGAACAGGCGGTTAGCAAGTTCAAGACCCCACAGGCCGGGATTATATGGTTTCAAACAGCGGGCGAGGTAGGCAACACTGTCGCACCCCCATAGGTAGGGAATCTCAGGTCTGCATCAGGGGAGACAAAAGTCAGCCAGGTAGCAGGCGTGTACCAAGTTCAAGACAGGCAAGGAATGTCCGGCTTTAACCAACGAGAGAGGTAGGCCACAAGATCGAGATTCCACAGGCAGGGAATCTGTTGCTTGCACCTGGTGCAACAAAAAGGCCCCGAGTTCCTTCGTAAAATCCGAAAAAACTATGAATTAAAGTAGACAGTCAAAAATGCCAACAAACAAAACGGGTGAAGCATAAATCATTCTCTGCTCTCTCCCTTACTCTCATCATTGAATATTTCAATACACGAGCAGCTTTTTGATAATGTTATTGTATATAACTATACAAATTCCAACCATGTTGAAGTAAAATTTCATAAACCATACTAAAAATACCAAGTAGTCGCAGTAGATACAACACTAATAGTGGGCAACAACAACAGACATTTTGTTTTTAATTAGGCTCTTCTCATGTCAAAGTCAACCCACACGTATACCAACAAATAAATGTAAATAGAAAAATGCAAAATCAAAACCTTTGCATCTGACAGAAGCGGGCAACTAAACAACAAGGAAAAATTGAACTCAGCTGTCTACTGAGTTTACCTTCTCATTCTACCATGACATAAACTATACAAAGATAAGACGCGGGAGAGAAATGCGTTTGAGTGAATTATTACCACGTTTTGTTTCTCTTTTGCGAGGTTTGCCAAATTGCGTACATCTTCTGCCCGTCCACTTCTTGATTGTCTCAGCATTCCGCGCTGGTAGCTGGTGTTAGTGGTCACAGTTGAGTTCGTCAGTTTTACTATCAGCTGTTGGCCAGCTGTCGATAATTTCGTGTGCTTGCTACTGCCATCTAGATGGCGCTGTTGCACTAAAGTTCCTAATGAATCCACACTTGGTGCGCTTATTTAGTCAACAGATGGCGAATGTATAAGTGTGTTGGAAACGAGCAGGCGTCTGCCACCTTCACAAGTTTTAAACTCACAGTTTGGGACTTACAGGCTTAATTGGATCCGTTTGCATTTATTAAAAGCATTTTCAGTGCTAATTAGCCGATGGTGTTTCTGGAATTAAGCGAAACTACCTTCTTTGAAAGAAAAGGTGGTCAGATCAGGGATAAACCACAATTTTTCATGGGCAAAAGTTACGTATTCTAACTATTGGGTGATTCAATAAGACAGAAGACTTTCTTTTATAAATAAAACACACCGCAATTTGCCGAAATATTTTATTTATTTCATCATGTTTTGTAGTCTATAACATTTTTGTATGAAATACAATATCCCTTAAACACCCACCTCGATTCCTTTGGTTACAGATAATGCGCGTAGCAATATGTTTCATGAATTTTGGCACCGAAAATAAATTGCAAATTTTTTTTAAAATTAAATTTCTATTTTATTATTATTTATTGCTCGGCAGAACCAGCCTATTTCTTCCAATGTATATTTAAATATAAAATCTATAAAACTTAATTTCCTTTCGAGGGGTTGTAAAAAAAACAAAGCATACTTTTTGGAGGTTAACACTTTAATTTTTACAGGCACCCAAAGCAATCCCCATAGCTAATTCTACAATTAACCGCAAATTCCTAAACAATGTTCACATAAAAGGAACCATAAAACCCTATGGGTTTTAGAGGAAAGGCATGTAAGGTCGTAAACTAACAAACATTTTGTTTTTTAAAGCTCCTAAATACTATACAAAATAACAAACATAATATAATCAAATCAAAGCCTACTTTTAGGAACCGGAAAAAAACTATCATAAAACTGAAAAATCCCCTATTAAGAACAGGGATTCAATAAGAAATGAACAGGAAGTTTTGAAAGAATTATAAAAAGGATATCAAGGGATTTGGTTGTATTGAAAAAACATTTAAAAAGAGATGCAACAGGACTTAGAAAGAGAAAAAGAGCAATAAAATTGTTATGATAAAAGAAAAAGAAACAATTACTTTGTAGACTACTTACGTATTAAGCAAACTATAAAACAAACACCAAAAAGTGAAAGATAACAAAACAATTGCCGACATATCCTTGCGATAATCCTGCCGCAGAAACTGAGGCAGAAGTGAAGAATATGAAATAGTAATAAAATATTAATGATATTACTAATGTTCAGTTTGGAATTGAAACCATATCTTAGGGAAAATGTAAGAGAATTGTATGCCATAATCTGCTTATAATAAAGCTGGGATTGGTATTAGTTACGAAGCAAAAATGTGAGGCATTATCCATAATAGCAACACCCAAAAAAAGTCTCTTACAAGAAATTCACAGAAGGTACGTTCCTCCAACTAGCCCTCCTTCAATTTCGATGAGGGCATAGCATAACATATAATCTAACCTTTCCTAATGTCCTTTCATAGTTTCTCAAACCCATGCCATTTACAATACAACTATAGATCCAATGATGTAATCATCCTTAATATGAAATGTTTGTACATTCAAACAATACCATTGTTTGTTTTGATCAAAAACACAACAGAAAATGTTGAATGAAAGCCATTAGAGAAAGAGAAAAATGACAAATTTTACAGGATACTTATGTGTTGTGTCCGAAAAAACAGTCCTTTATTTTCTTTTTGTCACATGGTACTCAACTCAAACCCGCAATAGTCAACCAAAGCCAAAACACAATACGCCGAAGTATATAAAAGTAGTCTATGTGTTGCTGCATTGTCATCCCAATAAAAGGATATGTTTTCATATGAGATTGTGTGTCCTTTTTTGCAGTCTGTCAGGATATTTGTCTGCTTTTTTTTTGTATTTTCTGAATTTTAATTGCTGTGGGAAATCCACATATGAATGGCGACTTATCAGACAGCATTAAAAGGAACCAACAATTTTGTTTTATTTTTGTAGTATTTGACCGCCTTGGTACAAAATTGTGATATTAAGTCGTTTTACTTTAATTACATTTAAATATCCTTCACATTTGCAGGAAGCAAATAAAATGGATCGGTAAACTGGTATCAGGTTTAGATTGAGTTCTTTGTCCCAGTGAAGTTGTACTAAGTTCAATATTTCGAAATATTTATTCAAAATATTTATCTACATAAGGCCACTGGGACTGCACCTGCTCCCAAACAATGTTGCGAATTAATAGCCTGGAAATTGATGGAGTGCACTCTTCCATTGTAATGGTCGTACGACTAATTTGGGATGCTAATATTGAGCCTGATCATTCAGAGTCCGATAATTGCAGAATTATGAGTTGGGCGAAAATCCTACAATACCAAATGCAGAGAAAACAGTGCACCCGAATGCTAGATCTAGCAGACGAAAACACAACCTACCCAAATAGTCTACTCAATTGGTAGCGTAGAACGTACCCTCTCCCAATGATTCTGGCGTACCATGGAACAAATACTGCCACGCTGAAAAACATATCCAGAATAATATTGCAGGAACCATGTACATGTTTGCAGGTATTTGTTTTTACGAGTTGAATATCTGCTGTATTTTGTTTTGGTTTTCAGCAGTTTTCAAGAAACAAAGTCACGTTTGTGTCACAAACACATATATAATATCCTTTCAATTATAGTGACTCCAACATGTAATAGTGAATAGCAAACACAATGTGGTTAAACACAAGAATATTCTAACTGCGACAAGCTAGAAACACATTTTATTTGCATCCAAACAACAAAAACCGCATATTTTTCAGCGTATGGTTATGAAAAAGCGGCTCTAGACAAACCTTGGTAATATGAAGAGTACTTCATGATAATTGATTTAAACAAAGCTGCACATATGGCAATGCTACAGTTAGCTACCATGAGAGCTGATACAGACAGGTAAACCGTTTTATTCTGCGAACAAGTGGCAGTGGAGAAAGTGACACAATGAAGAAAATTAAACGTGTCAAACGAAAAACGAGGCAAGAAATTCTGCCAGTTCGTATCTGTAAAGATTGTAACGGAGATCTAGTCACATATGTAGAGAGTATCCTGGGGATATAGAGAGATAATTTCCCTTCATTACTTGTCCCAGAAGAATAAAATGCAGATGAGGGAATGAAGGAAAGATTCGGCGATAATCAAAAGGCGGTGGACAATAAAATTTAACCGGCTTAAAGGCCGCCAAGTTGTAGGTCCTGGCTCACCACTATAACTGGGTAAAATGAATAACTAGTTTCCCATTAGGTGGTACTGAAATTCATCAAAGAACTAACATTACGTTACTATATAGTTCTTATAATTAAATACTAATACAATTCACCTCAATAACGGCCGTGTACGAATTTTTGGCCACTGATGTGATATTTATTGATGTTCAGGTATAAAAACATAATAATGCCAATGTTAGTTCTTTGATTGATTTCAGTGCCACCTGTATGCAATTCGTATGCAGTAATTCAATCTATATTCTAAATGGTGTGGTAGGGGATCTTTGGGACATAAATCCGACGAATGAAAGTTTGGGGACAAAAAATTGTGACTGTTTTCTTTAAATTTAATTTTATCGGGGAATATATCAATTTAAATCGGGGAATATATCAACCTTTCTAACTGTGTATTATTTTCATTGAAGGCTTCTGAGCCACAAAACTTGTCGTTATCCAAATTCAAAATTTTTTGTTGTGTTAACATCTATCGGCATCACTATCAAAGTGAACACAGACAACCAACACACAGCGTTAGCATCACATACGTGGTTGTTGTACAACAATAGTCTCTGCCTGAAAATAAGCATGATGGTATTGATGTGACAGTCAGCGAACAAACAAGCAGGTCGTCGTCGAGAAAGAGTATTGAATAGTATAAAGAACTCATTGAACGATTTGAATTATATGATTTAAAACGTATTACTATCGTTTTGTCATAACTTGTTCCATCCATAATTTTGATTTGAAACATTTATTTTTTTATATAGTTTTATGTAATAACATTGTCGAAATGGTGCATTTATATTGAAACATTCTATAAAGAGACTAGCACTCGTTTATTCTCTTTTACTCAAACTCTCTACATGAGAGCGGAAAAAGAGTGCAATAAGTTCTCTATACTATTCATGGTAGAAATATAATACTAGATGCAGTACGACAACAAATACAACAAGCCAAAAACAGCAGGCAGTTTATGTGTGCTCTGTGCCTGTATTGGGTCAACTCCCCTGATTGAAAAATTATGAAAATATATACAAAATTGGGGAAACTGCCATTTACAAAATGCGTGTGTTTTATTTGATATTTTGAAAGTGGTTAAGTATGAAAAATAAAACGCTTCTATGCGATTTTTGCTGAGAAAACATTTTAAAAACAGCACTTTAATGTGAACGGTGGTTGTATACAATCAAAAGTAAACAAACTTTGATATACGAGATAATCTCACTCCAGAAAAAAACTCAAATCAGCTGGGCTAGTGATTCTACCATTTGTTTGTACCATGATACTATCCAATACGTTTTGTCGTCGCTCTGTTTATGACGCAACAAAAACCATTATTTCAGTGAGCTAAACATTGCTTTATTTATTTTAATAATATTACATCTAATGTTAAAGTGCAATAGCAAAAAAGCCTTTAGCACGAAAACTATTCTTTTTTTATTTTCCAATGTAATATTTACTTATGTGTTCATAAAAATCGAAGAGGTACCGTGTAACACAAAGGTGTTAACACATTGCCCGTGAGTTTGAACACTCATTAATATTTTGTCAACTTAATGTTATCAGTCTTTGATATTCCAAATGGCAGCCAATTCGCAATTAGCATATAAGGGGCAAACTAATAAAATATATGACAATTATAATTATAAAAAATTACAATTATAAAAATATATTCGACAATTGTAATATGTAATTGAATCTGAATTACCTCTGTGAAATCAAATTCAAAAAAATTTGAATACCGTAAGCAATTGTACTTATTTTCAAAGTATTTCCATCATATCTGGAAGTTTTGGGTTTCAAATATTTTATACAGTACAGGTTTAAGAATTTGGAAGTACTATGACACAATACCTATCGAAGCCACAAACCCCTACATATAAAATGCTTTAAAAACAGAGTTGCCAGAGGTCAGCAAAGTCAGCATAATTAACAACATTCCCTTATCACAATTGTCATCCGATTCCACAAGCTGTATGTACATTGCCCGAGCAAATTCAAATTCAACATTTTTGAATTGCCATTGCGGTCAATGGTAATTCTTTGCATTTGCATTATATAAGGTTATGGTGCTTCTACCACTTGTTTGTACCATGATACTATTCAATAATTTTTGTCATCGTTCTGTTTATGACAAAACAAAAACCATTGTTTCAGTGACCTAATTATTGCACATTATTCAGTTGTATGATAACATTCAAACAAGCAGGTTGTCGTCGCTCTGTTTATGACAAAATAAAAACAATTATTGCAGTGAGCGACATATTGCTTTATTTATTTTAACAATATTACAACTAAAGTTAAAGCAGATCTAAGAAAAAGAAAGTGCAGTAGCAAAAGAGCCTTCAGCACAAAACCTATTCTTTTTTTTATTTTTCAATGTAACATTTACTAATGGGTTCATAAAAATCGTAGAGGTACCGTGTAACAAAAAGGTGTTAACACACCGCCCGTGAGTTCGAACACTCATTACTTTTTCTTCCAACTTAATGTCATCAGTCTTCGACATTCCAAATGACACCCAATTATAATAATTAAAAAAATTCAATTATAAAAATATATATGACAATTATTTTATTTATTTATTTACGATATATTAAAACTTATAGTGAGTATAAGATTAATATTAGGATTTATAGCACTGGCGACTAAGGCCTTCAGCTAGATATGACAATTATAATTTGTAGTTGATTTTGAATTACCTCTACAAATCAAATTCAAGAAAATGTAAATGCCATTGGCAATTGTTCTTATTTTCAAAGTATTTCCATCATATCTGGCAGTTACGACTGTTGTATACAGTACAGGTTTATGAATTTGAAAGTACTACGAGGCAACACTTATCGAAGCCACAAACCCCTGCATGTAAAATAATTTAAAAACAGAGTTGCCAGCGGTCAACAAAGTAAACATAATCAAAAACATTTCCCTTATCACAATTGTCATCCGATTCCACAACCTGCATTTACATTGCCCGAGCAAATTCGAATTCACAATTTTTTAATTGGTAATGGTAATTCTTTGGCATTTACATTAAAATAAGTTAAAATTAAAGGCAAAAACCTATGAATGAATGTACCTTGTATTTCGACATCGACGTATGTAGCTAAGAGAAAATCAGTGAAATGATTGCGTTGGTTAGGACATACCAAAAGAATGGTTAAATATGAAACAAGCATGAAAGCTATTCGAAGATGTAATCCAAGGAAAATGTTGAAAAGGACGATCAAGACTCAGCTGGAATGGCAATTGGAAAAATCCATGCGAGAGCTTGATATGACTATGCGCAGATTAAATTTATAAAATCGAATGTTTGACATATTTGATGGCTTTGTTTGTTTTGTAAGACCCATGACCAAGATGGAGTTGTATAAAGCCAAATTACTAATTACAAAACTCAACTTTGCCTTTTATAATGTCACACTGATATGTCACACTCACAACTCATTATTTGAATGCTAAACGTTATTTGATTTGCCATTCATTAAATTAGTATCATCAATTACCGTCACCAATTTCAATTGACAGATACCTCAGTGCTTTGACTGCCATCAATTATTGTGTTTTAATAACAATTTATGATAATGATATACAAGAACACCCGTTGAGCAAACCCAGTCCCATCCCAGCCGCAATGGAATGCGTTTGTCCTCACAATAACAGATAGATACTAATACTCATAAATTCCTTCAATAATTTCGCTCTATACAAATACAATTAATTAGATTAATATAAAGCATAAGGAGCCATGTGGTTACGACACTTTATCGATTAAAATATTCTTGAGTTGATTCAGCTTCAGTGGTTTCTAATACCAATTTCACACTTCCATGTCGACCATCATCCCCCCACACTTACGATTGGGCCATATTGCGAAACGTGGGCCATTTGTGGGCGCTGCGGGCATTGTCATCTGTTTTTTGTTTGTCGAGCTTAATCTTGTTAATCATCATTAACATAAAATGTGTTACAATTATCATATACGTAGTAACAAATAAGAACAGCAGCAAAATAATTGAAATTTAGAAAGACAATTTTGGGATCATAGTATGGGGCATTGAAATAATTTACTACGTGGAACATTGTAATGAATTGTGCTGAACTGAAACACATGATGTGGTTTGGTCTTTAAAGTTATGCTTCATCAAGTGTTTTGTGTCATTTATTTAAAACAATAATTTAAAAGTTACGCTAAATTAGAAATATAGCAGATCAAGTGTTTTACACAATAATTCTTTAATTTATTACACTGAAAAACGAGTTTAACACATTCAATTCCTACAAGCTTGATAGCTGCTAAACTTGAGTAGTGCAGCCCAAAATGTGTGAAACTTGATGTCATAGTCCGTCCGTACATAATAGCCTATACATTCACCGCCATTCACACCCTCATACTTCCCTGGCCTACCCGTCACCTAAGCGTACACAACATCCATCACTTTTCCAATCATCCAATCACACTCCCTGACAAACACACAACCTCTGTCGACGTTGTGTAAATAGTAGCGACGAACTAGTTTGAATGGCCACACACGAATGAATGCTTTGATGCAATTCTCATTTGCGTCACTACTGCTATGGTACTTAACATTAAGGTTGACTAGACTCAGGGTTGCTTCCGGCCGCACAACCCGATAAGATTATAGCATTTTATCTGTGGCCCTAGTTCTGAAACGGACGGGAACAATTTGGGATCCATTCTTTAGTAAAGACGGTGTAAATACATTTCTACACAGTGACTTCGGCTCACTGTTTCTACACAGGGGTTTCGGCTCACTGTTCCTATACAGGCGATTCGGCTCACAATTCTAACACAGGGGCTTCGGCCCACTGTTCCTACACAGGGTCTTCGGACATGTAATGCATACCAGGCCAGTTTCTAGCATATCGGATACCGATCCATGCATCGAATCCGAATAATCACGAGTGGAAAAACACTGAGTTCCCTATCATCTTAAAATCGATCAATCCGTTACGTGCCCTCAGAAGGGTATTGTTACGCTAAGACAAGTGCCCCCAGAAGTATTGTTAAGCTAAGACTAGTATTCCCAAAAGCGTTGCCAAGCCAAGACTAGTATTCCCAGGAGAGTCTTGTGACGTCAAGAAGTGTGCCCCCGGAAAAGTGTTATCAAACAAGACGACTGTTGCATTCGCAACGAGTGAATCAATTGACGTTATTTCTGTAAATCAAATTACTTCGTAAATTGAAGATCAATAAAGGATCTGAATACGAACCCCCGAAAATGGTAAACTATTCTGTTATTATTACGAAAGGTTTGGTGGATCCTAACGGAAGACTCTGGACATGAACCACAGGACTCTGGTCTTTCTCCTTCTCTTTCAGGTGTGTCGTCATTGTCTATGGACTGTATGGATATTGATAAACCACACGCTCTCGATGTCGTTGCCACCCGATTGCGGTTACCACAAACAAAAAATAGAGCATTAACTCCTCGCATTTTAGATATTTTTAAGAGTTTAGGAAATTCAATTAAACAGTGCAACAAAATGAAAGAAATTTAAAATTCAAAACTATTTAAAAAAAGGACTAGTAATTTATATAAATATTATACTTTTATTTTATTTTGAACTGCATATTCTAAACTCGACAGGTAACCATTTTCTATAAAGGCACTGCTTTGAAAAATGACCAAATGACAACTTGTACTTGACAACCCCTACTGAAAGTTTCTGAGCAACATTTCCATGAAACATTTATGTGCCCAATAGTTCCGTTTTAAGGTACTTTTTTGGCATGTCTCGAAATAGGCAGGAAAAGGACACGCAAAGAATCGAGAACGGGGATTGAAAAGTTATAGTAAAAATCTCATTCAATTTCCTACGGACCGACAGGCTTGATAAAACGTATGAAAACAATAAAATCAATGAGTGTTCGAACTCACGAGCGATGTGTTAACACCTTTTCGTTACACGGTACTCGTTCGATTTCTATGAAGACATTAGGAAACAATAGATTGGCAAATAAAAAAACGAATAGTTTTTGTGCTGAAGGCTCTTTCGCTATTGCACTTTCTTTTTTCTTACGTCTACTTTAACATTAGATGTAATATTGCTAAAATAAATAAAGCAATATTTAGCTCACTGAAATAATTGTTTCTTTTGTCATAAACAGAGCGACGACAAAAAGTATTGAATAGTAGAAGCACTAGCCCAGCTGATTTGAACTGTTTTATGGAGTGAGTTTTTCTTTTATGTCAAAGTTTTTTTTTTACTTTTGTTTGTATACAACCAGCGTTCGCCTACAATTGCTGTTTTTAAAATGTTTTCTCCATAACAATCACAGGTTTTAATTTTCATACTTAACCACTTTCAAAATATCAAATAAAACACACGCATTTTGTAAATGGCACTTTCTCCAATTTTGTCTACATTTTCATTATTTTTCAATCAGCTGAATTGACACAATACAGGCACTGAGCAAAAACAAAATGCCTGTTATTTTTGGCTTCTTGTATTTGTTGACGTAATGCATCTAACATTATATTTCCACCATGGATAGTATAAAGAACTTATTGCACTCTTTTTCCGCTCTCATGTAGAGAGTGTGAGTAAAAGAGCATAAACAAGTCTTATTCTCTTTACAGAATATTTCAATATAAATGCACTATTTCGACAATGTTATTACATAAAACAATACAAAAAGCATAAATCTTTCAAAAGGCATCAATGTTTCACATCAGAATTATGAATGGACCAAGTTATGACAAAAAGAGAGTAATAGGCTTAGAATCATTCGCCAGATGTCGCCAGTGCTTTTAGGTCATACACTTCGTTCCATGAATTCTCGGTACTATTCAATACCACTTGCCGATTACGAGCTGCTTGTATGTTCGCTGCCGCTGCATGAATACCATCATACTTATTTTCAGGCAGAGACTATTGTTGTACAACAAACACGTGTGGGATGTTAACGCTGTGTGTTGTTTGCATGTGTTCACTTTGATAGATAACATATCAAAAAATTTATCATTTTACAACAAGTATCTTTTCTTAAAGAGCCATTTAAGTTATCGCATTTTTCAACGGGCGCCTGAGGCGTGTTGCAACTAATTCGTACATAATATATAGCGAAAGGAACTTCGTTCCAACCGGGTGTCCGCTGACACCTCATGTAATTTTTTTCTTGCCTAATGAATAATTTTCATTAGAGTGTGGTTTTATGAAACATGTTTCATAATTTTAATGAATTTATTCTTTGGTTGCTTTTTCACGAAGAAGTAAATTAGGAAGATGTTCATTTTCAGTAATAATGTGCACCTTTTATTTTGAGTTTTCCTGGAAAATGTACCTCCTTATAAATCGTGCTTACTAGTTTTGAAAAGTTTATTAGTTTGAAAAAAATGCAATTGGTGCTGTGATGAATTTCATAGATTCTATAAATTTTATTTTGGTGACATTTTGTAGAATGTATGAGGTGGTTTTGTTTATGCAAAGAAACATGTATTGCCTGAAATTGTATGAGGAAATTCGTGATGGTTTGTGGGTAGGTTGAGAAGGCTGCAAGACAGCACGCTGTCTAGCACACTTAGGCTAAAAAAGCATATTTGATACCTGCAGTTTCCTCTATAGCAACTATTGACTAGTTATCTAGTCAATTTGCCCTTTCAGTAGATTTGTCAATAAGAATATCCTTGTTCTGAGTGCTGCCAGAGCAGGACAATCCAAGAGAAGATGTTTCGTCGTTTCCTCGTCCCCTTCCATGCAGCATCTACAGAGAGTAGAGTTTCTATGTCCCAATCTTAGGGCGTGTTTTCCTACAAGACAATGTCCCATAAGTGTTTCTATCATACCTCTCGGTAAGTTAAGTGGTTGCCGAGTACTCTTCCTGTCCACCTGTCGCCAGAGGACCCTGGCTTGTGTGCAAGTTGAAGTAAATCCCCACTTATCCTTGAACATATAATCGACCCACTGCCTGATCTGCAAACGGCAGGTATAGATTGACATACTAACATCTTCTTTTGCCGGAAGAGCCTGTGCCGTAGTACCCTGTATAGCTAACGCATCCGCTACGCAATTGTCTGGAATGTCGCTGTGTCCAGGTACCTAGATGAGCCTGCTGTCGAAATACTCTGCCTTCACCCTAAGTATGAGTGGTATTCTTTCACCGTCAGGGACTTAGCAAACATGGCTTCCAGGGATTTTATAGCAGCCTGTCTCTCCGTGTAGATACATATTCTGCGGAGGGTTGTGACACTACTTTTCAGTAGTTCAGCAACATCCAGTATGGCGGTAATTTCCGCCTGAAATACACTACAATGATCTGGCAGCTTAAAGGAGATATTTATATTTAGGTTCGGTGAATGGACCCCATAGCCTACTTGCTCGTCCAACTTTGATCCATCCGTGAAAAATCTGATACTACTGGTATCCCCTTCCAGTGACTTTTCCCAGGTATTCCTGTTCGGAATAGACGTCCTTAGATTTGTCGCTGGTAGAACGTAGGGGATACAGTTGATCCGGTGTAGTAATTCAGCGTGTAAGGAATGCCCCGATATCATGACGCCACAATCTCTGATTCTCACCAGGGATGTAGCGGCTGCCGATACGGCTATGATATCAGGAGTACAGACGTTGAGGATAGCAGTGAGTGCAGTATCTGACGTCCTGCCCATTGCCCCACTAATGCTAATAAGTGCTGATCTTTGAATTTTCATCAAGGAATTCAGAATATATCAATTTTGGAGGGACCTCTACCAAACTACGATGCCATAGAGAAGTTTTGGTGTGACAAAAAAAAAAACCTTTCCCATTACATCCCATGAAGGGATTGGCGAGAGCTTCTGACAAACAGTGAGCTGTGCGCTTTCTAATTTTTCGCTCCCTGAGTGGGACCTACAGTTTTTACGCCGATTCCGAACGATATTTTGAGAAGCTTTTTCATGGCTAAATACTCGATAGTGTCGCCGTCACTATGCGAGGTGACCGCCGCTAAAGGAAAATCTTTTTTAAGGTGGTCAGAGCAGGGATCGAACCCAGGTTCTCATGTACAAGAGGCGTGCACACTACCTATTGCACCACCGACGGCCACTGTGACTAAAAAAAAAATAAATGGTTTCTCATTACGTCCCATGAAGGGACTGGGGAGAACTTCTCACAATCACTGAGCTGTGCGCTTTCCAGTTTTCACTCACTGATTGGGACCTACAGTTTTACACCGATTCCGAACGGTAATTTGAGAAGCTTTTTCATGGCTAGATACTCGATAGTGTCGCCGTCACTATGCGAGGTGACCGCCACCGAAAGAAAATTTGAAGGTGGTCAGAGCCGGGTTCGAACCCAGGATCTTATGTACAAGAGCCGCGCACACTAACCATTGAACCACCGACGGCCACACTGACTATTGCTGTATAAATCCACATGCTGATCTTAGGAGACAGTCCCCAGCGCTTTCCTATCGCCCCTTTACAGCAGTAAAGAGCAACAGACTATTTGTTCACCCTCTCCACCTCATTCGGTTTCCAAGACAGTTTTCTGTGACTATTGCTGTATAAATCCACATGGTGATCTTAGGAGACAGTCCCCAGCGCTTTTCTATCGCTCCTTTACAGCAGTAAAGAGCAACAAACTATTTTTTCACCCTCTCCACCTCATTCGGTTTCCAAGACAGTTTTCTGTGCCTATTGCTGTATAAATCCACATGGTGATCTTAGGAGACAGTCCCCAGCGCTTTCCTATCGCCCGTTGACAGCAGTAAAGAGCAACAGACTATTTTTTCACCCTCTCCACCTCATTCGGTTTCCAAGACAGTTTTCTGTCGAGAATTATTCCCAGATACTTGATCTGTTCCGTCAGCTGTAACTGCCCATTAACTGACGGCAGTTCAAGTTATTATATTTATTTCCGAGAGAACAAGATAAGCTCGGCTTTAAGTGGGTTAAGTGATAGTCCGTTGTGAGCGGACCGGTTCGAAATCAGACTAAGTTGGCTGGTTGTACGAATGCTAAGTAAATTGAGGTTTCTACCCTTACAGGTGATAGCAATATCATCGGTATAGGTAAAGACCTTGCATTCGGCCCTGTGCAATTCGTGATACTTTAAAAGAATTTTGTAGTAAACTCGAATAATACTTAAGAAGATACTTAGGATGGAAATTACTTATTTAGGTGTGAAAATCGAAGCAGTAAATACGTGATCGCTTCTGAAATTGTTTTTTGTTTTACGTTGAAATTCAATTTTTATCGACTTGCGGTACAAAATTTAACATTTCAGCTCTCAGTTATGGGCTAATATAAGAATTGCGAGCCTTAATAAATTGCTACATATTAATTTAAGCAACAAATTTCGTTACTATAGAGATCAAAGTTATTATTTTGTCCTCCTGTGTAATTAAGACTTATGGAAAATCTCTAAAACAAATGTTTTTACACTCGGAGCAGCATTGATAAACTACGCTAATTTGTATGAATTAAAATTAACAACAAAGTAATTTCTCATAAGATTTTGAAATAAATACATAAAATGTGATCAAAAATAGCTCACCCATTAGGGTATCATAAAGTGACTCCACATTATCCATAATTGCAAAAAAAAAATATTACATTAGCATAAATTAATAACATTCACTTATTCTCTTTCACTTGTCATAATCTCATGTCTGCCGGCAAGATCGCTGGCACTTAGATGGAAACTGAAATATTCACATACAACTTTTGTGTTTATTGTTGGTTTGAGGAAGTGGCGTTCGTTAAGATTTCTTGCAATTCAAAAGATCTTACAGAAATTACAACACACAATTAAGATAGATTTCATGTGCAGCAGCCGCCACATGTGTTTTCAAAGCACTTCAGCAGATACTCGTCGCATTCACATTGAGGCAGACCCAGTACATCAAATAATCAACACAGCAATTAAGAAGACTCGCCTTTATGGCGAAAATAAATTACACTATTTTTGTACACTCAGTAAATAAAGTTTGACATTAAAAGCAAACGATGTTGGCTATAGAGCAGTAGGCTATTTGTATGATATTACAGCAAATGTGCTGTCACAACAATAAACTGTTTGCAATGTTAGAAAAATACTGGACAAACGACAATCGTAAAAAGAAAAAAAAAATTTCCCATTAAATCCCATATTGAGGAGAGATAATCAGAACCAATGAGCTATGCGCTTTCTAGTTTCTACACTCACTACATTGGACCTACGACAAACATGAATACCTTTGCTAAACCGCCAAACATATGTTTGCTACAACGTAACTCATATAACGGGTCCGCCAAATAACTTTTTTTTTTTTTGAAAATGCTATAAAAGAAAAACTACTGAATATTTTCTCAAATTTCTCTTTTTATTTGAAACCCGACAGCCCGTAGCTTTTGTATGAGAGGTACCAGAATGGGCGTGGAAACCGTGTCAATTTTTTCCAGGTTAGTAGAGATTGATAGACAAAACAACACAATTAGCCAACGTTTGAGTTGAAGCTAATCATATTTACCAGAACATATTTGTTTAAGAAACATGATACTGCAATAAATGTGTCGATTTATATGCGTCGTTCGAGGAGGGGCGGGGTCACGATGCCTATTTCCAAGCCCAAACTAAGGGTAAGCGAACGCAAGCGCGAAGTGATGTGCCATTTTTTGACTTTGGCGTTTGCGTTGGATTTTGCGTTTACGGTCAGGTGTCCCGAAAGTGACCGTAAACGCAAAATCCAAAAAAATGGCACATCACTTCGCGCTTGCGTTCGCTTACGAAAGCTGTCACTGACATTTGTGGCTTATAAAGTTGCCCAACTGAAATAAACAATTATAGACTACAAAAAGTTATCTTGAGTGAAATGCGCAGAATGAAAAAGATTAAACAATTTAGCTCTATTTCAGTAGATCAACAGATTTTAAGACTGCTATTATTTATGATACTGCAAATACCAACAATATTCACATAAAATGTGAAAAAACCTATGTTATTTTGGGTTGCAATGTCGAATAAAATTTCCCATCTAAAGGATCCGCCAAATAACTTTTTTTTTTTGAAAATGCTATAAAAAACAAATTATAGCAGACAGTTGTCCGAGGCACGGCCATTAAGTTTAACGTAGAATACGCCATCCGATAAGACAGAAAACATATATAACAATAAATTCATTTGCTTATATTATTTATCATTTATTGTTATATATGTTTTCTGTCTTATCGGATGGTGTATTCTACGTTAAACTTAATGGCCATGTCTCTGACACAGCCTGCGGGGACAGTCCGTGGCCGAAGGCCTCGGACAACTGTCTGCTGTAATTTTTATATTTACCAACGGCATTTGATTCAAGTCCGTTTAAAAAAAAAAATATTGTGTTCAATTTTTTTAAACTTAATTTAATTTATGTATTTTAATTAATATTTTTATTGAAATAAGTTCTGCGAATGTTGAGAGGGCCGCCCTAATATTAAAAAAGGTTTACCTTATCGAGTCTTCGCATTAGCATTCGAGCGTTGTGTGAAAGCTTTACGCTTTACAATTCAAAATTAATGTTACAACAGCTTTATTGAAGCTTTCGCAAAAAAGCTTTATTACGTTAGCTTACTGTTTGTTTCACTTTTTAGTAGATACATGTTGCCAAGCAACATTAGCTTGCTGATCGTTTCACTTTTTTATAGATACATGTTCCTAAGCAATGTTGAGCAACCAAAAACCCTCAACCAAACACCACACATATGTTTGAGTGTATGTGTTTAAACAATTTTCATTTGAGAAATTAAAATACTAGAAATATATCAACCAATACGAAATGTATATCAAACGAAAGATAACATCTTCATTTACCTACAAAAAAAATTTTAAAAAAATTCATCCAGCCGTTTCCTCAAATTCAATGAAATAAAGATAACAACAATAAAAACCTGACATGACTCCTCATACCGTAAGGTAAGACGTATTCTACGTCAAAACTACTGAATATTTTCTCTAATTTCTTTTTTTATTTGAAAGCACAATCCTTCCGGTTAATAATGGAAAATAATTTCATTCAAATGGCTGTCTCGGCTGGCCATGCAGTAGCCTACACGATCGGTCCAATTTTTAAGCACATTATCGATAGTGTGCAGCTGTACTTCACCAATGGCTTCACGAATATTGTTCTTTAAAGCGTCAATTGTCTCTGGCTTGCCGGCGTAACACTTATCTTTGAGGGCACCCCACAAATAATAGTCCAACGGTGTCAAATCGCAGCACCGAGGTGGCCAAACGACATCAGCTCTGCGGCTGATAAAGCGGTCTTCAAAAACAGGGCGCAAAACATCGAGTGTAGCTTCGGCTGTGTGGCACGTAGCGCCGTCCTGTTGAAACCAAATGTTGCCAATATCGTCCTCTTCAATTTTTGTGAACAAAAATTCGTTCAACGTGGCCCGATAACGATCGCCATTGACTGTAACGGCCACTCCTTGCTCATTTTCGAAGAAAAATGGCCCAATTATGCCTCTGGACCAAAATCCGCACCAAACAGTGACTGGTTTTGGGTGCATCGGCTTTTCAATGTATGCGTGCGGGTTTTCTGTGCCCCAAATGCGAAAATTTTGCTTGTTTACTGACCCGCCAAGATCAAAATGAGCTTCATCGGAAAAGATGATTTTTTTGGCAAAATCGGCAAAATCGGCATCTGCAACATTACCATGATTTTCAAAGTAATGTCGCAATATTTCCCAGCGTTGTTCAAGCGTATACACAGCCATATTCGTTCAGCGGAAGGATAAAACTAATTATCTGTCAAATCAGACATGAACAAAGTGTTACCATTCACGAAATAACCACTAGTTGAAAAAAAAAACGTTAGATGGCGGACCCTTTAGTTGCTGAAATGACACAAGTTAAAAAGAAAAAACATGGTTTCTCATTACGTTCCATGAAGGGATTGGGGAGAAATTCTCCAAACCAGTGAGCTGTGCGCTTCCTAGTTTCTACACTCACTACATTGGACCTACGACAAACATACATACGTTTGCTAAAACGACAAATATATGTTTGCTACAAAAACCCGCATATGTTTGCTAGAACAACACACATATGTTCGCTGGTATATCAAACATATTTCCACTTCCACTTTTCAGCACTCTTTTCTGCAGTATTTACTAACATATTTTTTTGAGTGTTTTTTTTTTTTACTTTTGATATCATTTGCACATTTGCATACAACATTTGCTCTGTGTATTATTGCATATTGTTGAAAACTTGTGCCTGATAGATGAAGAGACATGTGTAAATATTTGGGGGGATTTGTTAAGTGCTCATTAATCGATTTGTTGAAGAATTATAAATTATTTCATATTTTCGCAATGAACACGTTTTTATCATAAATATAAGGGGATAGACGCCTTGGATGCAAGGGCGGATCTTCGTACATTGCACAGTAGCAATATATTATTATAGTCACAACACCATTTCCAGTTGATGTTAGAAAAGTACAATCACATAGTAAAACATTATTTTTCGGGGCGATAATTTTTTCAGAATTTGTATTGAAGTGTAGGTTACGTTAGCTGTTGGTGACCTATCCACTGTATACCACGGGCTAACGCAGTTGTGCGCGAACTTCGCTAGAGAAAAATTTGGTCTAGTAAATAGGTAGGATTACCATAGTAGACATCATTTAACTTCTACAGAACTCATTCGTCCTGAACTTTAAATTCGCAGAAACCAGCATTCATAACTTGATGTAGGCATCCCCCCATATCTACTATCGAGGATGTCTTGGATGTTGACAACCTGTGCCTGTCATCCAACTCTTCTGCATTATCACGTTCCAATTCTTGGAGTAACGATCTTTATACAAAACAACTATACTGTGTCCTACTGTGACAACGAACCAAAAATACTAATTTTTGACGCACAGTTGTCACTGTACGAACAACAAACATGACTATCAAGGCTGGGTTTAACTAAATCAAATATGTTAGTTATATTTAAAGTTGACCTTTCGTATTATTCTGATTTTTAAGATTAGTATCGGTTTGAGGCCGTCGGTGGCGCAATGGCTAGTGTGCGCGGCTCTTATGCATGAGAACGTGGGTTCGATCCCTGCTCTGACCACCTTACATTTCCTTCGACGGCGGCCACCTCGCTTAGTGATGGCGACACTGTGGAGTGCCTAGCCATGAAAAAGTTTTTCAAAATACCATTGGGAATAGGTGCAAAACTGTAGGTCCCAATCAATGACTGAAAAAATAGAAGCGTACAGGTTTCGAGAAGCTCTACCCTATCCCTTCATGGGATGTAATGGAAAATGGTTTTTTATGGGCTTGGAATAGCAATAGGAATGAAAAAGAAAACTAAGTTGTAAAGGGTGTCTCAGTCAGGATGCACTTTTTCATTTTAAAATAAAAGCACGTATTTTTTGAGGCAGCTGTGAATTTTTTATTGGATGGTAAAGAAGACATGCGGCGATAAAGTACGGAGTAAAAGATCCGTCGAATGACCCTCACAGCTCTGATGACAGGTCATTACTCTTTTCATGAAATTTTCCATGACCTTTTCACAGAGATGTAGCTGTATCTCACCGATAACCCGTTGGATCTCAGATTTGTGTTCAGGAGTTGATTCTGATTTATTCACATAAACCCGGGATTTCACAAAAACCCCAAAGAAAGAAATCCCATGGCGTTAAATTGCATGATCTTGGTAGCCAGTTGACATCAACATTTCTTGAGATAATTTGACACTGGAAATCGTAGCTGCAATAAATTGATTGTTTAATGCGCTTTGTGGCAGGTGAGGCCGTCTTGCTGAAACCACATGTCGTTCATATCCATGCCGTCTAGCTGAGGTTCCAAGAACTTCGTTATCATGTTCCTGTAACGAACGCGCTTCACAGTCACGGCAATTTCGGCCTCATCTTCAGAAAAGTAGGTCCGAATCACGCCGCCTGGCCAAAATCTGCACCAGACAGTTGCTCGTTGTGGGTGCATTTGTTTCTCATGAATTGCATGATGATTTTCTAAGCCCCAAATTCGACAATTTTGTGTACTCACGAAGACATTCAGATGGAAATGCACTTCATCGGAGAATATGATTTTTTTTTAACAAGTTGACGACATTGACTTTACTTTGCTCCATTACCCATTGAAAGAATTGCCGGAGCGTTCCATGGTCTGCTGTTTTGAGCTCCTGAGTAACTCATGAATGTGGATCTTTGTCAAAATTCGCTGCGTAGTGCTTCGTGAAATTTTAAATTGTTGAGATCGATGCCGAACTGATGTTTTCGGGTTTACAGCAGCATTGTTTTCAAGAGACAAGTCCTGATCAAATGCAAGACAAGTCCGACATTGCAAAAAGTTCCAAAAGGAATTTAGTCCCAACAGGACTTACCTGGGAAAGGTAAGTTACCTGTCATCTGGCATCCGACCACTGGCTCAGAAGTTAGCAACTTTACCCTACTACCCTCCGACAGCCAAGCCGAAAATTTTGAACCCGCTGCCTTTTCGCACCCTTGCATTTTCGGGCGTGGTCCTAGTGGACTTTTCTTCATGAAATGAGCCAAGGAATACGCTGGAGAAATTTGTTAGGAACTTCCTGAATCACCTTGTATGCTACTTTGGGTGGGCTATTGCCATCTCTATTTTTGTCTTTGTGTTTGGAACAAATGCAGCAATTGATCTTTGTAGTATACCCATTAAACGACAAATGATCTTCGTCACCGAACTCAATTTGTCGGTGAAAAAAACCCCGATCTAATGTTTTTTAAGATCCACTCCGACACCGGCTTCAGTGGTTGAACGAACTGTAATTTATACACCTTTATACCACGGTATTTGCATAAACTCATCCAGCTAGTCGAATAATTTAATACTAATTACTGCGAATGAAAACGGATGTACAAATCTCAGCCCGCTTCAACACTGGCTGCTACGGAAGCAATATAATTCCTGTGTAGGCACACACATACGGCAAACTAACTTCGTTTCCCATAGCGCAAGACTGTCAGTCCATCTTATGTGACAATTGTTTCACTTAGTGGTAAAACATCCCAATTGACTTAGGATAACTATTACCAGTTCTCTGCAGGCTGTCAGCTTTGACATTTCCACTGAAACCTTTTTTCTTTTTACTTGGAATTGTATTTCAAAATTTTACATTTTAATTTATTTGTCGCCAAAATTCTCAATATTTTAAAATGTTCCCTAATATTATTATTTTTTTTTTGCAAATTCTTTTCAACCCATTTCCATTGAATGCCCGACTTTGAAGTTTCTTCTTGTTTGTCACTCCTTTATTTTTATTAGATTCAATAAAATTTTGTCTGTAAAATATTATTGTGTTGGCCTTAGCTCCCCTGGTGGTTGAACATTTTTAACAAATCGAAATTCTGGCCAAAAAGCAAAAGTTGAGATGAATTGAGAGAAAAACAGAAGTAATAAAGTATGAATTTCATTGATGAGGGCAGTGGGACGAATGACAGGCTGAATGGGTACATAGCAAAAAAAAAATACGAGGCATTCTTCATCAAAAAAATGTCTTATTATGACAAAACGATCGTAGTTTTATTGCGAATACAACAGAATTGAATGAAGCTACGAGGGCAGTCGAGTCGAGGAGAATTTTTTAAAAAAAAATTTTAACTCATCGTGCTTTATGACTGTTGCTGGGGATGTTGCAAAAACCTTTTAAAGTATGAAGACAACCTGGTAATGTATTGTATTGTTGCTGTTACAGGATTTTGTTTTATTATAGATTTTTGCTACCTACCAATGATGATAATATTGAATGTTGTTGTCATCACATAAATACAGGCTCTTATTGTGACGATGATGATGGCAAATGATGATCAGCAAACAATAATAACCCAGCAAAGAATTTAGTACGGATTTTGCAATTAGGTGAAATGGTGAAGAACTTGAAACAGCTTGAGATTTAGAAGCCGGAACACAGTTCTAATAAAAATAACTAAATGTTTCAAGTCCTTTCGCGAAATTTTCTCCAACTTTGATATAAAAACATTAGCTGGAAGAGCCTACAGACGAAAAATTCGTGGGTTTGAATTACTTCGGACACATCAGAACAACAATTTCAATGAACATTTTTTGATGATAAGAAAACTTTTACCGGCAACAAAAATTCTGATCAAATATGTATGTAAGTCATAATTTGCTTGCTCTTTAAAAATATATTTTAGTGCACAGTCTAGAAGGGGCTTCTTTAGAAGACATTGTGCACGGCAGGTCTGCTAGAAAAATAGCCGGCATTTACTTCAACCTCACCATATGTTATAAGGTAATGGAATATGTCTTGTATTCCTAAAGCCTCAATTTGACGGACTTATTTGAATATCTTCGAGTACTCGGTAAAAAAGTATACCCAAGTACATACCCAGTAAACCAAATTTGCGAACAATGTCTGATATGAGACAATTCTGAACAATATCTGAACTCTATCGATAATTCTTACCGAAATCGTTACGAATTCTGTTCGTTTTGTCTGAGGATTTTTTGTTTATTTTGTTCCAAAATATCTGAAAGAATTCTGTTAGACTTGTCTGTGAGATTTTTATTAATTTTTTGTTCAGACTTCTCTTAACGAGCTCGCAACAAATTCTGAACTACTTAACTGAGGTAGTCTATTCGTTTAAAATTTTTGTTATTTGCTGCATATCTTACAGTTATTGTTATTGTGTTCAGACATGTCGGAACTAATTCTGAGCGAATTCTTAAGTGTTTGGCTAAGGTATTTTTACATTTCAAATTCTTGTTTTTTGTTTGTTTACATTTACAGTAATTGTCTTTTCTTCTATGCATTGTAGTTTTGTTAGGTTTTCTTTATTTAATTTTGTAGTTCTCTTTAAGTATTCAGGGCTACTGTTCTTATCGTGTATCAGCGTATCAGAATTCGGTTCCAAATGTCGGCGAAAACATCACAATTTAATAAGACTTAATGTTAGAATGCAATCCGAGAAATCGAAATTTCCTTTCGTATTTCTCATTGTTCAGAATTTCTTTATTGTTCAGAATTCGGTCAGAAATCAGTTCGAAAAATCAGCAGAAACATCAGAATTCTGTCAGAGAAGTAGTTCAGAATTCATGTCAACCCTCTCATATGTTTGTCGTTACGAACTCGGTAAGAATGCTGATGCGAAATCGGAACAATTTGCCGATTGTCGTACAGAAACCGAGATTATTGATAAACATCCAACTTATTTTCTTTCATACAAGTTCGAATGTTCTAACACTCGCGGAATTCTGCATGACTCTACACCAGCGATCGGCACTCGTAGTTCCCAGTGGCCGATCGTATTCGGCAACATGAACGGCAACACATCTCTCAACAACAAATAGAAAATATTCATTCAGTAGCATGGTAGTTTGCTATAAAGGGGGTTGATGTCGCTTTATTTATAAAATGTTTCACAGAGCAATACTAAAGAGCCTCCATTACGTCATGCGTCTTCATGACGATGAGGTAGTAGTAGTAGAGTTTCTGTGGCACAGCTGATCGAGAAGCCACTTGGGAAATGATGTAGAATGAGAGACCAAAGAAGACATACAGTTTAGAGACCATGCAGCAAACTAATTTTAAAAGTGTTTGATTGATACTAATGACAGCTAAATTATGTTTTATGCTGTTTGCATCGAACGAAAATACGCATTCGCTTTTATTTCCGTCCGTATTATGTCAACCTGTCCGTATATTACCAAAGCAACTCGAACTCGATGAAATTGCACACTACCTCATTGTCATGAAGAAACATCGAAGAGAGTAATGGAGGCTCTTTAGTATTGCTCTGTGGTTGATGTGATTCATCTTTCCCTACATCTGTCAAATTTCTATCTCCGCCGCACTATGTTAACTGGGTTCGCATCGATTCCGTTGTGTGATTGTTGTCGCAGCTTCTGCTAATGTTGTGAATTAAATGCCATCCCAGTTAATATTTGTCGTGTTTATGCTGTTGACGCTTATTTAGTGGTGTTTTTTTTCTCGTCTCCTGCTTCCAGTGGAGTAACAAAAACCCATACAGCGAAAAAAGGATGACAAAAATAAATTTTTCAACAAAACGAGGAGTAATATGCAGACATGATTTGTTTGCAAACATTTAGACTTTGTTTTCAATATTTTTTTTTTAAACTTATTTGGATTCAATCGAAACAAAAAGTTTCATTTTTTATTGGATAAAAAAAAAGAATACAAAAATATTGAAGACAACGAAGAAGTTTCGATGTTTTGGATTTTTTTTATTTCGTTGGAGGTTTCAGCTGAAGCTGTTGACGACGATGATGATGATGATGATGACGACTACGATGAAGATCGTGATAAACATTTATATTTGTTTTGTTAAGGATCAATACGATACGCTAACATGATTTTCCTTCAATACGATTGCGAGACGTGTGTATTTGTGGGGATGTGCATTTGTGAGCGAGAGTATTTCTTAACTTTTTGAGAATTTCAACCAGGGGGGAAAAAACATACGACTGCAGCTTTATTCTGTTAAAATCACGATGACAGAAGGAATAGTGAAATCAAATGATAAGACGAGGGTTGGGAACGAATGCTAAAATTTACGGAATTCTTGAATCTATGACGAATTTATTATTATTGTCCAGCAGTGGGGAAGTTAATATTTTAGCTAAAAGACGCGGGTGCCACACTAATATGTCAAACAGTCGTTGATGAATATGATTGCGAGAAGCTCACCCTAGTAAATTTACCAGCTATAATAGATGTGGCTATCGATGCTGATACATATACCCTAATGATGACCGTTATGGTACCACGGAACGTCTTTGGCATTATTCGTGGTTGAAGTTGTAAATAGGTCTGGTATGGTTAAGTGGCGCTGAATTCAGGCATTCTTCAATCCAATGTTCTCATACACACTGAAAAATAACGGCTCAAGTAACATATTGCAGGATCCATGTATATGTTTGCAATCAGTATTTTTGTGAATTGAAGATTTTCAGCTTCTTGTTTCTTTATTGTGACATACACCAGTGCTTTCAGCAGTTTTCAACAAACAAATCTACATTTGATCACAAATGCCTACATTATAACCTATTAATCATTGTGTCCCAAACATATTATATTGAATAGCACACACAATGTATTTGGGCACAAGTATACTATACTTGCGGCAAGCTATAAACCCGTTATATTTGCATCTCGAGCGAATTATGCGCATTAGGCTTGTAGCTATTAACCAAAATAAATCCCAAATCTATAGCTGATTTGATTAGTGCACAGTCCACTGCCTCTTTGGCATTATCACCAAACACACGCTGAAAAATAACGGCCTCTCTAATAAATTCTCAAAAACTTATTCTGCAAAAATTATGTATATGCTTGGAACACTCTTCAACTATTCACATGTTTGCAAGTGCCAAACACACTTGTATTTAAATGCAAATAGTAGCATATTTACTGGCAAACATGTATGCTATTACGTTTAGGCATATGCACTCTTCATCCCAAACATCAATATATTTACGTGGAAGCATTCGGGTGTTTCCCCCAAAACCTCCACGTACTTACGTGGAAACATATGCGTATTTCCTCCGAAACATAATAATATTTAGAAACGAATTATTATTTGATTTCAATATATGTGTATTCTTTTTTATAAATAATTTATACCTTTATAAATAATTAATACAACAAATTAAAATATTTTAAACGGCCCTCCGGCTTTGAATGCATTATTTTTTTTCATGAAATGAGAATCTCCTGCTCTCTTGCTTTTGCTGTCTTTGTTGTCTCTCACGTTTTTGTTTTCAGAAGGCACAAATGGTCCGCCGTTTCGTTTATCGCAGTAAAGGTTCGGCTAGACAAAGGGCTTAACGTTGTTGCCCATTCCGGTATCTTTCCTCAATATCGTTTCTCGCTTTGGTAGCACACAAACATATATACGCGCCACATACACAAAAACCATTTATCAACAACATCACAAACCATTTAACCGTCCCTGCCTTTGTTTATCCCTTTTTCACTGATCAAACGCTTTCGATATCCTCTGTCCGATGAGCCGTTGACGACTGAGTACATGGAACTTTATCTGTAATTTACACGCACATTCAGGAATATCTAATTGAGAGAATAATGCAAAAATACCGACACGCATTTGCCAGATAGACTCTCTCATTGTCCTCTGTTATTCTCTTGCTCTCGAAAGGGCACAAACAGTGCAACTAACACAGCTGTGTTTGTATCACAGAAACATATATATATGTGGGTCGCAAACACATATGTTATAACATATTAATCATTGTGTCTCAAACAGGTAATATTGAATAACTAACGAAATGTGTTTGCACACAAGTATATCATACGGGTAATTGCGACGACATCCAAACGCAGGTTATATTTGCATCCAAACAATAAAAAACACAAAATTTTCAGGGTGTAAAGACTGTAGGAAAAAATACCTTAAACATCTTGACCAGACATGTAAAACTAAACATAATATCATACCAATTCAATAATCAAAACTGTAAGATGAAACTTGCAAACATATCAATGATGATTATTCATAAATTTGAATTACCACTGCAAACTAACACATTCCATGTATGGCGTAGACGCCTAAGGCCAACATGTAATCGAACGAAGTAAAAATAGTGATTTCCCATTACACTGACTATGGGGGAATATTTCTTGGAATGTACACTGCTAACAACATGGTAATTGGAAGATCCTTGCTCCCTCACAGGCGAATCAACAAGGTTACATGGGAATCCCCTCACTCAATTACTGAGAATCAGATAGATTAAATCATCATATCCAAGTAGTAACATGGTTCCCGATGGGATGTTCATAACCGCAGAGGAGGGGATTTGGCAAGCGCTCACCACCTTCTTGTTGTGACTATGCGATTTAAGCTTGTATCCATTAATCAATCTAAAACCGAATTCCATCGACTGGTCGGTGTTCGCAGAATGAAAGATGATTTCATTAACAGACAGTACTCTGCCTTTTTATCATTATCAATTAGCACACGCTGAAAAATAACGACCTCTCTAATATATTCTCCCAAACATATTCTTCACGAACCATGTATATATTTGGAACACACTTCAAACATTCATATGTTTGCAAGTTCCAAAAGTACTTGTATTTAAATGCAAGCATTATCATATTTGCTGACAAACATGTATGTTACGTGGAAATATATGCGTTCTTCATCCCAAACATCCATATACTTACGTGGAAGTATTTGCGTGTTTCTTCCAAACGTGTATATACTTACGTGGAAACATATGCGTATTTCCTCCCAAACATGATCATATTTAAAAAGGAATTATTTGATTTCAATATGTATTATTTATTCAGATTAATTTTATCAATATAAGTTCACCTTTCTAAATAATTAATACAATCCAATTAATATAATGCAGGGATCGAACCCACATTCTCATGTACAAAAGCCACGCACAATAATCGCTTCGAATCGACGGCCAGTCGAACGGAATAAATAAAATAAAATAAATGTTTTCCCATTACATCCCTAGAAGGAATCGGAGAGAGCTTCTCCCAACCAGTGAGCTGTGCGCTTTCAAGTTTTATACTCAGTGATTGGGACCTACACTTTTACACCGGTTCCGAACGTTATTTTTGAGAAGAATTTTCATGGCTAAATTCTCAAGTACAAGAGGCGCACACCCTAGTCATTGCATCACCGAACTGAATACCAAGGCAAATGCCGTTCATGACTTTCGTCGACAATAGTATTTTATCAATCTTATAACTGAAGGACCAAGTAAAATAGCATCGACAAAATGAATTCACAAATTAATGCGCAATTTCTACACACCCCTCGTATAACCCATTTATGTAATGTCATGATTCATGATTTATTGCTAGAAAACGAGAAGTAGAAAAAAACGAAATAGAAACACATTCTCAACTCGTTAAAAAGTTAAGTTTCTTTGGCAAAAAAGGACTTCTTCTTCTCTGCGACAAATGCATGCTGGCTTAAAAGCGTCCAGTTAAAAATAATTCCCTATTCTGCGGTTTCATAAAAATAGCTACTGCAGCTTCTAGATACTTTGCTGTTTTATGTCTAGGGCTGAAGCTTCTTGATGCTTCTTCCTGCATTTAAAGAATCAGGTTCTTCCTTCGTAGAGAATACAAGAAACCGAGCCGATCTTTTGAAACCAACCAGCCACCACTCACAATGTTCAAAAGGGACCAGTAGCTTGACTAGTTTTTCACTCCGCGTGTTTTATGGGACGTGTTTATGTTGTTGGCAACAACGTTTAGTGTCGTTTAGTGCGACAAAAATGGTTTAAGTACCTTTAACGCCAAACATGATGATCTTCAGTAAATGTATTCTCCCTCTTTCATACAAGTTTACTTGACGTCTCCCAGTTGTGTCCCTTTTGTTTAGTGTTTCTCTTTTGTTTAGCGACTTGTGTTTCCATGGATGTTCCAATGGCAGGGCTGCCCTCTGGGAAAGTGTTTTATTCAAAACCGATGTCGTCTGGGATGGAGCAACAAAAAAAAAAAAACAAAACGACATTAGTTCGTGATTTTTGAATTTATTGTAATTCATAAGAATTTTTCGCATGGAATTCAAAAATAGATGCGATTTTTTTAGACTCAAATCTCTATGTGTTTATCTAGGAAATTCATGCGAAAGTGTCATGGAATATATTTCGATTTTTGGAAGGAGGATATAAAACCTCAATAGGAGGATATAAAACCTCAAATGTTGAACTGATTATGTTTTTTTTTATGGACAAATTTTAGGGATAAGGATAGCATTTTAATTCTAATTTTACGAAATATATTCAAGAATATTTGGAGCCATCATTGGCTTCAAATGAGATCAAATTAGAAATGATTGGACAAATTTTAAATTTTAGTGAAGTAATTAAAAAATTTCGAAAAAATCTCTTCGTCGACATCGTAATAAATGATTTTATTGTAAATTTTTCTTTTTTGATATTTGGTTATTCAGTTCGTGAAGTCAAAAATTGTCATTTAGTTTATTGATAGTTTATTATTGATATTTAGTTTATTGATAGTTTTATTATCAAAATTCGTTCAGTGTGAAAAATGTGTTTCGCAAACAACGTTGTGGCTGTCAGTGGTGCAATAGTTAGTGAGCGCGGTTCTTGTACATGGCAATGTGGGCTCGGTCCTTCCACGGACCACCTTATATTCCTTTCGCCGACTGTCAACTCGTTTAGTGATGGCAACTCTATCGAGTACTTAGTCCTGAAAAAGCTTCCCAAAATGCCGTTCGGAAACGAAGTAAAACTGCAGGTCAAAATCGGTGCTGTTGAATTAGAAAGCGCACAGCTCGATGGGATGTCATGGGAGAACCATTCAAGTTACGTCCATTGTATGGTGGTCATAATCGGTCCGCCGACCAGGCTATTCAAACCATTGTGGCCAAATTCCGCACCAGTTTCAATCTATTGGACATCAATTTACACGCTGAAAAAGTTGTGTTTCTTTATTGTTTGCATGCAAACATAGAGTGTTTGTAGCCTGTCGAAAATATTGTATACTTGTGTCCAAACGCAGCCGTCGGTGGTGCAATGGTTAGTGTGCACGGCTCTTGTACATGAGATCCTGGGTTCGAACCCTGCTCTGACCACCTTCAAATTTCTTTCGGCGGCGGTCACCTCGCATAGTTACGGCGTCGCTATCGAGTATATAGCCTTGAAAAAGCTTCTCAAAATACCGTTCGGAATCGGTGTAAAACTGTAGGTCCCAATCAGTGAGTGAAAACTGGAAATCGCACAGCTCAGTGATTGTGAGAAGTTCTCCCCAATCCCTTAATGGGATGTCAGGGGAGAACTATTTAAGTTACGTCCATTGTATGTTTGTCATAATCGGCCCGCCGACCAGCCTATTCAAACCATTGTGGCCAAATTCCGCACCAGTTTCAATCTATTGGACATCAGTCTACACACTGAAAAAATTATTTTTTTTTGTTGTTTGCATGCAAACATAATGTGTTTGTAGCTTGCCGCAAATATAGTATACTTGTGTTCAAATACATTGTGTTTACTATTCAATATAATATGTATGGAACACAATGAATAATAGGTTATAATGTGTACATTTGTGATCCAAATGGGGATTTCTTTGTTGTAAACTGCTGAAAACATTGGTGTCTGTCACAATAAAGAAACAAAAAGCAGATGATTTTCAATTCACGAAAACAATGCTAGCAAACATGTACATGATTTCTGCCATATGTTGCTGGGGCCGTTAGTTTTCAGCGTTTACCAACATGTATCCGTAGAGTACGTCCCAAGGAGAATATTGCTTCTGTGTCCGTCAGTATTAATGAAGATCTCGGTATTTACATCAGTCGCCGATCGCAGCAATTGGGTTTTTGTTATTCGACAACCTGTTAGAATTGACGTAAGGACCACGGTCTAAAGCAAACCAAAATACAGCTGGTGCGAAAGCAGAAGCCGTGGAACCTAAAACAATGTCGTCTGTTCGGTGAAGGGGACTTAGAGAAGCTGAAGAAGATCACATTTTATTTATCGGAAAATTGTCTTCAGCGACTCAGCTTAGTTTTGGATCAAAGTTTACGTCAATAAACAGAATTGACGAATTAGGTATATTGAGCAGCCAGAAGCTGTTCAGAAGCTACCAATGCACCCTGAAAAATTTACTCTTTAGTTCGGTCTATGCCCCAGCGGCATCATTAGGCCGTACTTCTTCAAAGGTGGGGATGACCGCAACGTTACGGGCAATGGAGCAAGGCGCCGTTCGATGATAATTTTTTCCCAAAATTAAAGAATTGGACTTGGTTGACAAGTGGTTTCAACAGGATGGTGCCACATGCCGCCCTGTACCCGATATCATGAACGGGTTTAGAGACGAGTTTTACTGAGCAATAAATCTCGCGTTGCTTCGCCGTCAATTGGCTGCCTCGTTCGCGCGATTTGAACCCACTACACTATTTTTTGTAGGAGCACGTGAAGTCTCTCGTATATAGTCACAAGCCAACAACGATTGCTGTCTTGGAAGATAACACTACATGTGTCATTGGTAAGATACTTGCCGAAATATTGGAAAAATTGCGCAAAAATTTAACTGTCAGAATGGTGGACCACGTGAAGCGTAGCCGTGACGTTTGCACGAAGTTATCTTTAGAAGGTAAGTGACATATAAATATTTCATTCAGTTGTACAAATTTTCTGTGTTTCTCTCAATGTTCAAAAACCAAATAGCAAAAAATCAACCCTGGTCAGCTTAGGCCAAATCCGATCAAGTTTGAAAGAGTACTACATCGGTCGACATTTCAATATAGATGACAAAGAAATGGTGGGTACAATTACATATTCCAGGCAGAGTTTCCTGCATGCCACCCTAAATCGATTTCAAAAAAGGATTTCCATTAAAGTAAATATTGAGAATTTGTTAATATAAATACGAGAAGTTCATACTTTAAGTTCAGCAACAGCTTTACTTTTATTGTCTATTATACAACCTCATGAGGTCAGATGTCTTGCACATATTAACTAAACAAACAAATATACAAACTAAACTAATTTGAACATATCTTTCCAACTGGTTTTAACCCTCGCCTTTTCACGCCAGTTGGTAACACCAAGGATACGGATAGATACTTCGGCATGGTCGTTACATCGAAGTTTTGGCCGTCCCCTCTTCCTGCTTTCATCGGGTACGTTATCGAAAACCTTTCGCGCTGTCTCATCTTCATCCATTCTGATAACATGGCCTAGCCACCGCAACTGGCCTAATTTGATTCGTCTAGTTATGTCCACGTCAGAACTCGCCGTAACAGGGCCTTAATTTTACGGAGAATTTTCCTCTCGCATACTCCCAGGTGTTTTTCATCCGCTTGCTATAGGACCCAAGTTTCGGAGCCATATGGCAGGACTGGTAAAATGAGAGTCTAATATTGTTGGGCCTTTGTCCATCGAGAGAGGGCTTTGTTTTTAAACTGTTTGCTGAGCCCAAAATATCAAATATTTGCAAGCACAATTCTCGTATTTATCTCCATGCTAACATTGTTGTCCTTGTCAACGGCGGATTCAAGGTGGATAAATTCAAATAGCACTTCAAAATTAAATAGGTTGTCAACGTTCAAGTGTGGACCAAGCCGAGAGGTTTCTCTAGTCCCTGACACCATCAATTTTGTCTTGCCCTCATTAACCACATGACCCACCTTCGCTGATTCTTTTTCACTTCTTGAAAATACTGCAGTAAACTCTTGCAAGTTTCACCAGATGATGTCTATGTCATCAGCATACGCCAGCAACATATGGCTTTTCGTGTTAATGGTCTTGTTCGTATTTACTGCAGCATTTATCTCCATTAAGATGTTGAAGAGATTGAACGAAAATGTGTTGCCTTGTCACAATCCTCGCTTGGTACAGAATGGTTCGGTGAGGTCTTTCCCCACTTTCACTGCAGATTTGGTGTTGCTCAGCGTCATTCTATAAATGCGGATCAGCTTACCCACTCCAAAATTTTTGTTTTTGTCAGAATAAGAGACAATTCAGTAATAATAGCTACTCACTCTCATGACAAGATTCGGGTAAAATTCTATACAACCCGCAGATCTTTAGCATCTTTTCAGTTTGTTATAAAACTCTTTAAACTTGTTGCAAATTAATTCTAATGTTTCATTTAGCGGAAAACTTTTACGAAATCCAATTTAAAGGCATCTATAGTACATTATGTCCAGACTATATAAATGTACGTTCGGTCTACAATATAAAATAAAAAATAAATAAAGAAAACACAACTTCGTAAGTCATTTTCAACTGTAGCGAATTTGGAACCAAAATACAAAACAAAAAGTAAATCATTGAAACATAGATTTTGAAAGTCTGCGTCCCCTATCACATTGCAAAAATATATGGCCAAGAAAAAATCTTCACGATCGATGACCGTTTATGGACTGTACATAATTTTCAAGTAATAATAATAAAAACAAATTGTCACTAACTTCGTTGCCATCTCTATAGCTAACAAAAGTACTTTTTTAAAATTCACCTATTCCTATCTATGTTAAGTCTACACTGAATGAAATCTTTTGAAATCGGTTAACAAATCGCACCCTATCTACAAAAGAGTCATAACTCAAAATATTCAAATTTTCAATAGAGCCAAAAAACTGATTTGGTTAATTAGAAATATGTATGAAAATACTCACTAATAGACATATTCATAAAGAATTTTTTTCACGAAAGAGAAGAGTAAACGACGTCAGATTTTTACAGTGGATAGAAATGGTCCTCGGTTATTGTTTTTAAGCAAAAAATTAAAATTGGAAAATTTTGAGTTATGACTCTTTTGTATTTAGGGTGCTAAATGTTGGCTGCAGCAAATTGTGTCCATAAAAACACCATTTGGCACCACTATGGACTGTAGGGTATTATATAGTCGGCCACGATCGAATTTAACTGCATCCACATTATACACTAATAATACACTATACACTAATAATATGTGTGCTAGTCGCGATGTACAGTGAAATCTAACTAAGTCAAGTTAAGGAGCCTTCTATGCGATTCTCAATTAGTCGAGTGACCTTTCATTCAATTGCATAATGCTGCGCTAACAGATGTTGAATATTGTGTTCACCGCGAAAAAGCGGTTGAATTTTGTGTCAACCAATACAGATGTTTAGGAAATTTATCATTCATTCCATGAGAAAACGCCACAAATCTGACCGAAGGTCTTCCGATTTTCTTCAAATTTTGCACGGAGAGACTCTATGGAGCCAAATATACATTTGCGTTTTTAGATTTTTAAAATTGTTAAAGATCGCGATTTTATTAGCGTTTTTCATTTTTCAAAAAGTTAAAAAAATGGAAAAAGTAGTGTACTTTGAAGAGCCACATTTCCATAAGTGGAGCGAATTTTTCAAAGATTTAAAAAGTTTCTGAAAGCTGTTTTTGTCTATTTTATGATTTGCAGTTTAAAAGTTACCATTATAAAAAAAAAAAATTGTATGCAAATGCAGTTTTAAAGTGCATTTTGCAGTGCGTTTTCCCCCTTCGATTTTCAAAAAAAAAAAACATTTTTGTAAAATTTAGAATAGTATTTATTAAATAAATGTTCTCTTTTTTTGGGACAAAGAATTTTTCTATTTTTAATGTTTTTTTTGATATGTACATTTTTGTACATATCGAGTCATCTCGCTCCAACTAGTACCCAGCGGACCAAAACTTCGTATACGATATCGCATACGAGAGTTACGCGAAACTTTTGCGGGTAAAACTCTCGAAAACAGATCCGAAAACGATCGGAAAATGAATCATCAGTCGCTCAGTTTGTGGCAGTAAAAGTTTCGTTTACGATGTCTTGCAAGAGATTCGTTTGCGAGACTTTTGCAATATCTTTTGCGAGAACAACACGAAAAATAAAACAAAATGCAATAGCCAAAACTTTGTTGTTGTGTCGTGTGCCTGCACGTGTGTGCCTCTGTTTGGCGCACGACACAACGACAACAATGTTTCTCTCTTTTCGTCCGTTTAGCACCCGTTTTTAAACCAGTTTGCGAATATTTGGGCGAGTTTAATTTCTCTCCCGGTTTTGGTCCGGTAAATACTCACTTCTGAGCCTGTTTGCGAGCATTTAGCGTAACACTCGCTAAGGCTCGGTTTTTTGCCCGCTGGGTAGTTTGTTTCGATCTTTGCTACTTTTGCTTGTCACAGAATTGTACACACATATGTACAAATGTGTACATAGGTGTGTATACACGCTGAACACAATACATGATGAAATAGGGAAGAAGTATTTCATCATCCAATTCTAGTAGCATGTAGTTTCCTAGGAATAAGTATTTGGCATCAAAAAGTAAACCTAAAATTTTTTTTCTGTACATTAGAATTTTTTGCAAAGTGCATCCACAAATAGCATTTATATTACAAGTAATTGCATTCGCATTATTCTCAATCAGCATTATTTTAGAAAAACACACTTTAAATGACAACAATACCTTACAGTAACTTTTTAAATAATAGTAATGCGACAAAAACTGTTTAAAATATATCAATTCAAAGTTACATACCAAATAAATTTCTTTCATATTTTGTACAAACATTTTCAAAATCCTAAAAAAAATTAAATTTTATTTTTTTTTATATGAAAAATCAAGTAAGACTTTTTTTAAAAAATCATTGCAAATAGTAAGCCGCCTTGTCCCAAAACAAAGATTACTTGTCTTTTTTATAAAAAATTCTGAATTTTGCAATGATGTTAAATTTTTTCAAATCATAGGGGGAAAAAGAAGTGGAAAATGCATTCAAAAAGTGCAGTTGCTATAAAAATGCATTTCTGAAATCAAGCCCTCATTTTTAGAGTACGGATTCTACAAATAGACAACCGTATCATTCAGAAACTTTTTGAATTTTTGAAATAGTTCATCTACTTAAAAAAATATAGCTCTCCAAACTTCACAACTTTTTTAATTTTTTTAGGTTTTTCAAAAATGAAAAACGCGAATAAAATCGCGAGTTTTTTAAATTTCAAATATCTGATAATGGGATTCTCTTAATGGCTCCATAGAGTCTCTCTGTTGTCAATATAAACAAAATCGGAGGATGTGAATTCAGAAAATCACTTATTTTCAACTTTCTTTCCTGGAACGAATGTTATATATATGCTTTGAATTTTATTGAGCGGTTGTAGATTTTATAAAAATTTTATAATTGTAAATATTATAAATTTTATTGCACGACAGGAAACAAAAGGACCTTGAGAATTAATATTAAAAAAATCACATGAGGTGTCAGGGGAGACCCGGTTGGAACGAAGTACTAGTCAGTTCCAAAATGCCTAAGACGCCCATTGAAAAATACTCGTATGATAATTTAAATGGATCTGTAAGAAAATATACTTTTTGTAAAATGACAAAATTTTTTTTAAGAAAAAAACTATTTTTTATAGAGTGTATTCTTTTTTATTTATTTTTTTTAAAGTATATTTTTAGGTCCATTTTGTAAGAATATATATTATATTTTCCCGAAAGGGACACTTTTTAAAGAGGGCTACTTCTTTTATTAAAAGCTAATGTTTTTTTTAAGAAACGTAAGGTTTTAGGAAAAGTACTTTCTGTAAGAAAAAGCCATAAGAGTATGCATTACTTTTACAGGTATGTAGTTTTTTTAAGAACGGGTACTTTTTAAAAAAGTGGTACTCTTTTTTTTTAAGAAAAGGTTATTTATGTAAGAAAATGTACTTATTTTCAGAAGGCTACTTATCTGAAGTAAAAAAAAAAGAAATTATTTTACTTTTAAAAACGGTACTTTTAACATAAGGAATTTTTGTTAGAAGTATTTTTTTTTGAGAGAAGTTATTTTTTTTGCGGAAAAGTTTTTTTTTGAAGATATGGGAATTTGTTTTAGAATTGGTCCTTCTTTCACGATTAGGTAAATTTTTGAGAGTAAGTACTAATCTCAAGAGAAGTTATTTTGTTGCACAAAAAATTTACTCTTTAATGAAAATTTAGTTTTTTAATAAAAGGCAATTTGTTGTAAGAAAAGTTATTTTTTTTTAAGAAAAGGTACTTATACTTACAAATTTATTCAAGCTCAAGACCTTTTTAAATAATACAAAGTTATTATCTTTATATTACTTTCAAAAAAGTCGAGCATAAAAATGTTCCAATGATACCAAGGCTGTCTGTATAGCTATTTCGGATCTTGCCAAGATCTTCATCAGCAGACGTTTTTGGTATGTTTTTGGTGAATTCTTCAAAAATATATATCCAGAAACACTCATCATATTAATGAGAATTCCTTCATATACTCGTTTGAAGAATACCAAGCACTACCATTGGAACACCTTCATGCACCTTTTTAAGAAAATATTCTTTTTTTTGAGCTTCTTTCAATTTGGCTTTTCTAAATTTACTTTTATTGGGTTCAAATCTAAAATATATACTAAATATTGGTTACAGGCTCCACCTAGAAAACTTCACGTTAAACAAGAAATTGCGCAACGTATGTGAGACATCTAGTTAATTTCTTTTTTCTGAACCTTTTCCACACGAGCAACATGAGTGTCAATATGTGGACGCCAAATCACAGACGCATATTCCAATTTCGATCTGACAAATGAGGCATGAATCAATTTGGGTGTGTTAGGACCAGAGAATTCCGAACAATTTCTTCTGATGAATCCAAGTACTCATTATTCTTTAGGAATAATATAATCAATATACTGAAAGAAATACAAGGACGATTAAAAGCAACTCCAAGATCAAGGGTAGATTTCGTAAGATTTGAAAATATAGTTACCTATTTTGAAATCAAACTAAATTGGATAATGAGATCGACAATAACACATTTTGGGAGATTCATTCAAAAGAGAGAAGTGAGAAGGTCATTCGAAAGACACCACTCATTTAAGTGTTCTAAGTCAATTTGCAGATCAAGAGCATCCCGCAGTAAGTCCGTTTTCAGAAATATTTTTAATTCATCGGCATACAAAAGAAATTTAGATTCAGTGAAACATGAAGAAATGTCGTTAATAAATAGGTTGAAAAAGTGGTCCTAAGATGCTACCCTGAGGAACACCAGATGTTTGCAAATAAGGACTAGTTTCAAAATCTTCAATAGCTACTTTACAGCCCCTACCAGAAAAATATGATTTTAACCATAATAACAAAGTAGAATGAAAACCCATATGCTCTAGTTTAGACAAGAGAATATTATAGGACACTTTGTCAAAAGCTTTAGACGAATCTGTGTAGATTGCCTCTACTTGTCTTCCGTGTTCAAAGGCCGAAACACAGTATTCCGTAAATATAGTTAGATTTGTTGTAGTTGATCTACCTGTAAAATACCCATGCTGATTCAGGGAAATAAATGACTTTGTGACAAAATACAAACGTTTATAGACAACATGTTCAAAAACCTTAGACACACAGGTTAACTTTGAGATCGGTCTGTTACAAGTTCCATCATCCCTTCTCCAATCCTCCAATTCGTGTGATTGTAGCAGACTTCCATCGCTCAATAAAAACGGTTTCACTAATTGATAAATTAAAAATATATGCATACCTGTATTTTAGCGATGTCTCACTGATGCCTTGGCGCTTCAATTGCCAATAGGGCTTTGGGGTAATGCCAATTTTTTTTTTCGCGAAGACCACCACTCAGGGGATGTCCCCTATAAATGCAGTGCATTGCATTGGACTTAAGAAAGGGGATAGAAGTAGGGGCGAAGGGAGAAAAGTACTTGTTAATGTTTGACTTAAGCTTGCTGATGTTGTAAAACACTTGCCGGAAGCTTATTCCACATACGGACTGTTCGGCTGAAGAACGAATTGTTTCTGTAATGCGCAGTTCGATCCAACGGCCAGGAAACAGAAAAGGGATGAGGTTTACTGTAAAACCCTTCGTACGGTTAAATACCCTAACTTCTGGAATGAGGCCATGTAACTCGACGGAACACTTTCCATGAAAATACTTATCAAATAGAGAGACACAGCTAATGTTTCGTCGACGCTCCAAGGAGGCAACAGTGCAGGATACACTGCTGTCGCCTATCAGCTTCAACGCTCTCTTTTGTACGCGGTCTAGAAGCTCCAACGTGGTGGACGCTGGAGCCCCAGCCCAATTGTGAGAGCTGATTTCTATTTTTGGCTAAATATACGTGGTGTAGATATTGAGGAGATCGGGTGGGGTGAAAAATCTTTTACACCGCTTTAAATAGCCCAGGAACTTGAATCCTTCTTTCGACACATTGAAAATGTGCTTATTCCAAGGAATGTCACATTGTATCTTCATGCCCAGAACATCAAGATCTTCCTATACACCAACATCTAAGCCACCCATTGAAATCACTGGCAGGGTCGAGTCACCAGTGTGATCGACGTGCAGCCTGTAGGCTTTCAAATATGCCTGGAACTTAACCGGCCCACAACTCGTGGCTGGTTTTGCATCGATGAATTTATGAAAGCGAGTGTAAGTGGACTCGGAAAACACAGTCCAAAGTGTTTCGTAAAGTACTCTGGAAAGTCTCACTATGGCGGTCGTCAGCGGATTGCATTTTCATGAACCCATCTTTGGAAATATATGGATTGGCATTAAAATCGTAGACTGTGAGGTCTGTGTAGAATATTCGGTGACAGAGGCTTCAGGGAAGGCCGCATTAAACTCATTGCATTTGAAAACATGCGATCTGTTGAGGTATATAGAGAAGCCATTGCTAAGGTCTGGCTACAAGTCAACCCAGATGTCGTTGACAACACTGACATCCTGTACAGTCCAAGAACTCGTACATGGATAACTAGTAATACCGAATTTATTCCGTTCTAATAAAGGCCAACAACCGTGACCTTCCATTTAGCAATTGGAATGTTAAGGCCATGTTTTGTTAATACGTAATAGCGAAACTAATGAGAATCTCAGAAAATCGGAATGTGTCATGTTTTTTCGGCATTTTGTTGATTGATCCAGGGGTGTAAAGAGCAAGCCTGAGACCTAAACCGCTGAAATTTTAACGGATGTGGAAGGTGTGGGCGACAGGGCTGAGGATATGACTGACCCTCTAACCTAGACGACAAAGACCGATAACGAACACACCGAACTACAGTGAAATTCTATGGAATTAAAATTAGAGGCACGCATGTGACCTCCCTTGTCAATCAGTATCTCAAGCCTTATATAGAAATTACTGACGTTACGCGGGAATTGGATATAGTGGAAGACCTGGACGTGGATGTGATATTGCAGATAAAACCAAATTATTTTTCGAATCTACGTTCATTGATGAGCTTACAGATAAATAAAATATATAAAATATGTTACCGTTTCATCCTACGAATGGATTGTGATGAGCTTCCCCAATCAGTGAGCTGTGCACTTTATAGGTTTACACTCATTGATTAGAGCCTAGAGTTTTACATCGGTTCGATAGTATCGTCGACAGAAATGTTTGGTGGTCATTGCAGGGACTTAACCCTGTATGAGAAACATGTTTGTGAAATAGTTGTTTTTACTATTAACATTTACCACAAATTCGAAAGATCGTGAATGCGCTATTTATTTATATCAAATAAAACAGGGCTGTATGAAGGAGCGAATGGATATTCTGAATGCAATAAACATATTTTTGATGCAATACAGTAAACCTATTTTTGTAATTCTACTACCACAACCATTTATAGTCATATGACACTTGACCCAAATTGTCGATTGTGACCAGTTTATTTGGAAGTAATTTAATATTCCATATTAACTGGCCCCAATTAACTGTTATATTTTTTTTTATCTACAATAACTACAAATTTACCGATTTAATTATGAATTAAATGTGTAAATCGTATAACCAACATCAAACAAAAATAGCCAGGAACAAAGTCACCTTTGGCAATTTTACAATTCAGTTGAAACTGTAAATATAAAGCGCTACTTCTCGCCTTTGCGCCACAAATACCTGCATCGGTTCAATTAAATTATTGACGAATCAATAAACATTACTGTGTGTGGCCTCCAATATTCCCCCAGTTAAATTTTAATTGTAAGCTTAACCAACTGTGTATCCAGGAACGGACAAACGAAACAAAAATATACAACAACAAAAAACTTGACTTGCATTTCAACAATGTCAATTACAGGAATGAAAATTCAACACATGATATTGGGGGAAATGGAATGTTTCCATTAAATTAAATATTCAATACATTCAGATCGAATTGAATGAAGTGATATTTTGAATTTTACGTATATAACACTTCATTTAAGTCCGTATGGGAGACGATTATGTTGGAGACCTAAAACATGAAAATTTAATATAAAAAATATGTAAATATATAAATATATATGTATATAAATAAATATAAAAAATAATTTAAATAAAAAAGAAATTAATAGTCGTAATTATTTATAGTTACTTTTACTTACTTACTAGGTGGCCTCAAACAATGCAGAGGGGTCAAGGGGTTACAAAATCAGGATGGCATATTACTCCTACCGGCTCGGTCTACAGATTTTCTCCATCAGTTGGTAGCACCAAGCTCTCGCGGGCAATCTTCCAGCTGGTGTTTTCAGCGAAGTCCTGGTCGCCCTAGTTCGGGTTATTTCGAGTACATCTTCGAATACCTTTCCTACTGATGCATTTTGATCCATTCTACTGACATGGCCAAGCCAGCGTTAACGCCCAATTTTTATTCGCAGAACTACGTCGATGCCGGAATGCTGATTATACAACTCGTGGTTCATTCGTTGTCCATACTCGCCGTTTCATATTTTAGGACCAAATATTTTTCGGAGTATTTTTCTCTCGAAGGCTCCCAGAGCTGTTTCGTGAGCATGAGATGTAACCCAGGATTGTGCGCCATAGAGCAAAGCAGGTTGTATGACAGTCTGATATAATTGGGTCTGCGTTTTTCGAGAGAGTGTCTTATCTCTGAAGTGCTTGGTTAGCTCGAAAATAACACCAGCTTGACAGAATAATTATAAGCGTGACTTCTAGGCTGACATTACTGCTACTGTTTTGGGGCAGATCCCAGCTAAATGAACTTGCCCCCCTTCCATCAAATAATAATAGTTACTAACTTTCACTCTTTCCTAATTTCGGGTGGCTATTGTGCTCATTGAAATCACTACTTATTTCTTGCCCTCGTTTGCTGTCAAACCCACTTTTGCTGATTTCTTCTCAATCCTAGAAAATACTGCACTAACTTCTCGCATTCTCGCAGATTTCTCCCAATGATGTCTAAATCATCAGCATACGCAAGCAGCATGTAACTTTTGCAGCTGATAATTTTGTTCTCATTGACTGCAGTTTTTCTGACGATGGTGTCATTTAATATGTTGAAGAGATCGCATGATAGGTTGTCACCCTGCCTGAAGCTACGCCTTGTACTAAATGGTTCGGTCAGGCCTTTACCAATGTTTACTGAGGATTACGTGTCAGTCAGTGTCATTCTACAAAGGAGTGCCGGCTATGCTGAAATGCCAAGCTCCGACATAACTTGGCACAGTGTTCCCCGCATCGGGGAAGCTACCACATAACAAGTCGGGAATATTGTTTGAGAAACGTTGAACTGCCATCTCCACACGCTGAAAAATCGGCCGTTTCTATTTTTTGGATTTTTGGATGCAAATTCAGTATTAAATATTGGGGGCAGAATGATTAATAGATTAAATGTTTAAGACCCAAATATAAATACGTTTGTGATACAAATACAGCTATGTTTGTTGCACTTTTCATCTTCTCTCGAAACCAATAAAATAAAAGAGGGACAACGAGAAAGTCTATCTTTTATATGTGTATCGGTATTTTTGCATTATTCTCTCAGCCAGATTTTCATTAATATTCCTGAATGTACGTGTAAATTGCAGATAGAGTTCCATGTATTCAGTCGTCCGTGGTTCGTCGGACAGAGGATAGCAAAAGCACTTGATCAGTGAAAAAAGAATAAACAAAGGCTCGGACGGTTAAATGGTTCGTGATGTGGCTTTAGTTTTTGTGAATATGGCTTGTATATATGTGTATGTATATGTGACCAAAGAAACTGGAAAGGGGAACAACGTGAAGCTCTTTGTCTCTCCGGGCCCTTACTGCGAAAATCCGAACGACGGACCATTTGTGAAATAAAGGGTCCGCCATCTATCGTTTTTTTCACCTAGTGCTTATTTCGTGAATGGTAACACTTAGCTCATGTCTGATTTGACAGATAATTAGTTGTATCCTTCCGCTGAACGAATATGGTTGTGTATACGCTTGAACAACGCTGGGTCATAATGCGTTTTCTCTTCGCTAAGTGGGTCTGCGATCGACTTACAGAAGATGCCGATTTTGCCAAAAAGATCATATTTTCATATAAAGCTCTTGGCGGGTATGTAAACAAGCAAAATTGTCGCATTTGGGGCACAGAAAACCCGCACGCATACATTGAAAAGCCGATGCACCCAAAACGAGTCACTGTTTGGTGCGGATTTTGGTCCAGAGGCATAATTGGGCCATTTTTCTTCGAAAATGAGCAAGGAGTGGGCGTTACAGTCAATGGCGATCGTTATCGGGCCAAGTTGAACGAATTTTTGTTCACAAAAATTGAAGAGGACGATATTGGCAACATTTGGTTTCAACAGGACGGCGCTACGTGCCACACAGCCGAAGCTACACTCGATGTTTTGCGCCCTGTTTTTGAAGATCGCATTATCAGCCGCAGAGCTGATGTCGTTTGGCCACCTCGGAGCTGCGATTTGACACCGTTGGACTATTATTTGTGGGGTGACCTCAAAGGTAAGTGTTGCGCCGACAAGCCAGAGACAATTGACGCTTTAAAGGACAATATTCGTGAAGCCATTGGTGAAATACAGCTGCACACAATCGATAATGTGCTTAAAAATTGGACCGATCGTGTAGGGCTACTGCATGGCCAGCCGAGACAGCCATTTGAATGAAATTATTTTCCATTATTAACCGGAAGGATTGTGCTTTCAAGTAAAAAAAGAAATTAGAAAAAATATTCAGTAGTTTTTTTTTATAGCATTTTCAAAAAAAAAAAGTTATTTGGCGGACCCTTTATAATAAAAAACACAAGTAATTTATACACGCTTGGCTTGAGTGAAATAGATTTGTATATAAGTATATTGTTTGTGTACCAACGCATATTGATAACCAAGGCATAGTTGAAACCTTCTGAAAAGAAAAACATGAGACTCAACACTCGTACTTCTGGTGTGGGTTGTATCTCCACTAACAAATGAGGGGATATTTCTTGCTTAATAGGAAATTTTCTCAGTGGAGCCTGTTTATTACATATTGCAGTTTTGAACCGAATAAAAAGTAAATTTAGAAAAGCCAAAGTAAAAGTAGTTTAAAAAATAAAATTTTCTTAAATAAGCGCGTTTTCGTAAAAAATCAAGTTTTCTCTAAAAAATACCTCTTCGAATTCAGGTGTACTTAAACAGAGTACCTTTACCTAACAAAATACCTTATCTTAACGAAGTACTTTTGCTTAAAAATTTAAATTTTCTTACAAAAAGTAAAGTTTCTTAAAAAAAAATTATTTTTTAAATAAGAACCTTTTCTTAAAAAAGTACATTATTTTACAACAAATTGCATTTTCTTAAAAAAACTACCTTTTCTTTAAAGAGTACCTTTTTTGTAAAACAAATTAACTTTTCTTGAGATAAGTACCTGCTCTTAAAATGGTACCTGTTCTTTCGTAAAAATAAGCTTTTCTCCTTCTCTTACAAAAAATAAATTTTCTTACAAAAATTCCTTTTCTTAAAAGTACCCTCCTTTACAAGTAAAATAATACCTTTTCTTTTCGTTTCTTGAGATAAGTAGCCTTCCTGAAAATAAGTAAAATAAGTAAAAATAAACTTTTCCTAAAAAGAGTACCAGTTCTTTATAAAGTACCTGCTCTTTAAAAAAAAGTACTTCTTTGTAAAAAAAATTCATACTCTCAGGCTTTTTCTTACAAAAAAGCACTAGGTTTTAATAAAAGAAGTATCTCTCATCAAAGAAATGACCTTTTCGGGAAAATATAATACATATTTTTAAAAAAGGGACCTAAAAATACACTGTTTTCTTAAAAAAATATTTTCAATAAATAAAAAATTTTTTGAAAAAAGTTAATCTATCTTTCTATCAAAATCTATCAAAAACTATCTTTTCTTAGAAGTTGATTTAAATTACAGTATTATTCAACAGGCGTCTTAGGCGTGTTGGAACTAACTATTACATAATATATAGCGAAAGGTACTTCATTTCAACCGGGTGTCCCCTGACACCTCATATAATGTTTAACTGTTTTTTGCCATGGCCAGTTTCATCACGAGTTGTAAATAATTATAACACATTCATTAGGGTGAGTATTGGCCTGAAACATCGATAAATTTCACTAAGTTTTAATCAGCTTGAACCGTGTTGAAACTTCCCCTTATGTTTTCATCACCTTCCTTCACTTTTCATCTCTTATATAGGTATCAACTCATTTCAACATAACCTCGAAAGTCTATATGTTGCCAGTTCCCGTCACTGTACAATATTTGCATCCTTTAGCAAACTAAATGATTCTTTTGGTTAATAATTCATCCTACAGACATTATCGTCGACTCCAGAGCATAAACAAATTTCCTGTATTTTATGTATCCACTTTTCGCCAAATGCTTTGGACGGGCAGGTTGATGACACTCACCACAGTTTCATTCCCCGAATTTCACGAAAATTGACTTCAAGCACAAATAATATTGCCGAGCACAACTGGCATTACAGCAGTTTTGTTGGCGGAGTTGCTGATTTGGCGGAGCTGTTACTGGAAAAATGCAATGCAGCTAGTGCTGCCACCATCACTGACTGTCGTTACCAAACTTTTAACGGTAATGGTACTCCAAAGGATTGGCAATAGTAGCGGCTATATCATTATGCCACAGATATTGTCAGTTTGTTCATGTTTGTAGTTCTCTTTTATCACCGGCAGGACCTGTAGTTAGTAAACATTCACTCGAGCTAATTTTCACAGGCGAACGGTTGGGGTGGAGAACATCCCAGGTTCCTGCAATTGCATTCGAAATATCTGTCTGTGTAGTTGTCTTAGCACTTATCGTCTTAGTATTTGTATCGTCTGATGATGCAAATTGTAAATAACATCATCATTGGACTGATAAGTTTAATATTGCCATTGTAGCTGAAAGTATAGAGATTTGGAAAAGGCGGTACTAAATTATTCAATAACGAAAGAGCTTAAAAACATAGTATCCCATTGCATCCCATAAAATGATACAAGTGGAAAATCTGCCTTTTTATTGGTTGGATGCAAATATAAAGTGTTTGCAGCTTGTCAGCTAGTATACTCGTGTCCAAACACATTTTGTTTGCTATTAAATATTACATGTTTGAGACACAATGATTAATATGTTATAATATATGTTTTTGTGACCCAAATGTTGCGCTTGGTTTATTGAAAACTGCTGAAAATAAGAACATGTCAGACAATATAGAAACGAAAAGTAAACCAGATCTTCAAGTCAGGAAAACAATGCGAGCAAACATGTAAATGGTTCCTGCAATATGTTGCAGATATCAGTTACTAGAAATCAGTTGCTGAATGGAAAGAGTAGTTAATTGGAACATTTTTCGTTTCTCGTTTAATTTGGTGTTTTGAGTTTAGAGTTACTACACTCACAGAATAATTCGGTTGAGACAGCCGAATTAGCCGTAACCGAATTTAAAGGTTGTCACAACCTAATTAGAGGTTGACACAACCTCAATAGAGGTTGACACAACCTCATTAGAGGTTATCACAACCTCATTAGAGGTTGACACAACCTTATTAGAGGTTGTAGCAACCTTATTAGAGGTTGTAGCAACCTTCTTAGAGGTTGTCGCAACCTCATTAGAGGTTGTCACAACCGAATTTAGATAGTGTCAGAAATGAATTTTGGATTTTCTATTATTAACCAATGATTTATTATCCAGTATTCTTATGAAAAACATTAGAAAGGGAGAAAATAAAGTTATTTACACAGGATAATCTTTAGAATACCACATTTTCTTTACATGTCACTACCGACCTTTTTTGAAGTCCCGGCCATCATTGGTCACCGCACCAATTGTGGCGTGTTGTATCTATTAATTTAGGTCCTAAACCGTTCCCTACATAGATTTTTGCATCATTATTGCAGACCGAACTTGGAAAGCTTCAAAACTCTTGATAGCGGCTAGGACATTCTCTAAAAAATAAGACGATTTAACACAGAAACCAAAATTACAATATTTTTACTTACCTTACCGCCAACAACACCGTGACGAGAACAGTTATTCACTATTTAACTTCTTTTAATATAATATTTGTTTTCATAATTTTAAACGTAAAATTTTAAACACATAGACTTATGTTGTGGTAACCGAATTGAAAATGAAATTCGGTTGTACCTACAGAATTCATGAGAAATTCAGTTACAGCAACCGAATTGACGCCGAATTCGGTCCTTGCAACCGACTTAAGGATTAACTCGGTTATTGCGACCGACTTGATACCAAATTCGGTAGTTACAACCGAATTCATACCAAATTCGGTAGCTACAACCGAATTGATACCAAATTTGGTAGTTACAACTGAATTGATACCAAATTCGGTAGTTACAACCGAATTGATACCAAATTCGGTCATTGCAAACGAATTGATGCCAAATTCAGTTATTCCAACCAAATTTGGTACAAATTTCGGTTGTTGCATCCGAATTAGTTTCAAATTCGGTTGTTCCAACCGAAATTTTAGAAAATGTAGTTGGCTGAACGAATATAATTGAAGATTCAGTTGTCACAACCGAATCAATTATGAAACGAGGTTGCTTCAACAGAATTTCGGTTGCGGGGACTAAATTCGGTCGTAACAACCTCAATTCGGTTGTGCCAACCTCAATTCAGTGTTAACAGCCAAATTTAGGGTTGCTACAACCTCTTTTCAAACAATTAGTTCTCTGAGTGTATATATCGTACCAAATACGAACCAATTTATGATGCTATATTTTTGATTAAAAAAGTTTCCGTTTGCCGCAATTATATTAATACTTTGTATAAATTTCTTGATCCTTAAATCAAATTTTAAACTGAACCCCGTTTTATATCTTTGACACATTGGAAAATATATCGACATTTAGAAACTTTTGTTAGGAATTATTATCTTTTTTGCGTTTTTGCACTATTGGAATACACATTCTCCAATCACGCATACAAGTGCCGCCCTAATTCATACACCTCTATATATATTAATTTATATGAAATCACACCAAGATAATGTTTGTCATAAACATGTTACATGTCATTATAAGGCCAAAAAATAACGGGAAACAGAAAACCGAAAGCCACATGAGAATAAATGAAAGAAATCTACAACTGAATGTTATAAACCGCATCGCGAAAGTCATCTCATGGGTTGGTAAAGTTTTACATTACACAGCATTAGCTCCACATCCGTGATTATTATTGTATAATACCGGAAAATCTTCCCTCATCCACTGACTGGTTGCTGCCTACACACATGTTCTGACAGATTTTTCTTTTACAATTTCAGCTTCTAAACTCGTTGAAGACAAGTCAGAAATTGAATGCAAAAAGAAAAAATAAACATAATGAAAAACATTTACAAGAGGATTTATAGAAATCCAGATATGGTCGATGACGGATTTAAAGGGAAGAGGTTTAAAAATGGCGGAAATATTTAGTTAAAGAAAAGTTATGTGAATTTTGGTTAAATATATTAAACTAATTGTCTTAATACTTGTAGCACTATGCGCAGATTCCTAGCTTTTTGAGTTTTCAATGTTTTTGTTGAAAAAATTTACAGGTAAACCCAACGACCTTCGTTTAAAAGTAATACACGCTGAAACAACGGCGTCTGTAACGTATTGTCCAAACATATACTACAGGAACCATCTATATGTTTGGAATGCACTGCAAACATTCATATGTTTGCACGTCCCAAACACACTTGTATTTAAATGCAAACAGTGGTATGTTTACTAGCAAACATGTCTGCTATAACATGGACACATATGCGCTATTCATCCCTAACATCCATACGCTTAAATCGAAGCATTTCGGTATTTCCACCAAACCTCCATTTACTTACGTGGAAACATGTGCATATTTCACTCCAAACATACTAATATTTAGAAACGCTAATATTGTTTGAATTCAATATATTTGTATTATTTATTATAATTAATTTTATCAATATAAATCCATATTTATAAATAGTTAATAAAAAAAATTAAAAGATTTTAAACGGCTCTTGTTACAGTTACTTGCATTGAATGCACTATTTTAAACTGCTACTCTTTTGCTCTACTCTTTGCTTCTGCTTTCTTTGTTCTCTCTCACGTTTTTTGTTTTCGAAGCCTTCAACTATGCTTGGTTATCGCTATGAGTTGGTACACGAACAATATACTTATATAAATGGTTTTCCAATTCGGGCCAAAAATAATCGGTAATAATTGCGCGATAACGATCGCCATTCACAGTAACTTGACGATCGTTATGGTCGACGAAAAAATATGGCTCAAACACTTACTTTTTGTGGATGTTTCACCAAACAAATAACGCATATTTTGCTTATTGGCGAACCCATTGAGCCAAAAATGAGCTTCGTCACTGAAGTTGATTTTGCGATGAAATTCATCATCTTGGCGCATCTTCTCAAGAGCCCAATCGTAGAACGTACGTCGCGTCAAATGGTCCATCGGCTGCAATTCTTGAGTCAGCTTGATCTTGTATGGGTGTATATCAAGATCTTTACGAAAACATTCGCCATACACTGGTCTTGGCGATACCCGGTTCTTGAGAACGCCGCGGAATCGACTAATTTGGATCGTTTGATACGGACGCCTGAACGGCTGGAGATATTTTCGTCACTTCGACCATCCCGTTGTCTCACTGGCACGGCAGCATCACACAATGAATATGTAGAATCGAATAGGGTGAGAATAACGACGCTCTTAAAGTTGCGGTCACCGACTCCGAACTTCGGTAGAACATTTTTATAATTTGCATACATTGTTCGTTCGTGTACTTTGCCTTGATGAAAATGTTGAGTTTACTGAAAAAAAGGAAAGTAACAGTTAGGTGGTGCAATGGTTAGTGTGCGCGGCTCTTGTACATGAGATCTTGCGTTCGAACCCGGCTCTGAGCACCTTAAAATTTCTTTCGGCGGCGGTCACCTCGCATAGTGATGGCGACACTATCGAGTATTTAGCCATGAAAAAGCTTCTCAAAAAATACCGTTCGGAACCGGTGTAAAACTGTAGGTCCCAATCAGTGAGTGAAAACTGGAAAGTGCACAGCTGAGTGATTGTGAGAAGTTCTCCCCGGTCCCTTCATGGGATGTAATGGGAAACCATTTATTTTTTTAACAGTTAGATGATCAGTGAAATAGTGCGTTCACAAATCAAATTCAAAGTTGTCAAGTACCTATTGGAAAACCCATTACAATTCTAGTTCATGCAAGCCCAGCGTGTATTAATTACTTGTAGTTTTTTATCATAGTTCATAAATGGTCCGCAGTTATGCTTTTCCCACTAAATTTTCGGACAGACAAAGAACTTCACGTTGTTGCCCCTTTCAGTTTCATTTTCCGCTGGCCTCACCGCTAGACTCGGTCGTTGTTCCTCTTTTATTCTCTTGCTCTCGAGAGAGCATAAACAGTGCAACAAACACAACTGTATTTGTATCATAAATATATATATATTTGGGTCGCAAACACATATGTTATAACATATTAATCATTGTGTCTCAAACATGTAATATTGAATAGCAAACACAATGCATTTGGGCACAAGCATATTATATTTGCGACAATATCCAAACACACTTTATATTTGCATCCAAACAACAAAAAACGACAGATTTGTCAGCATGTACTTACAGACATGGAATTCTAACAAGTAGGTCACTCTACTTGGCCTCGAAATGTTAGTTTGTATTGAAATGAAAGGATTCTTACACGAATATAATTGTTTTCTACATTGGCTATTACTTTGAACGAAAGTGGCTAACGTACAAATTCCTCCCTCCAATTTACACAACTTCATTGCAGTGAAGGATACGTTTCGTTGTTGTGATGAATATGTTTATCACAGTGTTTTATATATAAACCGCGATTTTGCCGCTATTTGGGTATTAAGAATTGATGAAATCACAGAAAATGAGTACAAGTGAATGAAATAATTAATTGGATCTTTAAATCAATGGCTGTAATTTATCTTTTAAAGATTATTTCATGCGAATGTTGTCCACGGCTACGCTTCACGTGGTCCTTTCCAAAAGTCCAACTTTGGCACACCTCTTCCCTCAATTCGGCCAGTATCTCACCAATGACACGTGTAATGTTGTCTTCCAAGGCAGCAAGCATGGTTGGATTATCCTGAAAACGGGAGACCCGAATTCGGCACCGTTCTCAACTACTTCAAATTTCACGAAGACCTACGCAGCGAATTTTGTCAAAAGATCTCCACCTTCATGCGTACAAAATCCAGTTTACTCAGGAGCTCAAATCAGCAGACCATGGAAGCTGCGGCAATTCGTTCAACTCGTAATGGAGCAATGCGAAGATAATGCCAATTTTTCAAAAAAAAAATCATTTTCTCCGATGAAGTGCATTTCCATCTGAAAATTGTTGAGTTTGGGGCTCAGAAAATCCTCATGAAATCTATGAGAATAGAATGCACCCAGAACTAACAACAATCTAGTGCAGATTTTGTTCAGACGTCCTGATGGGGCATTTAGTTTTTTGAAGATGAGGCCGAAATTATGACGTTCGATACAGGAACCTGATGACGGAGTTCTTCTGGCTTCAACAGGACGGCATGGATCTTGACGACGTGTGGTTGCAGCTACACGGCGCCACCTGCCACACCGCAATTGAAACAAACGATTTATTGCAGCAACAATTTCCAGTATAAATTATTTCAAGACACTCCGCTGTCACCAAGATCATGCGATTTAACGCCGTGCAATTTCTTTCTTTGGGGTTTTGTGATATCTCGAATTTATGCGAATAAACCAGAAACAATTCCTGAGTTCAAATCCGAGATTCAACGCGTCATCGGTGAGAGACAGCCACATCGCTGTGAAAAAGTCATGGAAAATTTCATGAAAAGATTAGTGGCCTGTCATCACAGCCGTGGAGCCCATTTGACGGGTATTTTATACCACACCTAATCGGAACATGTCTACTTTTCAATCCAGCAAATAATCAAAACTATCCCAAAAAAATTTTTTCTAGTTTAAAATAAAAAATTGCATTCCTACTGAGATGCCATTTTTGAACACATTGGCAGTGGCTAACGAATAAATAAATAAATGGTTTCCCATTACATCTCATTAAGGGATTGGGGAAGCTTCTGACAACCAGTGAGCTGTGCTCTTTCTAGTGGTATACCCACTGGTTGGAACCTACAGTTTAACACCAGTTTTACACCGGAATGTTATTTTGAGAAGCTTTTTCATGGACAAATACTCGGTAGTGTCGCCGTTACTATGCATGGTGACCGTCGCCGAAATAAATTTAAGGTGATCAGAGCAAGGATCGAATCCACGATCTCATGTACAAGAGGCGTGCACACTAACCATTGCACCACCGACGGCCAATTGATGAGCTGAGTGACTCAAAAGTGAACTTAACAGCGGCATCAGGCAACAAACCTATACGGCTTCGTGGGATTACGAATAAGATAAATAATACGAATAAAATAATAAATACGTATAAGGTAATAATATCCCTCAAACGTCTATAATAATCTACCAAATCTTATCATTTTCCAGCAAGTTCTACAATTAGCAAAGTCTTCAACCTTTAAGGAATCAAGTTATTAGTGACAGCCTAAAAATATGCAAACTTATCGTAACACTTCTACTAATGCTGTGCCAGAGAACTGTTACCCGTAAAAAGGAACTAACGAAACTGGTAAAATATTAGTCTCATGATGTGATAATATATGTCCAATTGCTAGACTGAAGTCTAAAGAATTTATCGTTGCAATATCATTGACTAACTGTTGCAGAATAAAAAAAAAAAAAAAAACTGTTTCCCATTACATCCCATGAAGGGATTGGGGAGAGCTTCTCACAACCAGTGAGCTGTGCGCTTTCTAATTTTTCACTCACTGATTGGGACCTACAGTTTTTACACCGATTCCGAACGGTATTTTGAGAAGCTTTTTCATGGCTAAATACTCGATAGTGTCTCCGTCACTATGCGAGGTGACCGCCGCCGAAAGAATTTTTTTTTTAAGGTGGTCAGAGCAGAGATCGAACCCGGGATCTCATGTACAAGAGGCGCCCACACTACCCATTGCACCACCGACGTCAGAATGCAGAATATTGCTTCAATATTCTGTATTAGCCAATTTGTTTCGGGTGTTTCTGCTGGATATTACTGCAATATTTTCCTTCATCACGCCCTGATCATACTACCCTTCCTATGTGCTATTGTCGTTGATGTTTTCTAGTAACCTTGTTCATTATATTTTTCCTATTTCAATTCACCTTTCCTTCCTATACCTGGTGGTGCCTAGCAGCCTACACAATTTCATTCTAATTTGGTATTCTGCTACTTTATTACAAATTCTATTGAATTATTGTACACGAACGGAGAGTAAAATCACAAATAATATGTAGAAAATTATGATTATGACGACGAAGGAGATGCTGGGAGTGACGACTGTGACGGTGATGGTGATGGGGATGTTGCCGCTGCGGCTACTGCTCTTGATTTGGATGCAGACTCATACAAGCTGTGATGCAGCAGCAGCTCCTTTAGAAGGCGTTGAAATTAATTTTCAAATGTTATGAAATTAATTTGCTTCGCATGTTACGTGGCATACGACAGGTATGGTAAAGTTATTTCATACAATCCACTGATGTAATGAATATAAATTAGGTGACAATTGTAGGCTGCACATATGAAATTAAATGTTTTGTCTGCGGGGAGTAATCTGAAAAATGTTACGCTTGTTTTCCTTAAAGGAATTATTAATAAAATAAATTCAGGCACATCGAGTAAGCATCTGATGATGAACTTGCCACGGAGCTCAAAAATACTCATGCCAGTGAGTGTGAATTATCCTCAATTATCTACAATTCGAACGAAATCCAACCGTTTTTCACTTTGAAAAATGTATCAGACCTTGATAGCTTGCAGTAAGAACTTATCTTAAAATAACGTTGAAATCTAACAAATATAGGGATATTACATACATTTCAAATCTGCTATTTATTTTGGAATTGAATTAAAAAAAAAACATAATCAAATAAACCCAAAACGGGACCAACAAAACGCAAAAATTTCGACTGCGGTTACGTTGGAATAATCTCATGATCGACTTCTTACAATTAACCGCTGTTTACTGTCCGCACTAAACAAATTTTCTTCGTATATATTTTTAAATCCTTCGTAGATTCTATGAATTTTTAGAACGAAGTTCCTTATCACACGTTGCGGGTTGGGGGCTAAATGACAAAAGTTAAACAACTTCCTTTTTGACACTATTATGCTACAAGCCAGTATTATCAACTATATTGGGTACTTTTGCTTTGGTTTGTGTCTAGACTAACATATGTTGGGAAATTTCATGTTTAATGGGAAGTTTTCTAGGTGGAGCCAGTAACCAATATTTAGTATATATTGTAGTTTTTAACCCAAGAAAAAGTAAATTTAGAAAAGCCAAAGTGAAAGAAATTAAAAAAAGAAAATTTTCTTACCTTTTCTTAAAAAGTGTAAAATTTCTCAAATACATATTCTTAAGCGTAGTACCCTTTCTTAAAAAAATATACCTTATCTTAAAGAAGCACCTTTGATTAAAAAAAGTAAATTTTCTTACGAAAAGTACATTTGCTTAAAAAAAGTAATTTTTTTACATAACTACCTTTTTTAACAAAGTAAATTTTCTTACAAAAAATTGTCTTTTCTTGAAAGCTACATTTGCTTTAAAGATTACATTTTTTGTGCCACTAAATAACTTTTCCTGAGATAAGTACCTACTCTTAAAAATGTAACCATTCTTGTAAAAACGACCAATTAAAAAAATTCCAATTTCTTAAAAAAACCTTCTCTTCAAAAAATACCTTTTCTTAAAAAAATACCCTTTCTTGCAAAAATTCATTTTCTTACAAGCACATTTACTTGAAAATAAAATATTACCTTTTGTTCTTTTCTATAGATATGTAGTCTTTCTGAAAATAATTAAATTTTCTTAAAAAAATAACATTTTCCTAAAAAGAGTACCATTTCTTTAAAAAGTACCTGTTTAAAAAAATACTTTTTTGTAAAAAAAAATTATACTCTTATGGTTTTTTCTTCCAGAATGTACTTCTTCTTAAAAATAGTACCTTTTCTTAAATAAAACATTCGCGTTTAATAAAAGAACTATCGCTCTTTTTAAAAAAAATGTACTTAAAAAAATACATCCTATAAAAAAAATTTTTATTAAAACAAGTTTATCATGTTACAAAAAGTACATTTTCGTAAAAAAGTTATTTTTTTTAAATAAATACGTTTTCTTCAAAAAGTACATTTTCTTACCGCAAATTGACTTTTCTTAAAAAACGATATTTTCTTCAAGGAGTACATTTTTTGTGAAGCAAAGTAACATTTCTTTAGATAAGTACCTGTTCTTGAAAAAGGATCAATTCCAAAAAAATTTTTTTTTTTTTAAACCCACTTCGAAAAAATACCTTCTTTTAAAAAAAAATACCTTTTCTTACAAACATTTATTTTCTGAAAAGTACCTTTTTTTAAAAATAAAATAATAACTTTTCTTTCCTTTTCTTGAGATAAGTAGCCTTTCTGAAAATAAGTACATTTTCCTAAAAAAATAACCTTTTCCTAAAAATAGTACCACCTCTTTAAAAAGTACCTGTTCTTAAAAAAGTACTTCTTTGTAAAAAAATTCATACTTTTATACAGCATTCGCACTGGTATAGTGTTCATTGACTTTGCCACCTTTGCTGATTTTAAGCAGAAATCAGGAAACTTGATTGATTTCCCATACGTTTTGACAGAAGACAAATAGGGTATTTTTTCTTAATTTTCTGAGAATCAGGAAAAAAAATGCTTGATTTGCTTTATGCAACGCTGTTTTATCTCACACTACGCACGAATAGTACGTTTGTTTACAACCATTTCAATCAAGGCGCATTGATGTGGTGGTTCTACTGGAATTGCAGAGTTATTTACTTTTGTAATTTCTTAGGTATTTCTTGTTTCTCAAACATATTTTTATACTTTTTTGTTTTCTTTTATTTTTGTAATACATTTGTGCTGAATTTGATTGTGGAAAAACACGAGACACAGCAAAATGCTTATTGTTGTAGGATGTCGTAGTAACACTGCCTCGTCAATGCGCCTTGAGTTTCAATCAAATCAGGAAAAATCCCAATGCGAACACTTCGGATTTTGTTAGGAGATTTAATACGAAATCCGGAAAATATTTGGCAGTGCGAGTGAGCTATTAGGGCTTTTTCTTACAGAAAGTACTTCTTTTTAAAAATAGTTCTTTTTCTTAATAAAAGAAGTACCTCTCTGTAAACAACGACCTTCTCGGGAAAATATAATGCATATTCTTACAAAAAGGACCTAAATCTATGGACTTAACCCTGCTGTTAGATTAGGACCATTTGGTCCAAATTTTTTCTGTTTTCCCTTGTAACTTTGGAACGGTGATATATACTGACTAAATTTTTGCTAATGGGGTCTTTTAATAAAACAATGTTATGTGCGAAAATTAAATTTTCTAACTTTATTCAGGACTGAGAAAAATACAAAATGACGAATCTTAGGTTAGAGGACCATTTGGTCAATAGTACATTTTTTCATTACCAAGCGAATGTAAATTCATGTCAAATATTTAGAAGATGTTTTTGATATGTCAAATACTTGCTTTAGAAATTATTGAACCAAAATAGTTACAAAGGATAAGATAAAATTATTATTTTGGATGAAAATTCCAGTATGGACCAAATGGTCCCTCAACCTAAGATTCGTAAATTTTTTCATTACCAAGCGAATGTAAATTCATGTCAAATATTTAGAAGATGTTTTTGATATGTTAGCGGATGTTTTTGATATGTCAAATACTTGCTTTAGAAATTTTTGAACCAAAATAGTTACAAAGAATAAGATAAAATTATTATTTTGGATGAAAATTGCAGTATGGACCAAATGGTCCCTCAATCTAAGATTCGTAAGTTTTTTCTAATCTAACAGCAGGGTTAAAAAAAATACATTCTATAAAAAAAATTTCTTAAAAAAAGTTTATCATTTTACAAAAAGTATCTTTTCTAACTAACTAACATAGTATGTAATATACTAGTACATAATATATTGCGAAAATAACTTCGCTCCAACCGGGTGTCCTGTGGCCTTATGTAATTTTTTTTTTATTTTGAACTAAGAATTTCATTATTATTCAAAGTGTCTAGCTTTTCACCTGTGTTTTCGTTAGTGTAATTTAGATGTTAGTTGAAACATTTTTAACGTTAGCAAGAATTTAACAATACTTTGGATTTCTGCATATCATTCTTCACTTGAGATACCAGGAAACCCACGACGAATCGATATCTAAGGCAAACTGATTATATCCAATTCAGTGTGGTATATAACCGTTGAGTTCAGAAGTTTTCAACCAACAAAGCCACATTTGGGATATAGTATATGTTCATATAGTATAACCTATTTATCATTATGTCCCAAACATGTTGTATTGAATAGCAAACACAATGTGTTTGGACATACGTATACTACATTTGCGACATGCCACAAACACGTTATATTTGCATCCAAGCAACACAAAAAGAAAAATTTGTCAGCGAAAAAGCGGTCAACGAATTTTCTATTTTCGAAAGTTTTGACTTTTGATTGCAATGCTGAACTAGAAGTCGGTGTCGTACAAATTTGAACCCCAGGCAAATATCGCAGATTCCGACTCAACGACTTTGACTCCGACCCCAACTACGACTTCACAGCACTAGTTCAGCCACTGTCGATTCTCAAAATTATTGCATACACGTCTTGTAATTTTCGGCAACTTTTATCTAAGTCATCAGCAAGCACAAGTAGAAGCAAGAAAACGATTTGTCTAATGGATAAGGCCACGAGAAATGTGATATTATGGGTCAGGGATTTTGGCCGTTGGTTCACATATCGAAGGCCTATGTCGATATATAGGCTTTTTCAAAAATTATCGACATTTTGATATTTTTTTTTTCCAATTTTTTTTTTTGGATGACACGAACGACGCTTTGATCAAGTGAAGGGTAATATTTTAGCATACCAAAACAGTTCGCGTTAATCATTTATTGCAAACGGGGCAAAAGTTATGGAGGTTTTAATTATATAAGAATTATTTTTGAGGTTAGGATTTTTTTTTAATTGTAAAATTTAAAATCATGAATATTTTTTAATGCATATTCGGTTTTATTATCAAGCTTAAAAAAACCTTTCATTTGATGTCAATCGCGGCGGAATCTATACATAACTGCAGATGTCACAAAGCAAAATGTGTTTAAAGAAAAATGCCGCTGTACCCGCTAAATATGGACCGAATGGAACCATATTTATATATGTTCTGTACTTTACCGCTGCACTTCATTTCCAATACTTTACATTGGTTTTAAGCCACGGATTAATTAAAAAAAACGCGAAACAAAATCATGAAATTTCGCAAAATTTGCATTTTCTTTATAAAATTTTTGCGTTTCAAAATATTTTAACGCCTTCTTGACGTTGAGGTGCCAGTTACTAAGAAGTTTAGATCACGCAATACATAGACCAGTTTTAAATAATATTGCAAATGTCAGGCGCGAAAAACTGTAATTTTCGACAAATTTACGCCAATTCTATAAAAGTTTGAGGTCATCGTTCTCAGCAACCAGCAGCCTGACATCGACGTGATGTGACGCAGATTTTAGCAAATTACACCATCTATTAAATGCTGTTGACGAAATGTAATTTTCTTGAACGGCGTAAAAACGAAATAGAAAAAACTGCGAAAATTGAAAAATCGGAAAATTTTGGCTTCAAAAATTAACCGCTGTACAAATTTTTTTCCAAATAGTAGTATGGGCATAACTTTTATAGTGTAAATATCTACTAAGTCTAGTGACTTTATTTTATATCAGTGGGCATCGGAAGTTTAAAGCTAAAAGTAGAAAAGTGATGAAATATGAAAAAACTCTTGTAAATTTCAAGCCTTTTTTTGAGTTTTTCCATATTTGAGTGCCCATAACTTTTAGAGATAAAGAACTGATGGTCTGAAATTTTGAAATTCCCAGTTTTCTAGTGTGCCCTACCATTCCCTTTTTACCGTTTTGGTCAATTCGAAAAACTGGAGAAATAATAAGCATCTGAACTCAGTTTCAACAAATGTTGAAAATTATTGAAATAGCCCATATAAAACTCCACAAAAAATTAAAGTAAAATTGTTGTTGTTGTTGCAATTTCAAAATTAAAAATTTAAGAAATTTGATATTTATTCAAAATTGTACATCTCGAAAAAGGCTTGAAATATTTGAAAAATTAAGAAAAAAAAAACATCATAAAATAGCCTACCCTGAAAATAATTTTCGGAAATGTAGTTTAAAGAAAACAATCGCATTTTAAATAAATAGTCGGAGCATGAAAAATAATCAATCAATATTCTATTTTTCGTTTTCTAGTCGACCTTTTTAAATAGTTAGATCTTCATTTTCAAATAATTGGCCACGAGGTCAATCATCATTTATGAGAATTTAGGAAATTTAATTATCTTTCAGAAACAGTAAAAAATTTGTATTTGCAAATAGTTTCTGAGATAGACCATTTGTGGTGGGACGACCTTTACTCCCAAAAACCCCAAAATATAATGTTTACAAATGTTTCTCTTTATTGTTCTTCTTTTGTAACGCATTAAACATAACCTTTCGATATATGGACCAAAAGGTCAAAATCACACTTCTCGTGGCCTGGCCCAGTTGTAAACATTGCATTTTCACTTTTTTGGCGTAAAGGTCGTCCCATAAAAACTAGTGTATCTCAGAAACTAATTGAATATACCAATTTTGTTCTGTTTCTGAAAGATAATTAAATTTCCTAAATTCTCATGAATGACTGATTATTTTTCTTGCTCCGGCTCTTTATTTAAAATGTGATTGGTTCCTTTAAACTACATTTCCGAAATGTGCTTTTTAGTGTAGACTATTTTCCTGATATTTCATTCTCTTAATTTTCCTTAAAAAAGTTAAAAAAAAAATTCTAATATCTCAAGACATTTTCGAGATATAAAATTTTGAATAATTCAGAAAAATATTCAATTTCTTGAATTTTCAATTTTGAAATTGCAAGAACAACAACATCTTCAGTTATCTTATATTTTTTAGTGGCCCACTTTGTCACACTTCTCGTGGCGTAACCCTATTAATGGATTTATATGTATTTATTGTGTAATAACAAGTACAGGAGATCATACAACAGTCTGTGTAAAGCTTCGTTTGGTATCAAAACCCTTAGTTTAGTAATAAAAAATCTCAATTTTACTAATTGTCTAGAAATATCGAAATGTTAATTGGCGAAAGATTAGAATAGAAAGATTATAATTAGAATTAAAACAAAGGTTCATGTTATTTTTTTTTTTTGTAAATAAATCTTATACATTAACCCTCATATATATTAACCGCCGCCCAGGCACATCCCATTCCAGCACCGCAAAGTATGAGTTTATTATTTTATTGTTATCAAACTAAACAAGTGAAAATCTCATGTTGCTTTTTGTCATTCCACCACAAAATTCAATCCGCAAAACAGTTCAATTCAGCGCTGAGTTAAAAACAACAGAAATCTGTTTATAATTTAATAGCACATGTGTTAAATTGACTTAATAAGCACGAAATTTCACAACAATGATGATTAAAACCCAAGAAAACAAACTGCTCAATTTTCAGGCAAAGCCCCGAAAAAAAATAAAATCATCCAACAAATTGCTGCCACATATGTTTCATTATCGCACCGACTTTTCCTGGCGAACTCCTGACAAACAACAGTAATAAGGGCAGACAGACAGCCCTATATTGAGGAAATTTTTAATAAGCTTGCCTTGTCGTCTTTACGCTCCCATAAACACACTCTGACAATATGTCGGGACTGATGCTGAACACTTTGTTAACCAACTTTGTGTTTTTTTACTTACACAATCATTTGCTTGGATCGTTCAGTTATTCATTCATCCATTCATTCATTCACTCAGTCACTCACTCACTCGTTCACTCAGTCGCTTGTAGTTTATGCCGGGTAAGACATTTCACCATACAAACTATACATGCACACATACACACACACAATGGCTGACACTTCAGCGATGACATTTCAACTGTCATAAATGGCAAATGTATCAACAAATTGCGATACACAAGATGTCACAGACGCAGCAGCAGCGGCAGCACCACCACCACGTCATTATCATCATCATTGGCATTATTGTCAACCCAAATGTAAAGAAAACGTAATGTAATGAGTTCAAGCCAAAAATGTAGGAATACTGGGAACCTCTTTTCCCAGAGGGTGGAGAGCGGCAAAGGAGACCGGTGGAGGACTACAGATTTTTAAAGATATTCCCCTATACTACATTCATAACAAAATGTATGATCAAGTGGAAAACAAAACACAGGAACATTCTATTTACATGTCAATGCACAGTGGGGGGAAGTTTTGATGAAAAATAGCAGCCCCAGAAACATATTGCAGGAACCATGTACATGTTTTGTAAGCATTTTTTCCATGAATTGAAGATCTGCTGCATTTTGTTTCTTCATTATGACAGGCATCAGTGTTTTCAGCAGTTTTCAACCATCAAAGTCGCATTTGGGACACAAATCACTGTGTTCCAAACATGTTATATTGAATAGCAAACACAATATGTTTCGACACAAGTATACTATATTGGCGCCCAGCTACAAACACGTTATATTTTCATCCAAACAACAAAAAACGAAAAAAATTTCAGCTTGTTCATTTTGTAAGAGCTTTGACTCCTCTGGGTTGTTTGGGACCATCTAAGTAAGTAAGTAGTACCAAATTGTTCCAAACTCCAAACTGGTTCCTAATCGGTAAGATATACTATCACCACCTTGCTGGTATTGAGTACTGGATAGAATTTAAATTAATCTACAGGGAATAAGTCGGAGAGTTTGAAAAAATGTCAGCTACTAAGAGGAAACAACGTTTGCTGCTTATTAGTAGGCAATTTATGTATCTGTTATTATAGCAAACGTACTACCATAACAACAAACTGTTTGCAATACTGATAAAATACATTACAAAATGTTTTCATAAAACAACAGTGGCAGATTTGCTGCAATAGAAAATATGTTTGCTTTTCGATGTCAGCAGTGTGTTCTGCTGAGTTTGACATTGAGCTGACATTTTTTGAGTGTGTTAACTGTCATACAGGAAAAATACTCCGGTAGAGTTGTGATCAAAGGTACCATCAGGTTACTTCCTAAGTGTACCACAGAGTATGAATTGGCCTTGAATCCGGAAAATAAACCGAGCTCGTTCTCATTGCATGGAATCAGAAAGTTGAAACATTGAGTCATCGGTTTTCAGCGTTAAAGATATTTGCTTGATTTTCGATAGGAAGCTTACATAGGACAGGTCCATTCCTGATGCTATGAATATAATCAATAAAACTATAGCGACCATGAATTATGATCGCGGAATTTCGTACTTTCTGCTATTAGACAAAATATTTAGGACATGTGAACAATTTCGTTTTGATCGAAGAATATTCTTGTTTTTCCTATTAGACGCTCCGTTTAGCAGATACGGAAATTTTCATATTTCTGAAATAATAAATCAGGGTTGATTTTTTTTTACTATATATGTATTTGAATTAATAAATAAAATTGAATAAATAAATATTTTCCTTTATTATCCCGTGAAGGGATAGGAAAGAACCTTTCACAGTCATTGAGCAGTGCTCCTTCCAGTTTTCACTCACTGATTGGCACCTACAGTTTTACACCGGTTCCGAACGGTGTTTTGTGAGGATATTTCATAGCTTATTACTTGATAGTGCCACCGTCGCTAAGCGAGGTGGCCGTCGTCGAAAGATGTCTGAGTTGGTCAGAGCAGGGATCGAACAGCCGCACACAACAGCCGCGCACACGTACCGTTTCACCACCGACAGCTACCATATTTCCGAATTGTGGGCACGGAATTTCGTCCTTCCGTTTAGGTGTTATCACCAGTTTCATATTTCTGAATGATGTTCACAGACTGTCGTAATTGTTTGCTTTTATTCGCGCTGGTTACAAGATATTCACGCACCATCTAGGATATATGACTCTTTTTAATATTTTGAACGGTGACCACGGACCTTAGCCTTTCGCGATTGGACGCATCCACAGTTTGAGAGATTTGAGAATGGTAATTACGGAATTTCTACCCTTTTGCGATTCGAAGCGCCGATTAGAAGATATTGTAGTTTTTCTATTTCTGAAAGATTATCACGAAATTAATTAATTTTTGCGTTTAGACGCGCGATTTAGGAGACGTGGCCATCTAACATATATGGCTGTTTGTATAATTCTGAATGGTGATCAGGGAATTTAGCCTTTTGCGATTAGACGGACCATGCTAGATTTTATAATGGGTGATTTTATTGTTGTTTGGGTTTTGAAAAATTAAGGAAATACAGAAAGTTTGTGCAAGTGAATGAAATATTTACCCATGGCTACGCTTCATGTGATCCATTCTGAAATCTCAATTTTGTCAGACTTTTTCCAAAACTTCGACCGGTACCTCAACAATGACATGTGTAAGCTCACTATTTATGAGATATGGCCACATAAGATGTATGACTGTTATTATAATCCTGAATATTGATCATGGAATTTCGCTCTCTGCGATTAGACTGACCGTTTCGAGGATACCGTAGTCTTTATAATGGGTAATTTTTTGCTGCTAGGTTTTTGAAAATATAAGACACCACAGAAAGTTTATACAAGTGAATGGAATATTTATTTGTATCGTTAACGCTATGGTTGCCATTTACTTGTTAAAGATTATTTCTTCCAAATGTTACCCACGGCTCCACCTCACAATAGTCCGATTTTAGGACCCTTTTCCAACACTTCGGTTGGTACCTTACCAATGACACGTGTAATTTTGTCTTCCCAGTCAGCAATCAGGGTTGGCATTTTCCTATAGACGATATGTTTCACGTGCCCCCACAAAAAGTAGTCTGGTGGGATCAAATCGAACGACCGAGGCGCCCAATTGACTGCGCCACAATGTGAGACTAATTGCGCACCAAACTAGCCTCTCAAGTGACTAATCGTATGGCGTGATGCGTGGCATGTGGAACTGCCCTGTTGAAACCATATGTCAGTCAAGTCCAATTCTTCCATTTTGGGCAAAAAAGAAGACGAGATCAGCGAAAGGTGACGAATGTTGCGGCCATCATCGTCTTTGAAGCAGGACGGTGCAATGACGTCACCGGCCCATAAACACCAAAACAGTAACATTAACCGCATAAGGGTGCATTGACAGCTATTGAACAGCCTCTGGCTGCACTTTGTACCAAATTAGGCAATTCTGTTTACTGACGTACCCACTATGACAAAAAATGTTCTCGTCGATAGAGAAAATTTCTCGATATCAATAGGTGATCTTCTTCCAGCTTCTCTGTGGCTCATTCATCGAAGAGACGACATTCAGCTATGTCGCCCTACTTCAACACGTACACCAGCTGTATTTTGTATGGCTTTAGGCCGATGTCCTTACGTAAAATGTTCTAGGTGGTGGAATATCACAAACAAATAACACAAAGAGGACCTAAAATTATAATTTTCTATTTAAAAAAATACATTCTATATAAAAAAAAAATTTCTTAAAAAAGTTTATCATTTTACAAACAGTATTTTTTCTTAAAGATCCAATAAAATTATCCAATTTTTCAACGGGCGGCTTAGCCGTGTTGGAACTGACTAGTACATAATATAAAGCGAAAGGAACTCCGTTCCAACCGGTTGTCCCCTGACACCTCATGTAATTTTTTATTTCAACTATGGTGATGATTATAATTTTCACATTTAAATAAATAAATGGTTTCCCGTTACATCCCACGAGGGGATTAGGGAAAGCCTCTCATACCCATTGAGCTGTTCGCGTTCCAGTTTGACACTCACTGATTGGGACCTACAGTTTTACACCGATTCCGAACGGTATTTTGAGAAGCTTTTTCATGGCTAAATACTCGATAGTGTCGCCGTCACTAAGCGAGGTGACCGCCGTCGAAAGAAATTTAAGGTGGTCAGAGTAGGGATTGAACCCACAACCTCATGCACAAGAGCCGCGCACACTACCATTGCACCACCGACGGCCACATTTACAACTACGTAATCCTTGCGCTTGCTGTTCTTTTTGTTTTCCGGCAAAATCATAGATCATCGCTAGATCATAGTTAAAATTTCCACATTTTGTTGTTTAAACAGCACCCAATCATTAACCCAACCCAAAATAAATGTAGAGCCTAAATTCTGTTTCACCTTTGATCAGAAACAATTTTCGACTCAAAAATTGGGCCTACATCCATTTCCAGGATTAACTCTGGGGTCGCAATATGACCCCTGGCAGCACAATGGGCTTCATTAAACTCTGTGCGTCAAATTTTGACAGCCACTTTAAACGAAGTTAGCTTAACCATTCGCAAGTGCCGATATGGCAACAATATCTGTTAAAATATAACATTTCGATCTGTTGACGCGATGTCCTGAACTCATGTGTCTATCAATTAGTCGGAGCTAGAGTTGGATAGTTTACGAACTATATAGGGTATTTAGGGAGACCAGAAATCAACCTTTCGAATATAATCTTCATGTTTGATATGCCAACTTTATTCGTTTCACCCAACTCTAGTCTAGTTCGCGACATGTTCGAACGTTTGCTTGGAATTGGTAGTGACGTTCATTTGCATGTTTGAGTGCAGGCTACTGTACACGCAGATCTAGTTCGAGACTTATTTGAACGGGTATTTTGAACTTGATAATTTTTCTATTATTACTATAACCTAGAGTTGGGTAGTTCATGAACTACCTAGTTCATTTAGGGCGACCAGACATCACCCTCATGAACATAATGCACATGTTCGATACCGCGAGTATGTTCGTGATTGGTATGTCCGGGCACCTTAAATGAACGAGTTCGAGAACTAGAGAACGAGTTCGACACAAGTCTACTATAACCGTAACGACAGCTTTCATTCGTGTGCTCGACGAAAGAAAATTGATTTGGGTTCCACTATCTTGTCGTTTCAAGTCGAATGAAACCAAAAAATTTTTTAGAACTTTTCAGTGCAACTATTGGCCTCTCTATTTCGAATGTCCTGCCGGTTCGGAACAAACATAGAGTGAGGCGAACGAAAACTTCGACTTAAAGGAACCCAATTAGAGTCGAATGTGAGTGACTCATTTTCGTTCGGTTAGCATTTTGTTCGAGATAGAGAAATAGGGTGTTGATGAACGTTTACTAGATGAAGAATATGGTACATATGTCTGTTGAAATATAAAAATATTTTGCCATAAACTTTTCTGAAGTTTATTCGCTGTATACCTCCAGTAATGCTCCCTGAATAATAATTTGGGCTCCCTGATGAGAATGTTACTAACTACTATCAGTCAACCAGCCAAAAAAATAATCCAACGTTGGAAGCTAAAAAAATCAATGAGTGTTCGAACTCACGGACGATGTTTTAACACCTTTTTGTTACATGGTACCTGTTCGATTTCTATGAACACATTCGTAAATGTTACATTGGAAACTAAAAAAAAGGATAGGTTTTGTGCTGAAGCCTCGTTTACTATTGCACTTTCTTTCTTCTTACATCTGCTTTAACATTAGATGTAAAATTGTTAAAATAAATAAAGCAATATTTAGCTCACTGAAATAATGGTTTTTGTTTTATCGTAATGACAAAAAGTACTGAATAGTATAGAGAACTTCTTGCACTCTTTTTCTTACTCTCATGTAGAGAGTCTGAGTACAAGAGCATAAACGAGTCTTATTCTCTATATAGAATATTTCAATATAGGCGCACCATTTCGATAATGTTATTACATAAAACAATACAAAAAGCATGAATATTCCAAAAGGCATCAATGTTTCACAACAAAATTATGAATGGACCAAGTTGTGGCAAAAAGAGAGTATTACGTTCTGAATCAGTCGCGAGATATCACCAGTGCTTTTGAGTCATACAATTCTTTCCATGAGTTCTCTGTACTATTCAATACTCTTTGGCGATGACACTAGCTTGTTTGTTCGTTGCCGCTACATCAATATCATCATACTTATTTTCAGGCAGTGAATATTGTTGTACAACAACCACGCATGTTATGCTAACGCTGTGTGTTGGTTGCATGTGTTCACTTTGATAGATTTGCCCTACCCGTGCCTATTGATGTTAACACATCAAAAAGTTTGCTATTAGCAGCAAACAATATTTGCTATGTATCGGCACTCAATTTCTCCGCTATCACAACAACTGTTTTGTAATGTCATCAAACTGTTATATGTTGTGATTGTTCGGAAATTGTCATTTTCTCGTCCTTTGAATTTTCCCAGCCTAAAATGGTCGAATGGTGATTAAATTGCGACATGTTCCCGAAGCTACGATGGTACTCTATTATTTCCATGAGACACATCCCATTCTGAACCGTGTAAGTCGGTTTTAGGGAGAAAAAACTGTTCAAAATGTCACAACCATGGCCTGTCCTCCGTATCGAATTCAGGACTTCAGCAGTAATATCCGTCAAGGACGTGGCTTGAAAGAAGTTACCTGCATATATGTTCTAAGGGACACTTAGATTTACAATTCTACGCAAAAAAATTGGAGGAATATGCACGTCATGGTTATTGAACGGTCCACGAAGTCTGTCCAACAGTTTTGTCAGAATTTTGTACAATTTGAATTCGACTGTGGTGGCGCCATCCCCCACTTGCTGGCATTTTGGAGTGGAGGGGGTAGTGGCAGTATTTACACCGGCAGAAGTCAACACACGCACATGTATACGAAGGGGAATTCAATTCGAAAAATTGAAATGCTAAGTCACAAAATAATACGTCACAACCGTTCTCTTATGATTCACATATGCCGTACGATATTTAGGCTTGATTCCCGGTTATGAAAGTAATATTTCATTGCCTGAACTTCATTGTCTTTGGAACTTGTCGAATTCCAAACCGGTCTGGAGCACGGTTAGGTTAAACACTGAAAGTCACAACCGTGGCTGTCACAACCGTGTCATATAGTTTCCAATACTGACTAAAATTGATAAATAATGGTTTCTTGACACTGAATGATTAATGTGGAGTAGGCTGTTGCAAAGACCTGACAACACAGTAGGCTTTTGCGAAGACCTGGCAACACAGTAGGCTTTTGCGAAGACCTGGCAAAACGAGAGTGAAGTATTTGACATATCTTGTGGCAATCGTCAGTCGTGTAAGGTATTAGTCTATTGGCGAAGTTAACTATATAAATTAGTTAAAACATTTAAATAGTGCGTTTTATTCAATTGATATATATATAAAATTGTTTTATCACATCAACACTTTGATTTGTCAAGTTTCGTTCAGGCAGTCACTACCGTGGCATCGGAATACCATCAATGCTCCATAACTTCGATTGCTTTGGTGTTGTAGTATAGTGATCTTCAGATCATACTTTTGGACCATGATAACATTCAGAAACGTAAAAAAAAATGGTACTGCAGACATATCGAGCTTTGGACAAATTGCTATCTGAAAAATAACAATTTCCGAACAATCACCTATATGCTGTGATTGAGCGTACGCACTTCTTTGTACAAGGTTTGCTTTTTGCGCAAATGTTTGATGTGGTATTTGCAAATATTTTGTCCGCGATTTGTTGTTATAGAAGTACATTTGATGTAATAGCAGCCAAAGAGCATACTGGTAAATAGCAAACATTGTTTGCTGCTAATAACATAAAAAATAAAATAAATGGTTTCCCATTACATGCCATGAAAGGACCGGGTTTTCACTCACTGATTGGGACCTACAGTTTTACTCCGATTCCGAACCGTATTTTGAGAAGCTTTTTCATGGCTATATACTCGATAGTGTCGCCGTCACTATGCGAGGTGACCGCCGCCGAAAGAAATTTGAAGGTGGTCACAGCAGGGATCTCATGTACAAGAGCCTCGCACTATACCCATTGCACCACCGGCGGCCACAATTACATACATACTTTATTTTTTGGGTGTACATTTTTTACGAATTTTACTACAGACATATTTGGAACTTTTAAAAGTCCTAATAGCCCCACTTAGTTTGATACGATTCATTAAAATATAATATTCAACCAGTGTGTCAGTCCCTACTCAAAAAAAGTTCCACAGCCGAAATCGTCACCATTGCTATTATCCTCCGTACTCGCATCAACTCGTACTACATCATTATCGTGAAAATATTGATGTACTTACACAAGCTACAAGAAGAGACGAGACGAAATATGACAATAAGCAAAAAGAAAATCACATTGGCATGTTGCGAAACGACAGACAGAGACGCGAAAATAAGCCGCCTTTAAATTATGTGCAATGGTATGTAGATGAAGTTGAAGATGACAATGATGGCGATGATAATGATGGTGATGATGATAATGACTATGATGGGACCGATGGTGATAGGATGATGGGTCTTTTGTAAAACCCTCTTTATGTCATCACCACCGACGACAACGAAATACGCAGCATTGTCGGCGGCATCACCATCATCAATATTTACACCAGACAGTGCACAAAATGAAATTAATATCGCAAAACAAGTGATGATTGAAGGCTATAAATGTCTAAAAAATAAAATTATTAATAAGGCTGATGATATACTTTGATCTCCAGTGGTTACAAGGCAGCACCAACAGCAGCAGCAGCATAATGAAAAAGACACTGACACCAAAAGAATGAAGGAATGTATTGACATAAATGGGTGTAAGTCAATAATGAATCATGTGCCAATTTTTGAGAACCCTTGTTCAAATCAACGATACTTTGATTATAGCGAATGAGTAAACTGTGAAATGAATTTAAGAAAGTTATGGAATTCGAAAACAAGGAAATAATTTTCCAATAATGGGAAACTCCTCTTCGATTTCATTAAAAGTAAATATGCATTTTCAGCATCAGTTGGAAGAAAGTGAGAAACTCATTCTCAGAGTTTGTTGACAGTCCAGCACAGGGGTAGCTTGCATCAAAAAAACCCTCAATTAATAAAATAGTACGCACCCTTTCCCGATGATTCTGCAGCACAGCGGAACACACATTTCCGACCGTATCAAAACTGCTGCAAAAATCATGCTAAGTTATGAAAAAATAGACTCATAATCAACCATGGTACAATGGGGAGTAGCGCATGAAAACTTATGCAATTACCGCTTCACTTATGGCAACACCTGAGCTAGTCGCAATGCGAACTGTGAAAAGGCGGTATAAGCAGAAAGAAGAAACCAGAAAATCACCTCTTTAGTAAAAAACAGTAAAGAAGAGAACGTGAGAGTGAAAACGGAAACTTACGGAAAGATGAACAAAGCCCACAAATTTTTGTAAACAGTATGTTGGTGATATAAAAAAAAAATAGTTTCCCATTACTTTCCATGAAGGGCTTAGAGAGAGCTTCTCGCAAACCAGTGAGCTGTGCTCGTTCTAGTTTTACACTCCCTAATTAGAACCTACAGTTTTGCACCGGTTCGAACGGAATTTTCAGAAGCTTTTTCATGGCTAAATACTCGATAGTGTCGCCGTCACTCAGAGAGGTGACCACCGTCGAATGAAATTTAAGGTGGTCAGAGCAGAGATCGTACCCACGTCCTCATGCACAAGACACGCGCACACTACCATTGCACCACCGACGGTTGAATCTTTGTGTCCATGGTGATATGATGTGGCTATTTCTCTACATTGTTTGGTCCAGCAGAATCCTTTGCAGATGAGGGAGACAAACCAATCAAGACGACTTCAGAACAGCAATCTCCCGGCTTCAGGTATGGATGACCCATAGCCAGAGCTATATATAGCAATTAGCAGGCAAGGTGTATGCAATAGACATTTGCATAAACTGTCTTGAATGGGCATTCAATACACTTGCTTTTTTTCAAGCCACGAACTGTAGCGAAGGTTCGGCAGTCGAAATTTTCAGTGTTCTGAAAAAGAAAATAGCACTCGTGTATGCGTGTAAAGCTGTAGAGCACAAAACTACAATACTACTACTTCTAGTTCGGTTCACCTCGTATCCTGTTTTTGTGGATACGTACATACAGCACAGTACCCCGAAGAACTTCGTTGTCGCAACAACGCTGCAGTACATATCTTGAAAAAAAAACAAATGTTTTGAATGACCACCATTCAAGACGTTTTGTGTAGATGTCTAGTGCATACATTTTGTTAAAAAAAAAATGGTTTCTCATTACATCCCATGAAGGAATCGGGGAGGTCTTCTCACTACCAGTGAGCTGTGCGCTTTCTAATTTAAACTGACCGATTTGGACGCACAGGTTTATACCGGTTCCAAAAGGTATTCTAAGAAGCTTTGTCATGGCTGAATACTCGATAGTTTCGCCGTCACTATGCGATGTGACCGCCGTCGAAAGAAATTTTAAGGTGGTCAGAGCAGGGATCGAACCCAGTATCTCAAGTACAAGAGGCGCGCACACTACCCATTGCACCACCGTCGGCCGATACATTTTGTTTAGTGCATTCAAAACGTGTTGTGCAGATATCTAGTAGGCATTTATAGAAGACAACCGAAGAACAGAATATAATTGATGATTCAGTTGTCACAACCGAATCAATCATAAAGTGAGGTTGCTTCAATCAACTTTTAGTCTTGGCAATCGCAATGGGATTGTTGCAACCACAATTCAGTAGCAACAACCGAATTTTCGGTTGCTACAATATCTCTTGACTCCAAGTTGTTCTCTGACGCCCACTTTCGGTCGTTACAACCGAATTAAAACCAACTTCGGCTATTACCGCCAAATTTATAGCAAACTCGATAGTTTTAACCGAATTGATATAAAACTCGGTTGTTACAACTGAATTCATTCCACAGCCACTTGGTGCAATCGAGTTTGGTACCATTCTTCGTTGTGGAGTCGGAAATATATCAAAATTCATTTGTTGCAACCAAAACTGTTTAAATCGTAGTTAACATAACGAATATAATTGAAGATTCAGTTATCACAACCGAATCAATCATAAAACGAGGGAGCTTTAACCAAATTTCAGTCGCGACAAGCTCAACTTGGTTGTCGCAAATGCAAATTAGTGGCAGCAGAAGAATCTACAGTTGCTACAACCTCTTTTGAACCCAAATTGTTCTTTGACGCCAAATTTCGTTTGTTACAACCCACTTAAGGCCAACTTCGGCTTTTGCCACCAAAAAAAATATATACCAAATTCGATAGTTTTAACCGAATTGATATAAAAACCGGCTGTTAAAACCGAATTGATGCCACAACCGGTTGCTGCAATCGAGTTTGGTACCATTCTCGATTGTTGAGTCGGAAATAAATCAAAATTCGTTTGATGCAACCGAATCTGTTTAAAACGTAGTTAACATAACGAATATAATTGAAGATTCAGTTGTCGCAACCGAATCAGTAATCAGGCAAGGTTGCTTCAACCGAATTTCAGACGCGACAACCTCAACTGGGTTGTGCAAAGGCAAATCAGTGACAAAAGCCGATTATACGGTGGCTGCAACCTTTTTTGACTTCAAATTGTTTTTTGACGCCAAATTTCGTTTGTCACAATCCACTTAAGGCCAACTTCGGCTTTTGCCACCAAAAAAAATATATACCAAATTCGATAGTTGTAACCGAATTGATATAAAAACCTGTTGTTACAACTGAATTGATGCCACAGACGGTTGCTGCAACGGAGTTGGGTACTATTCTCGGTTGTTAAAACCAAATTAAATCCAAATTCGTTTGTTGCAACCGAAAATATTTAAAACTTAGTTAACATAACGAATATAATGAAGATTCAGTTGTCACAACCGAATCAATCATAAAGCGAGGGCGCTTTAACCGAATTTCAGTCGTGACAACCTCAATTGGGTTGTGACAAAGGCAAATCAGTGGCAACAGCGGTTGCTGCAACATCTTTTGAACCCAAGTTGTTCTTTGGCACCCAATTTCGGTTATTTCAACCGACTTAAGACCAACTTCGGTTATTGCGACCGAATTGATATCAAGTTTTGTAATTGTAACCGAATTGATGTCAAATTCGTTAGTTACACTTGCATTGAGGACACAGTCGGTTGTGGCAACCGAAGTTTGTAACGATTTTGGTTGTTGCACCTGAATTGCATCTGAGTTTCATCTGAAAAATTCATAACATATACAATTGAATATTCAGTTGCCACAACCGACTCAATTTTGAGACGAGGTTGGTGCAACCGAATTTCTGTTGTGGGGACTAAATTCGGTTGTGACAGCCTCAGTTCGGTTGTTGCAACCGCAATTCAGTGGCAGCAGCCGCACTTACGGTTGCTAGAAACTCTCTTCAAACATTTAGTTCTCTGAAAGTAGAAACAAGCGGTGTTACCAAAGTAGGTATTTTTTATAGATTGGGGACGAGGTAATTTGTTGTTCCCGGCATCGGCGGCCGATCCCTCAAGGCAAAGCTATCGTATGCAATTGTTTGGTTTACATATCGAGAAATTTTTGTATAAATAGCGCTGGAAATTGAATATATAAAATTTGGAATTAGTTATATTGTTTAATCCATGAAATCTTCTACTTTAAATTTGATTCCGTCTACATCCAACAATCCCTACATTTCCTTACAACACCCTTCAAATTCCAGTGTACATAAGCACATATTGTAACCCATAAAAATATTTAAATTTTTATTGTTAATTTTTACGTGATTTCTGTGAAATTACAACGAATTCATGACCTTTTGTCAATTGTTACTGCCGTTGTTACTGTTGTTAACTTGCTTTGCCCGAAATACAACCCTCGTTTTGTTTGTGGAAAACCTTTATTGGTTCAACTCATAGCAAAGAAGAAAATTCCTTGAATCTCAGGCACGTTTCGCCTAACACAAATGGTACCCTCAACTTTTTTTTGGTGGTTCATGAAAAAGTTTAGCATTTGACTAAGATGCTTCAACCCAACAAAAACCAAAAAAAAAAAAACAATAACAAGGAAGGATATTTGTTGGTATGCAGTTATTAATATCATGTTTTAAACTATTACTAAACCATTTTAAATCCTTTTGTTTGATGCAGTTACTTGTTGGCAATAGCAGCAACACAAAAAAAAACTTAACAACTTTTTCCAGTCAATGAACAACAATTACAATATGGCATGTAGGTACCTTTAGCTAACAACAAGCGGAGATGTCTGCAACAATTACTGCAGAAGTAACATCAACAACAGAGGCAACACAATTGCATCAATTGCTGTGTCGGTGCTGTTGCTGCCTCAGCAATTGTAGCATTAGAAACTAATAGCATCAACAGCAGCAACAGTTTCCAATGGGAATCTGTATAGTTGTTGTGAAAAGCACACCTTAATCGTTTTTTCCTCTCTCTCTCTACCTTCTGGATTTTTAGCTAAAATGAACAACATCACGTGTTTCCTGGGCAACATTGACAAGGTCTATTGTTGTTGCTGTCTGCTGTTGATGTAGTTCAACTAACCAGAAACGAAGCTACTGCCAACTATTACTAACCGTTAACAATAGTTTTATTTTTATTGTTCAGTTGTAATCGATTCGCAACAAGGAAGATACAAGCTTTTTAATATTATGACATGTTGTAAATTTGAAATGCTATGACAAGCTGTAGCTCAAGTTAAGACCTATTAAAGGACAGATTAACTTAATTATTTGACTTCAGCATAGTCTTTTCTACTAAAGAGAAACTGGTTCTATCCTTCGCCTTCTCTCAGCAGTTGGTAATACCAAGGACACGGAGGGGTTTTCTGGACGTCCGTTTTTCTTGCCTCCATGGAGTTTGTCATTGAAACGTCATCACAACACGCTGAAAATTTGTCTTCTTTAGGTGTTTGGATGCAAATATAACGTGTTTGTCGCAAATATAACAAACACATTGAGCTTGCTATTCAATATAAAATATTTGGGACGCAATAATTAATAGGTTATGACATATGTATTTGAAAACTGCTGAAAACAAAAACGTGACAGACACTAAAGAAGAAAAGCAGTAGATCATCAATTTAAGAAAACAATGTTTGCGAAGATGTACATGGTTGCTGCAATATATTGCTGGGGACTTTATTTTTCAGCGTGAAGTTGCTAAAACCAAGATTCCCTTTTCCTGGATGTCCATTTTTCCTGCCTACAGCGTGTACGCCATCGAAACCCTTTCACACTGGTTCATTTGTATCCAGTCTGAAAACAGCCAATAATTCAATTCGCCTAGCTATGTCTACGCGCTGAAAATAACGGTCCCTGTATCATTATGCAGGAACCATGTATATGTTTGGAAAATCCATATAGTCATGTGAAGCCTTGTTTTCATAAATTGACAATCTGTTGTCATTTCCCCCTTTGTTGTCTGTCACGTCTTTGTTTTTGGCAGTTTTCAACAAACAGAGCCATATTTGGGTTACAAAAACGTATTTTATAACATATTAATCATTGTCACTCCAATATATAATACCGAATAGCAAACACAATATGTTTGCACACAAGGATACTACATTTTCGACAAGCTACAAACACTTTACCAGTACACCCAGATAAGTAATTGTTGGAAAATATATTGTAGCAACCGTAAATTCGGCTGTTGCCACCGAATTGCGGTTGCCACAACCGAATTGAGGTTTGGGTTGTAACAACCTCTAGTTCTCTAATTCGGCTGTGGAAACCTATAATTCGGCAGTGTCAACCGGTAATGACGTTGTGGCAACCTCTAATGAGGTTGTAGCAACCTCTGGTGATGTTGTGATAACCTCTAATGAGGTGGTGACAAACTCTAATGAGGTTGTGATATCTTCTAACTTCGGTTACGGTTATTCGTTCGTCCCAACCGAATTTTTCTGTGAGTGTATAAAAAAATAACTCTCCGGACAGGTAAAGTCAGAGTATTTTTTATTATTAGTTATTGTTATTGTTATCAGTTATTGTTGTTCACAGTGGATCCAAATAAATTCATCTACCACACGCTGAACAATTACAGGCCCAGAAACATATTGCAAGAACCAAGTATATGTTTGCAAGCATTGTTTCCATGAATTGAAGATCTGCTTCTTTTTGTTTCTTTATTGTGACAGACATCAGTGGTATCAGCAGTTTTCAACAAACAAATCCACACTTGGGTCACAAACATATATATTATAACCAATTAATCGTTGTATCCCAAACATGCTATATTGAATAGCAAACACATTCTGTTTGGACACAAGTCTACGACACAAGTAGTATGCGACTAGCTACAAACACCGTATATTTGCATCCAACCAACAACAAAATAAAAGTTTTCAGCGTGCACTTAAAAATGAAAGCGGTCGTCTATTTTTAAGTGCCGACCCAATTGAGAGGTTTGTCTTGTCGTCGACACCATAAATTTTGCCTTGCCGTGCTCATTATTAAACCCCACCTTCGTCGATTCCTTTTCGATTCTTGAAATGCAGTACACTGTCGCAAATTTCGCTCACTGATGTCAATGTCGTCAGCATTTGCGTGCAACATATAGCTTTTTATGTTGATGGTCTTGCTTAAATTTACTGCAGCTTTTCTCATTATTATCGCCATTAAGATGTTGAAGAGATAGAACGGAAGTGTATGGCTTTGCCTGATTCCGCACCTGGTGCACAATGGTTCGGTGAGGTATTTCAATATTTTCACTGCTGATTTAATATTGGTCAGCGTCTTCTGCAGAGGCGAAACAATTTTGCCGGTATCCCAAGTGTAAAATACGTATCGGACCGAAAAATTCGGTGGCTGCTTGAAAGAGCAATAACTAATCAACAAATTGCGGTTGTGACAACCTCCAATGCGGTTGTGACAACCTCCAATGCGGTTGTGACAACCTCCAATGCGGTTGTGACAACCTCCAATGCGGATGTGACAACCTCTAATGCGGTTGTGACAATCTCTAAGGCGGTTGTGACAACCTCTAATGCGGTTGTGACAATCTCTAATGCGGCTGTGACAACCTCTAATGTGGTTGTGACAACAACCTGTTATGCAATTGCGATACATTGTTATAACCTCTAATGCGATTGTGACAACCACTAGTTCGAAAGTGATGACACCCCTAATCTATTCAACAAGCAGAACATCCACACGATTGAAGGAAAGGGTGAATGTTGATAACCATAATAATTTGTGTACGAGTTCAATTACCCCGGATCTGGTTTAAACAGAAGAAATAACGTCATCCTTGAAATGAGAGAATTGTCCTTGCAAATAGGTGTAATATCAGGCTAAGCAAGCACTTCAGAGATAATACCCTCTCTCGAGAATCAAGAATCAAACTCTATCAGACTCTCATACAAACTTTCTTGCTTTGTCTTACAGAATTCTGGTTTTCCAAGTGGAGAAGAAAAGCTGAAGATCGATCCGGTTGGAGAAACATGTTATTCTCATATTGTCTGTCTCTTGAACCAGCTGAATTGTAAGTAATTAAGTCTAAGTTAATTATATTTAAAAAAAAGCAAATTTCCATGTCCAAATATTACAAATTAATCAAAATGGTTGATTTTAAGATACAGTCAAATAAACTAAGTTGTCTTTCGATTTCACAGGCGACGAAATATGCTGTTTCATAAATTTAGTGTCATAGAGGACGGTAACTCGGCTAAAATTCAGAATTGACCCCATGTTGTTTCGAAGCAGATTGCCAATTTGACATTAAGAAAGTGACAGGTTATTGATTTAAGGTTAGAAGTTATTAGAAATGGGCCCTTCACGCTTGAGGAAAATTGGAAAATATTAAAAACTTTCTTCACAAGTTCTGAGTCTTCAATTCAAACTGCAAGATTAGTAGATTTCTTGCAGTTTGAATTGAAGACTCAGAACTTTTCATTCAATAGAAATATAAAGCGAGTTCACAGACAATTAAATTGTAACCAAATTGGGCAACTATTATTTTTTACCTGCGCTACATTCATACATTTCAACACCTTTTACTCTTGCAATTTAAATCAATTCCTTTTTCAATTTCTATTTTCGTTTTGTTTACGTTCCTTATTATCTTTGCTATAAGCTGGGTATTATTGCAATTCGTCAACACTTTCGTCCTCGTTTTAAATGTCATTCACTTTGATATGACATTATCAGTCCGTATAGCGTTAATGTCTCTTTCAACTAAAGGCCGGTATGTTCTTTGTGCGTGGACGTTTTTCTTCGTCGTGAAATGTAAAGTACTTTATGTGCATCACTGCCATTACTGCATTTGTGCATTCATTCATTAGGCGAATGTAATGCATCACTAACATATATGACACTTAATTTTAAGTATCGCATCGTAAATGTGGACATTATTATTATGCCATGTGTCAAAAGATGAAAGTAGATGTCTGCCACATGCGAGTGAGTGCTGCATAAGATATGAGTGATACCGACTCACATTTGTTTCCTATTTCGCAATAAAAGGAACTACTATTGACGCGATAACTTGCAGTAAAGCTGTTGAAAATTGATTTAAATTTAAACATAAAATCGCAGCAAATAGTTACATATGAGGAAATTTCGCACAGTCTTATGCATTTCGCAAGAAATGACATTATGGAATTTTATGACATTTTTAAAAGGCGCCAATGATTGACAATGATGAGCTGTGAGTTTTCTGTCACATAAAAATAAAAATTGTATAGCATATACGAATGTGTATACTGCAGTTGTTCTTGCGATTCATATTAATTACAGTGATGAAATCATTTTTCAGCTGGAGAATGTAGAAGTGATTTTAACCCTGCTGTTAGATTAGAAAAAACTTACGAATCTTAGATTGAGGGACCATTTGGTCCATACTGCAATTTTCATCCAAAATAATAATTTTATCTTATTCTTTGTAACTATTTTGGTTCAAAAATTTCTAAAGCAAGTATTTGACATATCAAAAACATCCGCTAACATATCAAAAACATCTTCTAAATATTTGACATGAATTTACATTCGCTTGGTAATGAAAAAATTTACGAATCTTAGGTTGAGGAACCATTTGGTCCATACTGGAATTTTCATCCAAAATAATAATTTTATCTTATCCTTTGTAACTATTTTGGTTCAATAATTTCTAAAGCAAGTATTTGACATATCAAAAACATCTTCTAAATATTTGACATGAATTTACATTCGCTTGGTAATGAAAAAATGTACTATTGACCAAATGGTCCTCTAACCTAAGATTCGTCATTTTGTATTTTTCTCAGTCCTGAATAAAGTTAGAAAATTTAATTTTCGCACATAACATTGTTTTATTAAAAGACCCCATTAGCAGAAAAATTTAGTCAGTGTATATCACCGTTCCAAAGTTACAAGGGAAAACAGAAAAAATTTGGACCAAATGGTCCTAATCTAACAGCAGGGTTAAATAAAATTTTCTCAGTCAGTTCTTTTTTTTTAAGATATAAGTTATAAAATCCCCAAAGCTTCGTTCGGATTCAAATTTAGCGTGGAAACTGATTCCCAGTATCTTGTGTTTGGAGCCAACATTTTTATTTCAGTAATTGTGTTCTAAAGAATTCTCATGGCATTCACTGATTTCGATATATATACACGCTGAAAAATCTGTCGTTTTTTGTTGTTTGGATGCAAATTTAACGTGTGTTTGGAACATGTCGTAAATATAATATACTTGTGTGCAAACACATTATATTTGCTATTCAATATTGCATATTTGAGACACAATGATTAACATGGTATACTATAAGTGTTTGCGACCCATATATATATATGTTTGTTATGCAAACACAGCTGTGTTTGTTGCACTCGTTATGCTCTCTCGAGAGAAAGAGAATAAAAGAGGGACAACGATATGTTTGTGATACAAACACAGCTGTGTTTGTTGCACTCTTTATGCTCTCTCGAGAGCAAGAGAATAAAAGAGCGACAACCGGAGAGGTTATCTTGTAGGTGTGTATCTTTATTTTGCGTTATTCTCTCAGTCAGTGTTTCAAAAGTATTCCTGAATATGCATGTAAATTGTAGATCAAATCCGTGTTTCTTATTTTGACAGATTTATTGCGTTTTAATTTTAAGTATTCAGTCGTCAATGGTTCATCGGACAGAGGATTTAAAAAGCGCGGTGATCAGTGAAAAGAAAATAAACAAAGGCTCGGGCGGTTAAATGGTTTGTGACGTTGCTTTGGCTTTTGTGTGTTTCGTATATGTCTATTTATTTTGAGGAAAGAAACTGGAAAGAGCAATAACGTGAAGCCCTTTGTCTGTCCGAGCCTTTACTGAGAAAGTCGAAAAGGCGGACCATTTGCAAAGTATATTAAAAAAATCTAAAGTAATAGTGATAACCAACGCATAGCTGAAACCTTCTGAAAACATAAACGTGAGACAGCAAGTAAAGAAGGAGTAAAAAAGCAGCAGATTCCCATTTCATGAAAAAACAAATAATGCATTAAATGTGGATTTATAATGGTAAAATTAATTATAATAAATAATACATATATGTATTTATAATGAATTCAAAGAATTATTGATTTCCAAACATTATTATGTTTGGGAGGAAACACGCATATATTTCCACGTAAGTATATGGAGGTTTGGGGAAACACGCGAATACTTCCACGAAATTATCTGGGTGTTTGAGATGAATAACGCGTATGTGTCCACGTAAAAGCATACATGTGTGCCAGTAAACATGCTGCTGTTTGCATTTAAATACAAGTGAGTTTGGGACCCGCAAACATAGTTATGTTTGAAGTTTGTTCCAAACAAATACATGGCTCCTGCAGGATATGTTATAGAGACGGTTTTTTCAGTGTGTAAAATTACTTATTTTATTGCTGCATCTTTCACAATTATGGCTGATCAGGATATATATGTGTATACTTTATACGATATCATTAAAATAAATTATATTTCTCTAATAGATTTCATGAAAACAATGAAAACTTTAATAAAATCTATGTGAGAATCCCACCTATTATCCAATACTGACTTGGATTCAAACAATGGCGATGATTTGCATCACGTGAGTGCTACGCACCACGATGCACTCATTGTAATATTATACTTATTGTCGGTTGACAGATTGTTTCCAGGTCCACTATCAGCCTAAGGCTGCTACCACAACAGGGCAAGCTTGGAGTGGGTCTTAGGACAATTTTGAAAGGTACTCTTAACACTCCTGAATTTGTCGACTACTCCAAATAGGAACCACTAGTAGATGTGAAACACCTCACTCTCATATCGGAAAGGCAATTCCTGGTGCAAAGGAGTTCCTGATAACGAGAGATATATGAATTTCTACACGGATGGTTCGAAAATGAATGATCATGTAGGCTACGGGGTCTACTCTGTGGTTGTCCATTTGCCGTAGATTACCTGATCATTGTAACTTGTATCAGTCGGAAAATTTGCCTATTAGAGAAGTGTTAGACTGGTTGAGGGATAATAAATCAGCTGTCTTCGATATCAATGCATTCTCTGGCAGTCAGGCTGTCACCAAGTCCCTCGAATCAGTATTCCTGTATGCATCATCTGCCCATGACAACCGTAAACCTCTCAACGAGCTGCTACAGCAAGTACGATATTGACCTTATGTGTTAGCCAGCCGGGGCTCAGGGACATTCCGGAAAACAGAAGAGCGGATAAGCTGACCAAACCAGCGAATATCTTACAGGTTCCACAGGAATTGGAGTGTGGTGACGTGATCCTAGCAAAGTGTAACCATATCCTGCAAAAGAGCTTCTATATGATGCTGCTGAAGAGCTGGATGTGGGGCACAGATTGTGTACTCTCAAGACCAATCTGTTCAATAGTTGGTAGCAGGAAATCCATGAAGCTTTTGTCTTTCGCCAGACCCAAGATACCAATGCCTGCTTGAGTTTTGATGGGCCACTTTGTGATTGGTAGACAATGTCAGGGCAAACGACTTTTTTAGAATCTGCAACGATGAGGAAGTCCCTCCTAACATCTACTCTGAGTGTGTCCAGCACTTCCCGGAAGGAGGATATCTAGTATGGGATCCTACCTATATGCTTGTTTCAGTTTTGATGGGCCATTGTCTGCTTGGTAGACATGCAGCGAGAATAAAGGTCAGGCCAAATAACTTCTGTAGAAGTTGTACATTTTCTTGGCACGTGTCTAGCACTCGATGGAAAAATTGTGTTTACTACGGCATCCTAGCTATTTAGAGACCTAGATCTTGAGCTTCTTTGACCAAACTAAGTGGTTCTCCGGTAAGGCTACATTTTAATATCTATAGGGCGTGGTACTGGACTAATAATTCTAAGGGTCATTTTCTCATTGCCCGGTTAAAGTGTGTGCTTACTAGTCGGTCCTTCAATTCATCGCAACCATATACAGCCTGTTAATATTTTTCATTTTCTCATAAAAAAATTGTGTCCCATAATATCCCATAACGAGATTGGGGAGAGCTTCTCACAATCAGTGAGCTGTGCGCTTTCTAGTGTTATACTCACTGATTGTGACCTATAATTTTACACCGGTTCCGGATGGTGTTTTCAGAAGATTTTTCATGGCTAAGTAGTCGATAGTGGCGCCATCACTAATCGAGGAGACCGTTGTCGAAATTAATTTAAGATGTTCTCTGCAGGGATCGAATCCACGACGTACACCGCACCACCGATGACGCATACTCCCCGTAATTTACCATGATGTTAGACGGCAACTCTGATGAAATGTATGTCTATAGTTGTCAGTACTGTAAGATATCAGCTGATTACTTTATTATTGTCTTTGTTCAAGGTGTAATTTATTCAAATTATGGCGGAAAACAATCAAAAATGACACCATGGGAACAACTTCCCAGCTGCCGAGGAATATTTACTTGATCACCTGGCGGAAGAACAGAAGACAATTTTAGAAAATAATTTGGAGACAATTTTAGAGACAAAGAATCTGGCGACAAAAAATTGAAACGTCTGAAAATTTGATAAATAACCTTGCAAGCCAATCGGGAGTGCACCGGCCCTGGAAAGCTTTACGCGACAAGTATAATAGTTTTAAACTCAAATCGAAAGTGGAATTAGTTACTGGAAAAACTAGAATCCACAATTCCACAATTTCGGTTTCACTTATTTCCAAGAAAATATTTAGTTTTATCGGTAAATCTGGTACATTATGAGCAATCCCTACGACAACGATGGCACGTAATATTTACTTCGAGAATGCAAGACATGATTTAGTTAGACACTTTTATTTAGCAAAAGATAATAGTCGATACCGATGAAATTTAGTTTATATTTCCAACTTTCGTTAGCAACGACATTGTGTTCATAAAGGGTATTTTAGTAAGAATGCCCTTTTTAGTTTTAAAAGAATAACACGCAGTTTTTGAGATAGTTTTGACTCTTTTACTGGATTGTAAAAAAGATATGTTCCGATTAAGTATGGAATAAAATATCCGTCAAATAGCCTCACGTCTCTGGTGAAAGACAATTACTCTTATCATGAAATTTTCCTTGACTTTTTCACAGAGATGTGGGTGTATCTCACCGACGACGCGTTGGATCTCGGATTTAAGATCAGGAATTGTATTTGGGTTTTTCGCATAAACAAACCTGAGATATCACAAAACCCCAAAGTAAGAAATCGCACGGCGTTAAATCGCATGATCTTGGTGACATCAGAGGATCAGGAAATCGTTGTTGTAATAAGTCAATTGTTTCATACGCGGTGTGGCAGGTGGTGCCGTCTTGCTGAAACCATATGTCGTCCAGATCCATGCCATCCAGTTGAGGCCAGAAGAATTCCGTTATCATGTTCCTGTATCGAATGTCGTTCAGTTGCTCGTTGTGAGTGCATTCTTTTCTCATGGATTTTATGGGGATTTTCTGAGCCCCAAATTCGACAATTTTCAGATGGAAATGCGCTTCATCGGAGAAAATTATTTTTTTTTTTGAAAAATTGGCATTTCCTTTACTTTGCTCCATTATCCATTCAACGAATTCCCGGCGCTTCCCATGGTCTGCTGATTTGAGGTCCTGAGTAAACTGAAGGGTGGAGGTCTTTTGTCAAAATTCGCTGCGTAGCGATTCGTGAAATTTGAAGTTGTTAAGAACGATGCCGGCTGCGGGTTTTCGGCGAAACTCTGTTTTACCGCAGCAATGTTTTCAAGAGACCGAACGGTACGTTGACGCACAGGCGTCGTACGGTCCATAACTGACCCAGCTTCTTCAAATTTGTTCATCACTCTTCGAATGGTTGACACAGCGGTCTCAGATTTGTCACTTGCAGAAAAGAAAATTACACCAAATTTAAAAAGTTCGGTCTTACTGAGACACCCTTTATGTAGGTATTATGTGGAAAATTTTATAGATTTCTTTCCGCTAGTTCTATGAAAATGTCTCATAGATGCCATGTGAAAATTCATAAATATCGTTCCATGAAATCTACGAAAATGCATCATATGAGTAGAATCTATGAAATATTTCATTGAATTACACTTAATGAAGAAACGTAAAAAATCTAACAATTATTTCAAAATATTTTGGAAGAGAACGTAGTCAGCGCAGTTTTATGATGTGCAGTGTTTTTTTTTAAATTATCTGTACTGCATCATACGAAGACTCAAAATTATAATCAATTAAGGGTTTCAAATATTTAAATTACGATTAAATTAAAATTCTTCATCAAAGTGACTAACAAATTCCCATACTATTCTCAATTTTGAAATTGTCACTTTAAAAATGCTCCGAAATAAAAACATGAAATGTGTCGTCAAGTTCTAAAAATTGTCTTGTGTCCACTATTACTCCACCCCATTCTCCAGCGACTTTTCCCATTAAATTTACTTGCTGCAAATCTCGTTATCGCTAGATTTATTAATTAACTTAATGTCCACATAAACCACTTAGAAATGCATGAAAATTTAACTAAACTTTTGCGTTTTGTCTACATAATACACAGTAATTGTCCCAATATACATTTAATAAGCCCCCTTTCACAACACATAGTCATTTCGTAGATAAGATCTAATTTGTCTTAAGCTACTGGTATTACTTCGCACTCTGCCTCGGTGGGGTGGGGCTGTGCCATCACATTCTTGTATCTATTGTATTATTTATTCATACTGGTAATTAACAAAAATTAAAGGGTAAAAATGTAATTGAGCTTGAAAATTAATGAAAATCCCTCGACAGATGCTTCGAAGTTTATTTGATTGTTGGATTTCTTTAACTCCATGAGTGTGCCTGGGAGCTGGTTGTAGTAGCTCTTCCAGAAGCTTTAGAGCCCCAACATTGGTCTCTTAATGAAGATTCACATGCAAAGCGAATTGTTTGTTACTTTGAATATAAAGAAGTCACAGATATACATAAATATACTTACGGCCAATGCTGATAATCAGGGATGTAAAGGAGTGGTTTCGTTATTAAAAAATTCTAAGGAATTAAACAAAATGTGAACAAACTTTATAATATGAACGGAGTTTTACCAATTTTGATGAAACCTGTAGGTTCTAGGGAAGGTTGATAGATGTATTTAAATAGAGCCATTTTGTGACTGACTTAAAAAAAAAATCCAATGAGTGTTCGAACTCACGGGCGATGTGTTAACACCTTTTTGCTACACGGTACCTGTTCGATTTCTGTGAACACATTCGTAAATGTTACATTGGAAAATAAAAAACAGCGTTCAATCATATGATGACGTTACAGTTAAATAATATTAATACTTAAAATTATTTAAAGACCCAGTGCAAGCACATGTGTCATTATTTTCTTGCTCAATACTTTTTGTTTTATTCCCACAAAAGTCAAAGAATGCAAAGCAACAGACACTTGTACATACATACATACATTGTTATATTCGTACGATATAACCGAAGATCAACATAAAATACTTTTTTAATATTACTCCAAATTAAAACACTTCAATCTCGGCTCGCCGATATCGGATCGCCTTAATTTTTGGAATAAACTCTTCGTCGAAACACCAAATCAGCAGCGAAACTAGGTAAGGATCCTACTGAACCTTTCGAAACTAAGCGAGGCCTCAGGCAAGGCGACACCCTATCGTGCGATCTCTTTAACATCTTAATGGAGATCATTATGAGAAAAGCTGCAGTCAACATGAACAAAACCATCAGCAGCAAAAGTTACATGCTGCTCGCTTATGCTGATGATGTAGATATCATTGGGCGCACAATGAGAGAAGTTACTGCGGTGCTTTCGAGAATTGAGAAGGAGTCCTTAAACGTGGGTTCGACAGTAAATGAAGACAACACAAAATTAATGGTTTCAACGAGCAGGGGCTCGAAGTCATTAGACCATGGCGGGATCGTTGATAACCGATATAATTTCTAGGTGGTGGACGAATAATATACCCCGGGCCTACTGTAACTAAAAACAACAACGTCGGCCTTGAGATCAACCAGAGAGTGCTTGTGAATTTCTGAATTTGTACAATCATTTTGGAACCGTAAATGTAATTTTTTTTCATTAGTGTATTTGACAATATTGTTAAGTATAATAAGCACTACAACTTTGTAGAAGATATCAATTTGTAATTCGTTTAATATTGAATACACATAGGTGAATATTTAAACAATATGTTTAAACGCAGCATTTGTACACCAATTATAGAGCTCTAAATATAATTTTTGTTGATTAGTGTATTTAGAAAATTTATAAAGAAATTGATGAGCTACACTTTTTTTGAACACAGCTACCACAATTTATTTACCGTTAGGCAAGAAATTTCAAAACATATAAAATATGTGCAATTTTTCATGACGTTTCGTGAAATTTTCGATAAACAGTGTACTTTTTCTTAGATATATATTAGAGAGAATTGTGAAATGAGAAAATAGCTACAGTATTGTCAAAGATTGTAATGCAATATTTTAAGCTGTTTACGATTTATTGAAGAAAATCTGAAATAGGGCCCTGTCCCACCTCCAAAATTTTCTTCGGCCTGTAAAAAAAAATTGTTACGTATAGAGGCAAAACCGAGCGGGGTTGTGTTATACCACGTCCAAGTACTTTCACAATTTTTTGGTTTGGTTGAGGCCCGAAACTCACTGTTGCACAGTGTTATTTATCTCTTTATTCTTTTTTGTGATTGTTCCCTTTGCTTTGCTTGAGTTATTTAAGTACTTTAAATTAGTTAATGATTTCATTCTTTTAGATATCAATTCCCCTGTTTTCAGCAGTAACGTTGACATTATGTTAGTACTTGTACATTTATATATATATTCTTAAGCTTGGGAATAATTCTTTGAAGTAAAAAAGAAAGTTCTTATCTACCATTTTGGGACAACAGATCCCATGTACCTCGTATTAACTGTAGTAGCTGGAAGATGGTGTTACTGTTGCTGATGTTACGATGTTGCTGGTGTACAGCTGACTGATAATGTTGTTTGCCATTAATACACACATACAGCATATCTGGGAATTCATACAAGTAGAGACACATCTCCTAAGTTAAACGACAATGAAATATTATTAACGTTAATTCAGTTATGTCTTAATTATAACCTTTACGCGTAAGCACAATTTGCTATACTACTTACAATGTGATACAAGAGTAGCTAGTCCTACATCTCCGTCACAGCAAAGGAATATCTCTAGCAGATCCATAGTGGTATAAACTCTCTACTCTGTTAGAATCTCGCTACGTAGTTAAACTTGCTACGTCTTGAGATAAAACAAATTTGAAAGAGAAAACAAAACACGCAAGCAAATGTTGTACGGGTAGTGTATTTTAAGCTAATCTTACTCTTGAGTAAATGTTGCAAATGATTCATGCATATACTCGTCCTAAAGCGTAGTACTAGTAGACACATGATACACTGTGCTGCTTACAAGCAACTCGCTTTTATTGTGCCACATCGTCATGATTCGTTTTTAATGTTGGGGCACGTGTGACATTATTTTACGTTTCATTTAATTGCAAAGTAAATGAGAAGACGCACGGCGAATTACTCGTTCCCGTGTCCGCAACCGTTGTCATATGGGGGTGAAGGAAATTAAAGTGCCGTTGGTGGGCTTTTTACCATTTCAATTGCCACAATTAAATGTAGAATACTATAATTCAAAAAGGCTTAAGAGAGTTAAGAAAAGTATGAAACTTAATTTGTTTCAAATTATCTCTATATTTGCTTTCCCTGCGGTGGAATTGAGGGCATATAATATCTCTATGTAATATAAATATCTACAAGCGTTGCAAAATGGGTAGGAGATTAAGGGTTGTATAGTTAAGAATCATTAAAATAATACCAATTACAAAGGAGAGCGCTGCTTCTTCTGTTGGGGTTAAAAACTGTTTCAAGAAATAATTACACTTTTACTCAAAAGTAATATCAAATTATTTAGCTGCATCAAAAAGTCAACAAAATCCAAAAAAAAAAAAATAAAAACACTGAACAATTTTCTTTTTAATAGTACACGTTGAAAATCGGTATTTTTTTATTGTTTGGATGCAAATATAAAGTGTGTTTGGAGATTGGCGCAAATATAATATACTTGTGTCCAAACACACTGTGTTTGCCGTTCAATATTACATGTTTGAGACATAATGATTAATATGTTATAATATATGTGTTTACGACCCACATATATTTATGCTTGTGATTCCAATACAGCTGTGTTTGTTGCACTGTCTATGCTCTCTCGAGAGCAAGAGAATAAAATACGGACAACGAGAGAGTCTATCTTGTAAGTGTGTATCTGTATTTTTGCATTGTTCTCTCTGTCAGGAATTCATAGATATTCCTGAATTTGCGTGTATACTGCAGATGAAGTGTTGCTGATTTTGCCATATGTAATGCGTTTTAATTTCATGTATTCAGTCGTCAATAGTTCATCGGACAGAGGATATCAAAAGCGCTTGATTAGTGAAAAAATAATAAACGAAGGCTCGAACAGTTAAATGGTCTGTGATGTTACTTTGGTTTATGTGTATGTGTTTTGTATATATGTATGAGTGCTACCAAAGTGAGAAACAATTTTGAGGAAACAAACTGGAAAGGGCAAAAACGTCAAGCCCTTTCTCTGATCGAACATTTACTGAGAAAACCGGAACGGCGGACCATTTGTTAAATAAGTGCAACAAAAAAAGACACAAGTAATTAATCCACGCTTGACTTGCACGAACTTGATTTTTATATAAATATCTTGTTTGTGTTCCAATGCTTAGTGATAACCAACTCATAGCTGAAACCTTCTGAAAACAAAAACGTAAGAGACAACAAAGGAAGGAGAAGAAAAAGAGCAGCAGATTCTCATTTCATAAAATAAACAACAAATAATGGATTCAATGCAAAAGGCCCGTTTTAAATCTATTAATTTTTTGTATTAGTTATATATAAATGTGGATTTATATTGTTAAAATTAATTATAATAAATAACAAATATATCTTGAAGTCGCAGGGAAATTTGTTTCTAAATATTATTATATTTGGGAGGAAATTCGCATATGTTTCCACGTAAGTATATGTATGTAGGTTTGGGGGAAACACGCTAATGCTTCCACGTAAGTATATGGATGTTTGGGATGAATGTCAGTAAACATTATATTGTTTGCATTTAAATACAAGTAATTCTGGGTCTTGCAAAAATATGAATGTTTAAGTGTGTTCCAAATATACACATGGTTCCTGCAGAATATGCTTGGGGAAATATGTTAGAGAGGCCGTTACTCATTTGTCAGCCTAGTTTTGAAAATTATTTTATGCACAATTATGAAATTTATACCTTATAAAGGGTTTCTCAGTAAGAGTGCACATTTTAAATTAAAATAGTTTTCATTTGTGCAAGTGGCAACTCTGAAATTTGACAGCTGTCAGATATGTTTATTCCGATTATTAAAAATGGAGCGCTTTACGAACGACCAAGGCAGTATAGTTGTGAAAACATATTATTAGAATTTCAGCTAAGGCCGCTCAAAAACTTCGAAGAAAGCCCAATTAATGTATCAACCACTCGAAGAGTGGTCAAAGAATTTGAAGAATCTGGCCCGGTTGGACAGCTAGACTCCTGAGCGTCATCGTGCTGGTCGGTCTCTTGAAAACATTGCTGTTGTGAACGAGAGTCTCGCCGAAAACCCGAAAACGTCAATTCGGAATCATTCTCAACAACTTAAATTTTCACGAAACACTGCGCAGGAAATTTTGACGAAAGACCTTCATGTACACAAAATTCAGCTTACTCCGGAGCTCGAACCAGTGGAAAGCGCCGGCAATTCATTCAATGGGAGACAGGAGAATCGATATTCCCAGTGAATAGCCCCTACAACCTACCGTTGACATATTCATGTTTTAACCCTGCTGTTAGATTAGAAAAAACTTACGAATCTTAGATTGAGGGACCATTTGGTCCATACTGCAATTTTCATCCAAAATAATAATTTTATCTTATTCTTTGTAACTATTTTGGTTCAAAAATTTCTAAAGCAAGTATTTGACATATCAAAAACATCCGCTAACATATCAAAAACATCTTCTAAATATTTGACATGAATTTACATTCGCTTGGTAATGAAAAAACTTACGAATCTTAGATTGAGGGACCATTTGGTCCATACTGGAATTTTCATCCAAAATAATAATTTTATCTTATCCTTTGTAACTATTTTGGTTCAATAATTTCTAAAGCAAGTATTTGACATATCAAAAACATCTTCTAAATATTTGACATGAATTTACATTCGCTTGGTAATGAAAAAATGTACTATTGACCAAATGGTCCTCTAATCTAAGATTCGTCATTTTGTATTTTTCTCAGTCCTGAATAAAGTTAGAAAATTTAATTTTCGCACATAACATTGTTTTATTAAAAGACCCCATTAGCAGAAAAATTTAGTCAGTATATATCACCGTTCCAAAGTTACAAGGGAAAACAGAAAAAATTTGGACCAAATGGTCCTAATCTAACAGCAGGGTTAACCCTTTGATCGCCACAGACCTTTGCCTGCCAAGGGTTTGCATTAGTAGAAGGTAAATCAATTGTGTCCATGGGTTACATATAGAAAACTGTAGGGGAAACAATATTGTACATACGTTACGTTATCCGATATCGAACAACCCCGGGGCTCAGGGACCTTACAAAACAAAGAAAACATATTTCGCTAACAGTTCAATGTTTTGCCTTATCTCTCCAGTTGTTACTACCAAGATTATGCTGGGATTCGTTAACAATATTCTTCCAGCGGAGTCTTGGTCTTCCTCTTTTTCGCCTTCCTTCGAGTTCGTTTTCGATAACCCTTCGTGCTGGTTCGTCTTCATCCATTTCACTGATATGGCCTAGCCAGCGCAATAGCGATATTTTCATCCGCTTAACTACGTGAATATCGGGATAAAGCTCGTAAAGCTCATGGTTCATGCGTCGCCAATACTCACCGCTGTGCACTATAAGGCCATACATTTTTCGAAGAACTTTTCTCTCGATAACTCCTAGAGATCTTTCGTCAGCTTGCGATAAGACCCAGGATTCTGTGCCATAAAGCAAGAAAGGTTGTCTGAGAGTCTGGTCTGTAACTAGACATTTGCTACTCGAGAGAGGACTTTGTCTCTATACTGCTTGCTTAGCCCAAACAACATCCATTCGGAAGCACAATTCTCCGCTAGATCTCACGGCTGACGTTGTTGTTTTTGTTGACGGCAGATGCAAGGTATATAAATTCGTCCCCCACCTCGAAATTATAACGGTTATCAATGTTCGTGCTTTGGTCTAAGCGCATGTAAGTCCTGCTCCTCGAAACCATTAATTTTGCCTTGTCCTCATTTATAGTCAGACCCAATTTTGCTGACTCCTTCTCAGTTCTCGGTAACACTGCAGTAACTTTTCTCATTGTTTGCCCTTCATTGATATCCTTTTTGTGCTGATGTGACTTTTGGTGCTAATGGTTTTATTCACGTTGACTGCAGCTTTTCTCATAATGATCTTCATTAAGATGTTAAAGAGATCGCACGATAGGATGTCGGCTTGCCTGCGGCTCCGCTTAGTTTCGAAAAGTTCGGTAAGATCCTTACCAACTTTCACTGCGGGTTTGGTGTGTTCGTCAAGGACATCCTGCAAAGGCGCGTGAGTTTCACCGGAATATTAAGCTCCGACACTGCTTCGTAGAGTTTCTCCCGTATCGGGCTATGAAGGCCACCTTATAATCGATAATTAGATGATTGGTGTCGATTTGTTTTTCGTGGGTCTTCTTCAGTATTTGGAGAAACTCTCCCTAATCCCTTCATAGGATTTAACGGGAAACCATCATGGGCTGAAATGGAAGATATGAACTTGGATAATTTTCGGTATCAGCACAATGGCATATTATGTCACACAGCTCATCATACCATCGTGTTATCAACTGTTCGCCTTGAAGTTGCGATTTGTCCCCTTTAGACTTGTTCTTGTGAGGTGCCGTTAAAAACCAATGCTATGCGAATAATACAGAAATGATCCACACCCTTATGGCTAATATCGTCCGTGCCATTCGTGAGATAGAACCAGAGATAGAAAAACAAAGACTTGGAGACTGGCTGGTTGAGCTACTGCGAAGCCAGCCGCAGCAGTCTTGAGGCACCGGCTGCTCCTTTTAAAAAAATAAATAAATGGTTTCCCATTACATCCCATGAAGGGACCGGGGAGAAGTTCTCACAATCACCGAGCTGTGAGCTTTCCAGTTTTCACTCACTGATTGGGACCTACAGTTTTACACCGATTCCGAACGGTATTTTGAGAAGCTTTTTCATGGCTATATACTCGATAGTGTCGCCGTCACTATGCGAAGTGACCGCCGCCGAAATAAATTTATTTATTTTTTTTAAGGTGGTCAGAGCAGGGTTCGAACCTACGATCTCATGTACAAGAGCCGCGCACACTAACCATTGCACCACCGACGGCCATGAATTCAAAAAAGAGCCTCCCGGATTTTCCGATAGCCTATCTGAGTCAATTCTTATCTAGGGGATACTTGTCTCTTGATAGTTTCTTGTTAGATAGTTTCTTGACTGCCTTTCGAATGCCCTTACGTTCTCCAATCCACTTGGAAGGCATATTTTCTTTCTTTTAATCTTGGCTTTATACTCGAAATTTGGACAGCCACTAATTTTTTATGATCAAGTTTCCTTGGCCTTTTTATTTCAAAATTAGATTTGCCTTTGCTCTGCAAGGCGCAACGTCCCTTATATCGTAAATTTAAATGCCGAGAAAACCCCCTCACATGAACCAATTTTCATGGTCTGCCTGTATAATGGTCTGGTCCGTATACTGCCTAAAGCTTCGGCAATATAAATGTAAAAACAGCAAAAAAGTATGTGTATTTTACGATTCCGATACGCATATTTCGAAACATCTGCCGATAGAAACAGCAGCAAATTCTAGCATTAACACGTTTGTGTGATAAAATTAAGGAATGTTCACATTTTTAACAAAGGCCAGCGAAACGCACCTCCTTTGGAAGAGAACAACAAATACATCAAACAGACAACGAAGAAACAACAATTTTACAACTTTTTGTCAACACCAGCAGTATGACAGCTCGCGCATTGCAGGTCGGGTCATATCCCACTTGCACAGTAGCATCTCCCAAAGATGATTTGTTAGGCTAAAGTACTCTATATGAAAAGTCGGCACATGGGATCCCTAAATGTTTTACAACCAATAAAATTGCATTTTTCACATCATATACATGCACATGGAATGTGATGTGTTATATTGTGAGACAAACAGCCGGGCTACATGAGTCACTTTATGGCTCCGACTCCCTCTGACTTTTATGCTTTATCAGCATCCGCCCGTACGTAAACACGGATGCATCGTAATGTTTGTGATCATAAAAATATAACACAACACATTTCTCAAGGAGTCACAAGAGTAGCGACATAATTCACAACTAGATGGGAATTCTAAACAAAACAGCTGAAGTACCAAAACACTGCAGTCACAAAACAAAAAAACAACATTGTTTCATCTCTTTTGTTTGTTGCTGTTACTTCTTGTTTGTTGATAATTCTAACAAGTTATAAAGGAAAACCTGACCTTTAACTTTGTTACGCAAAGGAAATTTATTTTTTCTTCGTGGTTGAGAAAATTCCAAACTCTCTTGAGGGATCATGGTCACAAATGACAACAGTCCCTCTATTGGGACTCCCTCCGCCGCACCAACGGTTTATTATTATACAATTTTTTGGAAAAAGTTGTGATACAATAAACTTTATCATATAGAATAAAAAATAATTCCAAATGTTCTAATGACGCCTGAGGGTATATTTTATGATTTCGTTAAAATTTTTCAAATCATAAAAATTGTAATATAAACAAATTTTTAGACACGACAAAGACTCTAATAATTAAAAATGGAATTTTGTTTTAAAATTATGAGGGGCAACAAGTGTAATTTTTAACGACCACCTGAAGAAATGTTTTAGTCGAAATAAAATGTTATAGTAAAAACCTGAAAAGGTGATACATAAATCCTTGGCATATTAGCAGTTTGAGCACTGAAATGTCATGTGATTTTTATATCGTCCCACGATGTATAATTATTGATTAAATTAAAAAATTAATGACTGTGCCTTCTAAAAAATTCACCTTTTGCTGAAATTTCAACAAAAATTAGCGGTTGTTTTTTTTAATGAACTGAAACATTGCAATGAACAAAAAAAAACGCTGTTCCGTATATCTCAAAGGCAAAACGAAACATATTCTGCTAAGAAATCGACTTTATTTTACAGACAATTTTTGACATTTCTAAAGGGGGTCTCAGTAATAATGCACCTTTTCATTTTGAAATAAAAACACCTATTTATTGAGATATATGTAATTTTTTTTATTGAATTGTAAAACCGACATGTTGCGATTAATTATGAAATAAAATATCCGTCAGTTGGCCCCCACGGCTCTGATGACGGGTCATTACTCTTAACATGAAATTTTCCATGACCTTTTCACAGAGATGTGGCTGTATCTCATAGATGACGCGTTGGATCAAGGATTTGAACTCAAGAATTGTTTCTGGTTTATTCGTATAATCCCGAGATTTCACAAAATCCTAAAGAAATAAGTCGAACGGTGTTAAATTGCATGTTCTTGGTGTCCAGTTGGCATCAGAATTTCTTGAGAAAATTTGTTGTGGAAATCGTTGCTGTAATAAATCGATTGTTTCATGGGCGGTGTGGCAGGTGGCGCTGTCTTGCTGAAGCCACATGTCGTCAAGCTCCATGCCGTCCAGCTGAGGTCACAAGAACTTTGTTATCATGTTCTGGTAACTAATGCCGTTCACAGTCACTGCAATTTCGGTCTCATCTTCAAAATAGTAAGGCCCAATCGCCCAATCGCAGTTAATCGTTGTACGCGCATTTGTTTCTCATGGATTGCATGAGACATTCAGCGCTTCATGGGGGAAGATGACTTTTTGATGTGTTAACATATCGTCGACTTATTATTGTTTTGTCGTAAACGCCAACTGATTGAAACGGAGGTGCTAATATACACAACTGTACGACTATTGCCAACTAGGAATTTTTAGGGATATACAAACAAAGTAGAGTAATCATTACTGTAATGGTAAGATATATCCCAGCGGCCGATATCATGACCTGGAGGCCTGAAATCATAACCAAACAGGCCATCTTTAAAAACCGGAAGGCTTTCCCTACACATTACCCTCCTCCTTTGGTTTTAACATTGCGTGAGATTGGGAGGCAAGGCCTTCCTTGCCCATTGCCTAAAGGAGGCCTTAGAACGCATGCAAACAGGAAGGCATTTACTTTAATTTATTTTTGTTAAACAAAAATAAAATTAAAATAATCGATTTTATCACAAAACCATTATCCACTTCTACATATTTATTTATAAGTATGTATGTACCTGTCTTAGAAAGTTAGACCACGCCCAACTTCAATTTGAAAAATATTAAATAAACAATATAAGTTTAAAATGTGTATGATATTTTCGAATTAAATTAGGGTTAAAACGAGACGGAAAAGAAATTTCTCAAAATTTTACAAATCGTCTTCTTGGTTATATCTGATGAAAAAAAATGCATGCATTCCGCAAGCCTTATTTTAGGAAGGCATTGCAAAATAACCATTCCGCATGCCTTATTTGTGGAAGGCCTTGCGACTTCCGCCGCTGGGATCAAAAAACTGACAACAGATTCGGAACAAGAACGCACTAAAACCTGTAGACACAATATCAACTCGAAAACAACATAAATGGCGTATACGACAAAACAATAATAAACCGACGACATATAGGCACGTGCAGGGCAATTTATCAAAGTGAACACATGCAAACACCACACAGCGTTAGCAACACATACGTGGTTATTGTACAACAATAGACTCTGCCTGAATATAAGTATGATGATATTGATGTAGCTGCAGCGAACAAACAAGCAGGTCGTCGTCGCCAAAGAGTATTGCATAGTACAGAGAACTCATGGAGCGAATTGTATGACTCAAAAGCAATGGTGACATCTGGCGAATGATTAAAAACGTATTACCCTCTGTTTGCAATAACTTGGTACATTCATAATTTTGATGTGAAACATTGATGACTTTTGATACATTTATGCTTTTGTATTGTAATAATATTGTCGAAATGGTGCATTTATATTGAAATATTCTATAAAGAGAATAAGACTGGTTTATGCTCTTTTACTCAGACTCTCTACATGAGAGCGGAAAAAGTGTGCAATAAGTTCGCTATACTATTCATTAGTTTTTGTCGTCGCTCTGTTATGACACAATAAAATTACACGAGGTGTCAGGGGACACCGGGTTGGAACGAAGTTCTTTTCACTATATATTATGTACTACTTAGTTCCAACACGCCTAAGGCGCCAGTCGAAAAATACTTTAATTTAAATGGATCTTAAAAAAAGATGATTTTTGTAAAATGATAAAAAAGTATAGTTTTAGGTGCTTTTTGTAGGAATATGTATTATATTTTCCCGAGAAAGACCTTTCTTTAATGAGAGGTACTTCTTTTTATTAAAAGCTAATTTTTTTTTCTAAGAAAAGGCATAATTTTTTAAAAGAAGTACTTTCTGTAAGAAAAAGCCTAAGTATGAATGTTTTTTACAAAGGAGTATTTTTTTAAGAACGGTTACTTTTTAAAGAAGTGGTACTCTTTTTAGGAAAAGCTTATTTTTTAAGAAAATTAACTTATTTTTAGAAAGGCTACTTACCTCAAGAAACTTTATTATTTTATTTTTAAGAAAACGTACTTTTGAAAAAAGGAATTTTTGTAAGAAATTTTTTTTTTTTTAAGAGAAGGTATTTTTTTTTTTGATGAGAAGGTTTTTTTTAAGAAATGGGAATTTTTTTTAGGATTAGTCCTTTTTTCAAGAACAGGTAATATTTTAATTGTAGGTAATTATCTGAAGAATAATTATTTTGTTTTATATAGAAGGTATTTTTTTAAGAAAAGGCAATTTGTTGTGAGTACTTACTTTTTTACTTTTTTAAGAAAAATTACTCATTTAAAAAAATTAATTTTTTTTAAGAAAAGGTGCTTTTTGTAAGAACATTTGCCTTTTTGAGCAAATGTACTTCTTTAAGATACGTTTCTAAGAAATGGTACTCTGTTTAGGAATATAAATAGGTAATTTCTTGTTTTTAGGAAATGTTCGTTTTTTAAGAAAACGCACTTATTTAAGAAAATTTTATTTTTTAAACTTCTTTCACTTTGGCTTTTCTAAATTTACTTTTTATTCTGTGCAAAGCTACAATATGAAATAAACAGGCTCCATCTAGAAAATTTCCCATTAAACAAAAGTTTCTCCCCATACGTTAGCCTAGACACAAACCTAACCAAAAGTAAGAGTGTAAGAGAAAGTGTACTGCCAAATGTAATTCCATGATCAGGGTTGTATTCCATGGATTTGCCAGTCTTGCACTTTGGCTTTTCTAAATTTACTTTTTATTGGGTTCAAAACTTCACCTAGAAAACTTCCCTTTAAACCAAACCAGACCAAAAGTACCCAATATAGTCGATAATAATGGGTTGCAGTAAAGTAGCTAAAAAAAAGTTGTTTAACATTTTTTCATTTAGCCCCCATCCCGTAACGTGCGATAAGGAACTTCGTTCGAAAAACAATTATTTGTTTTTACAAATATTACATATAATGTTAAAGCAGATGTAAGCAAAAAAAAAAGTTCAATAGCAAAAGAACCTTCAGCATAAAAACTAGTTTCTTTTTTAGTTTCCAATGTAACATGTTCATAGAAATCGAACAGGTAAATATAACGGCCTCTATAACATATTTTCCCAAAAATATTTTGCGGGAACCATGTATATGTTTGGAAAACACTTCAAACATTCATATGTTTGCAAGTCCCAAACTTACTTGTACTTAAATGAAAACGGTATCATGTTTACTGACAAACATCTATGTTTTTACGTAGAAACATATTCGTTCTTTATCTCAAACATCCATTAACCTACGTGGAAGCATTCGCGTGTTTCCCCCAAACCGACACATAAATACTTCCGTCAAAACATATGTGAATTTCATCCCAATTATAATAATAGTTAGAAATGAATTATTCTTCGATTTCAATATATGTGTATTATTTATTATACTTATTTTGAACAATATAAATCCACATTTATATATCTGTGGTCACAAACAATAATAGCCTAAGTCGATTCTAACATTTTTCAGGGAGAGCAGTTTAAAATTTAAAATCTTTACTGGAAATCAGGAGTCGGAGTTTTTGTGATAACTTTGTTGCAGATAACAAGGAATCGAATTCTTTTACTTAGCTGCTAATTTGAGCACGGTGACTTCTCAAATTTTTTTTTTTAAATTTTGTCCTAACTCGAGTTAGGCTGTTATTGTTTGTGACCACAGATATAATTAATACAAAAAATTAATAGATTTAAAACGGCCCTTTATACATTTATTTGTATTGAATGAATTATTTTTTTTTAATGAAAAGAGAATCAGCTGCTCGTTTGCTTCTCCTCTCTTTGTTGGCTCTCACGTTTTTGTTTTCAGAAGGTTTCAGCTATGCCTGGGTTATCACTATGCGTTGGTACACAAACCAAATATTTACATATATACAAATCAAGTTCATGCCAGCCAAGCGCGGATTGATTAATTACTTGTATTTTTATATTACACTTATTTCACATATGGTCGACCGTTCCGATTTTCACAGTAAAACCTCGGACATACAAAGGGCTTCACGTTGTTGCCCTTTCCAGTTTCTTTCCTCAAAATCGGTTCTCACTTTGATAGCATACATAAATATATGAATATATGCGAAACACGTACAGAAAAACCAAAGCACTTTTTTCACTGATCAAGCGCTTTTGATATCCTCTGTCCGATGAACCATTGATCTGCAATTTACACGAACATTCAGGAATATTTAGGAATCACTCATGGAGAGAATAATTTAAAAATAGAGATACACACGAGATATACACACTCGGTGCTCCTCTTTTATTCTCTTGCTCTTGAAAGAGCATAAAGAGTGCAACAAACACGGCTGTATTTGTATCACAAACACAGATGTATTGGGGTCGCAAACACATATGTTATAACATATTAATCATTATGTCTTAAACATGTAATATTGAATAGCAAACGCAACGTGTTTGGACGGAAGTATATTATATTTGCGACAAGCTCGGAACACACTTTATATTTTCATCACAACAACAATAAAATACACATTTTTCAGCGTGTGTGTTGCTTAAGTAATAACCAATTTTCTACTAAAAACTTGAGCATAATTTCATTGTGATATCTTCTTCCCAAATTAATATTCCAAACATGTCCATTACATTTATTTATATTTCTCACTTAATTTCCACTTCCATTTCCCATTGGCCCCTTTGTCGTTGTATGCATAAATTTATTGTAATTCTGTTGTACATAATTGGGTCATTGACAATTAGAAATTATCTGCTCAATTTTTGTATTTTATTTTTATTAAAAATTAACCAATAAATACAGAAACACAAACCAGACCCGAATGGGGCAGGCAGTAAAAAACGGAGAAGAGAAAATCCAAGAGAGACAATTTCAAATATACATAATTATGCCCAAATGAAATTGAAAGTTTTATAACAACAGAAAAAAAAAGCACAGAACTAAATTATGTGCCATTACCAGATGACCTTAATTGAGTTTGCTACATTTTATTGTATAATTTGTATGTGGTTTTCGAAAAATTAGAACTTTAAATAAAATCATACAGAAAATGCGATGAGAACTCACAGGGGCTCACAACGCACTGGAGCACTGAACACACAATCAAGTCGGCCATCGTAAATCTCCTAGTCAAAACTGTCAGACAACATCACATCACCATCACATCACATTCGTTCTCATTAAAATATTTTGGTTTAAATGACTGTAATGATTTAATTACAAAGACAATTTTGAAGTCTCATACAATTTGAATAATTCCCTGAATCTAGTATAGTAATGTTGGTGAGAAACTTGTTCCTTCACTCTGTTCAACTAAGTCCTATTATTACATAAAATTCAAATTTAAATTATGACGAACATCAGCAAAAAAACAAACAATACACACACACACATTAAGTAATTAAGTTCTAGTTAGAATTCGAGCTGAAGCTGGTGTAGTGAAGTTCGGTCGTGTATAAAGTTAACTGGAAAATTTCATTCATTCTGGTACGAGTATAGTGGAAAACTTTGTCATTCTACTAAGATAAGCAAAAGTTTTACTATAGCATAGAACACTATGATTATACAATTTTTTAGTGTGTCCGTCTGTTCGACCTCCCTCTGCCTGTCTGTCTGTTAGTTAAGCAACTTAGTCTTAAACGAGAGAGCGAAGGATAAACGTGTCCTTAAAGATATATGTACGTTTTATTAAGTTTTCGTATACAGTATTTTATGACAGCTCTTATGCATATAGCACATATTTACTTCTGCATAGGAACAAAATTGTAATCTGTATATTTTCGTACTTGTGTTTCGTTTTTTATGTATGTGTGCTGAGATAATTTGAGTTTTAGTTAGTTATATCAGACGCCACTTTCACTTCGGGTATCTAAGACAATTGGAACACCTCCCTTGATTATCTGACACACTTTTATGTCATAACGACAAGCACGAGCTGACAGTTTGACACCTAACCATGGTAAAAATTTGTAAGATATATCTGAGATAACTCTTTGATCCCCCTAAGTATTTAATAGAAAGTTAGGTCTAGAGTATCTTCTTAAATTGTGAACTTTTCAGGTCAGAAGTGAAAACGCAATAACTTGTGTTATCTCAAGAGTTAGTTCTTAGTCCATGTATGATACCAAATTACCCACAATCTGCTATACCTCTGTAGAAGATAATAAGCGTGTTTTGGTTACACCGCTTGCTAATATATTCGCTTGTTTGTATGAAGGACTTAACGAAGCTTTAGCGAGAACTTAGCGACGCGCTTCATTTCCGCTGTGTTAAAATCAAATGTTTCACATCCTTTACCGTTTTTAAACATGTTTCATATTTTTGAATAAAATGACTTCTCGCTAAAAAGCCGTTTTCGTTGCAACTTAGCAAGCGATAATCGCTTGCTTGTAACCAAAACACGGCTAATGTTACACCCACAGAAAAAGTAACCGACTTAATGGAAACCGAATTTAGTGGTTGTCACAACCATATTAGAAGTCACCACAACCGAATTATAACTTTTCAAAATTGCATTAGAGTTAGTAACCGAATTTAGTGGTTGTCAGAAACATATTAGAAGTCACCACAACCAAATTAGAAGCTATTACAACCACATTAGCGATAGTCACATTCTATTATACATTTCTTCAACCAAATTTCAGTATAGTTGTGACAACCTCAATTCGGTTGTGGTGACGTCTAATATGGTTGTGACAACCACTAAATTCGAGTAATACCGAGTTCAACATCTCACAGGCAGGGAATCTCTGGCTTGAACCAGCGAGAGTGGTAGGCAGCAAGTTCGAGATCCAACAGGCAGGATATGCATGGTTTGCAGCAGGGGAAACAAATGACAACCAGTGCATAGGCGGGTACCAAGTTCAAGACGACACAGGCAGGGAGTCTCTGGCACACATTCGTTATTGCGCCTCAATTGAGTCTATATTAGCGTGTTGCAACGGAATTGATTCCGAATTCGTCTTTTTGAATCACGTTGATATTACATTTGATATTTATAATCGAACCAAATTTCATGAGTACAACAGAATTGATGCCAAATTCGCTTGTTGCAACCTAATTGATAATTCATTCGTTATTGAGACTCTATTGGCACTACATTACATGTTGCAACCGAATTGATTCCGAGTTCGGTTTTTAAATCGTGATGACATTAAGTTTGATTGTTGTTATCGAACTGATACAAAATTTCATGGGTACAACAGAATTGGTATCAAATTCAACAAAATTGATGACGCATTCGTTATTGCGATTCAATTGGCACTACATTGGCGTATTGCAACCGTATTGATTCAGAATTTGGTGTTTACAATCCCGTTGATATTAAATTTGATTCTTATTATCTAACTGATACTAAATTTTACGGGTTGAACAGACCTGATGCTAAATTCGGTTGTTGCAACTTAATTGATGACACATGCCTTATTGCGACTCAATTGGCACAAGCATTAGCGCGTTGCAACCGAATTGATTCCGTACTCGGTTTTAAATAGCGTTGATATAAAATTTGATTGTTATTATCGAACTGATACAAAATTGATGACACATTCGCTTGTTGCAACCCAATTGGTATCAAATTCGCTGGCTGCAACCGCATTGATTTCATACTTGATTATTTCAACCGAATTGATTCCATACTCTGTTATTTCAACCGAATTGATTCCAAACTCTGTTATTTTAACCGAATTGATTCTAAATTCGGGGTTTGGAAACAATATTATTGAACTTTTAGTTGCTCGAACGAAAACAATTGAAAATTTATTGGTCACAACCAAATAACATGATGAATTTCAGTCGTGCTGACAAAATTTAGTCGTAACATCCTCCACTAGGTCGAATTTACTATTAACGTAACCTCTTTTTAAACAACTATTATTGCGACTGTGTATTGTTCCATAGCACGTTCAAAGGACGAACCAGAAATGAACGTTTTCTCAAATTTTCAACAGAAATATCAGTTAGAAATACAGAAATATCAGTCATAAATATTCACAGAAATATAAGTATACCTCACAAAGCCTGAATTGAATTTTCCAATCAGAAAAGCAAAATAGAATTTATGTAGACTAAACCCAGCTAAGTTTTATGTACATTAGGTTGTCCCAAAAAATTTTTCTTTTTGATTTTCATGGTTGCTTAATCTTAATTGTGAAAGCTTATAGGGTGAGGTATTTTTGAGATTTTTTTTCCAGATTTTTCAGAAAATGTTTGGGAGTCGCGCATGTCGGACTAACCCCAAAAATCGGGTATTCCGGACGTTTTTTTAATTTTACTTAAAACTCGGTCAATGAACACGATTTTCTTAGTTTGTAAGTCAACACTTTTAAAGCAAACCGTCCAAACTATTACTTTATATACATAAAACACTAGTTTTGGCAATGATTTTGCTCAATAAGGTAACATGTATTACGGTGTAGGTGAATTTTGGAGAAATTTTGTAAATAACGCTTTATAACTTTTAAACTTACTATGAAAATTGAAAACACTAATGATGCGTTTTAAGCGACAGATAAATTCCAAACAAACTTGGAGAAAAAAATTGTGAATTTGCAGTTACTGTTTCAGAGTTATACCATTTTAAAACTTTTTACCGTATATCTATTTGCAAGCAATCATATATGTGGTTCCTGCAATATGTCGCCGGGGTCGTTTTAGCTGCGTGCAGTTCTCTGTCGTTACTTAACCCATGTAGATTTTTTCAATAATACAAAGTTTAAATCAAATCCGATGAAAAATGGCCAACAGTTTATATTATTATTAGGTTCATACGGTGGGTAACGAGTTTTAAAGTGGTATAACTCTGGAATTAAAACTGCAAATTGAAATTTTTTTTACAAATTGCTTGGAATTTTCCGTCTTTTAAAGTGCATCATTAGTGTTTTAAATTTTCATAAAAATTTAAAACAAACCCGATGCAAATTGGCAAACAGTTATATAATATTATTAGTATCATACAATGGTTAAAAGGTTTTAAAGTGGCATAACTCTGGAACAGTACCTACAAATTCAAAATTTTTTTCTACAAAATTGCTTGGAATTTATCCCTATTTTAAAGTGCATCATTAGTATTTTAAATTTTCATAGAAATTTAAAACAAATTCGATGCAAAAATTGAAAACAGATTATAATATTATTAGTTTCAGACAATGTGTAAAAGGCTTTAAAATGGTATAACTCTGGATCAGTAACCGCAAATTCAACATTTTTAAAATTGTTTTTTTTTTAAAATTACTTGGAATCTATACGGCTTTTAAAGTGCATCATTAGTATTTGAAATTTTCATAACAGTTTTAAAAGATATAAAGCGTTATTTACAAAATATATCCAAAATTTCCGAGAAAATTTAATACATGGTAACTTATTGAGCAAAATTATTGCAATCACATTGGAAATTGCTGAATTGGATTAGTTCTTACTCAATGAACCGAGAACATATGGTATCATTTGGCCGATCATTCTCAAGATCTATTTTTGTGTCATCTGGTGTGCCTCAGGGCAGTCATCTTGGCCCGGTTCTATTCTTGTTATTCATTAACGACTTACCCGCCTCCATAATGCACTTTGAATTGTTAATGTACGCTGATGACGTGAAGATCTATTTTTCTTACAAGGATCCTTGTCAATATACTTTACTTCAGAGGGATTTGTCTACATTCCAGACGTGGTGCGGAACCAATTTGATGGAGCTTAATTTTGCGAAAAGTAAGCATATGCTGTTCTCTAGGTCATCATTCTTTTCGGCAAAATACATTTTCGGTGGCAATGTTCTTGAACCGGTGGATTCATTTGTTGATCTTGGTGTTCTCTTGGACAAAAAATTGAATTTCAACTTCCACATAATTACGATGGTAAATAAGGCTTATGGCGTTCTGAACTTTATTACTCGTTCGGCAAAGGAATTTTCAGATCCCTACGTTACGAAAAATCTTTTTACTTCACTAGTCCGCCCTATTCTCGAATATGGATCTGTTGTTTGGGACTCCCAGTACAATTTGTATGTTAATATGATTGAATCAGTCCAGAAATAGTTTCTCATATTTTGTCTGAGAAACCTTCAATGGAACCCGAACCATAATCTTCCTTCGTATAGCAGTTGACTAGCATTGATCAGATTGCCGACTCTTAGTAGTAAATGAACCATGATAAACTCTATTACAGTTTTGAAGATAATTGATGAATGTATATGTTCTGAATTTCTGTTATCTAAGATTTTCATAAATGTCCCATTGAGACCCACGAGGTACTATAAACTCATTCACATCAAGTTTCAGCGTTCGAATTATGCGTTCTTTTATCCAGTTAGGAGAATGTGTCGTGACCTTAATGAGCTATATCAGTTTATTGATTTCACTGGTAGTTGGGGAACTACAAAGACTAGGATAATTTTTCATTTGAACAGATTGCATTAGTGCTATATATTCCTTTACATATGTAAATTTACTTTATCCTTACTATCTGGTCTGATTTATAATTTGGTTTTCGTTTTGCTCGTAATTATTATATATTATGAAGTCTGTTATATTAATATCTCGTGATGTACTTTTATACTTTTTTATATTAGTGTAATACCAACTGGTGAAGAATTTCTGTAGTTGGTTGCAACGTGTGAACTTATGATCCTTGCTCTCCCGTTATAGACCGGTCTGTAATATGTACGCTGTCCTCACGTTATGGGAACGTGGCCCTTTCGGTCGGTAGGGGCGGGTAAGAGTGGCGGCGATTACAAAAAAAAAAAAAAACTGGTGGTTTATTCATACACAATGAAACTTTGGTCGTTTAGTTTCAAAAATGTTGACTTAGAAACAAAAAAAAAATTGTGGTTATTTATATTCAAATATTTATATTCAGTAATATTCAAAAAAAAACTCCGGAATACCCGATTTTTGGGGAAAATCCAACTTGCGCGACCACTAAACCTCTTTCGAAAAATCTCAACAATACTTTACCCTATAAACTTTCAAATAAAGCTGGAGCAACAAAAAGTTTCTATTGATGGGTCAGCCTAATATACATTGCTTTAAAATTTAAAACTTTTAAAGTTACACTTTTATACGACCTGGGTTTATAAGACCTAGTCGTCCTGGTCAAAAAAAATTCAATGATTGCTCGAACTCACAGGGGATGTGTTAACAACACCTTTTTGTTATCTATGAATACATTAGTCAATGTCACATTGGAAAATAAAAAAAAGAATAGTTTTGCTGCCGAAGGCTCTTTGGCTAACGCTCATTCTTTTTTCTTACATCTGCTTTAACATTAGATGCAATATTATTAAAATAAATAAAGCAATATCTAGCTCACTGAAATAATTGTTGTTGTGTTGTTCTAAATAGAACGACGACGAGCTGCGTGTTGCTGGCATTCAACTGAATAAAACGCAATATTTTGCTCACTGTAATAATTGGTTTTGTTTTGTCATAAACAGAGAGACGACAAAAAGTATTGAATAGTATAGAGAACTTATTGCACTCTTTTTACGCTCTCATGTAGAGCGTCTGAGTAAAAGAGCATAAACTAGTTTTATTCTCTTTATAGATTATTAAAAACAATACAAAAAGTATATATGTATCAAAAGGTATCAACGTTTCACATCAAAATTGTATTACAAAAAGAGAGTAACACGTTTTGAATCATTCGCCAGATGTCGCCATTGCTTTTGAGTCACACAATTCGATTCATGAGTTCTCTATACTATTCTATACTCTTTGGCGACGACGACCTACTCGCTTGTTCGCTGCAGCTGCATCAATACCATCATACTTATTTTCAGCCAGAGACTATTGTTGTACAAAAACCACGTATGTGATGCTAACGCTGTTTCTTGTTTTCATGTGTTCACTTTGGTAGATTGCCCTACCCATCAAAAACTAAGTAATTGTTTTAAATTGTTTCTTTGTTTAGATCAGTGCTGTATAAATGTATTAGCACCTTAGACCGAAAATTAACTTAGTGTTCCTTATTTTAGCAGAAAATTGATATAAATCCTTTTTCCTTTCACTTAAATTGCCTGACTTCAACAGCTTGGCTATATGTAATCTCCAACCCTCGTGGTAGTTACTTAAATGGAAACTACGTGAAACACTTAAATATTATAATTGAGATACCCTTCGTGTATTGTCAATAATCGTTAAAATTTCCCCAAGTGAAAACGTAATTTTTAATTAAAATCGGAAGCTCCAAACAAAGTAAAATACAATAAAAACAAATAAATCGGAAACTCTAAAGAAAATGAAATCATAACAAATATTTATTTTTAATTTTACACACATAAGCTGGTGAGCAAACAAGCAAGCAATTCAGCCGGGCAGACGCATGCCAGAAATTAAAATTTCGGTCACGTGCTAATAATTAAAACACAAACCGAAAATAATGAGAGGGAAGTGAGTGAAGGAAAATCATTTCCCCAAACACACTCCTGCTAGGATGGCAGCAAAAAATATATGCAAAAATAAAACACTTTAAAAGTTATACACCGAGATGATGACGATAATGGCGTTGATGATCAACTATCAATTGAGTTTAACCGATGCCAACAACAAACTGAACTGAAGTCGACTGAAATGAAAGGATACAACGACAGACGTAAGGATACATGAAAGGCTTACTGAGCCATTTTAATATTTGCTATAAAGATGAAGATAATACAACACCAACATTCGACAATGTATATTCGACAAAGTATTCAGCTGACGACAGTTCACAACTTTTGTACTGACAATGCTTACCTTTTCCATCAGCACAGTACAGCACGTCTCGCCTTGTAGCTATTATCTGTCTGTATCCACCAGGACGATATCGACAAGGACATCAACATCAGCAACAGTAACAGCGACAGCGAAAACAACCGGATACAACGTAACGTAAAACAACAAATTGGCAAATATTTACATAGGATGCGCGAAGCTTCAAAAAACAGTTTAAACAATGACAGACATCAACATCAGAACGATAAAACGTGACTCCATGAACATAACAGACTTCGAAGGACTCGTCTCACTGCTAGCCTTTAGATACGAATGGAAAACATGAGTTTACCAAGTGATAAGTAAAAAGGAGATTATTAGCACATTAGAAACGGATTAGAACTTGAAATACTTTCGTCCTTTACCTGAAATCACAGCGAATTACAGGACTCCAAGTAGTCAAATTCAACGGAAAATCGATATTTTGGTTAAAGATAAAGTGAAATCGGAAAAGGAAACTGAAAGTTTGTGGATGTTGTTGTAATAATGGTGAATGAAAAATTTAAGGTATATTGTTCGAGAAAGTTATATTAGGGATTTTGTTATGATTTTAAAGAAAAACAAATATTTTTAGAGGTTTCCCGTTGTTGTCGATTGCTTATTACACAATCCCAAATTTATAGCGTATAAATCCAGAAAGTCCTGATTGTTTTAAGGGACAACTAAAGTTTATCAGTTGCATGCTATTTGGTTTTGCAAAATTACCACATTCCAAGCTTTCACTGCCTTGAACTTCACCGTTGACTCGCCAAATCCTTAATTAGATTCGTCCATAGCTCCCTTTTCGCATTTTATGAAATCCTTTTACAACACTCCAATATCAAGTAATGCAACAACCTTTATAACTAATTCACTTGATATAAAAAAATCTCACAACTTTTTATCTAAAAAATATAATACAAAAACTATTGCCCTTAGATTTGTTCGTCAAACAAAAAGGAATCGCATAAATCCTGTTAAAGGACAGCTTACCAACAGCATCAGTGGCACAAAGTAGCAAGCAACAAATAATTCTACTCCTGAAAGTTCAGAATTATAAATGTCCTTCATACATTCCACCAAGTTGAAGTATTTATAACAAATACTGACTTCATCCTTCTTAAGCGAAGGCCAGTACCTTATTAAACAAGAAACATAAAAGAGGAGCAAAAATTGCAATAAAGCTTTGTTTGTCTTAAAGAGGGATTCGAGCACACCCTCTACCTAGCAGCTGACGAAGGGTATGAATTCTGGAAGGCAGCAGCTGAGCTTTTTCTATGTTCTGCACTACTGCTTGTTTGCTTTGCTACTTTCCCCTTCTCGTAACTTTGTATTTGATTTCTGTCTTAGTCATGGTGGTTGTAGCTCTCGGTGGGTCTCGCCAACAACTTTGATTGAAATATTAATTTTTAATGAAGAAGACACGGAAACAAACAATGAAATACTACTACGTCTGACGAAGACGTGAACGTATTAAGGTACAATGTTGCACTTGTCTGCAGGAGTAAAAGGACGTCTCTAAAGCGCACACAGAAACAAACACACGCCAATACATAGGTAGGAATAAAAAATACTTCCGGAGATGTAGCGTAAAGGCATCTTCCATATACTTATATGTATAAGTGAGTGCAAGTGTATATGTTTATCAACATATACGAAAACTGAATGTTAAGTGTAATGGGATTTGGAGACTTGGCCCTAGGAAAACACGCGCAAAATTAAAACGTAAGAGCCAAAGTGGTTTAAGGTGGAAATGTTTTACATTTTGTGGTATTTTAGAGAGGCTAGTCCCGCACGCAGACAAATTTGTATTTTTTGTTGTTTGGATGCAAATATGAAATGTTTGTAGCTTGTCGGAAATATATTACACTTGTGCTCAAACACATGGTGTTTGCTACACGCTGAAAAATCTCTCTTTTTTGTTGTTTGGATACATATAAAAAGTGTTTTTGGAGCTCGTCGCAAATATAATATACTTGTGTCCCAACACATTGTGTTTTATATTCAATATTAGATGTTTGAGACACAATGATTAATATGTTATAATATATGTGTCTGCGACCCACATATATTTATGTTTGTGATACAAATACAGCTGTGTTTGTTGCACTGTCTATGCTCTCTCGAGAGCAAGAGGATAAAATAGAGACGACGAGATAGTCTATCTTTGTACGTGTGTTTCTGTATTTTTGCATTTATCTCTCAGTCAGTGAGCTATAAATATTCCTGAATGTGCGTGTAAATGGCGGAAGAAGTGTTTCTTATGTTGCCTGATGATGATTCGTTTTAGTTTCATGTATTCAGTCGTCAATGGTTCATCGGACAGAGGATATTAAAAGCGCTTGATTAGTGAAAAAAAATAAACGAAAGCTCGGACCGTTAAATAGTCTGTGATGTTAATTTGGTTTTTGTGTATGTGTTCCAGTCTTTTCCAGCCTCAGACTGTTGATTTCATTTTCTCAAATTTATGGAATAAATTCTAATGGATTAAATCAAGAAATTTCACAAGCAGAATCAAAGTTTTCAATTAAAAAATATATGACTGCAAAATAACATTGGGTGATTCCTTTTGCCCCACCTTGTATGAATTCAGTGACAGATGTTCTACTTTTACTTTGACATTAAAACCATCCATACCATCTAGTTGAGGTCACAGTGAGTCTGTTATCATGTTCTTGTAACAATGTCATTCATAGTCGAGCGGTTTTGTTGGGACTCCCTTTACGAATTAGATTTAATACATGTCAAAATCCGTAATCCTATCTTGTCCGACACTAAAAACTTCTTGAAAAAACTGGCAGGCACTTTAAAACTGATTTTTGTTTCTCTAATATTCGACATTTGCCTCCACTATATTTCTAACTTCTCCATTGATATTTTCTGATACTGCACGCTAACAACTCTGCCTGTTTTAGGCATTTATAACGTGTTTGTAGCTCCGTGCAAATATAGTATACTTGTGTCCAAACATATTACATGTTAAAAACACAATGATTAATAGTTTATAATATCTGCTTTTGTGCTCCAAATATGGCCCTGTTTGCAGAATACAAAAACGTGACATACAACGAGGAAACTAAAAAACAGCAGATCTTCAATTCATGAAAGCAATACTTGTACGTAGTAAGTATATGGTTGTTCCAAACATAGACTTGGATACTGGATAATGTTACAGGGGCCTGTTTTAAGCCTATGTAATCAACGATTCTGGTATTTTTCTTGGCAAATACGGTACTTTCAAATAAACTATATACCAGTTCATAGAAAATACAGGCCACTGAAAGGCGAGATATTGATTATATATTCAGGAAATATTCAAGAAGCGATATTCTAAAATGAACATTTTGACAAAAATTTATTTCTTTCGTCAATGTGATTATCTTTCGATGTGTTTGTTAATTTTGCCAAATTACATACATACTTATAAGACATACTTATAAGTTCAGATCATGTTACCTACTTTAACATCTGCCCACTCTTTCCAAAGTCCAAAAATTTTTTTATGTGTAATTTGCTCGCCAAAATCTTCATATCGTTGAACTCTTTCTGCAAACTATAATATTCACTTTAATATCTTTATCAGTATAGGTCACAGTTCCACATTTACGCCAGTTTCATATGGATATGACTCTATAATCATCATAAAATATCCCATTTATATGTAACTTCTTTCGCTGCAACAGGACCTTATATTCTCTCCTACTCTCGTTAATGGATTTTTATGCTCGCATAGTTATTTTTAATGTTTTTGTGACAACAATACAAGTTTGAGAGGGCGGGTATGGTGCACACAGTGTATCCAGAAATTTGTACCAACCAAAAGTATTTTAGTTATTCATTCATTCGTTCATTCATATGTGTGTGTTAAGTACTTGGAAATGTTATGATTACCGCCACTACTACAATGCGGCATACACCCACACACACACACAAATGGGGGTATAACATTTAGATTTAACCCACTACTACTGCTATTGCATACACAGATACGAGGAGTATTATGCTCTCAATTACTCGACATGTACAAGCACTCACAGTTGATGATTATCCTAAATAGTTCTGGTTTATATGCATAAACGGATATGTGACAGAATGGATGGAATTGATGCACGATGGAGGTTTAGTAAGTTAGACAAAAATATTATCTAATTATTTTCTAAAGAGAAGCGTATACGGCTTACTCTAACTCATTTAGGTAAGCGAAAGAGTAGGGAGCAGTACTTTCAAGTTGATCTTTGTGAATAACACTGTGATAGTCGAAAAAATGAACTTCGATGAATCCTTTTCGAACTATTAGGGGGGAGTCCCCTGAGTGCGAAAGTACATTTGGAAGTGTCAGATTGGCTCCAGTTTTTGAGAAATCGGTATATATGGATATAGGTAAGTCTGCGCTATTTAAACAAATTTTACCGGCCATAAGCCAATTTTTTTTTCGCCTAAAAGGGCTTCAAAAGCTTATTAAAATAGAAAAAACAAATGTTCGCGCTCGGTCAAACTTCTTGAGATATGGGCCTTTAAATCTTGAGTATATAATTGGCCATAACTCACACATTTATGGTCCAATCTGGTTCTGGTGAATACCATTACAAAGACCATTAAAAACTCTTTAAATCATATATATATATATACATATAAATATATTACATTTTATTAACCCATTGGGTACAAATTTAAAAAATACGATTTTTTAACCTCATTTTTTTTTGCAAAAAATCTGATTTTCTCAAAAAACAGCCCTAGTAAACCTATTTTCTGCCTAGACTCAGGTTGAAGGCAACACTTCAGGCTTTGTTTTAAGGTATAACACTTCGCATTAACCCTTCTAAGACCGGAGATATTTATGTTCAAAATTTGAAATACAAGAAAAAATTAAAGTTTTTTAACTTTTTTCCAAAATTTTATTTATTTTCCTAGCATAGGAAACAGAAGTCCATTTGGCATTTTGTGTATAGAGTATTGAAGATCAAGGCAAGTCTATACGAGCCAGTTTGACAACTCCGTGACTTGTGGTAGAAAACATATTTTTGTCAGCAAAAAAGAATTGCATTCCTCAATATAGTCTCCTTTCAGGTCGATGCACTTAGCCCATCCTTTTTTCCAAATTTTTTATTACCTCCAAATAATAGGCTTTCTCAAGGACCTCAAAATAAGCGCCTGATCCAGCTACAACCACCTCATTCCGCCCAAATTTTATCATAATTAGAAATAGAAAGTAGTCACTGGGGGCTAAATCCAGTGAATATGGCGGATGAGGTAGCAATTCGTAGACAAATTTATGGATGGCGACTACACATTGGCCAAGCAACATATTGCAGGAAACATGTACATATACAGGGTGTTTCAAAAGGAAGATGCTCTTATGTTTGCAAATGGCCGCCAATGTAAAATTTGTTTAGATGTTTGTTGACTAGAGAGACGTAGAATACAAGTACACAAGCCATGGAGCGATACACTCCCCAAGAACGCGGAATAATCGTGTCTATATTTTTGCGTAACAATTCGTCTATGGTGTTGGCGCAGTGCGAATACCGTCGCCGATTGCCTGGCCGTCCGACATCGACTGCGCAAACACTGCGCCGTTTGGCCACTAACCTTGAAGAGTCGGCTCCGGAGCGCCCGTTCTGCCAAGAATATCGCCGGTGTTGCCGAGGATGTCGAGCAGTCGCCGGAAACATCGACCAGACGCCGTGCCTCCCACTTAGCCATCAGCCGGTCGTCCCTATGGCGAATTTTGGTCAAAGACCTGCGCATGTCGTCCCACCAACCGGTCGTCCCTATGGCGAATTTTGGTCAAAGACCTGCGCATGTTCCCATGCAAAGTCCAGTCAGTGCATCAGCTGCTGCCTGTCGACCGCCAAACGCGTGTAACCTACGCCCAAGCCATCCTCAATCTCGTGGACGAAGTGGACGATTTTTCCACCAAAATCGTAATGAGCGATGAGGCTCATTTCCACCTCAGTTAAACGAGCGAACTAACGAACAAGCAAAACTATCGCTTCTGGGGCACCGAAAATCCACGAGTGCTGCACGAGGAGCCATTACACCCGCTCAAAGTGACTGCATGGTGCGCTGTTCACGCTGGAGGAGTCATCGGGCTATTTTTTTTCCAGAACGCCGCTGGTCAAACGACAACAGTGGACAGTGCGCGCTACAGGGCCACGTTGACCGAGTTTTTTCTGTCGCAATTCGACGAATTAGCACTGGAGCACATGTGGTTCCAACAGGACGGAGCAACGACACACACTGCGCGAACCACAGCCGACATTCTGAAGGCGGCGTTCCTGGGTCGCTTCATATCTCGTTTTGGCGATTTGCACTGGCCCGCAAGATCGCCCAATTTAACCGTTCCAAACTTTTTTGTGGGGTTTTTTGAAGTTCCGTGGTTACGTGAACAAACCCGAGACCCCGGAAGCCTCTCCACACGAGTGTGAGAAAGTTTCGCCCGAAGTACTCGCCGAAGTGATGAAGAATGTCATAAAACGTGCTCGCTTGGTAATCAATTTTGACGGCGCCCATTTAACCGATATCATATTCTCAACTAAACCAATAAAATTCTAAAGGTTCAAATAAACATAATCAAAAAACAGAATCGACGTTTTTCATTTAAAACAAAATGAGAGCCAAACAACATCGGATGACATACACGCTGAAAAGTCCTCGTTTGTTGTTTTGATGCAAATATGTCGTGTTTGTCGCTTGCCGCAAATATACTATATTTGTGCCTAAACACATTTTTTTTGCTATTCAGTATAACATGTTAGTGAAACAATGGTTAATAGGCTATAATATAAGTTTTAGAGAGCCTAATGTGACATTATTTGTTGAAAACCGCTAAAAATGAAAACGAGATGGACAACAAATAAACTACAAGTCAGCAGATCGCCGTTTTATGAAAACAATGCTTGCAAACATGTACATGCTTCCTGCAATATGTTGCTGGCGTCATTATTTTTCAGCGTGTATATTTGCAAGCATTGTTTGTATGCATTTCAAATCTGTTGTTCATTTTTATTTGTTGTCTGTCACGGTTTTGTTTTCAGCAGTTTTTCAACAAACAAATCCATATTTGGGTCACAAAAGGATATATTATAAACTATTAATCATTGTGTCTCCAACAAGTACTACTAAAAGAAAACGCAATGTGTTTGGACACAAGTATATTATATATTCATTTGCATCAAGCTACAAACTCATTACATTTGCATCGAAACAACAAAAAATACAAACTTTTCAGCGCGCATGCGCCGGTGCTTTGTCATGGTGGATGAGTACTTTTTCTCCGGAAAGTGTAGTCGTTTATGCTTTACATCAATGCCAATTTGCCTGTGATCAGGCCACAAACAAATTCAAATTTCGGTCACAAAAGATTTATCATAACCTATTAATCATTGTGTCCCCAACATGTAATATTAAACAGAAAATACAATGTGTTTGGACGCAAGTATACTATATTTGCAACAAGCTACAAAGACGTTATATTTGCATCTAAACAAAAAAGACAAACTTTTCAGCGTGTGTGCGCCAATGCATTTTCATGGTGGAGGAGCACTTGTTTCTTCGGCTTATGTGGTCGTTTATGCTTCATATCAATGTCGAATCTGTCGAATGGCTGTGAATACTATTTGCCTGTGATCGTTTTACTACTTTCAAGTTAATCAACGCGAGTGGCACCGCATGCATCCCAAAAAACTGTCGCCATAACCTTGTTGTGCGACACACATCTTGGTCTTTTTTGGTGCAACTTCACACGTAGAAGCCTACTGCGTTGATTGTTCTTTTGTATGTGTACTCTTGTTATAGATCTGCGTTTTATCTACAGTTACCAATCGGCGCAAAAGCTCCTTCGGATTACGGTTGAATATCGCCAAATACTCCTTTGAAGTGGCTGCACGGATGTTCTTAACATCGAGTATAAGTAAACGCGGCACCCATCCAGCATATAGCTTCTTGCTGTCCAGATATTGATATATAATATGATGTACCCGCTTAGTTGTAATGCCTACAGCCTCAGCACCTTAACGATCTCTCATTCTCCGACCGATGACTTTTTTCCATGGAGTTTTTCGTCAAGCTCTGGCGTTACGACCTCTTTTGGCCGACTAGAATGTTCGTTGGTACGACCACAATGAAACTCTGAAAAGCACTTTCTAACCGTTGACATTGATGGAGCTGAGCTTCCATAGTTTTTAGCAATCCTTTACTTGATTCTACGCTGGAAGAAAATGGGGAAATTTTAAAGTCTTTCATCCAAAGTTATGAGTTTTCAATTAAAACTGTAAGAAACTTACGAAATCGAGTGTCATAAACTGCGTTATATGGATCAATTTCTGAAACGAGTTCGTCAATCCGGGTCCTTATTAGACAAAAAAAAATTCATGGACGTCCTCTTCTAATGCCTTCTCAGGATATTATGGCCTCTGTAGCTCAAAGTATGTTAGAATAGCCGTCAACATCAATTCGTCAAGGTGCGCAGCAATTAAACATTTCTCGCACCTCCTAGCGGACAATTTTTCAAAAGACTTCGGTATGAAGGCCTATTAAGTCCAAGTTAACCCAGTACTGAAACGTCGTGACCCTCGGATGCAGTTTCGCTTCGCTGAAAATGCTGACGATTTTTACCGAAAAATCTGCTTTTCCGACTACATTTTGTGGGCTGCTAGGACCACCACGGAATTCAGTAACCAAGTTTTTAACAATTAGTACTGATGGTGATGAGTGTCCATAGTATTTATCAAGCCTTTCTTTGATGTCGGTGATGGTGTTTTTACGCAAAAAATAATGCTGGGTCAGCAGACGAAATTCTGTCTTCGTCGAAATTCACGAGGTTGTCGGCTTTCAAAGGCTATCAAACAGAAGCTAAATACCGCTGCTTGCTTGAAATTTTGCGGTTGTCTATTAACAGATGGTAGTCGGCAGGGCTAGTAATGATTTTTGATTAGCTACGAGGGAAGGTCAGACAGCAAAAAAGCTTCCATAACACCCATTTATATGTAATAATAGAGTTATACTTATAGTTTTTGAAAGATAAGTTTCATATACTACATCTTCATTATTCATGGTAAACTGTTTAGCTATTTCAGATCTACCCACAGACCTTCATCACCGGTTATTTGGAATGAGCTCGCTGAAAACTTAATCAAACGAAATTGAAACGAAAACCCAATTGCATTGAGAATTACTTCCTATGCACCCAAAAAGCCAACTATTCGTCGTGATTATATATTTTGTTTACGTATATATAAGCTTCTGTATCATTGTCATATTTACAGATCATGTGCCGCGTGAGTACCTGCGTCATGCACTGGAAAAAGAGTCACTTAGTTTTCGCACTCACGGGCGATGTGTTAACAACTTTTTGCTACACGGTACCTCTTCGATTTCTATAAACACATTTGTAAATGTTACGTTGGAAAAAAAATAAAGAATAGATTTTGTGCTGAACGCTGTTTTGCTATTGCACTTTCTTATTACGTACATCCGCTTTAACATTAGTTGTAATAGTGTTGAAATAAATATAACACTGAAATAATTGTTTTTGTTTTGTTATAAACAGAGCGACGACGACTAGCTTCTCTGAATGCTGGCATACAACTGAATAAAAAGCAATGTTTAGCTCACTGAAATAATTGATCTTGTTTTGTCATAAACAGAGCGACGATAAAAAGTATTGAATAGTATAGAGAACTTATTGCACTCTTTTTCCCCTCTCATTTAGAGAGTCTGAGTAAAGGAGCATAAACGAGTCTTATTCTCTTTATAGAATATTTCAATATAAATGCACCATTTCATCAATTTTATTACATAAAACAATACAAAAAGCATAAATATTTCAAAAGGCATCAATGTTTCACATCAAAATTATGTATGGACCAAGTTATGACAAAAAGATAGTAATACGTTTTTAATCATTCGCCGGCTGTCGCGTCGCCAGTGCTTTTTATTAATATAATTCGTTCCATGAGATCTCTATACTATTCAATACTCTTTGGCTATGGCGACCTGCTTGTTTATTCGCTGCCGCTACATCATTACCATCATACTCATTCTCAGGCAGACACCATTGTTTTACAACATTCACGTCTGTGATGCTATTGCTGTGTGTTGCTGGCATGTGTTCACTTTGGTAGATTGCCCTACCCGTGCCTATAGATGTTAATGCACCAAAAATTCATTAAAATGTTTATTATCTTTCCTCAAAATAATTCTCATTAATTTTGTGCACAAATTCTATAAACTTAATAATAATTTTTGTAAAATAATAATTTTTATAAATAAATAAATAATTATTTAATCACTAATTGGCTTAAAGCCGAGAGAACATTTTGTTCGATTATTTCCTGATTTTGAATGCGTGTGATATAGTTTAATAATTTTTGCAGTGGCTAGGACCTAAATTGCCACACGCTTAAAAATCTGTCTTTTATTGCTGTTTGGATGCAAGTATAAGGTGTTTGTAGCTCGTCACAAAAATAATATACTTGTCTCAAAAATACTATATTTGCTTTTCTATATTTAGCAATATGTCAAAAAAAATGGTTTTTCCAATTTAAAGATATATGTACCAAATTATATGTACTGATTTGGGGATACATGCGGCTATCTGAAATGCTCATTAGGGTGGCCCTCAATGACATGATATGTGAATTATAGGGTGTTCTTGTTGTCATTGATTTTTCAACTGATTACGAATTTTTTCCTGTAATTTTATTAATATCCGAAAAACTGGAATTTTTTAATTTTTTACAATAAACTGGGTTAGTAGCCTTTCATTTAAGATGAATATTTCATTCGTACACCGAGAGAAAAAAATTGTTATAATAATAAGTGGTAAAGGCAGATTTACGACTTTTTCATTTAAAATGGCACAAAAACGGCTAAAGATTTTTGGCCAAAATTTTCTATTTCTCGTTTAGAACCTTAAAATCTTAAATTCTACCAAGGCGATTCGCAGTACAATGTTTCGTTTGGAAAAAAAATTGAAAAAACTTCAAGAAAAATGGAAAAGATCCAAAATTTTTAGCTTTTTTACCTTCCTCAACTCATAACGTCCAAACTAAGCTTTGTGACGTGAAGCGCCTTGGTGGAATTTTAGATTTTAAGGTTCTAAACGAGAAATAGAAAATTTTGGCCAAAAAACTTTAGCCGTTTTTGTGCCATTTTAAATGAAGGAGTCGTAAATCTACCTTTATCACTTATTATTATAATAATTTTTTTTCTCTCAGTGTACGAATGAAATATTCATCTTAAATGAAAGGCTACTAACCCAGTTTATTGTAAAAAATTAAGAAATTCCAGTTTTTTTTTTTTTAATTTAATTTTTTAATTTTTAAGCCCACGAAAATGGTTAAACTGTGTTATATTTTGAAATACAACTAATTTTTAAAAAAAACTCGTGGAATAAAAATTGTTTCTGAGTCCCCAAAGATTCATATTCAACAATAAAAAAATTATTTTTCGCAAAAAGTCGTTTTTGACATATTGCTATCTATATTACATGTTTGAGACATAGTAATTAATAGTTTTGTTGAAATCTGCTGAAATCAAAAACGGGAGAGAGAACAAGGAAACGAAAAGGCAACAGCTCCTCATTTCGTGAAATCAATGCTTGCAAACATGTACATGGTCCCTGGAATATGTTGCTGGGAACGTTTTTTTCAGCGTGTATACGCGTAAACTGTAAAATACTGGTAGTAAGCTACAAAAGTTAATTTTATTAGTAACCGTGGCAATATAACCAATTCATTAAATATACGAATGTTTTCAGTAAGATGACTGAAGTTTTTATAAATATGTTTTTAAATTAATGAGATATGATTCCATAATGTACGATTTACGATTTACGATGTAATTGGGTTGAGAGACGTGTCCTCCTGCACCGCGACCAAGGTAGATCTATTGTGCGCCCTCCATTAAAGTTTAATTCATGGTATCATTCAGGAACTTTACAATATCCTTCACCGCTAGTTTTTTATATGCGTCCTCCATAACTTCGGATCCGCCAAGTATCTTAAGTCTCTGGTAAGCAAAAGCAGGGCACTTCGCAAGTATATGTTCCATGGTTTCATCGTCCTCCAAACAATATCTGCATGTTCCCTCCTCCGCTATTTGCATCTTATTCAACATGAAGTTGCATGTGTAGTGTCCAGTGAGAGCTCCACATAGGAGCCTTAGATTGGGTCTGTTCAATTGAAGAGCATCCTTGCTCCTTTTTTCATTGGGTGATAGGAATTTTTTCGAGTGTTTGAGTGGTCCTTTTTTGATCCAAAACTCCTTCGATTCTCCTTTTGTTACTTTTGTGATCATTGTTTTAATGTCCTTTTTAGTGAAGCCATATTGAGGATTTGGGCCTATGAATGGCCGTTGCGCTCCCAGTCTTGCTCTTTCGTCAGCCAAGTCATTTCCATCAATCCCACTGTGCCCTGGCACCCATACAAGTGTTACCTTGTTATTCTCTGCCAGCTGATTTAGGGCCCTATGGCCTTCCAACACTGATTTGTGGTGAAAGATGGGTTTGTTCAGTGCCTTTAGAACTGCTTGACTATCTGTCATTATGTTTATTTTCGTTCTTGTTAGATTTCTGTCTAACAGCGTTTCTGTAGCCGTGTTGAGTGCGTATAATTCTGCTGTGAATATTGTAGAATCCTTGCTTAGGGGAATCTGGAGCCTACACCTGGGTCCTACTATGCCCGCTCCCACCCCTTCTGTTGTTTTTGATCCATCAGTGAACCATTTTTGGGCTCCTTCACGTAGCCATATAGGGTTTGAATCCCATTCAGTCCTTTTTGGGATAAGAACAGTGTAATTTCGTTTCAGCTCCAGTACAGGCTCTATTTGATCACTACATAAAGTCATCTCTTTAATATGATTAGCTTTATTAAGGATTTTCAGGTGTCCTGTGTGGTCGCCTACTTTAAATTTAAATAATTTATGAAGCTCGATGGCCTGTTTAAAGGCTTCTCCTTGTATTGCCAAATGCAACGGGTCAAGGTTTAAGATAACCTCCAAAGCAGCCGTTGGCGTTGTTCTCATTGCCCCTGTGATATTCAAACAGGCTAGTCTTTGGGTTTTCGACAATTTATTCTGGGCTGTGATTTGAGTGGTTTTCTGCCACCATATTACCGAGCCATAGAGTATACTGGGAAGAACCATTTGTTTGTATATCCATAGTGACATCTTTGGACTTAAGCCCCATGTTTTGCCTAGGAGTTGTTTACTAGCCCAAATTGATTTTGTAGCCTTTTTATGTATCATGTTTAGATGAGGATTCCAGGAGAGAGTTCTATCCAGCATAATACCAAGATATTTTACCTCCTGCTCGAATTGAACCTCCGTATCTCTTATGTGAAGCGTAGGGATAGTTAATGTCCTTCGTTTTGTAAATGGGATAATTGTGGTTTTGTTAGGATTTATAGAGAGTCCCTCATTTTCGCACCATTCCCATGTTAATTTTAATGCATTTTGCATTTGTTCTCCAATTGTATCGTCATGTGTTCCTTCTACAATCACTGTGATATCATCTGCATATCCCACAGTGGTAAAACCATTTTCGTTCAGTTTTACTAGTAGATCATCAACCAGTATTGACCATAAGAGCGGAGAGAGAACTCCACCTTGGGGACATCCCTTTATAGTGTTTATTTTCCTGCTAGTATTTCCCATATTAGCAATAATTTGTCTTTGTGAGAGTATTTTGCTTACCCATTTTATCACTATTGGGTCTGATTCTCGTTTTATCAGCGCCCCTTCCATAGAATTATAGCTGGCATTATCAAAAGCGCCTTCAATGTCCATAAAGGAACATAAGGCTATTTCCTTCCTTTCCAGTGCTTTTTCAATTATGGAGGTTAGTTTGTGTATCGACGTTATGGTTGATTTGCCTTTTTGGTAGGCAAATTGCAGATTGTGTAGTGGCTTTTCAGTTAAAAGTTCATTACGAATATACAGATCAATAAGTTTCTCCATCGTTTTCAGCATGAAAGACGAGAGACTTATTGGTCTGTATGATTTTGGATGATCTGCTGGTTTGTTCCCCCCCTTTGGCAGAAAAACCACTTGTACTTTTTTCCATTTAGTAGGGATAAGGTTAAGAGCGAGACTGGCCCTGAAAACATGAACCAGTCGTCTTCTCAGTGAGTCTGGTCCATTTACCAGCATAGCTGGAAATATCCCATCAGGTCCCGGTGATTTATACGGTTTAAATGAGTTTATACTCCATTCTATCTTTTCATATGTTATGATTCGTCCAATTATAGGGTCGTTAGAATTAACTGTATTTTCAGATTCATAGTTCCTAATAGAATCACCTTCATCAAAGCTACATCCGGGAAAGTGAGTCTTAAGAAGAAGCTCCAACGTTTCCCCAAAGGATGAGGTTTGATTTGCATCATCTATTCGGAGATTGCCTATTGTCTGATTTTTCTGTGAAGATAAGGCTTTTTGAATTCTAGCCGTTTCTGGCACATCCTTCAGTTCTTCACAGAAAGTTTTCCAAGATGATCTTTTCGATTTTCTTAGCTCCTTGTTATACTTTGTAAGGGCCTTTCTATAATCTTGCCAGTTACCGCTAGATTTTGCCCTGTTAAATTCTCGTCGTGCCAATTGCCTTAATTTCTCAAGGTTTTTATTCCACCATCTGACTTTTCTATTTGTGTTCTTAGTTTTCAAAGGACAGTTATTTTCGTAAGATTCCAAAATATCATCGGTTAACTTATCCACCGATTCATCTAGATCTACTCTTGAAATTATCGGTGACGCGTGGGTTTCTAGCCTACCCTCAAGGTCAGATTTATACCCCTCCCAATTTGTAGCCTTCGGTGACCTGTACCAGATTTTCTGTATTAGGTCCGTTTTCAACTCAAAGAGAATATGTTTGTGATCAGAGAATGAGTTATTCTGTGAGACTCTCCAGTCTTTGATCATATCTTGAACATTGTGTGAGACAATGGTCAGATCTATGACCTCTTGTCTAATCGCATTTTCAAAAGTAGGGTTTTTACCCCTATTTGCTATTGCAATATTGTTTGTCATAAGGAAATCTAGTAGTGACTCACCTCTTTTGTTGGTATCAGAGCTTCCCCATACCTTATTGTGGGCGTTAGCATCACATCCGATTATTAGCGCCTTGTTGTGTTTCCTGCAGTAACTTACCAGCGCCTTCACTTTTTCAGTAGGCGCTTCGGGTTGTTCTCCCGGAAAATAAGCTGAGGCAATTATCAACTCCTTCCTCACTCCCATCTGATTTGCCTCCGTTAGTATGGTAACTAGGTCACCATCTGTGAACTCTGAAATTAGAAGAGAGTTAATGTTTTCATCCAAGATTATAGCGGCTCTTGGCCTTTCTACATTTATATCATAGATTAACTTACATTTTTCTATATTAAGCCCACATATCTTACCCGATCTAATCCAGGGCTCTTGGATCAGACCAATGTTGTAGGTGTTTTTGGCAAACCCTCTGCTAATTTCGGCGGATGCTGCTTTAGCATGCTGAAGATTTGCCTGGACACACTTCATTTTGATGGTTTTGTTGTTGGAATAGCCGACGCATTTATAGGTGCAGAGTCACCTTCACCTGGGCCACTTTCCATTGATGATGAGTCAGCATCATTCGTTCCCTCTTCCTCCACATCTTTTCCACCAGCCTCTTTGAGGTGTAATTGGACCTGGCCAAATTTAAATGATATCTGACCCTTTGTTTCCTCCAGCTTTACAGCTGAGATTTGGTCAATGGAGAAGACCAGCATAGCATTCGTTGCCTTGTTTGCTCTTCGAAGCATCCTCCATGCTTCCACCCTGAGCCCATCGTTTTGCCGTTGGACAAAGGATAGAATCCTTTCGGTCTCAATTGTGGCAGCGTTGGGGAAATAACCAACAGCGATTTTGGGGTGAGGCACTTTAGTTTCCTCCATTGCCCACAAGTCTGCTGTTGCCCATGGTTTAATGTTTAGAGCAAGTTTTTTTATCCACTCAGCCGTGGCATCATTTTTGCAGTGCAGGGTCAGATAGCCAGCTTTGTATGTACTGTTTAGGAATTGAGGTTTTATTACCTCCTCTTCTAGTACCTTATCCATGATGCTGTTTCGGATTTCATCCATTTGAGCTGTTGATAGGACTGTGTTTGGGAAGTCCTTCGCAAGTATCGCTACTTTTTGACCAACCAGTGCATCCTTAAAGGATGGTTTTGTCAGTGGTCTGTAAACTTTTTTGGCCATGGGTTTGTCTTTGACAGTTCCTTCCCTCTGACGTTTTCTTGATGACTCTTCTGGAGGAGTATTCTCTAGGGATCTTTGCCTCTTGTTATCTGCAATTTTTTGCTTTTCCTCTGGATCAAGGGCTTTGGCTCTAGCTTCAACTTTGTTCAATCCTTTTCGGAGAAGAAAGTTCATTCGCTTTCTGGCAGCTCCACTTAGCCTTTTTTGATTGTCATCTTTATTGACATTTAATTTCTCTATTTTTTGAGTGATTTCTTCACTTGCGCTTCTTGCAGCTCTGGAAGTTGAGGCTGTTTCAGTCTCCATAGTTCCAGATTGAGGTTTTTCATCCTCCGGATTTAAAGCAATTTCTGCTTCCATTTTCTTTTTTTCATTTTGTTGTGTAATTTTTTCCATTTTGGTCCCACGAGTAGACAGGGAAGTAAATGGTCCACTACACCTAGCCCTGTACGGCGTAGTAAGGCATTTCGTTAAATGGGGTTTCGCCCGGTTCCCCAAGTCCGCATATTTAGAACTGGATTACCCACCAGCCATTCATCTCTGAGCATATGCTGTTCCACCTTAGATTGGGGGTTTTGTTTTAAGAGAGTGAACCATCTCTCCGCTTTCACTCGCATGTAACCAACATCAGTAGCAGAGACATGACCGTACTACGATGTTGGGTTCCAGCCGTACTCCGAAGAAGAGCATGCTTGAGTGCGCTACCATCAGACATGAAGTTACGGCACGATCAATTGATCATGTTGACCCCCCAACACATCTTTTGGCTGACTGGAAATTTCGAGGCCGCTCGAATTCGCTTCCACTTTATGATCAAGATAAAGTGGTCCCCAGAGGATACCACGCGGAGGCCTATTATACATAGGGATTACTTTACAGTGTACAGTAATCTACGAGTCGGCTGTGAATGATTTACGATAGATCGTGGAAACACGTTACCTTATGCTATTACCGTAATTGGTATGTAGACTTGTTAAGGATTGTCAAGCCACTTTGCTATCTACACCCTTTCATCCTCTTCCATAATGTAATTAAACCATTCTATAGTTAATACAAAAACAACAAAAAACTAACAAAATAAAAACAATAAAAAATTGTTTGAAAAATATTGTTTTATAGTGTAAATAGCACCGTATCGTGCTGTGTACTATTCTAAAACAAAAGTATTTTTGTTGGTAAAACTTTTAGAATATAAGCCCTCGATGTTCTGGCTTCCACAAATTCTCAAACATACCTTGACTATACCTTATTATGCCGACCTCCTTAGACATAAGCCCTTCTGAGATCCTCCCATTGCCGGAATTTGTGAGGCCTTGCAATTATAACGAATTCCCTTCTCAACCTAAGCCTGCGAAATTGATTATTTTTGAATACCTAAAGGCATTACATAGTAGGCCCTGAGATTTCTCCCTATTCAATTTTTAAACAAATTCTCACAGCATTATGGAGGCATGCCTGTGTCCTTCTGGGGAGAATGTAGAAAAAAAAGCAACACAACCCCCTACGCTTTGCGCTAAAATACATATTTAGGGCGTAACAAGTAACGGGTGGACCATGTAAAATTTGGAATTTAAATAAATTGGAAATACTATACAAATTTTTGAAAATTATGATTTTATTGGTAAGGCCAATCATTGACATTTATAAATAAAACGCAACATCGAAATGGCTTTCAGGACTTCCTTTACAGTACCTCGTTCTATATACAAATTTTTCAGTACATTTTTAATTGTTTAGGTGTCTATCTCGTGAACGACAGCTTCTGTTTTGTGTTCTAAGCCCTCAATAGACTCAGGATTGTTGGTGGACTACCCATCTTTCACGACGCCCCAGAGATAATAACCTAACGGAGTCAAATGGCAGCTCTGAGGCGGCCAATTGATTTCCAAGTTTCGGCCGGCTATGCGGCTTTCGAACGCAGTCCGCAAAAGATCGATTCTAACGTCGCGTATGTGGCAAGCATCGTCGTCCTGTTGCAGCCATACGTCGGACATGTCATCCTCTTTAACTTTTCGGAACAAAACATTGCTGAGCATGTAACAGTAACACCCGCCGTTGATTATATCGCCGGATCCTTGCCGCATTACTAAGAAAATTTGGCCTATGATGCCGCCATGCCAAAAATACGCTCCTTGTGGATGCGCCGGTTTCTCCTCCACGACGTGCAGACTTTCCGAGCTACATATGAGACAATTTTGTTTGTTAACGTAACCTCCGAGTTGAAAATGCGCTATATCGGAAAATATGGGTTTTCGATAAATATATTCTAGAATATATGAAATACCAAGCCCTTCTGCAGGCCTTCTCTTAGATGTGATCCTTCAGTAATGCGGAACGCCCGCTATAGGACGGTCTTCTTCGGGAAACATTTCTAGAATATATGCAATTCCAATCCCTTCTGCAGGCCTTCTATAATACTGATCCCTCAGTGATGCGGAACGCCTTCTATGTAACGGTGTTTTTGAGGAAGCCTTTTCAATATGATATCTTCTATAATGCCTTCTTTGAGTGGGCCTTCGCCAAGCTTCGCCTTTTTCTGAAATACATAATTCCTAGAAAAAACTTTCTAGAATATATGAAACTAAAAGCCCTTCTGCAGGCCGTCTATGAGGCCTGATCCTTCAACAATGCGGAACGCCTTCTATAGGACGATATTCTTCAGGAAACATTTCTAGAATATTTACAATTGAAAGCCCTTCTGCAGGCCTTCTATAAAATCTGATCCTTCAGTAATGCTTAGCGCCTTCTATAGGACGGCCTTCTTCAGGAAACATTTCTAGAATATATGCAATTCCAATCCCTTCTGCAGGCCTTCTATAATACTGATCCTTCAGTAATGCGGAACGCCTTTTATGGAACGGTGTTTTTGAGGAAGCCTTTTCAATATGATATCTACTATAATGCCTTCTTTGAGTGGGCCTTCGCCAAGCTTCGCCCTTTTCTGAAATGCATAATTCCTAGAATAAACTTTCTAGAATATATGAAACTAAAAGCCCTTCTGCAGGCCGTCTATGAGGCCTGATCCTTCAACAATGCGGAACGCCTTCTATAGGACGGTATTCTTCAGGAAACATTTCTAGAATATTTACAATTAAAAGCCCTTCTGCAGACCTTCTATAAAATCTGATCCTTCAGTAATGCTTAGCGCCTTCTATAGGACGGTCTTCTTTAGGAAGCCTTTCCATTATCATATCTGCTATAATGCCTTCTTTAAGTAGACCTCCTTCAAACCCAGCCTTTTCTGCTATGCATAATGCATTCTGATTTACGACAGCGCTCAATGCGCTCAAACACGGTAATAAGGCCTTTCGGAAAGTCCTTATATACGAATGGTTACAGAAAAGAGTGGCCGTTCCTCCATATCTCATGCAGTATTAAATGGAAAGGTGTAGTTACTGTGTCGGGAAGGCTTAACGGATCCTATACCAGGCCTAAGGTAAGGCCAGCCACCTTAAGATTTCCGGCGCTAGTCTCTTCCACACTATCAGTACATGTGTTTGTTTGTACGACAACGTGTATGTAGTAGTTGCAGTGATGTGATAGTCTAACAGTTCCTTAAATGACAAAACAAAAGTGTTGTTAGTTTGACACTAAAATGTCATAGTTAAAGATAATGATATGACATGTTCGTCTTTTTGTTGTTATTTTTTCTTTTCGTTTATTTTGATGCCATATTCTCCAAGTTTCTGTTGTTGTTCTAAAAAGGTACAAAATAAAGAAGTTAACAAATTTCGAGATTACATGCAGAGACCATAATGGCCATGCATGTGTATCTCCATCTAAGCAACACCATCAAATGACTAAAATCTCTATGAAATGTTTTCATTAAAGTCAAAGATATGATATTACGATACTTGTTGTAAACTGGTTTCATTAAGGAGTTTTTAATAGACAAATATCAAATTTGATAGGGGAAATGTTGTAATAGTGCTATAAGTGAAAAGAAAGTTATCAAGGAGTTGATTTATTTTTCAAGAGGATAATTGAGAAAATATTAGAAATTTTATGAAAAAAATATAAGTTTAACACAAACGAAATTTAGACAACAAATTATCGTTTAAGGATAATTAAGGAATTTACGGTAAACCAACAATTATATCCATGAGCACAGAAATCCTGTAATGGCGGTAGCACATCCGACTAGAAAACGGGAGTTGCCAAGTGGTACAGGTGTGTAGCCCAGTATAATCTGAGGTCGTCGGTGGTTCAATGGCTCGCGCATTGCTAGCTAGCTGGCTAGCTTAGTAACGTACTTTGCTATGAAAAAGCTCCTCCAAAGGCCGTAACAGGTGTAAAACTGTAGGTCCCAATCAGTGACTGTAAAACTAGCAAGAGCACTGCTCACTGATAGTGAGAAGCTCTCCCGAGCATACCCATGGGATGTAATGGATACAATTTTTCCCATCTTCAGATAGAATAAAAAAAACTGTGACTGTCAGTTAAAACTGGCCTTTAGTGGCCAGTTTTTAAGCTGTTAGTTATCTAGCGGATTGCTTAATTCTAACTGAAACTTAGATAGAGATTAACTTTGCATTTTGATTTTCAGTGGTGAGTTAATGTGGCCCGTAAAAAATCATTTGCTCTGACCCTTAGTCTCGCCGCCTGTTTACCAATCAGACAGTGTCCCGTCAAATTGATACCTTGGACCTGGCGTAAGACAGAAACTTCATGGGACTTCTGCTGTCCACTATTGACCACATTTGTTTTCAACGTACACAATCTGTGGTGTCCATCATCCATATCTCCTGCATCATCATATATGTAGGAGCGTTATTGCAGGATATGCTTGCACGTCGCTAGAGAGATACTCCAATTCCTATGAAGCCTGTAGGGTAACCCTAGTCTGGCCAGCCCAATAGTCCAGCTGTTCCCCTGAACGTTGCGAAGACTTGTCACCCACATGAAGTGAATATCGTACTGCGCGGCAGTCTTGTTAAGAGGTCGCCGACGGTTCTCGGCGAATGTTGAATACCGGAATACTGATTCCAGGGACTTGATGCCCGTCGGTCTATCAGAGAAAACATTGACCCGAAAAACTACTGAACTATTATCCCTCAGTCAGTCGGTCACTTTTCTAATATCCAATATTTCAGCCAGACACAAGCTACAATAATGGGGTCATCTGCGGGAAACGGACAACCCGAGTTCCCTAGAACAGACCCCTTAGCTTACCTGATGATTCAATTTCGAACCATCCGTGTAGAAATTTACATATCTGTCTTTACCAAGAATTCCCTCGTTCCCGGAATTTTTTTTTCGGGTAGGAGAGTGTGGTATTTTCCACCGGATAGTGTTACGGCTTTTCAACAAATGTAATAATGTTGGGAGTTCCTACCGGCATAGTTCCGTAACTTACTCCGAACATGCCTCATTGTGAGGGTTGCTACCGGTAACAAGTATAAAGTTGCATTCAGTACATCAATGGTAGTGTTGCGCAGAACATACGTGACGCACATCGTCGCCATTCTCTGAACCCTAGTCAGTAAGTAGTCCACAATGAACTTGAGGCTAAACAGCAATAGACTGGTTGGGTCGCCCAAGACGAGGCAAAGCCAGAAAAATTTTGTCTCCCTGTTCGACATTACTGGGCATTCCTATAGAATACCGTAGGACCGCGTAGTTCCCCACCAAAAAATTTATATAACGGGTTATCCGCTCAAAAACCCCGATTTGGCACCTAATGCTTTCTTTCTTTTCCAAAATATTAAAACTAACTGCATGGTCAATGTCTTTTGACATCGGAGAAGCGATTGATGCGTTCAAAATGCGGTTTTTGGACGTACCTTATTCGGTTTTGGACGTACCGTATTCGGCGTGGCACAAGTGGTTCGAAAATTGGTTCAACCGCATGCAAAAGTGCCTTGATCTAGATCCTGAATATTTTAAAAATTAATACTACTAGTCGTCGGTGGTCACAATGGCTAGTGTGTGCGGCTCTTGTGTATGACAACGTAGGTTCGATCCCTGCTCTGAACACCTAACATTTCCTTCGACAACGGCCACCTCACATAGTGACGGCGACACTATCGGGTACTTAGCCATGAAAAAGGTTCTCAAAATACCGTTCGGACCGGTGTAAAACTGTAGGTCCCAATCCGTGAGTGAAAAATCAGAAATCGCACAGCTCACTGGTTGTGATAAGCTCTCCCCAATCCCTTCATGGGATGTAATGGGAAACGTTTTTTATAATGTGTTAACATCTATAGGCAAGGGTAGGACAACCTATCAAACTGAACACATGCAAACAACACACAGCTTTAGCATCACATACGTAGTGGTTGTACAACAATAGTCTCTGCCCGAAAATAAGTATGATGGTATTGATGTAGCGGCAGCGAATAAACAAGCAGGTTGTCGTCGCCAAAGAGTATTGAATAGTATAGTATAGAATAGAAACATTAATGCCTTTGAAATATTTATGCTTTTTGTATTGTTTTATATAATAACATTGTCGACATGGTGCCTTTATATTGAAATATTCTATAAAGAGAATAAGATTCGTTTATACTCTTTTACTCAGACTCTGTAGATGAGAGCGGAAAAAGAGTGCAATAAGTTCTCTATACTATTCAATACTTTTTGTCGTCGCTCTGTTTATGACAAAACAAAAAGAATTATTTCAGTGAGCTAAATGTTGCTGTATTTATTTTAACAATATAACTTCTAATGTTAAAGCAGATGTAAGAAAAACGAAAGTGCAAAAGATTCTTCAGCACAAATACTATTCTGCTTTTATTTTCCTATGTAACATTTAATAAGGTCTTCATAGAAATCGAACAGGTACGAAAAGGTGTTAACACTCCGCCCGTGAGTTCGAACACGCATTGATTTTTGTATACTACTAGAAAATGAATACGGCTGGAAATATTAACAGCAGCCCGTATTCGATTCAAAGAAAATATGTGCCTTCTGAATATTCCTGACCGTGGATTGCCTGGGGTATTTGTATGGGAACTACGTATAAAGCAGGGCATACACAACAAGCAGGCTTGTTTGATCGGTGTGTGCTTGAAACAATTTTTCTCGTGAATGGCGTTATTGACAAACCGAAGGCATATTTTTGAATAACTTCAAATACTTATGACTGGTGTTTTACACATGTTTGTCGTGTAAGGCGTAGTGTGCAAGCATTTGTTCATTTGGCTTTAAATCGTTAGAGAGTCAACATATACGGATGTAAATGTCGAGTGTAAACAAAGTGTTTTTAGAAGAGTTTATTGAAAAGTCAATCATCACTATGGAAAACATAAAGTGATGGTTACAAAAATGGAATAAAAAAATAATATTTATTTATCGTACACAAGTTTACTCTTAAAAGTGCGATGGCATCCTCCGGTATTTTATTTTAAATTTTTGGTCACCGACGTCCACAACTAAACTGCAGTTTGTTCGATCGGTTTGCCATTTACGGCCAACGAAATTCAAACCGATCTAATAAGGACGCTTGTCGTGTATGCCCTGCTGAAGACAAATTCTTCGAATGTAGTTGCAACTTATCTGAATTAAGTGATTTTATTTTGATAAAGACTGGATTTTATCCAATTTTTGTTGGTAAATAGTAATGAAGAAATTCCTAAGAAAATTAATAATTGACTTAGACATTCAGTTTAAAATAGAAAGTGATTGCAATCAGATTTGAATAACCATTGTGGAGACTAGCTTCAGTAGTGATGGGTGTGGCAACTATTAGAACATTCTCGTAACACCCTGAACAAAATAATACAATCGAGAATTAACACATTTCAAACGTACACAAGTAATCTAGTTTATTATTCTTTATGGTTGGGCAATCTCGATTTGCAATGCAGTTTGCTAAATATAGATAGTTTTTTGCTGTTTGGTTTGTTTTCTCCTCGCTTCGCGAACCCCATACTGCAGTCAGTGAGAAATGTTAAACTGTAGTTAAATGTCAATTAAATTTAACTTTGAAACATTTCAAGTAAAACACAACATAACATCGTAAATACCTTTGACTTTTCAAAGAGACTTTTGCTTCAGCTTAAACTTAACTCAAAGTGTTATTGTTAGTTTTACTCTATATTGCATGTTGCTGCTAATTACTGTGGAAAACTATTTCGTTCTTTGCCAGCTTTATACTATATATGTTTCTTTTTCCTCCTTCATTCTCAACTTCTTTAACTGCCATTGCCCACCACTGGCTGCAATTTATGCTGGTGGAGCTGGTAAGCTGGTGGTGGCATCGAGTAGCCGGGAAGTGAGGTGTTGGGGATCAAACCCATAAAACATTGACTTAAAACATTAACAAAAAAAAAAATAGAAGTTAACGAAATGAAACACACCAACCTCACACAATTTAGTTAGCTACGGCTAGAGGAGATGGAAAAAAGTCAACTAAAATAGAAACAACATACTGAGATAGTTAAGATAAGGGTTTTTTTCTTGCAGGAGAGATAAAACAAACAATCAACTTGATTTATATAGGAACAGTGGAGCAAACATTAAATAAGGCCAGTCCAGAAATATCAGTCGATTGAATGTACTCAAAAATCCCCTCCCCAAACTACAGCCATGGGCCCGAGTTTCATTTCAAATGGTTGATTCACATTTAAATAAATCGAATCTTACGATACTCGAATCGCCAGCCTGCTAGCAAATTTGAGCCACTAGTATCAACTTTAGCTTCGGGGTTACGAGCCGGCAGATTGAACTTTAACAACGGCTCGTGAGTTGATAAAGTGAAACTTTTCGAACCGAGAGCTGCCAGATTCAACTTTGGCTCGTAGCTCACGAAACGACAAGTTAAACTTTACCACTGAAATATGCGAGCCAGATCGCTGCCTCAGAGCCACCATATTCAACATTTGCTATCGGCTTGGAAGACGACATGCTAAATTTTACGATCCGAATGCCGGCAGATTCAACATGGGCTACCATTTTAACCTTTGGCACCGAAATTTGCAGACCATCCTTGGCTTCCGGCTCGTGGGACGACAAGCTAACAATTGGCAACCATATTTACGCACCAGCTAGCTAGCCGTGTGCTCCCTGACTCAACATTTGGGTACCAGCTCGCGAGGCGACATGTTAAACTTTGCGATCCCAGAGCCGCCAAATTCAACATTGGCTACCGGCAAGTTAAAATTGGCGATCCGAGAGCCGCTATATTTAACTTTGGCTCAAAGCCCGCGAGGCGACCTATCCGAGAACCATCAGATTCTACATTGGCTACACTCTCATGGGATGATATGTTAACCTTCGGTCCCAAATTTACGAGCCCCATTTGTCTCCCGGTTCACGAGCCGACATGGTGTCCTTTGGTTCCAAATTTGCGAGTCAACTTTGGCACCTTGCTCACGAGTCGACATGGTAACCTTTGGCTACAAAATTTTCCAGCCAGCTCGGAAGCCGAAAACCGCCATATTCAACACTGGCTGCTGGCTCATGAGTCGATAAGTTAACTTTGGCGATCCTAGAGACGCCAGATTCAACTTTTGCTCACAGCTCACGAGTCGGCATGTTAACTTTCGGCCCCAGATATTCGGGCCAGCTCAATAGTCGAGAGCCGTCAGATTCAGCATTGGCTACTGCCTCATGAGACGACATGTTAACTTTTGGGTCCTGAATTTTCGTGCCAGCTTTGGCTCGCGGCTCGAGAGTCGACATGGTAACATTTGGCTACAAAATTTGCAAGACAGCTCGCGGGAGCCGAAAACCGCCATATTCAACATTGGCTACCAGCTCATGAGTCGATAAGTTAACATTGGCGATCCGAAAGACGGCAGATTCAACTTTGGCTCACAGCTCACGAGTCGGCATGTTAACTTTCGGCCCCAGATATTCGGGCCAGCTCAAAGGCCAGAGCCGTCAGATTCAGTATTTGGGTTTGGGTCCCAAATTTGCGTGCCAGCATTGGCTCCCGCTCACCAGTCGATATGTTAACCTTTGGGTCCAAAATTTGCGACATATTCAACATTGGCTACCGCCTTATGAGTCAACATGTTAAACTTTGCGATCAGAGAACCGCCAAATTCAGAATTGTTGACCGCCTCATGGAACGACATGTTAATTTACGAACTTGCTTTGGCTTCCTGGTCTCGAGTCCCAATTATAGGAACCTGCTTTGGCATCCGGGTCACGAGTCAGCAGCCAAATTTGCGAGCCAGCTCGCTATCCGAGAGCTGCTAGATTCAACGTTGGCTACAGGCTTGCGAGGCGACAAGTTGAACTTTACGAACCGAGAGCCGCGCGAATCAACCTTTGCTACCAACTCAAAATACGACATTTTAACTTTTGGGTCACGACTTTGCGAGCCCGCTTTGACTCCGGGTTCACGAGCCTACATTGTACCCTGTGGTTCCAAATTTGCAAGCCAGCTCGGGGCTGATACATTGGCTACCAGCTCGTGGGTCGACAAGTACAAATTTGCTATCCGTGAACAGACAGATTCAACATTGGCTTCCGGGTTACGAGACGTTATGTTAGGCTTTGGCCGCCATATTTGGGAGCCGGCTCGCGGTCCAAACACCGCCAGATTCAACTCTGGTTTATGGAGTTTAATTTTCAATTTAGTGAGGACTGATTTGTGGAACGCGCAAATGTTGATTTTACAAGAGAGTGTTAAAGGCTGCTCTCATGGAACACAATTTTGCCATTATTCCATTAATTACGGATATGGAGCAATGCATGCGGACGGTAAAGAACGATGAGGAACGATACGGGAAAGGATATTACATGGAAATGGATTGCCAACTGAATATGTAATTATAAGTGGAACAGAGGGAACGGCCAAAGGGCACAATTCGTACTGTAATGGGAGTCTACAGGGATGCCGGGGGAGCATTCTAGAAGAGAAGGACAGGATGATGATGACTACTTATGGTTCGATCGTAATATACAAGACACCGTTTTATTGGCCTCGACGAGTACTACATGTGACCTATAGATGTCGCTGATGAACGATATCAGTTTATAATAAAGGCCTCATTTAATGCAGTTTCTATCCCTTAAATTTAAAAATATTTTTTTCTAGGATTAAAGTTCTTTAAAAACCAAGAAATTTTGCTGAAGAAGTATACCGTGTTATTCAAAAACAAAAAAGTTACGTATGACACGTATTATATAATAATATTCAAATAAAAATGATGTCCGGCTTTAAAGCCGGTGTAGTTATTTACACAATTCGAAAAATTTTAATTGTTTTGTTCCACTGTTTAACCCCAACGATTTTTTTTCTCTCGCTCTCTTAGCCATGTGTCACTTGAACATTTTGGCGTGTTTTCCTTCTCTATTTTTTTCTCGTTGCATTTATTTAGCCGTTTTTGGTTAAAGACCTGAAATTTAGGTTAAAATTAGTTAAAATAGTTGTAGGTACAAATTTTAATTAAATGGTATTTTCGACAAAAGAAACAGAACGAGTGACATACAGCCAACTAACAACATGTCAGATGTTTACGGGAAAATAAAAGGCGAATTTTCTTTGAAAAAGAGAAAAAATAGGAAAAACTGTTCATTGGACAAAAGGAAACATGAAAGATGCGTGTTGTACTTGACACTTTTTACTTCAGAAACAGGCAAAATGTTCATGTGAGATAAAACTTCTTATACGAATACGAGGGCAAGTAAAGTAAAATTCGTTACTTAAACCAAAGAAGGCTAGTTAAAGGCTTATACGGGTTGTACGTAGTTGTACGTGATCAACTATAAATTTATTGAATTGAGCTAGACGCCAATTAGACTTCACTATCTACGTCCGAAACAATTTAATATAATAAAATACTATTAACCACTGTGGTAGAGATTTTGCATGATCTGTTAAGTATGAAGCCCCTATTCACATTATGATACCGCGTTTTCTCTTCATTCACTATAAACGGAACCGAATGGTAGCGACTTCGAACATGTGTTTGGCGTAGTGCAACAGCAATGCAGGCGAGTAGTTACATCTTGAAGAAATATATCGATAGCACCGACGCCCAAGTTGCCGTTTTTTATTATTATAGATGGACACATTAAAAATCACATCGATTACTTCAGCAAACATTTTCATTGAAAATATCCTCAAAAACTTGTATAATAAATGATATGATTTTCGAATTTTAATGAAATTTTGGAACATGAATTCTATTTTCAAATATGATTTTACATTTATGCTTCAATAACCCAGTAGGAAGTATCGTCATACATAAATTTGTCGTCAATACTGTCCTTAGCACATTATGAATTATGTCACACAAGATATGCATCTCCGAAAATATCTTTAACGATTGCATTATAGATAATGTCGTACAACACCACGTCACCGACAAAACACTCATGCGATGATCTATAAATGGTCACTGACGACATGCTGAGCGACAAAATCATGTACTTGTCGTTATAATGCTCCGTTGACGCCAAGCTGGGCGACAATATACTAATGTTGTCGTGCATCAAACTGAAACAGCAATAAGCTGGAAGGAAAAACAATATCTTGTAATGATAGTGGAAACAAAAAAAAAACAAGTAACGGGACAATAACGACACGACAAAAAGAACAGGAAAGAGGAGGTAAACAATTTTCAGTTTGTTCAGAACATCAGTGCGCGAAGGTTCGTGAAAATGTACGAGTAGTATTAAGTCGCATTAAAAAAAAACACAAACAAAGAGAATGCCCGATAATAATATTAAATAATAATAATAAAATATAAATAAAAAATAAATTAAAAAACAAAATGTGAGTTCGAATCCCACCCGCGGCATTTACATTTTTTTCACTAACCGGAGAAAACATGATCTCTTAAAGCCTTAAAAGAAATTACAACTATAAATGTATGATGTTTAATTTTTATTTCATATATTTATTCATACTTTTATGAATTTCTATTTAATTTTCTTTTTTTATTTTGTTAAAATCAATATAAAAAATTTAGTATGAAATATAATAAATGTTTTGTAAAAATTATTTAAAAAATACACAGGGCAGTGACGTCAATTAGTCTAGGCACTAGTATAGGGTTTTTCAACAGAGACGCAACAAAAGTAAATCGATAGGGTCAGCAAACGACGACATATTTTTTTCCCCCCTTTTGACAGTTCTCTTCAGTAAGGTTTGCCATTTCATCATGGAAAGATATACGAGCCAACAACGAGTCGAAATTATTAAAATTTACTACCGAAATTTGGAGACAGTGGCCTCAACTTTAAGAGCGCTACGTCCAATTTATGGTCGTCATAATCGTCCTACCAGATCAACAATTGAGCATCTAGTGGAAAAGTTTGAATCCACAGGCACAGTACAAAATGTTCCCATGCCAGCGAGACAAAGAAGTGCCCGTAGTGTCGAGAATATTGCTGCCGCTGAGGCTTCAGTTCAAGAAAGCCCAAATGTGTCTCTCACACGTCGTTCTCAAGCGTTGGCATCTCTGTGACGTCGTTGTTGCGAATTTTGCGAAAAGATCTTGGCCTACATCCTTACAAAGATCAAATTGACGCAAGAACTGAAGCCGCTTGACCACCATAAGCGTCGTATGTTCGTGAATTGGGCTGAGCAACAACTTGAAAATGATTCGGATTTTCATCGGAAAATCATCTTCAGCGATGAGGGTCATTTCTGGCTGAATGGCTCCGTCAATAAGCAAAATATGAGTTATTGGTCAGACAGCAATCCACACGTAATCCATGAGTCATCAAATTACGGTTTGGTGCGGTTTATGAGCTGGCGGCGTCATTGGGCCGTACTTCTCCAGTGATGATCAAGACCGGCACATTACTGTGAATGCGAATCGCTACCGTTCAATGATAACCGAATATTTTTGGCCACAATTGGATAATATGGACTTGGAAGACATGTGGTTCCAAAAGGACGGCGCCGCAAGCCACACAGCGAATGCCACAATCAATTTATTGGAAACCAAGTTTGGTGAACGTGTTATCTCACGAAATGGCCCATTCGATTGTTCAAGTCTATGGTCTATGCCAACAAGCCAGCGACGATTGATGAACTTCGTACGAATATCGAACGTGAAATTGCAGCAGTATCGGCCGATTTATGCTTGAAAACCGTAGAAAATTGGGTTTAGCTTCTGGACTTCTGCAAGCGTGCCCGTGGTGGCCATGCAAAAGAAATCGAGTTCCATACATAATGGCATCGAACGTACTTTCACAGGATTAAAGAATTTCATTGGTATCGAAAAGCGGTTTTGTTTTATTTAAAAAAACTTTTGTAGCACTCTTATTGAAAAACCCGTTACTAAGAAAAATATCATCGAGCTATGCGCCGACGAACATATTTCGAAAATGTTGTTTACATGGCCGCGACGACAATGTGGGCGACGTGTGCGCCTATATAGAAATTAAAGACAAGTTGGCCGACATTGTCGCTCATCAGTTCGTCGACGATTTTACGGACACTTGTATGAAAACTTCGTCGACGATTTGTATGGACGGTCACCTACGTGTCTTCAACGATTTAGTATGGTCGTGCACCTATCCTAGAAGAGGATGTCTTGAAGACACCTCCTACTGGGATTTTGAGAATAAAAATCATGTCTGGTGGGAACCGATGGTTTTCTGGGCATGGAAAGAAGTTTGCACAAATGTTTTCTTGTGCGTTTTGCTCGCTAAATTTTTCGAACAATTGCATAGTGGGAAACTCCTAATCAATGTGGGATTTAGTTTGATGAATTTTTCAATTGCATCCTTGACAGGAATCATGAGAATGAATTGTGCAAAACTTCCGTTTAAAAACTATATGGCTCTAACAGAGACATAGCTTGAATAATAAGATAAACAAAATATACCAGAAAACAGGACGATTAAATACAAAATTACGTGAGGTGCCAGGAGACACCCGGTTGGAGCGAAGTTCCATTCGCAATATATTATGTACCAGTTAGTTCCAACATGCCTAAGGCGCCCGTTGAAAACTACGAAAATTTAAATGGATCTTTAAGAAAAGATCCTTTTTGTAAAATGAAAAACTTTTTTTTAAGCAAAATTTTTTTTATAGGGTGTTTTTAAAAAAAATATATATTTTTAGGGAAGAATACGTATTATATTTTCCCGAAAAGGTTTTTTTTAAAGAGGGGTACTTATTTTAATAAAAGCTAATATTTTTTTTTATGAAAACGCCCTATTTTTAGGGAGAAGTACTTTCTGTAAGCAAAGAATTATTTTTTTAAGAACAGGTATTTTTTAAAGAAGTGGTTCTCTTTTTAGTAAAAGGTTATTTTTTTAAGAAAATGTACTTATTTTCGAAAGGCTACTTATCTCAAGAACAGAAAAGAAAAGGTATATTTTTATTTTTAAAAGAAGGTACTTTTAAGGATAGGTATTTTTGTAAGGAAAGGTATTTTTTTAAGAGAATGTATCTCTGAAGAAAAGGTTATTTTTTTAAGAAATCGCAACATCTTTAAGAATTCGAGTTTTTTGAAGAATACGTACGTTTTAAAGAGTAGGTACTTATATTAAAAAAAGTTAGTTTGTTTCGGAAAAAGTGTAGTCTTTAAAGAAAAAGAAGGTTTTTAAGAAAAGGCAATTAATTTGTTGTAAGAAAATGTAATTTTTTAAAAAAAGGTACTTATTAAAAAAAATTACTTTTTTAAGTAAAGGTACTTTTTGTAAGAAACTTTAGTTTTTTTTAAGAAAAGGTACTTTGTTCATGAATATGAAGAGATTTTTTTTTTGAGAAAATTTTTTTTTTTTTTTTTGAGAAAATTTCCTTTTTTTTGAGAAAAGGTACTTGTTGAAGAAAATGTTCTTCTTTTAAACTTCTTTCACTTTGGCTTTTCTAAATTTACATGTTATTTGGTTCAAATCTACAATATATACTAAATATTGGTTACAGGCTCCACCTGGAAAACTTCCCATTAAACGTGAAATTTCCCAACATATGTTAGCCTAGACACAAACCAAAGCAAAAGTACCAAGGAAAAGTAGTTGAAAATACTGGGTTGTAACATAATAGTGTTAAAAAAATTCCAATGAGTGTTCGAACTCACGGGCGATGTGTTAACACCTTTTTGTTACTCGGTACCTGTTTGATTTTTCTGAACACATTAGTAAATGTTATATTGGAAAATAAAAAACAGCGTTAAATCATATGATGACGTTACATTTAAGTAATATTAATACTTAAAATAATTTAAAGACCAGTGTAAGCACATGTGCCAATATTTGTTTGCTTACTACTTTTTGTTTTATTCCCACAAAAAACAACGAGAATGCAAAGCAACAGACACTTGTTCATACATACATTGTTATGTTCGTACATACGCTACACAAGTTCACACAATTTTCGTTGCTGTCTTGCTATCTCATTTTTATCTCTTTGCTCTGAGAGTACTCCGAACCCACACAAGCCAACTATTCGCTGCCGCTACATCAGTGTGTGTTGTTTTCACAGTCTGACAATCTGTGTTCCGCAGTCGGACAAATCTGTGTTCTATATAGGGGTGGGTCACCCTTATCATTTGGGGGTATGAAAAATAGATGCTGTCCGATTCTGAGACCTATCCGATATGCACACAAAATTTCATACAAATCGGTCTAGCGGTTTCGGAGGAGTTTAACGCCAAACAATCTGTGATCGCAGTCGGAAAAACTGTATTTGCATATGTTCACTTTGTGAGTTTAGTCCCTACCCGCGCCTATAGATGTTAACACATCAAAAGTTGTTTAATTTTTAACATTTAGCCCCCATCCCGCAACGTGGGATTAGGACCGCTATTTGTCAAAATTAGAAACCACTAACCCGTTTCTTGAAAATTTGATTTTTTGAACAAACCGAAAACCGAGTTTTAAAAAATCCCGGTTTTCTGGGCTCTCTTATTAGCAGCTTCTTCTTGGGTGTATCACCTACCTTTAAGGTTCGTCAAACGCCACTGTTCCTATAAATACTATAACATAGATTTATACTCCCAGCGAACAATTAAAGTTAAAAACTTCTGGCAAATTTGACTTTAAAAAGGAAATTTTTTTATAATTATATTTATATAATTTTTTGGCTTCTCGCCAGCCTCAAACTCCGTCATTTATCTAACAAATTGTTGGCTGAGATGGAACAAGACTTTATGGGAAGACGAATAACTAATTTGTACTACAGTCATAATTTTATCGCCATAAAAATATTGAGTGGTCACTACGACATATCTCTATCTGATTGACATGCATTATACTTAATGACATCTTTTTTACGAGATTTATGTTGCCCAAGGCGAAGATAAAGACTTATGTATATCAGATTTTGAGGTGCAGCAATTATACTTATGCCTTTCACTACTGAACGAAAGACTTTGTCATTTGTAATAATCAACCTCTCAAAACTATACACACATATCAATCAATTGTACAGATATGAACCCGATTGAAATCAGTAACTCACACCTGAATCAGCATCTCTTTTAAAAGACATGATTGATATTTTCTTTCTCGTACAACCAGACATGATTTAGCATAAAACTCTTTTCGACAATAGTTACATTTCAAGAAAACTTTCAATTTTCATTGAAAACTAAGTAATTTTCTTATCACTGCATAGACACGACACGATGATTAACGTTTCGTGAAAGTGATTTTTAAAACAAAAGACAAAAATTAATTTGGAGATTTATTTCGGTATTGAGGCAGCCAGCCTTTCATGTGCACCCAGAAAAGAAACACATAAATGGTTAATAAAGCTATACTGCTCGAAAAGGTGTTATAAATGCGGGCTAACAATTGATAAGAAGCCATGAAATATTATAAATTTCCCTAATGGATGCCAAGACTGCAGCTAAAAAGTGAAAACACTTTTGCTCGATAACACAAAATATGGTAATTTCAATTGGTTAGGTGGTACCCAAATCGAATACAATACAATAATAATGACTCGAATAAAATGCGAAGTATGGGGGGGAAATTGAAAAATGCAGCACAGTGGTAAAAGTTATTTGGATTTTGAGAAATTTCAGCGATTACCTAACAGCATGTTTAATAAACTGTGTAGTAATCAAATGTTAGGAAACATTGTCGAGGAACAGTTTTGCTCTTAAATAATTAAATTTTGTTTGGATGCAAATAAAACGTGTTTGTAGCTTGTCGCAAATATAGTATATTTGTGTCCAAATACATTGTGGTTGCTAGTCAATATTAAATGTTTGAGACACAATGATTTATTGGTTATAATTATGATTTTGTAGCCCAAATGTGGGCTTGTTTGTTGAAAACTGCTGAAAACAAAAACGTGACAGACACCAAAGAAACCAAAATGAAGCAGATCTTCAATTCATGAAAACCATACTTGCAAACAGGTACATGGTTCCTGTAATATATGGCTGGGGCCCCTATTTTGCAGCGTGTATTTAGTCAAGACGTTGAAACCCGACATTTAAACCAGAGGTGTGGGGTTTTTTAAATACTTTTCATTTTAATATACAAGCTCAAGACCATTCCCTATTTCTCTCAATAGACATATAGTGTTTTAAAAGAAGTTTTCAAAATGCATCCTTGTGATTGCTGGAAAAACGTATAAATATTTCAATTCACAGATCTTCAGCAGCGGTTGATTGGAATGATGCTATTTAAAAATTCGTTAAGCTAAAAGCAAACGAAAAATCAGATTAATTGGGAATTCCCCAGTATGCAATTGTATCAAAAATATCGCAAGCAAAACACACAAGAAAACATTCCCAGAAACTTTTTTGTTTATTCTAAAATATTAAAAACTTCGGCTCCGACACCCAGTGTTACAATTTTGAACTCCGACTCCTACACCTCGAATTCTACTCGAACTCCATAAATTAACCAAACGTATTTTTACACAGAAAATAATTTATTGATTTCAATTGACAAGCAGTTTGGTACACAATTTTAAATTGAACAATGTCTTTGTTGAGTCAAATAAATGATTTATCAAAATATAGCACGAAATCCAAAAATAATTGTTATTCTCTCATTCACACAGTGTGGGAATACATGACGATCTCCAAATATTATTTTTCTCTCAGCCCCTCAGTGAAGGTATACATGGTAACCAACGGTAATTAATTGTAGTCTTTCTGTTCACAACATATAAGTAAAAACTCCGACTCAGACTCCGCAATTTGAAAATTGGGAACTCAGACTCCAACGCCAAATTTGGCTCGAGCTGAATAAATTAACTAAACTTATTTACACAATGAAAATTATTTAAACAAAGATTCCAATTAAGACGTTATTTGATCCCAAATTACATTTGAACAATATGTTTGTTGAGCCAAACAAGAATTTTATCAAAACATAGCAAGAGAGCCAGAGTGTTGATAGGGGACAGTAGGGTGTCCAGCTCTATTGCCTCCCTTGAGCATCGGCGTAATGTGGGTTGCGTGACACTGTTCTATCGGTATTTTCACGGTGCGTGTTCCTCGGACATCCGTCAACTTATACCAGATGTGAGGACATTTGGCAGAGGTACGCGGCTTTCAAGGAACTCCCATCCGTTTACTATCTATTGGCCAGTCGATCGCACAACACACTACAAAGAAAATTCGTTCTTCAGTCGTACGGTCCGTATGTGGAATAAACTTCCCGCAAGTGTATTTCCCGCCAATTGTGACATACAGCGATTCAAGGTAAATGTAAATGAGCACTACTCCCTCTTTCCACCCTCCTCTACCTAAATTTCCGTCGCCAGCACGATGCATTGCATTTATAGGGGGCATCCCCTGAGTGCTGGTCTAAAAAAAAAAAAAAAAAAAAAACTAATTGTTATACTCTCATTCACTCAGTGTCAGAATAGAAGAGAATCAAAAAGTATTATTATTCTCTCGGTTTCTAATTATCAGTATACATGGTTGCCAACGCTAGTTTATTTTCGTTTTGGTGTTCGCAACACATAAGTTGAAACTCAGACTCAGACTCCTCAATTTAAAAATTCTGAACTCCGTCTCGTACTCCTACTTCAACTCCAAATTGGACTCGAAATCTATAAATTAATCAAACGTATCTATACGCTGAAAAATAACGGACTCTCTAATATATTCTCTCAAACCTATTCTGCAGGAACCATGTATATTATTGGAACACACTTCCAACATTAATATATTTGCAATTCCCAAACTCAAAAAAAAACAAAAATGGTTTCCCATTACATCCCATGAAGGGCCCGGGGAGAACTTCTCACAATCACTGAGCTGTGCGCTTTCCAGTTTTCACTCACTGATTGGGACCTACAGTTTTACACGGATTCCGAACGGTATTTTGAGAAGCTTTTTCATGGCTATATACTCGATAGTGTCGCCGTCACTATGCGAGGTGACCGCCGCCGAAAGAAATTTTTTAGGTGGTCGGAGCAGGGTTCGAACCCAGGATATTATGTACAAGAGCCGCGCACACTAACCATTGCACCACCGACGGCCACAATTCTCAAACTCACTTGTGTTTAAATGTAAACAATATTGTGTTCACTGGCAAACATGTATGCTTTTACGTGGAAACATATGTAAAGTTGCTAACTTCTTAGCCAGTGGTGGGATTTTTTTGTTATTCAATAAAAAAAAGTAGAAAAAGTCAAATCGCCGAGATACAGAGGTTTCGGAAAAAAATGGGAAAAACAATTCGCAAGCCCCAAAAAAATCCGACCACTGGCTCAGAAGTTAGCAACTTTACCCTACTACTCACCGACCGCCAATCCGAAAATTTTGAACCCGCTGCCATTTCGCACTCTTGCATTTTCGGACATGCTACTAGTGGACTTTTCTTCATGAAATGAGCCAAGGAATACGCTGGAGAAATTTGTCCGGAACTATAATTTTTTATTGAATATTTTTATGTTTGAGAGGGAAATACGCACATGTGTTCACGTAAGTATATGCGGGTTTGGAAGGAAACACACGAATATTTCCACGTAATTATATATATGATTGTAAAGAAGCACGCATACATTTCCAGGTAAACGCGTTCATGTTTGTCTGTAAATATGCTAATGTTTGCATTTAAATACAATTTATCTTGAGACTTGCAAACATATTAATGTTTGGAGTGCGTTCCAAACATGTACATGGTTCCTGCAGGATGTGTTTGGGTGAATATATTATAGTGTTGTTTTTTTTAGCGTGTAGTTTGGCAGATTCGTCAGTATGGGTTAAGGCATGCGTGAAGGCCAAAGGCAGACACTTCGAATGAACATTTGCATTTTGTATAAGGGCGGATCAAAAAGTCCCCAAATTTTCGAACTTCAGTCGCAGTTATATGAAATGCAACACTGGCCCCATCAAGTAACACCTGCTAGTAAACTACTGTAAAATTTGGAACAAGTTCCGTCATTTACTTTCCGTTTGACAGCTGTTCAAAACATTCAACCTCGTGCCTTTTTTTAAAAATGGAAAAAAGTGAATTTCGAGTTCTCCCTAAGCATTATGTTTTGCGAAAAAAAACAGTCAATCAAACCAATGAAAAGCTTGATAAATAGTATGGAGACTCTGCTCCGTCGATTTCAATGGTAAAAAAGTCGTTTACTGACTTTCGTTGTGGTGGCACAAGTACAAATTACGCTGAACGTGCTGCATGGCCAATTGAGGTCGATACACCCGAAAATATCGACAAAATCCACGATATGGTGTTGGCCGATCGAAGAATAAAAGTGCGTGAGATTGTTGATGCCATAGGAATTTCATATTGCAGTGTGGTTTCGATTTTAAATGATCAGTTGGCTTTAAGAAAGCTGTCTGCAAAATGGGTGCCACGTTTGCTCTCAATTGACCATAAACGTAATCGTGTGACAACTTCAAAGGATTTTATCGAGTTGTTCAACCGTAATTTGAATGAGTTTTTGCGGCTTTTTGTAACTGTGGATGAAACGTTCATCAATTACATCACACCGGATACCAAGCAGCAGTCTAAACAATGGGGTTTTCCGGGTGAACCGGCTCCGGAGAAGGCCAAGGTAAGTTTGCCTGCCAATAAGGTGATGGCAACAGCTTTTTGGGATGCACGCGGGATAATCCACATCGATTACTTTAAAAAGGGGAAAACAATAAACTGCGAATACTGTGCCAACTTATTGGACCGATTTAACGAGGATTTAAAAAAACGACCCCATATGGCAAAGAAAAAAGTTAGTTTACATCAAGATAATGCACGGGTGCACACCGTTTGTAGTCTCAATGGCAAAATTCCATGAATTGGGCTACAAATTGGTACCTCAGCCGCCATATACTCCGGATGTAGCCCCCAGTGACTATTTTCTATTTCCATACCTAAAGAAGAAGGCTCGGTGGAAAGAGATTTAGCTCCAACGATGAAGTTATTGATCACACAAATTACTATTTTATGGACCTCGAAAAATCCTATTTTTTGGAAGGGATACAAAAATTGTAGAAACGTTGGCCTAAGAGTGTTGAGTTAAAAAGAGATTATGTTGAAAAATAATTTTTTTTTTGCAAAAATAAAACTGTGTTTCATTCAAAAGACCACGGACCTTACAATCAAATATGTACAAAATTTGGGTCTAAAAATGTTTATTACTTTTTATTTAATATTAAAGAATGTATGTACCAACATTTATGTCCATACCTAGCAGAGACAATGTTTCCCAAAAAAGATATCCAAATACCACGGTGCCACAAAATGAAAACAGTAATTCCAATATTTAGAAAATCATATAATAAAGCCGTAAAAATTTTAAAAATCCATTAACAGAAACTAAACTTAAATGCATGCAGAGACATAAATTCTCATCCCCTTATTCGCACCCATAAATAAATATATTAAAATAATTTATACATGAAACTTTTTAAATATTTGAATATTTTCAAGTTTTCAATGGATTTATGGAATTGTATCTCATCCAAAATACTCTTGAACAAATCATGCAACTTTGCAGCAATTTCGAAATATCGTATTCGAATTTGAATTCACTTTAACATCAATTTCATTTTATTTCTATTTAATGTCTGTTGCCGGTTCCGTTCTTCATTGCATCATTTAAATGTATTGATTTTATGCATAAATGATATCCCAGTTGTTGTCTTTGCTGTTGATATTGCCGTTTCTGCTGCAGCTGATGATGATGATGATGATGAGCTACAATAGTGTGGCCCACAACTACTGAGCATATACTAGACCACATTACACACACACGCACACACACTCACCCTAGACTGTAGGGGGAAGGACACATTAGTGATTTCCTCCTACCCGTAGTACAATTCTAAAGATTCTGGGTCATTGTGTATATGTGTAACTACTGTAGAATATCTTCTATGGCAATCGTGTGGTAGTGAGATTATGTATGGGTATGGGTTTGTGTACTGTAATGTGGAATATTAAAGTTATTGTTATTGTTGTCATCTATTTACTCTTGCAGAATATACATATGTGTTGAACGTATAATTACACACATGTCTATAAATACAGTAAATGCTCTGTTCCAGCATTTCTGTGTAATAAGTTGTGTTTTCTTGTTTGTACACAAATCTAAAAGGATTCATCAAAATCATCGGATTTAATAAAATTTCCTTAGATTTTGTTCTGCTAGCAAAGGATGATTTTGGCATTCTTACGTACTTATTTAGGGGGGCCTCAAACACTCCAGAGGCGATAGGGGCCTTAAAGAACGAAGATAGTATACTTCTCCAACCAGCTAGATCTTTAGTGTGTTCCAGTTGATAACACCAAACTGTCGCAGCCTTTATACCCCCTGGCTTTTTCAGAGAGGCACCTTAAATGAACGAGTTCGAGAACTAGTAAAGGAGTTCGACACAAATCTAATACAGTTCATACAGCTCGTGGTCCATATATCGTCGATACTCCCCATTCTCCATTATAGAGTTGGATTCTTATTTCTCGACAGAGGGTCTTATCTCTAAAGTGATTACTTAGCCCGAAATACCAACTGTTTGTAAGCGAAATTCTCTATTTGACTTCTAGGCGGAATTAATTGCTTTTGGGTTTATATTATGACCAATTTTATTGAGAACACTTTTTCAGAAACATTTTTCTAAGTGAACAATTAATCGGTTTGTTGCAATAACAAACCATTCGGGAAAGCACAGTCAGAGGTATCACCAGTTTCGATATCCATGTGAAGTTCGGCGCCGCTTAGCCGGTCAGAAATGCCGCTCATATACCGCCCATTGGGTGGCCACTTCACTAGAATTTTATATGCTTTAATTTATTGACGGTTGGCTCTGCCTAAGCTGGAATACCAAGTTTGCACCAAGGATCATGATAGGTTTGGTAGGTATCGATTTGCTTTTTGTGGGTTTTCTCCCAGATTTTTCGTAATGTGTATATCTGGTCAATGGTTGTTTTGCGGGTCTGAAATCACTCTGATAAGCCCGATCATATCTGCAATATATGTGTTTAGTCTTTCGCACATTATACTCGAGAGGACCCTGTATGCAATGCACTCAAAGCTTTTTCCACGATAAATACACTCGGATCGCCTTTTGAAATCAGTATATAGTATGCTAAGGCGCCAATCGTCTGGCGTGCACTCGTCTAGTCAAATTTAGGATATGAGCCCCTGAACAGCTCAGCCTCTACTGCATTAGCACCTGCGACCTTGTTGTTTTTAAGCGATTAGTTTCAGTTCTTGCGCGGCTCTTGTACAAGAGGATATGGGTTCGATCCCTGCTCAGACCGCCTTACATTTATTTCGACGACGGTCTCCTCGCTTAGTAATGGCGACACTATCGAGTACTTAGCCATGAAAAGCTTCTCAAAATACCGTTTGGAACCGGTGTAAAACTGTAGGTCCCAATCAGTGAGTGTACAAACTAGCAAGCGCATATGTCACTGATTGTGAGACGTTCTCCTCAATCCCTTCATGGGATGTTATGGGATCCAATTTTTTTTAGTTTCAGTTCTAACCGCATACACAGAAAAAAATAAAAATCTATTTCAATTATAAAATTTGTTAATTTGATTAATTTTTTAATTGATTTTGGTTTAATCACGAAAATTATAATATTTATTAAAGGTATTTGTAGATTTGTCAAAATAAAACTTCAATTAAAAAATTTGTAAATTTGATTAAAACATTTATTGAGTTTTTGCAAAAATATTGATTAAGTATGTAATCAAGTTAACTAAAAAAAGTATTGATTTTTTTCGCGGTTTTTGATTAAAAATTTTTAATTGAATCAATTAAACCCGTTATTGCCTTTTTCAGCTTGAAACCCCCACCCCCGGCGACGATGCTAAAAAAAACTAAAATATTCTATTTTTAAAGCGATTTTATTCACGGTTTCGCAGATGTTATATCTATAAAAAATTAAATTTTTTTTAGAATTTGGATTCATAATCGGAACTAATGTCCGTCCGGTTTACTTAAACTATTATTTTATATTAAACAACTACGGTCTTATTGATAAAAAGTTATGAGGGGTTTGAGAGGCAGATTGTCATACGAAAACCGTCTCTCAAATCCCTCACAACTTTTTATGAATAAAGCGGTTAATGTTTGAGAGACAGATTGTCATACAAAAACCATCCCTCAAATCCCTCACAACTTTTTATGAATAAAGCGGCTAATGTTTAAACTATTTATATTAAATACAACAAAAAATAGGTACATACATCTGGTCGTTCTGGAGGAACATTCAATTTATCTGCTCCTGCCGCAGCAAGAGTCACTCCATAGTCGCATTCCTTCTCTTCTGCATATTGCTTTTATCCAATTAAGGACACTCTTGTTTTACACGTTCAAAATGTCTAAGAAGATGAGTCTTAAAGATTCTTTTTACGTGAAATTTTTGAAAAAAGTGCATACAAAATGTTTGGGGACAGTCATTTTTTCCATTGCAAACAAAACACTCAATGCAAATACTCATTTCCAATAAAATTTATTCAAAAACACTTAAACAATTAAACACAATTACAAAAAACGCAGTTTTAATCACGAAACAAGGCAATTTAACACTATTATTCTTTAAGTTCACAAAGTAAAATCTTTCAATCAACAATAACCGAATTACAAATTACAACAGTGTTGTATATCGAAGACTAGAGCCGTACGAAAAGTGACGACGACGGCTGGTGACTCAGCCGCCACACATATTGCCTCCTAACGTCGCTGTAAAATTCAACTTTCTGTAAAATACTTTATCACAACAATTTTTGTTCACAAAATTTATTTACACTAAGGTTTGTTAAGAACGCCTCATGCATATTTATGTTAATTTAGAAAGATTCATAGCAAAAATTGCACTCAAAATTCAACATTTTCAGCGCCGTCGATTTGCGCCTTGCCAACTCCTACTTCTCAAAAATGAATTGTAGATATGATTAAAAATTTAATTGATTACATTAATTTATTAATTGCATTTTTTAAAAAAATTCAATTATATTTTTAATTGAAATTTTTATTTTTTCCTGTGTAGTGGTAAAGATGGGGATACTCGACGCTATCGTGTGGTTTATGTACAACTCCCTCATCTTTATTGAAGTCTCCTGGGACAAGGAGAACAGGGAAGTGATCTCTCCCTATCGCCAATAAACTCTACATATCTGCGACTAGATTCTCTACAAAATGGGGGTACTGATCCATGGCGGTTGGTTTATTTTGTGACTATTCGGTAGAAGTTACGAGCCTCATTCTTCTTTTAGTATGTTTCAGATTGTTCACGCTCACGTTTTCTCCACAACCGATTTTCTTTTTAAATAACCGAGTTTCCTTTCTCATAGAGCGTTTCGTCAGCAGCGTTCCTTCCATCATTTATAATGCGACACTTTTCATTGTACTATGGTTTGGCGGTGCAATGGTTAGCATGCGTGACTCTTGTACATGAGATTTTGCGTTCGATACCTGCTATGACCACCTTATAATTTCTTTCGGCGGCGTTCACCTCGGATAGTGACGGCGACACTATCGAGTGTTTAGCCATGAAAAAACTTCTCAAAATACCGTTCTGAATCGGTGTATACAAGTAGGTCCCAATCAATGAGTAAAAAACTAGAAATCGTACAGCTCACTGGTTATGAAAAGCCCTCCCCAATTCCTTCATAGGATGTAATGGGAATCAATTTTTTATGGTATGCTTTTAATCGGTTTTTCATAACCAAGCACGGTTCCCCAGAAGTTTTCATAGAGTAGAAAAATTATTTTCGCGGCGTTTTGGGATTATGAGTGGTCATCTCTGCGTAGCCCTTGCGTATCTCTGGTAATTGCAGCTTTCTGTTGACCAGCTTTTGATATTTCTGGTTTCAACCTCGTTTGAACCTTTGCTGCAACGCGATTGTCATTCGACTGTATGAGAGTTCCTCGAATCACATGTACGCCCATTAAACAAGTGAAGTGTCTTCCATCAATTACAAGGTGATCGATCGGGGTTTCCATTTATTGATCAGGTTATATACCACTACCCTTGTGGACGTCCTTATGTTGGAATCTCGTACTACTGACAGCCATGTTTTTCGCCGCGACGAAATCTACCAGTCTCATTATACCCTCACCCATAGGGATGGGGTATATGTCATTTAATACGGAAAAACATGTGACGCATAGTAGGAGCCATGTTAGACCCTTACTTTCATTGGATGCAAATAGTATTCGGAATTTTTAAGACCATTGACCCATGTCCGTCTGTCAGGCTGGCTGGTCAACACGATAACTGCCGTAACTCTTCTCCTATCACAATGAAATTTTGTCAATAATTATTATTTGTCCAGACTTAGTTTGGGATTGCAAATAGGCGTTTCGACCACGCCCCTTCTGGTGCCTCCCATACAAATCGACAAATTTAGCACAAAATCATATTTATTCTATAAATTTTTTTCTAGTAGATGTGGGTAGCTTCAACTCACACACTGGTTATTAATTTTCTACTTAACTATAGCAAATGGGCGTTATTGCCTCACCCATTCTGGTACGAGAGCTTAGTTGTCGTCCGGGCTGTCAACCCGATAAATCGCGTGAAACACTTCCGACCTTAAAGAAATTAAGCACAAGGCTTCAGGTCATTAAATGCTAACCATTATTCTGGACAATATTTGGTCAACGTCCACTCCACCGTGGAAAATGTGCGGGTTTGCCACGCCCATTCTGGTACCTCCCATGCAAAAGTTGGACGGATGGCCGGTTGAGCGACACAAAAATTCTCGTATCCCACAAGCGATCTTAATGAGATTCGGTACTAGTGAATATTTTTCTAAAAGCAACTGTGTAATTAATAATTGACTACTGTGCCACGCCTAGTATCGAACCTCCCATACAAAAGTTGGACGTATTTCCGGTTGGTCAACTCGATATCTCCAGTAAACCACAACTGATCTTAATACAATTTGATACTGATAAAAATTTTAGCAAAAGTTACTGAGTAATAAAAAATTAACAACTGCGCCATGCCCGTTTTTGTACCTCCCATATAAATATTGGGCGGACAATTAGTTGGTGGTCACAAAAATCCCCAAACCAATTTTGCGCAATGTCACTCTGCGATTGATTATGGGCGAATTAACCACGCATACTCTTTTGATGTAACAATGAATATAGACGTGTTTTAACAGAACTAGGAAGCAATGGATGATATAACGTGAAGGTATGTTTAAGTCGGTTTACCCGACTAAAATTTATGTACTGGTTTCGTCAACGGAAGTGATGGCTTATGGGCTGAATTTACCAGATACAGCAGAATACTGTTTATGTAGAGATTTCATAGCAGAGGCCACATAAGGCCCCCTAAAGCGGCGTCCTCTATAAAGGTCCGTCGCCCTAAGCTGGCCGAAATGAGTCTCTATGAAGGAAGGTTGTGGACAATCAATATGATGTTGGTGTCAACCCCCAGGACCTTGAATGCAGCAATTAAGGGTCCCTCTATATCTCAGAAAGCTACCATAAAATATTCTTTAACGGCGGAAGAACATCTTACATAGCACAATCGATACGTTTAACTCATGCTGACATGCAACAGTGTGCGCAGGTGAAGCAATGGTTAGTATGCGCGATCGTTGTACATGAGAACGGTGGTTCGATCTGACCGAATTATATTTCTTTCAACGACGGTCACCTCGCTTAGTAGTGTCGCCATTAGTACTTAGGCATGAAAAAGCTTCTCAAAATACCGTTCGGAACCGGTGTACAACTGTAGCTCAACTCCATTCCAACACTCCGTCATGGGGTGTAAAGGGAAACAATTTTTTTTTTAAATATTCAACTGTAGTTAAACAAGAGAATAAAAATTTCCTAACGATTCCAAACAAGCAATCCGTTTTAATTGTCTCGGGGTCAAATTGTTACTTATTGAGTTTTGCACTATTTCCAGGGAATTGACCCAAGCTCAAAAAAATTTTGGAAAAATATATGTATTTACCTTATAATATTTAACAACAAATGCTTTTTAAACCGCAAAACTAATGATTCGTTTTAATTTAGTTTCTTTTCAATATTATATCATTAATTTTCTAAAATATAACAGAAATTTTGATGGCATTGCGATATATCGTACAATTTGGTTGTGCCAACAGAACTAGAAGTAATTTTCGAATAAATTTCCATAAGAGAAGTCAAAAGAAATTTGGTTGCGAATTTTTTAAAAATACGGTTGTTGTAACTGAGATAATGCCAAATCCGGTTGTTGGAAATAAAAGGAGTCAATATATAATTGACGCCAGGAAAATAATTTAAGCTTTGGTTTTCGCAACAGAAGGAGAATTTAATAGTGGCTGTTTCAAGTGACATTCAGGTGTGACAACTACATATATTCAGTTGTAATAACTTCAAGTTGGTTGAGGCAACCGAAATACGGTTCTGGAAGAGGGAATTCAAATGTATCTCCGGAATACACGGTTGCGACAACCTAAACACATAGTTCTGTGAGTGTCCGAAAAAGAAACCCATCAAAACAAAAAAATGCCATAAAACGCAAGGGCAAAAACGCCTCGTCTGATGTACGAGATTTACGTAAGGTGTTCAAAGGATAATTAATTGTTAAACAGGAATTGAATGATGCAGGCAGCTGTAGAATATTAATATTTTAACATATTATTAGTATTATAAATAATTATTAATGTTAGAAATATTTTAACAAAATTCATTCATCAAATTCTTAATTTGGTCAAGAGGTAAAATCGCAAAAATGTCGTGTATGTGAAAATGATTTATATGATCAGGCATTTTCTTAGTTTTTACAGGAGTTGTGTTTACATAAATTGGGCCTGCACTGCCTATTCAAATATACGAACGACATACAAATATGGGACTCATTTGCATAACTATGTCCTTGGTTGTTTCACTATCTTACCAGATATACATACAAAGGATATATGTATATAAATGTAAAGTGCTATTGTTTTGTTTTCACTCATATGTAGTGGTATTGTATCTATGGATCGTATTCAAACAATAGCATTATAAAGTGCATACATACATAGATGTATAGACACGCATATATATGAATAGACTCCCATACACATAGAGTAAATATGGGTAGAGAAAATCTTTCACTCACCAAATTTCTGACATTTGTCCTAGTGTGATGTATACGTTTGATGTTGAAAAGAATTGCTTTACTAATACCAGATAGAGGCAATGGTTCAAAACAACGAACAAAATAACAACAACGGCATTTCGTTTTGTGTGTTAAAATTAATGTGTTAAATACAACACAAATGTATGCTAACAATAACAGTCAATAAAAAAGTTTAAGACACATTTAAATTTCACAGTTTTTCACCAAAATGGCATGAAAAATTAAAGCAAGAAGTTATTGTAATTCCACCTGGTGTATATCACTTTTCGTCAAACATCTCTCTATCACACCGACCGCATCACGAAGAGTGTGAAAGGAAACGTCAGATGAGACAAATGGCGGCTCTACTACAAATTTACTCTATGCCCATACATAACAAGAGACATACATGTACAAAAAATATATATGAGTATAACAGTAGGTATATATATGTTAGTGGGAAGATTCAATGTATTTTTTGCAATTCATCATGAGAAACTTAAGGGCTGACAATATAGAGAAAAGTAGTTAATATGATTGAAGCAAAATTGTGAATTAAAAAACAAAAATTATGGTGAAGGACATTAACAGACGATGGCATTGAAGAACAAAGATCGACTGCAGCGCAGATATATAATGTGTCGACTACAGCGAATTACAGCACGTTTGCATACCCTACACCAGGGGTATGGAGGTTTCCTAAAATGTTGAATACTCCGAATCCACCTACGCCATTTTCAAATTCTGAACTGTGACTTCTATTACGACTCCAACTCCACAAACGAACCAAACGTATTTAAATGTTTTAATGCTACCAATTATAAAGAAATACATGAATCTATTCAATCTTCTAAATTAATATATAACTTTTTCACAAATTAGGGCTTCAATTAGTTAATCTACTACACACCAAATTAAACGCCGTCCTTCTTCCCAGAAAACATAAAAAATCCAATGTCAAAAATAGGGGTAAACTAATTATAGAGTATTCCAAAAAGTTTCAAATTTTAGGTGATTGAATGATAACAATTGAAATTTCTGAATATTTGAAAGTCTGCTTCTCAAAAATGTCGGTTCATATTGAGAGATTCATATTGTACGATCATTTAGGAAAAATAACTTTAACTCTTGCTTGTGACTTCCTAACGAATAACGCTTGGAAATCGTTGTGTTTTATTATTAAAATTCGTGCTCTGTGAGAAATGAGTTTTGCAAGTATCGCCAATTTCATAATCGACCCTCCGATCAGGATATTCAGGACATTATGAACAAGTTTCGCACCATTTTCACTCTGTTCGACATCAGCCCACCAACCCGTAGCCGTAGAGGATGTAACGAGGGAAATATTGCTGCAATATCTGCAATCCGGGTTAATGAAGACCGTGATATGTCCTTCAGTAGCCGATCGCAGCGATTGGGGCAATTGTGTGAGATTTTATGTGAAGATATTGGTATAAAGACAAACAAAATCTAGCGGATGCAGAACCTGGCGCCGGGATTCTACCACAACGTAGTCATGTTTGTGAATTGAGCTTAGACAAGATCCAAGAAGATCACATACTTTATTGAAATATTGTTTTCAGTGACGAGGCTCACTTTTGCCTCAATGGGTAAGTCAATAAGGGTTGATAACTGCCGCGTTTGTGGTGGTGAAGAAGAAGTGGAAACTATTGAGCACCTTCTATGTCACTGCCCAGCCCTTAAGCGTAGGCGTCGCCGTTCCTTTTGTTGGTTTCAGGCAGAGGGCGTGGCCTCTTTGCGCGATGTGGCCTTTGAGGATTTGATGGAATTCTCACGGGGTCTGCCATGGATCCAGGCAGGCGATACCATCATCTGATGATTTGTCTATTGGTTCTTTCTACCCCACTGGAAATATGGAATGGTAAACCTTGACCTGCACATGTGGATCCTTATCTTGGATGGTATTGTATGCATTGATCAGGGCTTATCAGATGATGTGTGTATATACATATACACTGGAAACATAATCGAGTGGTTCTTTTATCTGTTCTACGTCTATCTAAAAAAAAAAAAAAACCGTTTCCCATTACATCCCAAGAAGGGATTGGGGAGAGCTTCTCACAACCAGTGAGCTGTGCGCTTTCTAATTTTTCACTCAATGATTGGGACCTACAGTTTTTACACCGATTCCGAGCGGTATTTTGAGAAGCTTTTTCATGGCTATATACTCGATAGTGTCGCCGTCACTATGCGAGGTGACCGCCGCCGAAAGATTTTTTTATTTTTTTTTAAGGTGGTCAGAGCGGGGATCAAGCCCGGGATCTCATGTACAAGAGGTGCGCACACTACCCGTTGCACCACCGACGGCCACGTCTATCTATCTATCGAAAATTTTTCAGTACTTTTCACCTCTCTTCCCTCCCTTCTCGATTTTCTACTTATATACATATATGGGAAATCACAATGGGTTACCGACTTCCGAGTGTAGTGACGATAAATTGTAGACTCTCTCTTATTGCCACGTGCCCTAAAGGTAACCTAAGTCAATAAGGAGAATTGGTCTGAAGAGCAGCTAGAGGCCCTTCAAGAGCTTATTAGAGCCTCTAAAAAAAATGTATCCTGAAAAATTACAGTTTTGTGCGGTTGGATCGTACTTCTACATAGATGATGATGGCCAACGATGCTGTTAATGTTGCATGGTACCGTTTGGTGTATCACGGATTTTTGGCATGTGGTTTCAACAGGACGCTGCCATATACCACACTGCACGCAATACCATGAACCAAGTAAACTCACGTTGTGGCGTTATCAATTGGACGCCTCGTTCGTGCGATTTGATCCAACTAGACTATTTTTTGTGGGGGTACGTGTATTCTCTCGTCTATAGGGACAAGCCAACCTCGATTGCTGGATTAAAAGACAACATTACATGTTTCATAGGTGAGACACCTGTCGAAATGCTGGAAAAAGTGTGCTGGGACATTAATCATGGGCCACGACTAAGACGTCTGTTGAAAAAAAAATAAAATAAATGGTTTCCCATTAAATCCCATGAAGGGACCGTTGAGAACCTACAGTTTTACACCGATTCCGAACGGTATTTGTGAGAAGCTTTTTCATGGCTATATACTCGATAGTGTCGCCGTCACAATGCGAGGTAACCGCCGCCGAAAGAAATTTTTTTTGAAGGTGGTCAGAGCAGGGTTCGAACCCAGGATCTCATGTACGAGAGCCGCGCACACTAACCATTGCACCACCGACGGAAATTTAAATGGATCGAAATTTAAATGGATCTTTACGTAAATATACTTTTTGTAAAATGATAAACTTTTTTTATAGAAAGGTATTTTTTTTAACAAAAAGTATATCTTTAGGTCCGTTTTGTAAGAATGTGTATTATATTTTCCCGAAAACGTCATTTTTTAAAGAGAGATACTACTTGTCTTAAAAGCTAATGTTTTTGATGTGCTAACATCTATAGGCGCGGGTAGGGACTAAATTCATAAAGTGAATACACCCAAACACATTTTGTCGGACTGCGATCACACAGATTGTCAGACTGCGATCACACAGATTGTCCGACTGCGATCACAGATTGTTTGGTGTTAATCTCCTCCGAAGCGGCTGGACCGATTTGTATGAAATTTTGTGTGAATATCGGATAGGTCTCATAATCGGACAAAATCTATTTTTCATACCCGTAAATGATAAGGGTGACCCACCCCTATACAGAACACAGGTTTGTCCGACTGCGAAACACAGATTGTTAGACTGTGATAAAAAACCACACACTGACGTAGCGGCAGCGAATAGTTGTCTTGTGTGGGTGCGAGGCACTCTCAGAGCAAAGAGAATAATGGCGTGATTATACGTATATAAAAACGAGATAGCAAGAGAGCAACGAAAATTGTGTGAACTTGTGTAGAGTGTGTACGAACATAACAATGTATGCATGAACAAGTGTCTGTTGCTTTGCATTCTCTTTGTTTTTTGTGGGAATAAAACAAAAAGTAGTAAGCAAACAAATATTGGCACATGTGCTTGCACTGGTCTTTAAATAATTTTAAGTATTACTATTACTTAAATGTATCGTCATGATATGATTGAACGCTGTTATTTATTTTGCAATATAACATTTACAATGTGTTCATAGAAGTCGAACAGGTGTTCATAGAAGATGTACGTTTTAAAGAGGTGGTACTCTTTTTAGGAAAGGGTTTTTTTTAAGAAAATGTACTTATTTCCAGAAAGGCTATTTATCTCAAGAAACTAAAATAAAAGGTATTATTTTGTTTTTAAGAAAACGTACTTTTAGGAAAAGGAATTTTTTAAAAAAAAATTATTTTTTTTTTAGAGAAGGTATTTTTTTTTAAGAAAAGTTTTTTTTCTAAGAAATGGGATTTTTTTAGCGTTGGTCCTTTTTGAAGAATGGGTACTTATCTTAAGAAAAGTTATTTTGTTTCACAAAAAAGGTACTCTTTAAAAAAAGACAGTTTTTTAAGAAAAGGAAATTTGTTGTAAGAAAATGTACTTTTTTAAATTAAGGTACTAATTAAAAAAAAATAAGAAAAGGTACTTTCTGTATGAAAATGTACTTTTTTAAGCAAAAGTACTTCTTTAAGATAAGGATTTTTTTACGAAAATGTGCAATGTTTAAGAATATGAATAGGTATTTTTTTGGCGTAGAATACGTCTTACCTTACGGTATAGGGAGTCATGTCAGATTGTTATTGTTGTAATCTTTATTTCATTAATTATGAGGAAATGAAGATGTTATCTTTCGTTTGATATCCATTTCATATTGGTTGATATCTTCCTAATATTTAAACTTCTCAAATGAAAATTGTTTAAACACATACACTCAAAAATATGTATGGTGTTTGGTTGACTGTTTGAGTTTGTAGCGTGAACACAAACCATAGAGTAATCTCGAACTAGAGAGAATATTTGCCTCATCTGGCGTTTCCTTTCACACTCTTCGTGATGCGGTCGGTGTGATAGAGAGATGTTTGACGAAAAGTGATATACACCAGGTGGAATTACAATAACTTCTTGCTTTAATTTTTCATGCCATTTTGGTGAAAAACTGTGAAATTTAAATGTGTTTTAAACTCTTTTATTAACTGTTATTGTTAGCATACATTTGTGTTGTATTTAACACAATAATTTTAACACACAAAACGAAATGCCGTTGTTGTTATTTTGTTCGTTGTTTTGAACCATTGCCTCTATCTGGTATTAGTAAAGCAATTCTTTTCAACATCAAACGTTAATATCACACTAGGCCAAATGTCATAAATTTGGTGGGAGAACTAGTAGATCTACTAGAAGTATTAATCTATGACACAAACTATGCTGCTGTTTCAGTGTGGACACAAACCTTCGGGTGTTGTTTTGATTGATGAAATATTGAAATTTCGTATATTTACTTATGTATTTAAGTGAAACAAAATTTTAAATATGAATTTGAATTTAACGTGGATATATAATTATAAAAAATATAAATCAAATTGATTTGCGTCTGTTGTTTATCATTTATCCTTACTCTTTTAATTTAAAAACATATTTATCCTATTTTTCCTACCATAAGCTTATGTATATTATCAAAAGTAACTATCAAATAAATAAATTCATTTGCTTATGTTATTTATCATTTATTGTTATATATGTTTTCTGTCTCATCGGATGGCGTATTCTACGTTAAACCTAATGGCCGTGTCTCTGACACAGCTTGCAGGGACAGTCCGTGGCCGAAGGCCTCGGACAACTGTCTGCTGTATTTTTTTGAGAAATTTATTTTTTTAAAGAAAAGGAACTTATTTAAGAAAATGCTCTTTTCAAAATTCTTTCACTTTGGCTTTTCTAAATTTACTTTTTATTGGGTTCAAAACTACAATATGTACTACTTAATATTGGTTACAAGCTCCACCTAGAAAACTTCCCATTAAACAAGAAGTTTCCGAACACATGTTAGTTTAGACACAAACCAAAGCAAAAATACCCAACATTGTTGATAATGCTGGGTTGCAGCATAATAGTGTTAAAAGAAAATTGATTAATTTTTTTTTCAGTTAGCCCACATCTCGCAACTTGCGATAAGATACTTCGTTCCAAAAACCGTTTCCCATTACATCCTATAAAGGGATTGGGCAGAGCTTCTCACAACCAGTGCGCTGTGCGGTTTCTAAGTTTTCACTCACTGATTGGGATCTGCAGTTTTACACCTGTTCCGAACGGTATTTTGAGAAGTTTTATCATGGCTGAGTACTCGATATTGTCGCCATCACTAAGCGAAGTGGCCGTCGTCGAATGGAATGTGAGGTAGTCAGAGCAGGGATCGGGCCCACGTACTCATGGGCATACAAGCCATTACACCACCGACGGCCAAAACAAATTTTTCTGTGTTTCCTCCAATTTTCAAACATCAAATTCCGAAAAAAAAGTCATCCATTATTACAAATCTTTTGTGGAACTCAGGTTATATCTGATCGCTGCGGGTTAACAATTGTATTTACCTGAGCACAATTCCTCCTGCTACATATCAGCGTAAAATCCATTGGCAATCATTTTCTAATTATATTGTAATCGTTGTGGAAAACATACCCCAGGTCATCCTATTACATTTTCATGTTATTTATAACATTGGTTTTAAAGCCATTAAGCAAATCGCTGGCAATCACGATGAATTTTATTCTGAAGGTTCCATATAGGCCACAACAATACCACAATTTCCATGTAATGCGGTAATAAAAAATCAATCAATTTTATTGCACATCCCCAAGTATCCACTGCCACCGCCACTTGCGGCTGTTGTAGATTCTCAGTATCGATTTTAATAACCCACTTCTTCCACGGAAAGCTCAGGCCAACCTTCCTCATTTCTAGCATTTCGTATGTTGGAAAAACATCTTTAGTAAACTGGAAACACTTTCACCGGCCCATCTCTCCAACCATTTACTAGATTATCATAGTATTTACATAAGGATTATTTGCCATAACAAAGTATTATTATTTTCATTTTCTAACTTCAGTCCGCCGCCGCTGCTGCTTCACCTCTCCCTCAACATTACTCATTGAGACCATAACAAATTTCACAACAAGTCCTGTCTGAGCTGTACAGGAGCTGTAAGGAATAAGATGATAACAAAAATTGAATACATATAGACGACAATAAAGACAAGATTCAATAAAGAAAGTCCAACCAACCGCGTTCTGTTCGAGTATCACAGGTGAGCGTTGCATACACTGCTTGGAGCGGAATGTTTCCTGGTGTATAAAATTACTCTACACCAACTCCCCTGATTATAATTTCATCATGGTTGCAATTGAACAAAAAATAAATAAAGAAGAAGGACCAGAGTTGTATAATAAAACTGTAGGGAAAAGAACACGAAAAGGAAATAACATAAAAGCCAGTGGGAAAAAAGAAGCTGAATCTGACGAATAAATATATACAACGAAAAGTGGAGCAAGGAATGTTAAAAGGAAACCCAGCAATAATTTTAGATAATACTGATAAACCACTGGAAACGAATCAGAAAAGGGAATCACCTTGCATTTACTCTCACCCATACACTGAAAGTAAAAGCTGCATCAATTTTATGAATTTCTTCACTAATTTGATGAAACATTTTTTCGTTTTCCAACCTACGACACATTTCAAGTGAATTTATGAAGAACATTTCATTAATCTTTCATCAGTAGTTTGCGTTGATTCGACGCCAAGTTTACTTCAAGTTAATGTAAATTTTTCTTCAATTTTATGTAAGTTTGTCATCAAGTTGAAGTAAATTTTTCACCATTTTGATGTACATTTTTTCATCAGTTTGCAGTACACTCTTCGCGCCAATTAGATGTAAGGTTGTCATCATATTGATGTAAGTTTGTCATCAATTGGATGGTGCTTCATCACCAAAAGTCGAAACAAGCTGATTAAGACACTCTTTTCTCGACAATCCACGCCGTAAATCGTAATAAATCATTGCACACAAGTTTTCACGGGATAAACAATTTTTTGACCGAGATGAATTTTTCAACACACTGTAAATACAATAAATAGTGACAACGTAACTGACCACGTTATATGTTTGACTTTTCTAAAAAAATTTCAAACTTTCCAATGGAAGTTCCAGTTTTCAACCGGCAACGCGAGTACTGCTAGGTCCCAAAATATAAATAGCAACGTCTGTACTCAAATTTTAGTAATTGATACCTTACTTACTTACTTATCCGGTCTCGAACAACCCCGGGGGGTCAGGGACCATACAAAACCAAGATAACATATTTCGCTAACCAGTTCGATCGTTTGCAATTCTCTTTGGTATTAACAAGTGTACGCAGGGATTCGTCAAGTTGATCCCTCCAGCGGAGTCTTGGTCTTCCTATTTGTCGTCTTACTTCGAGTTCGGTTTCGAAAACCCTTCTACTGACATGGCCTAACCAGCGCAATCGCGTTATTTTGATCTGCTTAACTCTGTCAATGTCAATATAAATCTCATACAGCTCATGGTTCAGACTTCGCCGATACTCGCCGTTGTGAACTATAGGACCATACATTTTTCGGTGTATTTTTCTCTCGTAGACTATTACAGATGTTTCGTCTGCCTGCCGTAATACCCAGAATTCTGCGCTATAAAGCAAGACAGATTGTATGAGAATCTAGTACAACTGGACTTTTGTAACTCGATAGACGGCTTTATCTGTAAAGTGCTTGCCCAGCCCACAATAACATCTATTCGCAAGCACATTATGCAGTTTTTGTTTACGGAAGATCCGAGGACTATATATTCGTCAACCATATCGATATTATAAACGTTGTCAACGTTCAAGCTATGGTATAATACCGTGGAGACCCTGCTCGTTGAAACCATTAGTTTTGTCTTGTCCTCATTTACCGTCAGACCCACTTTTGCTGACTCCTTCTTAATTCTCGAAAACACCGCAGTAATTTCTATAGTTGTGCGCCCAATGATTGGGATATCATACGCGAGCAGCATGTGAATTTTGCTGCTCATAGGTTAATTCATGTTGACTGCAGCTTTTCTCATAATGATCTCCATTCAGATGTAAAAGAGATCGCACGATAGGGTGTCGCCCTGCCTGAGGCATCGCTTAGATTCGAAAGATTCGGTAAGATACTTACCAACTGTCACTACGGATATGGTGTTGGTCAAGGTCATCCTGGAAAAGCGTATGACTTTTACAGGAATGCCAAGCTCAGACATTGCTTCGCAGAGTTTCTCCTGTATCGGGATATCGAAGGACGCCTTATAATCGGCAAATAGGTAATAGGTGTCGATTTGTTGTTCGTGGGTCTTCTCCAGGATTTGGCATAGCCTGAAAATCTGGTCAATAGTCGATTTTTCAGGCCTAAAGACACACTGTTATGGTCCAATCAGGTCAGCGATAATTGGTTTCAGTCCCTCGCACAGCGCCAAGAAATACGCCCCAAGGAAACAACCTCCAAACGAGAAATGAAATAATCTCCAATGTTTTTTTCACACATTTTTGGGTATTATTTCATATGATTGGAAACCAAATTTTTTAGGAAGTATTTAATTTTTTTGGAAGTTATTTCGTTTTCCAGTCGTTTTCCCGTTTTCCAAATGGGACTTTTACAAGGAAATGTTTTCGCCTTTATTTCCATTTTGCCTAGGAGTTAATTTCATTTTTGTTTGGCTTTTATTTCATCTTTGTTTTTGGATGTTCTTTCTTTTTTTTGGGTTTATTTCATTGGGTGTTATTTCCTTGACGTTATTTCCTTGGGGTGTATTTCGTGGAGCTTCTCGCACATTATACTTCATAGTACCTTATATGCTATGGATAAAAGGCTTATGCCACGGTACTTGACATAGAGACTCGGGTCACCTTTTTAAATATGGGACTTAGTACACTGAGACTCCAATCGCCAGACGTGCATTCATCTAACCAAATGTTGCTAATAAGCTTATGCATGCACCTCAACGCCTCATCACCGCCAGCCTTAAACAGCTCCGCGGGAAATCTATGGGCTCTATACGGCTATACGGCTTTGTTGTTCTTAGGCCGGACAATAGCTATTCTGACGACGTCTTGGTTCGGAGGGGGCAATAGACGTCGTCGTCAAAATTGTGATCGAGTGTCCTATCGTTATTGAATATCTCAGGTACCAGTAGCGCGGAGAATTGATATCTCCATATTCCCAACATGTTCTGCACATTTTCGATAAGATTTCCGTCCTTGTCTTTACAGAAGATGGGCCCTGAACTATGTCCATTAGTTCTGGTTTTGTATTTTTGGTAGAATTTTCGGTTTCGTTCTGTATGTGTCAATTTTCTCCCTCTCGTGCTTTCTTCACTGCCGCTTCTTACGCCTAAAGAGACGATTTACTTCCTTTCTTTTCTCCCTATACCGCCCAGTCGCAGCTCGCGTTGCAATTTACTGAAGTATTGCCATATGTTTTTGCAACTGACTGCAGCATTACCATTCGCGCAGCGTTCTTTTTATCGTTTCCAATGAGACACTCTGCATCGTACCATGGTTTGTTGCGAAGCGGTCGTCTCGGTGACGTCTAAAGTGAATATTTCTGTTGCTGAAAACTTACGCGGTGCCGTAGTGGACAGACTCCCGGATTTGCGGTTATGATGTGTCAGTTCAGATTCATTTAATGGAAACATTAGTTGTATTTAAAATTTACCAAACTACTGTTATTAATAAGAGTGAAATTTCATCTCCAATAAATCCCATTCGGTGAAATACAACATATTTGCGTTAAATTAAAAAACAATTTGCAGCAAACATATATCGTTTTTTTGCAAACATTTTGCGTTTCTCGTTAAAGTTTGTTGGTTTGAGATTGGAGTTTATATATCTCGTTTGCGGTATAAAGAGCAATAGTTAATTGGAACCTGATGCTCTACAAGTAAATATTTTTTTTCAGATTACCACCTATTCGTTATATTACACAGTGCAACACGAAAAAATATAACCATATATAACCATAGAACCACTACGTGATGAAAGACCAAAAACAAAAAGACCTGTGTCTCCCACTTTTGCCCAAAGTTATGGACTTTTTTTATGGGCCCCCAAAAATTTGGGGCCTCGGTGTCATTCTTGCAAAAAAGTGATCATTTTGAGAGGCTCATATCTTGCAAATCGTTCGGAACTTTGATTTACTCTCTGCGGGAAAGTGCAGCAGAGGATGTAGACTTCATCTTCAAGTTCAAAATCGCAAAAAATTTTCAAAAATTTGAATACTTTTTAAATTTTTTTCCATGTTTAGGTCCATAGGTAGCAAACCGTTCAAAATTCAAGGAAGCAATCAACTACAGGAATGTACCCAAGATCACAGTAAACAACTTTCTAGAACATATGAAGTTCCAGGAATGATTTTTAACACGGTTTACATCAACATTGAGATACTATGCTATCTCACCGACCGCAGCAGCACAGGCAAAGCAGTAAGCCCAGCACACGCAACAAGGGACGTAGCAGACAATATAAGAATCATTCCTAGGAAGTTCAAATGTTGTACAAAGTTGTTTACTGAGATCTGAGGTACATTTTTGAAGTTCATTGTTTCGTTGAATTTTGAACGGTTTGCTACCTATGGACATGTACAGGGCGAAATAGGTAAAAAAAAAAATCAATGAGTGTTCGAACTCACGGATGATGTGTTAACACCTTTTTGTTACACGGTACCTGTTCGATTTCTATTAACACATTAGCAAATGTTACGTTGGAAAATAAAAAATAATAGTTTTTTTGTATACACCGGGCAATGCTGAACATCAAATGACTCGCTTTGTTTGGCCATAGCAACAACAACGAAACAACCAAACACACAACATCACACATACTTTGTCCGAAGTAGCTGACGAATGCGTGTGTCACATAACCACACGTTTGCCATATCAGCAGCAACGAAACATCCAAACACACAACATCACACATACTTTGTACGAAGTAGCTGACGTATTAGTGTATCACCATAACGTCGACTGCGCAAGCACCAGCTCGCGCTTGCAAATGAGATTTTGCGTGGCTATGCTTTATATCTCCGTTCAACAACAGCAACAGACACATGTACATACATACGTTAATACATACGCTATAGACACAATTTCGTTTGGCTCACCCCGGCCACACGCCTCTTTCATTGCTCTCTTGCTCGCTCATTTTTGTTTAACACGTCATTATTCTCTTTCGCAGTCGCAGAAAATCTGGTTTTAGCAGCAGCATAAAATCTGGTTTTAGCAGCAGCTTAAAATCTGACTTTGATAGATTTAGTCCCTATACGCCGCTAGAGATGTTAACACATCAAAATCGAATTTTTTTAAGGTTTTTTTGCGATTTTGGCCTTGAAGATGAAGTTTTTTGAATACGAGTATATGTGTTTACAATTTTTGTTCTGTATGACAAGAGCTACAACCCACCTTCAGGGAATAAATCAAAACGAACGATTTGCAGGATAGGAGTCTGACAAAATGATCACTTTTTTGCAAGAATGACACCGAGGCCCCAAATGTTTGGGGGCCCATAAAAAAAGTCCATGATTTTGGGCAAAACTGGGAGACATGGGTCTTTTTTTTTGGTCTTTTATCACGTAGTGGTGTCCGTATATGGTTATATTTCAATGACTTCAAAAATAACACACAGTGTTATCGTTTTTTTAACGGAATCTTGTAAATGCTTTTCAGTTCTTGTGAACGATTTTAATGCCTTAACACAAAGGAATTATATATTTGATTCCACAAATTTTCATTTGCCGCAATTTATTACCCAAACGAAGTTAATTTCTCTTAGGTTTCGCTTAAGCCTAAAGAAATCTTTCTATGTGTTAACAAAACAAGTTTAGTTGTAGGATTCGGGAACATCTTCCTTAATAACGCTCCCTTTATTCCAATATTTATTACTCTACTTTGTTTGCTGGGTGCAACGTGATTTCATCTGTAGGTATAAGGAGATCAGTGTACCATACCAGCCATGGTTATGGTAAAAGACTTATTTGTAAGCAAATAAATAGAAATCAATTGTTCCCATTATTATAATGAGATTACTTTTACCCACTTAACAATACATAACTACGGTAGAAGTAGGATACTAAACATGTAGATTTGTGTTTAGTTACGATAACAAGACAGCGTGTATTAAAGCAGGGATTTAAAAATATATTAAATTTAGGTTTCTCAACTATTATTGATTAATAAACAAATTGCTTAAGATGCTTGCAAAATATTGAGTTATTTTATACTTCAATTCAGCTACGTGTGAATCATTTAGAAAAATTTTAATTATAATTAATTTAATTATAATTATATCATGTGATTATGGTCGTAACCATGGAGTATTGACGTATAGAGTAACTGACTCTCTCAGCAAATTGATGACTTTTGGAAAATCGTACGAAACCAGACACAAATAAAGCTGGATAGCGGAAAGCTGCAATTACAAAAGATATCCACTTCGTACTCAGACAAACTCATCCAATTGCTAGCGCAGAAATCATCTCTTCCTGGTGATCATGAGGCGCAGTGGAATCACATTTCCGACTCTATACAAACTGCAAAAAAAACGTAAATAAAGTCATTGCAAAAAATTCAAACATATCTGACACTGCCCGGCCATTCTCAAAACTATCTCACACTGAATGCAACTGTGTGTTATAGATAAACTAACCTCAAAATGACTGCAACCCTGCGAGAATGCAAGAGGAAAAGAGAACATGGGGGAAAAAGCCTTCTCTCATTGTTGGAATAATTGACATTCAAATTGAGTTGGTACTGAGGGATTTTCGATCGATACCAATTCACATATAAAACTAACATATTGTATATACGATTGTTGATCTATCTAATGGTACCAATTCAGGCACAATGAGTAGGCATATGATGATGATTTTGTCACGGAGTTCGAAACTAGTCATGCCAGCGGATGTGCTTTCCTGAAATATCTATTATTCCAACGAAAAGCCAAGCATTTTGCAGTTAGAAAAATGTATGAGACCTTGAATGCTTGTAGTACGAACTTCTCGTACATTAAAATTCAAAAACTGTTCTTCATTCTTGGTGCTACGATGAATGGGGTAGCATGCAAACTGATGAAAAGAACGCTGCAATATTGCAATGTTTTAGTCAATTGCAACGAGAGCCATTTTTGAGCGATAAAATAAATAAAATGAAGAGATAACCATATTTCGTATTTCGTGGGTAATATAATTATTGACTTTTCCTTTTACCTAGGATACATTTTACCCAGGGTAAACCATTATTATTGCCGTGGTGAATGGGTAGCGGGCGATTACCCTGTGGTTAATGGGGAAGTAGTAGGTAGCTACCCACGAAAATGTGGAATTACTCATCACGATTACCCATTTCACATGGGGAATGGGAAACGGCCTTTACCCATTTCCCACCGCGATGGGTAATGGGTTGCCCAGGGAAACCCATCCCCGTTTTTGATCGAAAATATGAAAAAATTAGAATAACGTCTATATATCGGAAAGGGAGCACTGAATCGAAAATATAATTACTTGTTGGGGCTTTCTAAGAATTTTTCATAAATTGGTCCAATTCGTATGGAAGAATTCAGTTTCGAAAAAATTGTCAAAATATGAAAATCGCTAAAATCAAAAATGCCTATAGCTCGGAAACGGTGTGTCCAATCGCAAAAGTTATATATTTTTTATATCTATTGGAGGCTTTAATCATCATCATCATGGCATCATTTTCAAAAAAAAAATCGGTAAAACTAAAATTTTTATAACAAAACAACGCCAAAACGCTCTAATGCCTATATCTCGGAAACGAAGCGATCAATCGAAAAAATAACTATTGTTTCTAAGGATTATTATTCTAAGGATTTTTCAGAAAGTGTCCCCATTCGTTTGGAAGAACTTTTGGAAATAAAAAACTTAACAACTTTTGTTTAACACTATTAGGCTACAACCCAGTATTATCAAGTATTATTGGTTTGTCCCTACACTACTATATGGTGGGAAATTTCTTGTTTAATGGGAAGGTTTCTAGGTGGAGCCTGTAACCAATATTTAGTATATATAAGTATTGTAGTTTTGAACCCAACAAAAAGTATATTTAGAAAAGCTAAAGCGAAAGTAGAGTAAAAAAGAACATGTTTTAAAAAAGTGAATTTTCTTAAAGAAAGTAAATTTTCTCAAAAAAATACATATTCATATTCTTAAAAAAAGTACATTCTCTTAAAAAATACCTTATCTTAAAGAAGTACTTTTGCTTAAAAAGAAAGTAAATTTTCTTACAAAAAGTACATTCTCTTAAAAAAAAATACCTTATCTTAAAGAAGTGCCTTTGCTTAAAAAAATTTAAAATTTTCTTACGTAAAGTTAATTTTCTTAAAACAATTTAATTTTTTTAAATACAAATACTTTTTTTTCTTAAAAAAGTAAATTTTCCTACAATAAATTGTCTTTACTTAAAAAACTACCTTTCCTTTAGAGTGTATATTTCTTTTGAAACAAAATAACTTTTCTTGAGATAAGTACCTTCTCTTAAAAATGTACCTATTGTTGAAAAAACGACCAATTCTAAAAAAAATTACCGATTCTTAAAAACAAACTATTTCATTCAAAAAATACCTTTTCTTAAAAAATACGTTTTCTTACAAAAATTAATTTTCTTAAAAGTACCTTTTCTTAAAAACAAAATAATACATTTCTTTTCTGTTCTTAAGATAAATAGCGTTTCTGAAAATAAGTAAATTTTCTTAAAAATAACCTTTTCCCTAAAAGATTAAAAATTCTTTAAAAATACCTGTTTTTAAAAAGAGTACTTCTTTGTAAAAAAAAAAAAGTTCATACTCTTATGGTTTTTTCTTACAGAAAGTACTTCTTCTTAAAAATGGTACCTTTTCGTAAAAAACACATTAGCTTCTAATAAAAGAAGCATCTCTCATTAAAAAAGGACCTTTTCGGGAAAATATAATACCTACACATTCTTAAAAAAGGACCTAAAAATAGACTTTGTTGAAAAATACATTCTATAAAAAAAATCTTAAAAAACGTTTATCATTTTATAAAAAGTATATATTCTTAAAGATTCATTTAAATTATCGTATTTTTATCGTATGATATATAGCGAAAGGAACTTAGTTCCAACCGAATTTTAGCGGCTTTCTTATTTTGGCGATTTTTTAAAAAAAAAAATCTTCCATACGAATTGGACCACTTTTGGAAAACCCCTTATAATTCCACAAACATTAGTTAATATTTCGATTCGACGGTTCGTTTCCGAGATATGGGGATGTTTCTTAATGTGTTCATTTTTTCGATCAAAAATGAGGTGGAGTTACCCATCGCCCTGGGTAATAGCCGCCTCCCATTCCACACGTGTAATTGGCAAATTCAAAGGATTGAGGCGGTGTGTTATCTTCGATATTTAAGGCCTCCAACCCATACTGGTTGTTAATTTTACCTAATTGTCATTGAGCCTAATAAGTAAATAAGTGCGGAAGTAAAGTTGTCAATGCTATTAAAATGCAGCCTAGAACTGTCTTAAATGCTACTAAGCCCCTGATTCAAAATCAATATTGGAAGTGAAAGATAATAATAGTATTTGTTGGTCTTATAGTATAAACGTCATTCATTACTGATGCGCCTTTGACCAGCGCAATGTCTGCCCTACGGTCTGTATCTCCTTTTCCATAGACCGTCCATTCGTGCTGTGCGAACGTCTTTTTTCTTGTGGCGCAACATTAAGAAATGTACGAACAATGGAACTGCACGTGTCCATTGTTGTCTATGATGGCCAACAACAATAACATGCTACATTTCCTTGGGCCAGCATTTGTGCGTGAATAAAATGTATGTGCGTGAATACGAGACTCTGTGAGTTATCTCAACGGCTCGCCACTGATTAAGGCTGTGTTTTAGGTTTCAACGTATTGACGGCTGTCTTTGGTAATTGTCCGTCTGATACATTGGGGTGTTATAATTTAAGGCTCTTTTGTCTCTTATACCTAAATACTTTAAATGGATGAAGTTGCGAGTTATGGCAGGTTAGCAAGTAAATCATGACAAAGGTCCGTGCATATATGTTCATATATGTGTACAAAAATATCTTAAGGTTTATACGTAGCTATTTGTAAATTTATTACGCAACGGCCTTCACTTTGTAGCCAAGACACAACTACAATAGGAACAACTTAGATCAACGTCAAAGAAGAACTACGAACGCACAAAAAATTGTGGCCAACGACCACTGCAATTAAGGTAATTTGTTAATGACTATAGCGGGATTGAGCCAACAACAATAGGGTATAACAAATGAGGACATTGGAATCTTACGCCCACTGTGATGATGCTTAGCTTTGTAATGATAAATGTGGTCTGCTTTGTCTTAAAGATGGATGACATCGGCAACTGCTTACGGATTAAAAGTTAGCTTTTTGCTTGCTTGTCGAATTTTTTCACGAGATGCCGGTGCGTTGCTGCAGCAACGTGAAAATCGTTGACATATTCCCAACCAATCGTTGATGCTGTAAATTGACCTGGTACGGTTGAAGAGCGTTCCAGCTGTATGATACCTCAAATCGATATTCTTGAATGTAGCTGAAGAAGAGCTGTAGTACATTAGTCCTTGGCGAATCAATTAGTAATCTGCAAAAAGCTCCAAAGAGCATTTAGTTTAACTCGCTGAATGTCAGTTAGATTCAACATGAAGTAAGATCCTAGAGACTGCCTCTTAAAAAAAATCAAAACAATGAGATGTGTTACCACCTTTTTGTTACACGGTACCTGTTCGATTTCTATGAACAAATTAGTTAATGTTACATTAGAAAATAGAAAAAAGAATAGTTTTTTTTTGCTGAAGGCTCTTTTACTATTGCACTTTCTTTTTTCTTACATTTGCTTTAACGTTAGATGTAATATTGTTAAAATAAATAAAGCAATATTTAGCTCGCTGAAATAACTGATTTTGTTTTGTCATAAACAGAGCGACGACAACAAGTATCGAATAGTATAGAGAACTTATTGCACTCTTTTGCCGCTCTCATGTAGGGAGTCTTAGTAAAATAGCATACATGAGTCTTATTCTCTTTATAAAATATTTCAATATAAATGCATCATTTCGACAATGTTATTACATAAAACAATCCAAAAGGCATAAGTGTTTGAAAAGGCATCAATGTTTCTGTTATATACTATACTATTCAATACTCTTTTGGCGACGACGACCTGCTTGTTTGTTCGCTGCCTCTACATCAATACCATCATACTTATTTTCTGGCAGATACTATTGTTGTGCAACGACCACGTATGTAATGCTAACCCTGTGTGTTGTTTACGTGTGTTGACTTTGATAGATTGACCTACCCGTGCCTATAGAATTTAACACATCAAAAACGATTTCCCATTACATCCCATTAAGGGAATAGGAATAGCTTCTCATAACCAGTGGGCTGTGCGCTTTCTAATTTTTACACCGGTTCCGAAAGGAATTTGAGAAGCCTATTCATGGCTAAGCACTCGATAGTGTCGCCATCATTAAGCGAGGTGGCGGTCGTCGAAAGAAATTTAAGGTGGTCAGGGATTGTACGCACGTACTCATGTACAAGAGCCGCGCACACTACAATTGCACCGCCAACGGCTGTCTCTTACTCACACAAAAGGCTGAGCAGTAGCATATGAAACATTTTATATTCCCGTGATCCTCTTCATACCCACAGCATCTATAGTAATCATGAGCTAAGATTCCAAGTATAGACTCGCTTGAGGGGTTATTAAAGACATCCTAGTGATCACAGCTACAAACTGAGAAATATTATGCCAAGTATTGGATGTCAAGTTTAGCGTACGATACTAGGCCATACTTGTTAGGTGATCCTAGATTTTGTCACTTCAGATATTCAGTTCGGGGTTTAAAATGAACTTGGATGAAGAAATGTGCATATCCCCATGATTGCTGTACAGTGGAACAGGTAGTCCTTCTTCTCGCCAGCTCACCACCGTCTATGATTCCCTGCTATGATCCCGCATTCCGGCGCCAATAAAAGTTAGTCCTTATTCTCGCCATCTGACCCACTCTATGATTCCCTCGAATTTTCCTGTATCCCGGCGCCCATAAAAGGTGGGCCATTCATTTAGAGATAAGCGGCAGTTGTGGGCAGTTCTTAATTCCTATTCCATGACTTCTGCGTGAAATCCACTACAATGGTATGAAAGCCTGTGTGCAATACCTAGATACAGCTCTTTAGAATAGACATCAAACCCTACCTTGCCATGTAGTTTTAAGCGCTCAGTGTAGAAACCTAAATACCTTCTATAATTTGGTATGCGTCCTAGCCAATCCTGCAGGAATACAAATTGCCGAGACTTTATAGCAGGCGGACTGTTAGAGTACCCCAGGCGGTTATGGCATTTCGTACAAGCCAAAGTTCCAGTCCTCATATTCTATGACTTTTGCTGAAAGCCACTACCAATGGTTTGGATGCCTTTGTGCAAGGTCTAGACCCAGCTCTGTGGAATAGACATCAAACTCTACCTCCCCATCTAGTTTGAAGCAGTCGGTGTAGAAGCCTAAATACCTTCTATAACTTGTTATGCGTCCATTATAATCCCGGCTTTTCGCGTCATGAGTGGAGAAGTTGCTCCCAATGGTAGAAGACGGTGTCATGTAATCAACTATTATTGTAGATTTCTGCAGATCCAGCAAAATCGTTTTATGACCATGTTGGCTGGTGATCCATCACATGAACTATTTTAGGCGGATTGCCGAGAAAAAATATGATGTCCTATTCCATCCTATGAAGTCATTGTGGACATCCTCTCACCACAACCAGTGCGCTGTGCGCATTATAGTTTTATATTCACTGATTGGGACCTAAAGTTTAACTCCGGTCCCGAACGGTATATTTGAGTAGCTAGCTTTTTCATGCCTAAATACTTGATAGCGTCGCCGTCACAAAGTCAGGTGAGTGGTGTCGAAAGAAATGAAAGGTGGTCTGTGCCGGGATTGAATCCTCGTACTCGTGTACAAGTGCCGCGCAAACTACCTTCTCCTCCAGCTGAATAGCTTCGTGATTACACAAAATTGTCGAATTTGGGGCTTAGAAAATCCTCATGCAATCCATAAGGAACAAATGCACCCACAACGAGCAACTGTCTTGTGCGGATTTTGGTAAGGCGTCGTGATTGAGTTTTAGTTTTTAGAAGGTGCGGCCGAAACTGCAGTGACTGTGAACTGTATTCGTTACCGGAACATTATAACGGAGTTCTTGTGGCCTCAACAGAACGGCATGGATATGGATGACATGTGGTTTCCGTAAGACGGCGCCACCTGCCACACCACGAGTGAAACAATCGATTTATTGCAGCAACTATTTCCAGAACAAATTATCTGCAGAAATTCTGATGGTACCTGTCCACCAAGATCATGCGATTTAACGCCGTGCGATATTTTTCTTTAGGGAGTTGTGAAATCTAGGGTTTATACAAATAATACAGAAACAATTCCTGAGCTGAAATCTGAGATCCAACGCTCCGTCGGCGAGATAAAGCCACATCGCTGTGAACGAAATTTTAATTTCATGAAAAGAGTAATGGAAGATCCGTGGGGCCCTTTCGACGGACATTTTACTCCTTACTTAGTCGAAACATGTGGTCGTTTTTACTTCACATCAATATAGAATGAAAAGGCTTCTCAAAATACCGTTCGTAGCCGGTGTAAAGCTGTGGGTCCTCATCAGTGAGTATAAAACTACAAAGCGCACAGCTCACTGGTTGTGAGAAGCTCTCCCCGATTCCATCATGGGATGTAATGGGAAACCATTTATTTATTCATTTTTTAATGCAGAATCTGTCCGACGCTTGCAAATAATTTTCGTCGGTTATTTTTGCACCTTTTCAAGCTACTCTATACGAATGACACCGCAGCCATCAGAAAATATGTTGCTATGACCTTGTTCAACAACCAAACCACCCAGGCGTTCTTTGGTAAACGTTCACCCGAAGTGGCAATGTGAAGAATACGGTCACTGACCTAGAACACTAAGGCGCTAAGGAGGAGGGCTATAAACTTCGAAAGGATCGGTCGCCAATGTAGGTTATATCCTGATTCCGAATGTTTGAATTTATTCTAATTGTAGAAAAAAACGCGATTTGGTTAGGTAAATGGATATCGAAAAATATTTTCTATGAAATAAATTCGGATCAAATCATTTATAATGGAAGTCGACTGGTATGACTATTCCTTGGTCTCAGGCATATTGTGATGAATCCGTGTTTCGTCCACGGTTATGAAACGGCGCAAACACACCTTCGGATGGCAGTTTAATATCGCGAAACACGCATTTGAAGTGCTCTCATGTCTGCGTTTATGGTGGAGTGTGGGTAATCGCGGCACCCATCTCGCGGATATGTCTTTTAATGCCCAAATATTCGTATAAAATGCGATGTACCCGCTCAGTTGAGATCACTACAGCTGCCGACACAAAATATATTAGTTACGAAAGGATTTTTAATTGTTGAAATTAAGTGAAGTATTATAGCACAGCGCCGGTCTTAGCTAGCCATAATTTTGAACTTCATCACTTGGTTCTTAAAGTTTGATATCTCGAATTTAATTCTATACCAAATAACAGACCACAATATTTCCAAAATATTATAAAAACCCCCATCCCCATCTTAAATTCTCTTGCGTTATTAACTTTGCATTAATTTTATATTCATATTTCGTTTTGTTCTCTGATGTCCTCCAAGAATAAACAAACAAATCAAATTGAAATTTAAATTTAATTAAATATCTCTTTTTCGGTTAAAACATCATCATATTGCACACGTCTGTCTACCGCATAAATGCGACGCAGCCCAATGTTGTAAGGCCTTGCAAAACAATTCCAACCTAAAAGATAAAAACAATTTCAATGTGAATTCCCTCAATTTGTTATGCAAACTATATAATAATTTAACTGAAGAAAACGTGAAATTAAATTAAAACACAACAATTCAAAATATAAAATAACGAAGAAGACAACGAAAAAAGCCCCTCGAAATAATAAAATTCGGCTTCTTCTTGAATGCGAAAAATAAAACCCAAAGAAACAATATGGAAAAGCAGAAGCAGCAGCAAAATGCAAATATGATTGGTAAAAGCGTACACACTTCAAGTGCAAACTATGTATGGAAGTGGCCAGACAGAAGACATAAGACTTGGACGAACCCAGAACTCCGGACTGCTGCTACGGCTGCTGACTTAGGATGACAACAGACCCGGCATTGTGATGACGATTTGGAGTATCCATTGAGTAGCAAAAAAAAGCCATAGAATTTTTAGCTACTTTGCATATTGAATACCCAACATAACTATTGGGTGTTAACTTGAAAACCATGGGACTCTTAAGGGATAAGAAAACAAAACCAATGGGTGCTCGAACTAACGGGCAATGAGAGTAACATATTTTTGTTACACGGTACCTGCTCCATTTCTATGAACACATTAGTAGATGTTACATAGGAAAATAAAAAAAGAATGCTGAAGGCTCTTTTGCTATTGCACTTTCCTTTTTGTTGCATCTGCCTTAACATTAGATATAATATTGTTAAAATAAATAAACTAATATCTAGCTCACTGAAATAATTGGTTTTGTTTTGCCATAAAATGTATTGAATAGTATAGAGAACTGATTGCACTCTTTTACCGCTCTCATGTAGACAGTGAGTAGAAGAGCATAGAAAAGTCTTATTCTCTTTATATAATATTTCAATATAAATACAGCATTTCGACAATGTTATTACATAAAACAATACAAAAAGCATAAATGTTTCACATCAAAATAATAAATGGATGAATGGACCAAGTTTTGACAAAAAGACAGTAATACGTTTTGAACTATTCGCCAGATGTCGTCAGTGCTTTTGGGTCATAGAATTCGTTCCATGTTCTCTATACTATTCAATACTCTTTAGCGACGACGACTTGCTTGTTTGTTCGCTGCCGCTACATCAACACCATGATACTTATTGATGAGTTAACATCTATAGCCGCGAGTAGGAACTAAATTCAGAAAGTGAATACATCCAAACACAGTTTGTCCGACTGCGATCACACAGATTGTCCGAATGCGATCATACAGATTGTCCGACCGCGATCACACAGAATGTTTGGCGTTAAACTCTTCCGAAACGGCTGGACCGATTTGTATGAAATTTTGTGTGCATATCGGGATGGTCTCAGAATCGGCCAACATCTATTTTTCATACCCCTAAATGATAAGAGTGACCCACCCCTATATAGAACACAGATTTGTTCGACTGCGAAACGCCATTGTCAGACTGCAAAAAAACACGCACTGATGTAGCGGCAGCGAATAGTTGTCTTGTGTGGGTACGGAGCACTCTCAAAGCAAAGAGAATTATGACGTGGTTACACGTATATAAAAATGAGATAGCCAGAAAGCAACGAAAATTGTGTGAACTTGTGTAGCGTATGTACGAACATAACAATGTATGTCTTTACGTGTGTCTGTTGCTTTGCATTCTCTTTGTATTTTGTGTCTGTTGCTTTGCATTCTCTTTGTTTTTTGTGGGTATAAGCAAGAAAATAATGACACATGTGGTTACACTGGTCTTTAAATAATTTTAAGTATTAATATTATTTAAATGTAACGTCATCATATGATTGAACGCTGTTTTTTATTTTCCAATGTAACATTTACTAATGTTTTCATAGAAATCGAATAGGTACCGTGTAACAAAAAGATGATAACACATCGCCCGTGAGTTCGAACACTCATTGGATTTTTTTCAGGTAGAGACTATTGTTGTACAACAACCATGTGTGTGATGCTAACACTGTGTGTTGTTTGCAAGTGTTCACTTTGATGGATTGCCCTACCCGTGCCTATAGATGTTAATACATCAAAACCGATATTTTCAAAACGCTCCAGCCACTCGGCATTAGTCGCCTGTTAGTCTACAGGTGCGTACACTTGTTCGAGGAGACTGGAGATATAAAAGACCGTCCTCGGTCAGACCGCCCGCGTACCATTCGGACACAGCAAGTCATCAAAGCCGTCAAAGCAAGAATTCAGCGAAATGCTCTCCGGAAGCAGAAAATCGTAGCCCCTGAGATGAAAATCACGCAAAAGTCCATGAGCCGATTTATTAGGAAAGGCTAGGGACTTGGAGCTTTCAAACGGCGTACAGGATATTTGAGGACTACGACTTAAAAAAAATAGAGTAGAAAAATCCAGACACCTTTTGGTGAAGTACGCTGATAATTTGCATACAAAAATCTTGTTTACGGATAAATATATTTTTTCCGTACGGGTCAAATTTAACCAAAAAATGCTAGGGTTTATGCATGATCATCTAAAGAAGCATCTGAGCTCATCCCACGGGTCGAAAAGGGCCACTATCCAGCTGCAGTCATAGTTTGGTGGGGTGTCTCTTACGATGGGATAACTGACTTGCATTTGTGTGAGCAAGGGGTCAATACATCGCCAAAACTTTACTAAGAAACCGTTAATAATCCCCTGTTCCAAAACCAGCCCTGGCAAAATTCGACACCATCTCATAAGGCGAAAACGAGACAAACCTGGTTTCAAAACAATTTGCCAGCTTTTATATGGTTTGAAGAATCTCCCTCTGGCAGCTATGATTTGAACCCTCTGGATTACAAATTCTGGACCGTTTTAGAGGAGATGGTACGCCACCAAACATTCCCCAACACTGATTCTCTTAAGACAGTTCTAGTTCGTGCTGTAGACAATTTTCCAACGGATGGGATGCGTGCAGCTATTGCTGACTGACCAGTGCGACTTAAGGCGTGCGTGAAACCCAAGGTCTGACATTTGGAATGAAACTTAGCTTTCTCTAAGCAATACATGTCACTAAATATATAAAAGAATTGGTCCAAAAACGTTCATCAGCTTTTTGTTTTATAGTCCAAAATATAAGTAATAGTATTTATGTCCCTACTAAGTAGATGTTTGGGATGAAGAATGCATATGTGTCCACATAAAAGCATAAATGTTTGTCAGTAAACATGCTACTACTGGTTGCATTTAAATACAAGTGAGTTTGGGATATGCAAACACATGAGTGTTTGAAGTGTGTTCCAAACATATTCATGGCTCCTGCAGAACCATCCATTTAAATACAAGTGTGTTTGAGACTTGCTAACATATGATTGTTTGAAGTGTGTTCCAAACATATTCATGGTTCCTGGTTCATGGTTTTAGCCTGTTCCATGAAAAATGATTTTCCCCACAAATTGTCGTCCTGGGTTTCATACTTTTCAGCTTAAACATTATCAGCAATTGCATTTGTTTCTGGTCATACAATTTGAGCGTAAGCCAGGCCAAGGAGAACGAATAATATTTTTGTGTTTGGGGTTTTTGGAGACTTAACCAAAAAGAAAACAGGTTGTAACCAAATTAAACACAAGAACGGAAATTATTTCAATTGTGTTCACAACATTCAACACAATCAACCATCCCATCCAGTCGACACAGAGCCAGTCAGGCAATTCAGACAGACGCATCTGAATAACGCTCCAGTCAAGGAACTGAGACTGAAGCCAATGTTCTTCACTTCATACATTTTTAACTTGAATGCTGCTAGTGTCGTCGCTACTGCTGCTGCTGCTGCAGTTTTTTATGTTGACTGAAGTGGCTCTAGAAGGAATGGTCGTTGGTCCGTCACTGACTTGAATCGAATTCACAAAATTTGTGCAAAACTATGCAAAAGATGCGATGGATGGTCGGCTGATGGTGTTGGTAGGTCGCGGTGGTCGTTTCATGGCTAAAACCAATATAGATTTGTTTATTGTATAACTCAGGTCTCTTCCCATCTAACGTCTTTCAAAATTCGGCTTTATGGAAGTTATTTTTCAGCACTTCCCGTTTGCAAGCATATTTTCCACGTTGTATCTACTACTTGTTAAATATGCAGTTTTCTTTATGGCCTTCTTGTGATACGTTACGTTCGCTTTAGCCCTGTTTCTCCTGCTCCGTTTTGTTTTAGCTATTTTTTTTATTTTGGCAATATTAAACATGGAAATTGCTTAGTCATTGCTTTAAGGCTGGCTGTCTGCTTTTAATGTTTTAGCCCGAATGGTATTACCAACTATGTATAACTATTTTAGGTTCTGTTGGTTATGTGGCCAGAGCAATAAGAGAGCAGAAGGCCCCAAGTACCTTTTCGGAAATTCAAATTTCCGCTTCTCAAGAATAGTGTTCCTTGCATTATTTAAATTAAGTTTTTCGTTCTGGGTTTGCTTCGTTTCCCACTTAAGTGTTTGTTTTAGCATTTTGCGTAAGCAGCATAAGAATTAGGTGAGCTTTAAAGGTTAGTAAGGGAAGTGCTTAAAGCGAGTGCAGTAGTAAAGTTATATACCTAAAGTTGAATATACCAAACCAACCGTAGTGTAAGGATTTTGGGATAACCCATGTTATAGGCCACACTTAAAACTATGTGATTACAATTTACATTGAAGTTAATAGTTTATCATCATGAGTATAAGGATTTCCTTTGACGAATAACATCAACAGTGAATTCTTGACATTCACGGGTTGGAAGTTTAAATGCATCACCGTTTGATATTCAATTAAGTAGCCGAAAAATAGTTTCCAATGACTGTCAAACTAGAGTAATTGCAAAAATTCAACTAGAACTGAATTTTGTATAAAATGTCTCAAACTAAGGAAAAGCTGGGCAAATGCAATAAGAAGTCTGAATCTTTAATTTCAATAGGAATGAATTAATTTACTGATTGCACTATGAACCACGGTTTTCGGGGGTTGAAGATTTATTTATCATAGGCCGGATTACATTGAAAGAAAATCGCATAGTTGCAGGAAGAAAGCATATTCGTTAGTCCCGCGAAGCTATAGAGCTAAGGTTGCCAAGTTACAGCATAAGCTAAGGAACGTGCAATTGCAGCACAGGGAAAATACCCTTCCACATGCTGTATCGGGGTAGTTGGGAGTAAATGCAGATAAAATAGAGCTCTCACTCTTTACCAGCAACTAGAAAACAGAGTGCACTGTCTCTACACTCTGAATAAAAACCAGTACCAGCAACATATTATAGGAACCATATATGGTTCCCGCAATATGTAATATATAATTAGCTACAGGATTTGGTCAACAAAAAGATCGGTCTATGGGTCAAGTAGAATACGTACACAAAATTGAATTGAGTTGATCTCAAAATTTATTGGAACTAAGTCCATATCGCACGTTGCGAGATGGGGGCTAAATGGAAAAAAATCAAACAACATTTGTTTTAACACTATTATCCCACAACCCAGTATTATCAACTATGTTGGGTACTTTTGCATTGGTTGGTGTCTAGACTAACATAAACAATCGATTTATTGCAGACTTCGGTGGTGCAATGGGTAGTGTGCACGCCTCTTGTACTTGAGATCATGGGTTCGATCCCAGCTCAGATCAGCTTAAAATTTCTTTCGACGGCGGTCATCTCGCATAGTGACGGCGACACTATCGAGTATTTAGCCATGAAAATGCTTCGCAAAAATACTTTTCGGAACCGGTGTAAAACTGTAGGTCCCAATCAGTGAGTATAAAACTAGAAAGCGCACATCTCACTGGTTGTGAGAAGCTCTCCCCGATTCCTATATGGGATGTAATGGGAATCCATTTATTTTTATTTTATTGCAGACAAGATTTCCTGAACAAATTATCTCAAGAAATTGTCATGTCAAATGGCAATCAACATCATGCGATTTACCGCATTGAAGTTGGCCCACCATGGCTTGCCCACTTTTCTGTACAACATTAAAATAGCCCAAATCGATTGGAATAGTTCTAGAGTCAATCCTAGTTACCTTTTTCACGATGTTATGTGTAATCTAAAATTCACGACATTGATGTGTGCAGAGATCCTTAAAAAGGATGAAATTTAATATTTTTAATGTACGTTTCAGAAAAAGTGCGCAAAGGTTAAAAAATATAAAAATTTGTTAATTTCTTTGTATGGTTTTACTATTATTAGAAAATTTAGAAATAAAACCTCAAGGACTATGAAACAATACAAGATCCTTAAAATCGGTGAAAACGAATTACCGCGAAATATGTATTCGAAATCTTCTCAGAAAATTAAACAAAAAATTGGAAAATTTTTACACTTAATATTCACGTATGTTGCTGGAAATTCGAAGCAGAAACTTCATAAAAACTGTCAAGGACATTGAAACAGACTAGGTCCTTAAAATCGAAGAAAACCAATATCTCCCATATATATGAAAATTTCTCAGAAAATTAAAAAAAGTTTGGAAAATTTTCACACTTTAATATTCTGATATGTTGTTGCAAATACCAAGTAGGAACTTTATACAAAATTTCAAGGACATTGAAACAGGTCTAGGTCCTTAAATGCGAAGAAAACCAATATCCCAAAAAAGCCAATAGCTATGGCACTGTAATATTGTTAAAATAAAAAAGGCAATATTTATTCGCTTAATAATAAATTAATAATATCTGTTTCTCTTTTGTCATAAACAGAGCGACGACAAAAAGTATTGAATAGTATCTCATGGAAGAAACAAATGGTAGAAGCTCTACCCCAGCTGATTTGAATTTTACCTGTACAGAGTTTTCTGCTATACCAAATTTTGTTTACTTTTGTTTGTATTCTCGTACAACCACCGTTAGCCTACAATTGCTGTATTTGAAAAGTTTTTTCCGTAAAAATCACATAGAAACGTTTAAATTTTCATACTTAAATACTTTTAAAATATCAAATGAACCACATGCATGTGTAAATTGCTCTTTTTTCAAATTTGTTTATATTTTCATTATTTTTCGATCAGCTGAGTTGACACAATACAGCCACTGAGCAAAACCAAAATGTCTGTTGTTTTTGGCTTGATGTAGTTGTTGTCGTACTGCATAAAGGGACCGCCAAATAACTTTTTTTTTTGAAAATGCTATAAAAAAAATCTACTGAATATTTTCTCCAATTTTTTTTATTTGAAAGTACAATCCTTCCAGTTAATAATGGAAAATAATTTCATTCAAATGGCTGCCTCGGCTGGCCATGCAGTAGCCTACCCGATCGGTCCAATTTTTAAGCACATTATCGATTGTGTACAGCTGTATTTCACCAATGGCTTAACGAATATTGTCCTTTAAAGTGTCAATTGTCTCTGGCTTGTCGGCGTAACACTTATCTTTGAGGGCACCCCACAAATAATAGTCCAACGGTGTCAAATCGCAGCTCCAAGGTGGCCAAACGATATCAGATCTGCGGCTGATAATGCGATCTTCAAAAACAGGGCGCAAAACATCGAGTGTAGCTTCGGCTGTGTGGCACGTAGCGCCGTCTGTTGAAACCAAATGTTGCCAATATCCTCCTCTTCAAATTTTGTGAACAAAAATTCGTTCAACATGGCCCGATAACGATCGCCATTGACTGTAACGGCCACTCCTTGCTAATTTTCGAAGAAAAATGGCGCAATTATGCCTCTGGACCAAAATCCGCACCAAACAGTGACTCGTTTTGGGTGCATCGACTAATGTATGCGTGCGGGTTTTCTGTGCCCCAAATGCGACAATTTTGCTTGTTTACATACCCGCCAAATCAAAATGAGCTTCATATGAAAAGATGATTTTTTTGGCAAAATCGGCATCTTCTGCAAGTCGATCGCAGGTCCACTTAGCGAAGCGAAAACGCATTGGATGGTCAGTTGGCTTCAACTCCTGAACCAATTGGACTTTGTATGGCATCATACCAAGGCCTTTATGCAAAATTCGTCTCAAGGATGTCTCCGAAATGTTCAATTGTTGAGAACGACGGTGAATTGATGTTGGTGGCGCTTCACGCACAATTTCTGCCACAGCAGCAATATTCTCGGGTGTACGCACTATTTTTGGCTTTTCACGCTTTGGTTTATCGATGAGGATGCCAGTTTCTTTCACTTTTTTTACAAGATAACGAACATACGGCGCCGACGGTGCTTCTCTTCTTCCAAAATCCGTACGCAATTTTCCCAAACATTATGCAACATTACCATGATTTTCAAAGTAATGTCGCCATTTTTCCCAGTGTTGTTCAAGCATATACACAACCACATTCATTCAGCGGAAGGATAAAACTAATTATCTGTCAAATCAGACATGAGCTAAGTGTACCATTCACGAAATAAGCACTAGTTGAAGAAAAAAAGTTAGATGGCGGACCCTTTATTATATTTCTACCATGAATATTATAGAGAACTTATTGCACTCTTCTTCCGCTCACATGTAGAGAGTCTGAGTAAGAGAGCACTAACGAGTCTTATTCTTGATCGAGAGTATTTCAATATAAGTTCACCATTTCCACAATGCTATTACATAAAACAATAAATGTTTCAAAAGGCATCAATGGTTCTATTGTATACTATACTATTCAATACTCTTTGTCGACGACGACCTGCTTGTTTGTTCGCTACCGCTACATCAATACCATCCAATACAAATATTTTCAGGCAGAGACTATTGTTATTGTACAACAACCACATATGTGATGCTAACGCTGTGTGTTGTTTCCATGTGTACACTTTGATAGATTGCCCTACCCGTGCCTATAGATCATACATGGGTTTTTTTAATTTGCATTGGATTTTAATTTGCACTACTTTATCTAATGCAAATGCAAAAAAAAATTACCATTGTTCACAATGGCAATTAAAAAATTTTGAATTTGCATTTGCTCAGGAAATGCAAATGCAGGTTGTGGAATCGGATGCCAATTGTAATGAAATATGGAAATGCTTGTAATTGTTTTGAATTTGTTTGACTGCTGGCAATTCTATATTTAAAATATTTTATATGGAGGGGTTTGTGGCTTCAATGGGTTTTCACTCGTAGACTTTCAACTTCATAAACCTGTACTGTGTAAAATATTTGAAAACTACAGCTGCCAGATAATTCAAATTAAGTAATTCAAATTAAACTACAAATTATAATTGTCATATAATTAATTTTCCCCATGTATGCTATAGATGTTAACACATCAAAAAATATTTCCCATTACAAGCCACAAAGGGATTGGAGACAACTGGGGAGATTGTGGCCTCCTCTGCATGGGAACGAAAGCTTCTATCAAGACGTCTCCGAAAAACCCTAGAATTTATTAAAAGTCAAAGGTCAATCAAAGTTGAACTTAAATAGGTTAAAAATAAAAACCTGAAACTAAGAAAAATTACTAAACGATTAACTAGTCCAAACATTTTTGCAATGCCACACAGCTTTCGAAGGAAAACATTTTGTTTCATGTAAATCATTTTGTGCAACATAAAATGTTCCACAGTCATTTGTATCTTTATTTATGACAACAAAAATGTGTTTCTCTCAAATTAAATCTTAAATATTTAATTGTATTACGGACGAAAGTTAACAACAATGAAAAAGAAAAGCAGCGAAAATGTAATCATTTTCTCTGTGAAAATTTTCACTGAGTGAAAAACACAATTACAATGCAGTAAAAATGCCAAAGAGCATATAAAATCCAACCAATGTAATTTAGGTGGAAATGTGTAACAAAACTCAAATTACCTTTTTCCACTCTCCAAAGTGTACTTGAGTGTAAACGGGTGTGTGTGTGTGTGTGTGTTTCTGGTAAGTGAATGTCCTGGCAGCTACAGCATAGTAACTCACTACTAACACACACTCTTGCAGATACAAATAAAATTTTGTAAAACCAGAAGAGGATACTACTGTACTGTACTTGTTCTTGTTGGCTGCAATAAAATTTCAAATTCCTAAAGCTGCTAGTTTTTGAGATTTTTTTATTTTTTTTTTTTTTTTGTAACAAAAGCCAACTAGGAAAATAGGTGAAATGCACAAAAGCCTATGTACAGAAAGGTAACAACAAGCAAACAAACTAAAAGTGACACAATTTAACGAACACGATACACGAACAGTGAATAAGGAGGGTAAAGAGAATGAGCCGCAATTGGAAACCAAGTGAAAAGTCATACAAAAGGACTGTCAGGAATGCATTTTCGACAAATAAAAATTCTTAATTTGACCTACATGTTGTGAGTGTTTTGTTATGCGGTACGAGTACCCTATATCTATTTAACAAAATCTGAGTGTATTAGATTTTTAAATATATGTTTTTACGCAACTAAGGTTATAGCTAATGGCTTCACATCAAATAACACATGTAGAGGAAAGTTAGCTTCATGACTCGGTGCAGAAGGTTTTACTTCTTTTTTAAACCTGTATCTTTCTTTCGTCTGTGATAAACTAGCATTTAACATAATACAATATTTATAAAGCAGATCCTTCATATATGATACGTGGTGTCGAAAGATCCTCACTTTCAATTCTTTATAGACACTATGGAAAAATAGCCAGACTAAAAATATCTACGCCAATGAATAACACACCTTTTAAATTTAAAATAAATTTAAATCGTTTCGCGAACCTATCTTCCTCGAAGGAATTACATTTGTTTACCCACAGAAAACTTCGGTAGTCACAACCGATTTGGCCATAACCGGATTTAGAGTTTGTCACAAACGGTTTTAGAGTTAGTCACAGCAGTCCTTAGAACCCACCTTAGATATTGTCACAACTGACTTTAGAGGTTGGTACTAACGACTTTAGATATTGTCACGGCCGACGTTAGAGTTTGTCAGAACCGTCATTAGAGGTTGAGGTTTGAGGTTGTTGTCACAATCGACTTTAGACGTTGTCACATACTACTTTAGAAATTATCACGGCCAATTTTAGAGGTTCTCACAATCGACTTCGCAGGTTGTCACAACCGACTTTAGAGCTTGTCACCAAGGAACTTAGAGTTTTTCACAACCGACTTCAGAGGTTGTCGCAACCATCTTTAGAGTTTGTCACAACTGTCTTTAGACTTTGCCATAAACGATTTTAGAAGTTGGCACGGCCAACTTTATAGGTTCTAACAATCGACTTCGCAGGTTGTCACAAACAACTTTAGAGCTTTTTACAACCGCCTTTAGAGTTTGTCATAATTGACTTTAGAGGTTGTCATAAACGATTTTAGAAGTTGGCACGGCCAACTATATAGGGTCTCACAATCGACTTCACAGGATGTCACAACCATCTTTAGAAGTTGTCGCAACCGACTTTAGAGTTTGACACAACCGACATTATACATGTTTTCAGTTCTGACTTTTTGAAATCCTTTGAATTTTTATTATGCGTCAAGTTTCGATCGACATACATACGTATTTAGGCATAAATATGCAGAATATTTAAAAGCAGTTTCAGTGTTCTGAGGACGAACATCAATAAATCTCATCATTATTTGCAAAAGATATATTTTTTTTAAAAAGTGTAGCGTGACGTCATAATGCGTCCATACATAATAGTCTATACACTCATGGATAAGTATGCTAGGGGAGAATACTCCTGAGGACCCAGAAGCGCAGTGGAGCACTTCTCCAATTCTTTGGAAACCGCTGCAAGTACTGAACTTGGCTATCAAAAAACCCAGACGGATACGCCGAACGTACGACGAACAATGTCGCAATGCAAGTGATGAAAAAGAAACTGCACGTATGGAAACGAAACAGTCAGTTGCAACGCGTGTTGCGAACGAGCGGCACAAGAGGCTGAGAAGGAAGGAAACCCAATTATTTAGGAGGAAAACTGGCAGTGGGAGCAGAGAGAGAGAGTGAAAAGACCGAAATGTGCAGGATGAACCATGAATTGCGAATATTTATCCAGAGGTTATGAGGTTCGAATAATGGGCTGTCCTCCCGCAAGGACGAAAATGGGAATGTGGTGACTGATATGCAGTGTGTGCTTAAAATGAGAAGAGACCACTTTTCAGCACTACTCCCCTCAGATTCTTCCACTGAATATCAGAAGCTATTGATTGTGGAAGACAGTGTAGATTATACCCCCCCCCCCCCACATCACGGCAAACAAGGCGTGATTAGAACGGAAATATCCTGGCTTAAGAACACTACAGCAGCGGATGGTCTAAACGCGGAGATTTCTAAGGCTGGTGGTGAAGGACTGCTATCCCACAGGCACCAACTTATATGCGGTATATGATTGCGGGCGTCTATGACTGACGATTGGTGTCTCAGTGTTTCATGTCCTGTATTCAAAATTGGTGATCCGTGTACCTGTTCCAATTATCGCGGTCGAGCATATTAAGTCAAAGACTAAAGCCAATTGTTGAAAAGCTGATTGTATCTTATCAGTGTGGATTTAGACCAGGCAAGTAAGCGACCCACCAAATATTCATGCTACGCCAAATCCTAAAAAAGTCCCACGAGAAGCAAATCGATACTGACCATCCTTTTGTCGATTACAAAGTTGTCTGCTTTCGATAACCCCATACGAGGAAAATTGAACGAAGCTATGTCAACAAGCAGTTTAAGAACAAAGCCCTGTCTGCGCAGACAAAAGCCCAGCTATACCATACTCTCATTTTACCAGTCCTGGCATTTGGCTCTGAAACTTGGGTCATATCGCAGGCGGATGCAAGACAACTGGCAGTATTCAAGAGAAACATTCTCCGTAAAATATATGGTACTGTTGCAGAAAACGGCGAGTACCGACGTCGTTGGAACCAGGAGCTATATTATTTGTATTCCGACGTGGACATAGCTAGGCGAATCAAATTTGGACAATTGTGTTGGCTAGGCTATATTATCAGAATGGATGAAGACGAGCCAGCACAAAAGGCTTTTGATAATTTGACCGATGGAAGCAGGAAAAGTAGATGAATAAGACTCCGCTGGAGAGACCAGGCCGATGAATCCTTCCGTATCCTTCGTGTTACCAACTGGCGAGGAAAGGCGAAGGAGAGAACCAGTTTGAGGAATATCTTGAAATTTGTTTAATTTGTATGACATCGGAACTCATGAGGTTGTAAAATACTCAATAAAAGTAATAAGAGCAAAAGGTGATATATCTGGACACAACACAATGGTGGATTTTCTATTTAGAAATGAACCAGTCGATGATTGCCATATTCTTGAAGCTAGGTCTAAAATTCCTCTTATATGGTTCTATTGTTAGTCTGAAGGATATCGAGAAAACGGATTGAAAAATTCTGGGTATGTTTGTACTTTATACGAACTTTCCATGAAAACAAATGCAGTTCCCCAGGACTACAAACAGCCCACAGCACCCTGAACTAGCGGTAGAGGTCCAAAAATGTTTTTCGAAAAAATTCATCAAACATGGAATTAGGTGCCTTTCCCATCATAGGGAGCGGATGGTTGGTTTCTATAAAACAAGAGTTATTTTTAAAGATTTCTGTCAACAGGTTTGTCCAATCATCCGGGTCAGTAAATATGCACTCATAGAAATAAATGTTTAAAAAAAGTGCTGTACCAACCGTAAATTCGTTTCCTGCCACCGAATTGCAGTTGCCACAATCAAATTGGGGTTGTGACAACTGAACCTAGTTCCTGCAATTGAAATTCGTTTAAAGCAACCTTTAATAGGTTGTCCTGGTGTCTAATGCGGCTGTGATAACCTCTAACTAGGATATGATGGCACCTTATGTGTTTGTGACAATATCTGAATTGGGTTACGGCTAATTCACTTATTTTTTCTGTAGCCTATGGTAGATTGTAATAAGAGTTGTATAGATGAGGACGAATTATTCACTACATTTCCAGAATCACTCAAAGTAGTGGATAATAAAAAAGAAACAACTTCTACACGAAGGAGCTGTTCGTATAGAAACTCAGTGCGTCTTAATACTTTGGCGCATTCCGATCTTGCCTTCTTGCACAGCGCATCCTTATTTAAAATTTTACCCAAATTCCAATTTTTGGAATTGGATTTGACAGCTTTTTTGCATGAATTTTTAGCAGAACATTCATCAGAAGATTTAATAGATTTTCTTGGAACCAAGTTCCTTATTGCACGTTGCGGGATGGAAGCTAAACGAAACAAAATTAAACAACTTTTTTTTAACACTATTATGCTTCAACCCAGAATTATCAACTGTATTGGTTTTTTGGCTTTGGTTTGTGTCTAGACTAACATGTATTGGAAAATTTCTTGTTTAATGGGAAGTTTTCTAGGTGGAGCCTGTAACCAATATTTAGTAAAGGGTCCGCCAAATAACTTTTTTTTTGAAAATCCTATTAAAAAAAAATACTGAATATTTTCTCAAATTTCTTTTTCATTTGCAAGTACAATCCTTCCGGTTAATAATGGAAACTAATTTCATTCAAATGGCTGCCTCGGCTGGCCATGCAGTAGCCTACACGATCGGTCCAATTTTTAAGCGCATTATCGATTGTGTGCAGCTGTATTTCACCAATGGTCCTTTAAAGCGTCAATTGTCTCTGGCTTGTTGGCGTAACACTTATCTTTGAGGGCACCCCACAAATAATAGTCCAACGGTGTCAAATCGCAGCTCAGAGGTGGCCAAACGACATCAGCTCTGCGGCTGATAATGCGATCGTTAAAAACAGGGCACAAAACGAGGGCGAGTGTAGCTTCGGCTGTGTGGCACGTAGCGCCGTCCTGTTGAAACCAAATGTTGCCAATATCCTCCTCTTCAATTTTTGTGAACAAAAATTCGTTCAACATGGCCCGATAACGATCGCCATTGACTGTAACGGCCACTCCATGCTCATTTTCGAAGAAAAATGGCCCAATTATGCCTCTGGACCAAAATCCGCACCAAACAGTGACTCGTTTTGCGTGCATCGGCTTTTCAATATATGCGTGCGGCTTTTCTGTGCCCAAAATGCGACAATTTTGCTTGTTTACATACCCGCCAAGATCAAAATGAGCTTCATCTGAAAAGATGATTTTTTTTTTGGCAAAATCGGCATCTTCTGTAAGTCGATCGCAGGCACACTTAGCTAAGAGAAAACGCATTGGATGGTCAGTTGGCTTCAACTCCTGAACCAATTCGACTTTGTATGGCGTCATACCAAGGTCTTTATGCATAATTCGTCTCAATGATGTCTCCGAAATGTTCAATTGTTGAGAACGACGGTGAATTGATGTTGATGGCGCTTCACGCACACTTTCTGCCACAGCAGCAATATTCTCGGGTGTACGCACTATTTTTGGCCTTTCACGCTTTGGTTTATCGATGAGGATGCCAGTTTCTTTCACTTTTTTCACAAGATAACGAACATACGGAGCTGACGGTGCTTCTCTTCTTCCAAAATCCGTACGCAATTTTCGCATAAATTCTGCAACATTACCATGATTTTCAAAGTAATGTCGCAATATTTCCCAGCGTTGTTCAAGCCTATACACAACCATGTTCGTTCAGCGGAAGGACAAGACTAATTATCTGTCAAATCAGACGTGAGCTAAGTGTTCACGAAATAAGCACTAGTTGAAAAAAAAAACGTTAGATGGCGAACCCTTTATATGTATATTGTAGTGTTTGACCCAATAGAAGTAAAGTTAGACGAGCCAAAGTGAAAGAAGTTTAAAGAAGAACATTTTCTTAATTAAGTAACTTTTCTTAAAAAAAGTACATAAACAAATTACATTTCATAAAAAAATACCTTATCTTAGAGAAGTAACTTCGCTTAAAAAAAGGAAATTTTCTCAAAACAAAAATACATATTCATATTGTACAACAAAGTATCTTTTCAATAAAAAAATACGTTATCTTAACAAAAGTAATTTTTCTTACAAAAAGTACCTTTTCTTAAAAAAGGTATTTTTTTTTAAACTAAAAAAATACCTTATCTGAAAGAAGTACCTTTGCTTAAAAAAGTAAATTTTCTTACAAAAAGTACCTTTTCTTAAAAAAAGTATTTTGTTTAAAATAAGTAACTTAACTGATACAACAAATTGCCTTTTCTCAAAAAACTACCTTTTCTTTAAAGAGTACCTTTTTTGTGAAACAAAATAATTTTTCTTTAGATAAGTACCTGCTCTTAAAAATGTACCTACCTATTCTTGAAAAAATTACTAATTCTAAAAAAATTAAAATTTACCTAAAAAAACATTTTCTTCAAAAAATACCCTTTCTTACAAAACTTCCTTTTCTGAAAAGCACATTTTCTTAAAACTAAAATAATACCTTTCTTTTCTTGAGATAAGTATCCTTTCTGAAAATAATTAAATTTTCTTAAAAAAATAACCTTTACCTAAGAAAAGTACCTTTTTTTTAAAAAGTACCTGTTCTTAAAATAAGTACTTATTTGTAAAAAAATTTATACTCTTATACTATACTCCATTTCTTGCAGAAAGTACTTTTGCTTAAAAATAATACCTTTTTTTAAAACAAAGCTCTAGCTTTTGATAATAGAAGTACCTTTCTTTAAAAAAGGACCTTTTTAGTAAAATATAATACTTATTCTTACAAAAAGGACCTAGAAATATACTTTTTTTTAGGAAAATACATTCAGTAAAAAAATGTTTCTTAAAAATTTTTTATCATTTTACAAAAAGTATATTTTTAAAGATCCATTTAAATTATCGTATTCTTCAACGGGACGCCTTAGAAGTGTTAGAACCAGAGCTCACAATTATTGGTCTATCTGGTGATTGTTGTCAGAAAAAAAACCACTCCTCCACTGACACGATGCGAAACTGTCGCGAAATAGCCCTAAAACTTCGTTCTTCTTTGGCTTGATCTTCGCTCAACCGACGACCGTTTTTGTTTGCTTGCTCGGCTCATGTGTTCACTCGAGACACTTTACTTCGTAAAAACTTGGCAAACGGTTTTCTGAGCATGTATGTGTGCGGCGGCACTGGCTATTACTGCATACGCATATGCACACAAATGATCGCCCTATCCTCGTCTCCCTTCCTCTTTAATGCTTTGCCTGTGACGAAATATCTAAGGCAACAACATAAGGCAAACGCAACAATAAAAATAAAGACCATTTTTGCGGACCTTTTGTTGGTTTTGCTCACTTACTGACTCTCAGTAGCGGAGCGACGAACGATTCTGGTCGTATCGAGTGGTCAGTCAGAGACCGATTCGTGTATTACGCTCAACCCAAAACCCGAGAGCGGGAACACGAACGAAACGAAAAAGAGGGTTTCTGTTCAGACACTGAGCGATTCCGTCTCATTATTTCGGTCTATTGAGTGACCAGACCGCGCGAATAAATTTGATTGAGCATATTATGCGAGCTCTGGTTGGAACTAACTAGTGCATAATATATAGCGAAAGGAACTTCGTTCCAACCGGGTGTCCCCTGACACCTCATGTAATTGTTTAGTATTAAATACTAATAAAATAGTATCAATTGTATGATTCCAATACGTCGATTTATTATTGATCTCTTCAACAAATTGTGACATAATTTGTACTGTAACCCTGTATAGTAGATCCTTCAGTTGCATTTAACCCATTTGCAGCCACATCACTGACGTACATATTCAAATATTTGCCCCACTTTTCACAAATTTTCCAATGTGTCACACATAAGTTCTACCTCATCATTATTTACAAGCCTTTCAATTAAGTGGTGCTATTGTAACCGTGTTTGTTTTTTGTTGTTCAAGGGAATTAAAATATGTTCGAAAGCCAATTCAAAGGGTTCCGGAATAACTAAACATCATGTAAAACATAACAATTATTTAATTTACAACACAAAAAACATGTATATTTTCCCAACCAGTATATACCCTGAACAAACCATGAAAATCAATGGAAAAATGTCAAACATGATTACCATATTTCCTACTTTTCGTGATCCGGAAAAAATAACAATTCGCCACGTCACATAAAGTTTGATGGAGTGTACCAGGGCGAGGGGAAAGTAAAGGTGACAATATGAATATTTGCACAATTCATAGCAGTATAGAAATTTAGGTTTTCAACCACCCTGCCAAAGTAAGTCATGTTATGAGTCTTTTTTTTCCATCAGCAGGATTTTCATGTCCATCCTAGTTTTCAGAGAGTTTAACTAGGAAATTTGTGTGATATAAAATAGACTATATGGAACACAATCTATAGAATGAGGCGTAATTGAATTAGTCACACCTACATGTAGTTAAACATTTATTTCCCGCTTGTCCCATTTACCAATTGTTCGTAGTTAGTTTGTGGTGCCAGCGAAAAATGCACGAATATATAGAAAAAACAGGCTCGAAATGAAAAGCAAAGTATTTATGTGTGGCTAAGAGACAATCAGCATGCAGCAGCCATTCTAGCCATAAGGCTGGCATGTTACATCCCACAGTTGGACACAGCAGCAGTTAACATTCAATAACAGGGCATTGCCTTTGATGGCTTCGCAAGTGGGTGGTCATTTTCATAACAGAAGCCTTGCACTACAATCCTTGTCTTCCTTTATTTCTCCACGAATTTGATTTATATATGTGAGCATATTTATATTTGGGGAACTGATTTGTTTATATTTCTTCGAACATAACTATGTAGAGCGACAAAATAAATGCATTTATTTGTATCCTAGATTTAACACCAACAAACTAATTTGTTGCGCCATCGTTTTTCTATGTCAAAAGGACATTATTTCTTAAAAGATTTATGTGCTGAGAATCGAGTTTGTCATGCTCTATTATGGTAATTTATGTACTGTACTATAAAAGTGGGAAGTCAATTTGTAGAGAGCCGAAATTGGAACTAGTTTAATATTTTACAATAGGTCTGAAAATAAAACATGTAAACGATGTGACAGAACAGTGTGTTTTCAATTTTTTACGGATGTTAAAATTCAGTGTAATCCCAGTTTTTAGGGAAATTAATAAACAATTTTTGAGGAAAAATGAGCAAAGAGTACAATTGTGCTAATACTCGTAGTCCATCTCTGTATAATGCTACACTCACTGAACTAATTGTTTAAAAAGAGGTTGTAGCAACCGTCCCACATTTGGTAACTTCTAATGTAGATGTGTCAACCTCGAGCTCTGTTGTGATGGCATCTAATGTGGTTGTGACTACCCGCTGAAAAATTTGTCTTTTTTTGTTATTTTTGGAGACTCGTTATCCTGTTTGTAGCTTGTTACAAATGTAGTATACTTGTGCCCAAACACTTTGCGTTTGCTATTCAATACAACACGTTTGGGACACAGTGATTAATTGGTTACAATATATGTATTTGTGACACAAATGTGGCTTTGTTTGTTGAAAACTGTTGAAATCAAAAAACGTGACAGACAGTAAATAAACCAAACTCAAAAGATCTTCAAATCACGAAAACAATGCTTGCAAACATGTATATAGTTCTTGCAATATGTTGCTGCGGTCATTATTTTTCAGCGTGCGGTGGTGTGGAGTTGGAGGTGGAATCGGAGTCTGGGCTGGAATCGTTAAACTTGGGATGACTCCGATTCCAAGATAAGTATTTCCATTAAAAGTCAATATTTTATATTGTTATTCAACGTACTGGAGTCGGAGTCGGAACAGAGTCGTGGATTTTCAAATTGATGGAGTTGAAGCCTGAGTGGAGTCGTGGATTATCAAATTGATGGAGTTGCAGCCTGAGTAGAGTCGTGCATTATCAAATTGCTAGAGTCGGTAGTGTTCAATTTAGGACAGAGTATACAGCCCTGCTTGTGACAACTTCTAAATTCGGTTACAGGTAATTCGGTTATATATATAACATGTAATTTCGAAGACCTTGGTCATGTCATTTAGAGATGCCCTGCCGGTTTGGGCAGTTCTTGAAGTCAGGAATACAGATTGCAGGTATTTTATAGCAGCCTGACTGCCACAGTAGACGTTGATCTCCCAGGCGGTGATAACGTTTCGTGCCAAGCAAAGGGAAACTTCTGCGATTGCCATGAGTTCTGCCTACAATACTCTACATGCTGATAAAAAAAACGTTCCCAGCAGCATATTGCAGGAAACATGTTTATGTTTGCAAGCATTGTTTTCATGAGTAAAAGATCTGGTGCTGTTTGTTCTCTGCCACGTATTTGTTTTCATCAGTTTTTAACAAACAACGCTAAATTTGGGTCACAAAAACATGTTTTATAATATATCATAATATATCAATGTGTCTCAAACATGTAGTATTGAATAGCAAACACATTGTGTTTGGACACAAGTATACTTTATTTGCAACAAGCTGCAAACAACGAAAAAGGACAGATTTTTCAGCGTGTGTAAATGGTCTGGTAGCTTTTGTGCAAGGTCTGCGCCCAACTCTGTAGGATAGACTTGAAACCTAAATACTTTCTATAACATGGTATATCTGTTCGTTGCAGTCCTGTTTGTCCGGGATATGAGTGGATATATTTCCCTCCAAGTTGTACTGGGTGTCTTGTAGTTGACTTTTATTGTAGATAGTCGTTGACCCCTCAAAATCGACCAATCACGATATGGGCTGTGATCCATTGCGAACAATGTCTTATGCGAATTGCTGACATTGCAGGTATTTACCTTTCGAACAAATCTAGTGATAACAGGTGTAGTATAACCCCCAAACCATTTGTAGATGGTATGCAATGGGTAGCCAATATACACACCATTGCCATTCTCTTGACTTTTGGCAACTGAATTAGGTAGGTGGACTTTTCACCTACGCACCCAGTGTAAATGTACAAACATCACTTGATAAATACATACAATTCCATAGACGATGAGGTTCCATTTGTGCAGGTCAAGGTTTACCATTCCAGATTACCAGTGGAATGGAAAAAACCAATAGATAGGTCATCAGCTGATGGCATCGCTTGCCTGGATCCATGGCAGACCCCGCGATAATTCCATCAAATCCTCAATGGCCACATTGCGCAAAGAGGCGAGGCCCTCTGCTTAATCCAACCAAAGCAACGGCGACGCCTACGCTGCAGGGCTGGACACTGACATAAAAGGTGCTCAAACGTGGAAGGGTATGTTCTCTGCCTTGTAATTGCCAGGTCATCAGCATATGCTACGACTCGGCAATCTGATCGTGCCAACTCTAGCAGAACACTTTTCAGTGCCAACTTCCAGAGCAAGGGAGACAAGACTTCCCCTTGGGGTTTCCTCAAATCATGTTTCGAGTAAAGTTCGTGTCCTAGGCGCTAGGTTCTGCGCCTGCTCGTATGTAATTCATAGATTAAATTATTGATCCCCTGGTCAACACAAAGTGCTGATAGATCTAATTCTATCAATCCTGGTAGGAAAAACAGCGTTATGTTTAAGCTAAATAATGAAAATTTGTGGTGTTATTTATTGCAGTTTAATTACTATAGATGTTTCGCCAAATTTATAATGTTTTTGAACAGTACTGTACTATTTCATTTGTATAAAATAGTGGTAGTAAAAAGTTCACATAGTTTCCTTCTATAGCGAGTATAAGGAATTCACCACTGAGTAAAACGGTTGTGGACTTTGCTAACTATAAAACATGGTAGAAAATACCAGATTTTTCTTTACAAGCATGTAGATGCTTGTGGAATAACTTAGATGGTATCCTGAGGTTCTACATATCGTAGTTTAGGATTTTAGAAGAAATTACATGTTATATTTGGTTTAAATGTTAAACTAATATTGCTGTTCAACAGAGTTTAAAATGATATCTCGAATTGTACACAGCGACGTGAATTGATATAAGTGTAATATTTCAGTTTAATTACTATAAATATTTTGCAAAATTTGTAATGTTTTTGAACAGTACTGTAGTATTTCTTTTGCATAAAATAGTAGTAGTCAAAAGTTCACATAGTTTCCTTCTATAGCAAGTATAAGGAATTCACCACTGAGTGAAAAGGTTGTGCACTTCGCTAACTATAGAACATGGTAGAAATGACTATGTTTTTCTCGACAAGAATGTAGATGATTGTGGAGTGTTGTGGATGATTGTGGATTTTGGAAGAAATTAAATATAATGTTTGGTTTAAATGTGAAACTGATATCGCTGTTCAAGTGTATTGATATGAGTGTAATAATTGTTTCGTGTTCAACGCAGGGGGTTTCGATGAAACACCTATTTGTTAATACAGTTCTAATACAGAATAAAATGTAATGAAAGAATAAGGCATAAGTGACTAGTAATAAACTATGTTTTAAATATATTTATTGGATATTTATGGACGTCGGACTGATGATAATTCATTTAACATTACGATTGGAGAAAAATAAACTTGAGAATAAATATGAAGAAAACAACGTCAATTTGTATTCGATAAAAAAAAACGGAATACTTCAATAAGAGTTGATAATTAGTTAATTGAATAGGTAGAATTAATTAAAAATTTGGGGTGCAGGATTACCACGTTAATTACTCGAATAAATAAAGCACTTGTTGCATTTCTAAACAGCAAAAACTCTGACGCAATAACTGAATATCCGAGAAGACAAAATAGCGTATATTCAATTGCAGTGTCCAGTCTGAATTGTTATACTGTTGTGCTACTTGGAGCTCGACGAAGCTGACAATGAAGACAGTGCAAATGTTGGGCAATCGTTGTCAGAGACAATTATCTCTTACGGTGCGTTTACACGGGACAGTTTGAGACAAGATAGTTGAGAATATGTATTAGTTGTCACAAAGACAAACGTTGTTTGTGTGACGTACGCGTCCAGCCAGTTGCAAAGACAGTACAGTTTTAAGCAACCGCCGACAGTGTTGTTTCGTTAAATATCGTGCTTTGATTTTTTGTTTCTTTGCTCTTTTGCTCTTTTGCCATTGTGTTTTGTCTTACTTCCCAAATTACAATGGAACTGATGTACTCTGCAGAATTAGACATGTATTCATGTTTATATGTTTGTATTGTCAAACAATATTTCAATAAAAATTAGCAAAATTTTCAAATACAAATATATTTTTAAAGTCGTTTGCGATGTATTGCTTTTTTCTGAAATTACTACGAAACGTCACCGATGGCTGAACTAGTAGAGGTTGACGCAGTAGGATTTGTTGTAATTGTTTGAACCAACAACAGGCATTTAGTTTTTGTTTCATGACTCTAACAAAACAGTACAACAACAAACTACACTGAATTTAACAGAGGAGTCATAAAAAAGCAAAATCAGTTGTTCTATTGCGCCAACCTTTACTAGTTCAGCCATGACCTGGCCGCTTATGTCAAATCTCTTGCCGAAGTTACTGTCATTGAAAAATCAGAGACAGTGGCGAGGCAAGTAAGAGAAGTGTAAGTGTGGTAGTAAAAATGTGTGAATGTATTTCTACTGTCGGAGCAAAACTGTCCCGTGTAAACGCCAGGTTAGCTACTGGCACAAGACAATTTCTCACGAAGTACTCTGGTAACGTACTTGTACATACAAGAAAATGGATTTGGCTTGGCCATATACTGCGGCGCCCAATGTCAAAAAAATTTTGTATTTTCCCTAATTTTGTTTTAATTAATTGCACATCCGACTAAGTTAAGTAATATTCCAGCTTATGACAAGATATCGTTCCACATTTAATCTATACTTTATTTTCGGCTTTAATGACAAAACATAATTTTCTCTTTGATAGTTTATCACCACTTAATTGAATAAGTAGTCACAAGTTTGTTTGAAATTTTCCAACCAACTTCTTCTTGTTTTGACAATGCATAATGTGCCATTTTCTCACTAACAAGGAGGCACACCGACTGCAATTTCTATGCAGGCATTCCAAGGAAGAATATCTTAGTCCTTCGTGCATTACCTACATTTCCTCTGTGTGTCTGTGGAGCAAATTTTGCTGTGATTCAAATTCCCTTTTTTGCATTACTTAGGAAACTTTGATGGAATTAAACAGAATTATATTTTTAATTAGTTCTATTGTTGTGAAAGAATAATTGGAGTTTTCTGGTTTATGTTTTGTTGAAACTTCGTTCCTAGCTGTTGGCATAAAAGAACAGCAAATTTTATTTTAAATTAAAATTATGTCGTTAAAGTAGAAAGGACAATAGGCTTAAATGTCAAGTAAAATATGCAGTGGAATATTACGAGAATTAGATGGAAAACAATTGAAAAAAATATAAAAATTAAATCTTATTGTTTTTAAACAATTTAAATCTTTGTAGAATTTTTATTAATAGACTAACAAAACTGACAGTCAGTGTTGTAAATTGTACGTGGCAAACTACGTTTTTGCCCCGAGTACTCACCAGTCAAATATCCAATCTTTTCATAAAACCTTTAAGTCCTAAACAGTCCGAATGGAACAGATAATATAAAATTTATCAATTGCAGCTTGCAATTCAAACACTGTAAATTGAAAAGTCTCACATGTTTTGAGAGGAAATAAATAAACAAAAAAAAGTATAAATGGGTTTCTTATTAACCGATTTTTCAATAGAGACGCTACAAAAGTTAATCGATAGGGACAGCAAACGACGCCATATTTTTTTCCGCTCTTTTGACATTTCTCTTCAGTAAGGTTTGCCATTTCATCATGGAAAGACATACGAGCCAACAACGAGTCGAAATTATTAAAATTTACTACAGAAATTTGGAGTCAGTGGCCTCAACTTTAAGAGCGCTTCGTCCAATTTATGGTCGTCATAATAGTCCTACCAGATCAACAATTGAGCGTCTAGTGGAAAAATTTGAATCCACAGGCACAGTACAAAATGTTCCCGTGCCAGTGAGACAAAGAAGTGCCCGTAGTGTCGAGAATATTGCTGCCGCTGAGGCTTCAGTTCAAGAAAGCCCAAATGTGTATCTCACACGTCGTTCTCAAGCGTTGGGTATCTCTGTGACGTCGTTGTTGCGAATTTTGCGAAAAGATCTTGGCCTACATCTTTACAAGATCAAATCAAGAACTGAAACCGCTTGACCACCATAAGCGTCGTATGTTCGTGAATTGGGCTGAGCAACAACTTGAAAATGATTCGGATTTTCATCGGAAAATCATCTTCAGCGATGAGGCTCATTTCTGGCTGAATGGCTTCGTCAATAAGCAAAATATGCGTTATTGGTCAGACAGCAATCCACACGTAATCCATGAGTCATCATTGCATCCCGAAAAAATTAGGGTTTGGTGCGGTTTATGGGCCGACGGCGTCATTGGGCCGTACTTCTTCCATGATGATCAAGACCGGCACATTACTGTGAATGCGAATCGCTACCGTTCAATGATAACCGAATATTTTTGGCCCCAATTGGATAATATTGACTTGGAGGACATGTGGTTCCAATAGGACGGCGCCACAAGCCACATAGCGAATGCCACAATCAATTTATTGGAAAACAAGTATTGTGAACGTGTTATCTCACGAAATGGCCCAGTCGATTGGGCGCCTCGGTCGTGCGATTTGACGCCGTTAGATTATTTCCTGTGGGGCTGCGTCAAGTCTATGGTCCATGCCAACAAGCCAGCGAAGATGGAAGAACTTCGTACGAATATCGAACGTGAAATTGCAGCAGTATCGGCCGATTTATACTTGAAAACCGTCGAAAATTGGTGTCAGCGTCTGGACTTCTGCAAGCGTGCCCGTGGTGGCCATGCAAAAGAAATCGAGTTCCATACATAATGGCATCGAACGTACTTTCACAGCAATAAAGAATTTCATTGGTATCCAAAACCGGTTTTGTTTTATTTAAAAAAACTTTTGTAGCGCTCTTATTGAAAAACTCTTTACATCCAATGAAGGGATTGGGCAGAGTTTTTCACAAGCAGTGAACTGTGCGCTGTCTAATTTAACACTCACTGATTGGGAGCTACAGTTTGGTACCAGTTCCGAAAGGCATAAGTTCTCAATAGTTTCGCCATCACTAAGCGAGGTAGCCGCTATCGACAAGAAATGTAAGTTTGTCAGAGCAGGCATCGAACCCACGTTCGCATGTATAAATGCCGTACACACTAACCATGCACTACCGACGGCCACACAAAATACTATATAACTATTACAATATTTAAAATGCTGCTGCCTAGCAGTACAAATTTATGCATCCTCGCAGAACTAATTGTTTTAAAAGAGGTTCTAGCCAACGAAAATTCGGTTGTTGCCACCGAGTTGTGGCTTCCGCAACCGAATTAAGGTTCTTACGACTGAACTTAGGCTACACGTCTCGAATTCGTTCGTTCGTTGCAGAATTGATTCGGTTGTGGCAACTGAGTGTCCAAATATATTCGCTCTAACAACTTCAGTTTCTTTCGGTTGCAACTACAGAACTTGGAGCCAGAACGAATGCAACAACCGAATGAGACATAAATCTGGTTGCAACATCCAAGTTGGCCATCAAATCGGTTGCACCCATCGAATTTTGTATTACATTGGTCGCAACAAACGAATCTGGTCTTAAGTCAGGTGCCACCACCGATTTAATCTGCTGATTTTTAAAAATGCGATTTCTGCAACTAATGCGGTCGGGCCAACCTCTCCTTCGATGATAAAGGTTGTTTGATTGTGACAACCGATAAAATCGTATGCGACAACCTCTAAAATCGTTTACGACTAATTCGGTTTTCAACCAAGCACACCAATATATAAATTCTTATTTAGTTGGATTCAAATAAATCAGAAGCTCTCAAGGTCTTTAAAATATGAGGATAATATGTGTTTCCAAACAGCTCGATCTTCAACTTTCTCTCCCAGTTAGGAACACCAAGCCCCGGTTCCACCTGGTGGTTGCAGCGAAGTCTCTGTCGTCTTGTTTTTAGATGTCCGTCGAGTACGTCTTCGAATATCTTTCACAATGATTCATTCTGATCCATTCTACTGACATGCCCTAGCCAGCGCAAACGCTCTATTTTGAAACAGATAACTACCTCGATGTCGGTATACAGATTATACAGGTCGTGGTGCATCAGTCTTCGATATTTGCCGTATTCAATTCTAGGATCATATATTTTTCGAAGCATTTTTCTCTCGAATACTGCCAGTTATGTCTTGTCAGCCTGCTATATGATGCAGAGTTCTGCACCACAGATTGTAGCAGAGTCTGATAGAGTTGGTTCTTTGTTTCTCGAGGAAAGATATTATCTCTGAAGTGCTTGCTTAGCTTGAAATATACCAGTTTTCCATTATTGCTTTTCTTTACATCAGATCTGAGAATCAGCAGATCTACTTCGAAACAATAACGATTTTCCTCCTTATAAAACCTTATCAGTGTGGTTTTAGACCAGCAAAGTCCACGACTGACCAAATATTCACGCTACGCCAAACCCAGGAAAAGACCCAAGAAAACCAAATTGATACATATCATATTTTTGTCGATTACAAAGCTGATTTCGATAGCCCCATAAGGGGAAAATTGTACAAAGCTATGTCTGAACTTGGGATTCCGACAAAACTGATCCGCTTCTGTCGACTGACGCTGACCAACACCAAATTAGCAGTGAAGTTGGGGAAAGACTTCACCGAACCTTTCTCCACCAAGCGAGGACTGAGAGAAAGCAACACATTTTCGTGCAATCTCTTCAACATCTAAATAGAGATAATATTGAGAAAAGCAGCAGTAAATACGAAAAAGATCGTCAGCACGAAAATCCATAAGTTTCTGGCTTATGCTGACAACATAGACATCATTGGGCGAAATTTGCGAGCAGTTACTTCAGTATTTTAGAGAATCGAGAAAGAACCACCGAAAGTATCAAGGTATCAACGACTAGAGAAACCTCTCGACTTGGTCCGTACTTGAACGTCGACAACCGATTTAATTTTGACGTGGTAGATGAATTTATCTACCTTGGATCCGCCACGAACAAGGGCAACAACATCAGCCTTGAGATCAAGTGGAGAATTGTGCTTGCGAATAGCTATTAATTTGGGCTGAGCAACCTCTTTAGAGATAAAGCCCTCTCTCGAGTAACAAAAGTCCAGCCGTACCAGACTCTCATACAAACTGTCTTGCTTTATGGCGCAGAATCCTGGGTGTTATCGCAAGCAGACGAAACATCTGTAGGAGTTTTGAAAGAAAAATACTCCGAGAAATGTATGGCCCTAGAGTGCACAAGGGCGAGTGTCGGCGACGCATGAACCATGAGCTGTATAAACTATATCCCAACATTGACATAGTTAGGCGGATCAAAATAACGCGATTGCACTGAATAGGTCATGTGAGTAGAATGGATGAAGCCGAACCAGCACGATGGGTTTTCGATACCGAACTCGAAAGAAGACGAAAAATAGGAAGACCAAGACTCCGATGGAAGGATCAGGTTAACGAATCTCTGCGTACACTTGGTATTACCAACTGGAGAAATAAAGAAAAAGATCGTACTGGTTGGTGAAATATGTCATCTTCGTTTTGTAAGATCCGTGACCGCCCGGGGTTGTTCGAGACCGGATAAGTAAGTAAGTAAGATGAATGTATCTACCTTGGATCCGCCGTGAACAAAGACAACAACGTCAGCGTGAAAATAAATAGGGGAATTGTGCTTGAAAATATATATTCCTTTGGGATCAGCCAGCAGTTTAAGAACAAAGCCCTCTCACGGCAAACAAAAGTCCAGCTTAACCAGACTCATAGTTTACCTGTCCTGGCATATGTTTCCGCAACTTGGGTCATATCGCAAGCGGAAGAAAAACACCTGGGAGTATTCGAGAGAACAATTCTCCGTAAATTATATGGTACTGTTAAAGACAACAGCGAGTAACGACGTCGTTGTAACCAGGGGCTATATAATTTGTATTCCAAAGTGGACATAGCTAGGGTAATCAAACTGGAACAATTGCGTTGGGTAGGCCATGTTATCAGAATGGATGAGGAGGAGCCAGCGGGAAGGGTTATTGATAACGTGCCCAACGGAAGTAGACTCCTCTGGAAAGACCAGGCCGAAGAATCCCTCCGTATTCTTGGCGTTAACAACTGGCGTGGAAAGGCGAAGGATAGAACTACACCATTTCCAATTGAAATTTGAAAAATATCAATTTAATTTCGAAAAATATCAATTCAAGATTGAAAATTATATTTGAAATTTCGAATACATCAATTGCAATTTAAAATTTCAAATAGAAATTTGAAAAACAACAATTGAAATTTGAAAACCAACAATTGAAATTTAAAATTCGTTACTTGAAATTTTAGAATTATTAACAGATTTTATGTATTCGATTTTCAAATTTCAATTTGTGTATCTGAAATTTGAATTGATGTGTTTTAAATTTCAATTAATTTCTTTTAAATTTCAATTGATGTGTTTTAAATTTCAATTGATGTCTTTTAAATTCCAGTTGATGTTTTCTAAATTTCATTTGATGAATTTCAAATTTCAAATAGAATTTTTAAATTTAAATTGATTCCTTTTAAATTTCAATTGATGTATTCAAAATTTCAATGGATGTGTTTCAAATTTCAAGTGATGTATTTTAAATTTCAATTGATGTTTTGCAAATTTCAATTGATATATTTCAAATTTCGAATTGCATTTTCAAATTTCAATTGTTTTTTTTCAAATTTCAAATAGAATTTTTAAATTTCAAATTATTTTTTTCAAATTTCAATTGGAAGTGGTGTAGTAGGAGAAATATGTTAAAATATGTTGAATTTATTTAATTGTTTGTTTAATTTATGTGTGTATGGCACCTAACCTCATGAGGTTTTTTTTCTCGCAGGGTGGTAACTTTATTTGCTTTGTGTTAAAATGCGACCATTTGGAGACCGTTTATGCTATTAAATAGTAAAGTTCAACTGGGTGTAGTCGTAACCCTAGAACAAGAAGTTATATGATACAGAAGAAGTCTTGCAATTTGGGTTCAAAATTCTAGTTAAATCAATGAAAAAACTTTAAAAAATTTAAGTTCCCAATATATTATTACGTTCTTATGCACTTCTTGCCTGTGCACTTCTGTCACTCCATTGTATTCAAACTGTTTCCATATTTTACATTTTTTTCTCATGCACATCTTTGGAATTAATTTGAATTGGTTCAAAATAAAAAATTACAAAAAAATACCCGTACAAAGTTTGTTAATTAAACTTCCGTTTGTAAGTGTCAAAGTGCGAAAAATATAATAACATGTTCATTTATTGTAAACACATCTGGTCGCCTTTTGTGCAGGCCTAAATAGCCAATGCGCTATCTTTTTTTTTGCTGCTCCAATTTGCATCTGTATAAATCCGCCGCGTAACTGGCCGGCCATCAGGACCTTAATAAAGTTTACGCAACAAACTGAATGAAAAACATCCTTTTTCTCGTGTCAGCGGCGAACGTTTCATTAAAAGTGCAAAACGACACAATATCGCTTTTTGGTCTGCAGTGAACAGATTGCTGGCCGACTCGCGGCGGCGTTCTCCGAAAAAGGTGTCAACTCTAAAAGCCAATTTAATTTGTAAAGCCACAATAAAAAACATGGTTTATATGGTCGTGAATGTGGCCAGTGCATGAGTTCGATTGGAAATCCGCATCTGCATAAATGCATTGGTTTGCAATTGGCTTTGTGGCAGGAAAAAAATATGGCAGCGATTGGAATCGAAAACTTTAATAACAACGGAAATCTGTGTATGGTCAAAGATCTTGGTCTCTCGCTCGTTCACCCTCTCTCTTCCCAAAATATATTATACACAGTATGAAATTAAAAGAAATTAAATTACAATTTTTATAGGTTTTGCCTTCGATTTTGTTTTTGGTATTCTGCCGTTCGCAAGAAAAGGCATGAAACTCAAATTCGAATGCATTTAATAAATTTCGAATTTTTTATATCATTTTGTAGAACAAAAATGTTAACATGATGTTAAATTCACTACATTCATTATCAGTTTTTGGATGTGTGTAAATTTATAAATGAGAAAAAAATTACTTACGGAAAGCAAAAGTGACTCAGTAGCAGACGAATGACACCCAATACTATAGAGTAATGACGTACAGAGACGCCAACTTTCTCAGTAAATTGATGACATGTTGTTTGTTGCAGATGGGCGGTTGGATGTTACCAGATAGAGGCAATGGCTCAAACCATCCAACATTTGTGTGTTAAATTATTTTTAAAATTTTTTGTTACAATTTTTGTGTAAATACACCACAAATATATACTAACAATGAAATATATCAAAAAAAGTCCAAAATACTTTTAAATTTCACAGTTTTTCATCAAAACGACATGAAAAATTTAAGCCAAAAATTTTTTTAATTCCACCTGGCGTAACAATTTACGTCAAATTACACTCTATCGCACTTATCACACCACGAATAGTGTGAAAGGAAATGGCAGATGAGAAAACTGGCAGCTCTATACGTCATTACTCTATACGGTTTCCCAAAAATAGTAAAACAGAAACCTTAATATATTTATTCGACGAAATACTACCTTGACGTTATCAAACGATACTTCGAATTTGATGACAATTTTCAAAACTTTTTCAAAAGAAAAATTATTTTTGATTATAACTATATGATTCGATCTGAAATTATTTTGTAGAAGAATATTTTTCCATTTCCTACGACCTACACAGATCAGAGGTTTATTTCTGCAATTAGAAAAAATGTACACAAATAACGCCAGCCTAAAAATCAAACGGAGAATTGTGCTTGGAAACAAGTGTCATTTGGTGCTTAACCCTGGTATTCGGTTTTTATGAAATAAGAACTACGTGTATAACAAATTACGGAAATTTCATGAACCGTAACTTTAGCTCACTTTTTATTAAATTGGTACTCAGCTCGCTTGAAATATTTCGAAAGTAAACCAATTACAGGGTTGTTACGCCAAAGTTATTTTGTAACTTCACAAAAATTTTGAAAAAGGCTGGAAAATTTGTTTGAACATTTTTAAATTGACATAATTTTTCACAATAGTTATTTTGTTTTAATTGTTAAATATTTTTTATAACTCCTGATGATGCTACACAATGGAGTAGCGTCATACAGAGGAAATTAAATACAAGAAAAATAAATCTGATTTCAAGATCGGAGAATATTGAAAAAGAAAGGTCGAACAACAGAATATAAAGTATGATTTTTTTTACAAAGATGTACTTTTTTTTACCAACAGGTAACGAGGTTTTCAATAAGAGCGCTACAAAATTTTTTTTTAAATAAAACAAAACCGGTTTTAGATGCCAATGAAATTCTATATTCGTGTGAAAGTACGTTCGATGCCATTATGTATGGAAATCGATTTCTTTTGCATGACCACCACGGGCACGCTTGCAGAAGTCCAGACGCTGAACCCAATTTTCGACGGTTTTCAAGCATATATCGGACGATACTGCTGCAATTTCACGTTCGATATTCGTACGAAGTTCATCGATCGTAGCTGGCTTGTTGGCATGGACGATAGACTTGACGTAGACTCGCGAGATAACACGTTCACCAAACTTGGTTTCCAATAAATTGATTGTGGCATTCGCTGTGTGGCGCCGTCCTGTTGGAACACATGTCCTCCAATTCCATATTATCAATTTGGGGCCAAAAATATTCGATTATCATTGAACGGTAGCGATTCACAGTAATGTGCCGGTCTTGACCATCACGGAAGAAGTACGGCCCAATGACGCCGCCGGCCCATAAACCGCACCAAACCGTAATTTTTTCGGGATGCAATGATGACTCATGGATTACGTGTGGGTTGCTGTCTGACCAATAATGCATATTTTGCTTATTGACGAAGCCATTCAGCCTGAAATGAGCCGACCATAAATTGGACGTAGCGCTCTTAAAGTTGAGGCCTCTGACTCCTAACTTCGGTAGTAAATTTTAATAATTTCGACTCGTTGTTGGCTCGTATATCTTTCCATGATGAAATGGCAAACCTTACTGAAGAGAAATGTCAAAAGAGCGGGAAAAAATATGGCGTCGTTTGCTGTCCCTATCGATTTACTTTTGTAGCGTCTCTGTTGAAAATCCCTTTACTTTTTAAGAAGTGGTACTCTTTTCGGGAAAAGGTAATTTTTTTAAAAAAAATGCAATCATTTTCAGAAAGATTACTTATCTCAAAAGAAAAAAATTTTTATTTTATTTTTAGGAAAAGGTATTTTAAGAAAAGGAATTTTTGTAAGAAAAGGTATTTTTTTAAGAAAGGGTATATTTTGTTTGAAGAAAAGCTTTTTTTGCGAAAGAACATGTACAATTTGAAGAGTAGGTACCTATCTCAAGAAAAGATATTTTGTTTTACAAAAAAGTACTCTTTAAAGAAAAGGTAGTTTTTTAAGAAAAGGCAATATATTGTAAGATAATGTACTTTTCTAAGAAAATGTACTTATTTAAAAAAACTACTTTTTTTACGGAAGAGTACATTTGTAGGAAAGTTTACTTTTTTAAGCAAAGGTACTTTTTTAAGATAAAGCATTTTTTAAGAAAGGTAGATTGTTTAAGAATCTGTATAGGTATTTTTTTTTAGAAAATTTGCTCTTTTAAGAAAACGCACTTACTTAAAAAAAAATTATTTTTCAAACTTCTTTCACTTTAGCTTTTTTAAATTTACTTTTTATTCGGTTCAAAGCTACAATATGTAATAAACAGGCTTCACCTACAAAATTTCCCATTAAACAAAAAATATCCCCCGATATGTTAGTCTAGACATAAACCAAACCAAAATTACGAGTGTAAGAGTGTAACAGTAAGTGTGCTACCAAATGTAATGCCATTCTCAGGGTTGTACTTCGTGGATTTGCCAGTCTTGCACTTTGGCTTTTCTAAATTTACTTTTTATGGGGTTCAAAACTACAATATGTAATGCACATATAATACAAGCTCCACCAACAAAACTTCCCATTAAACAAGCAATTTCCCAAGATATGTGACATATGTAAATAGTTAGTTCATCTTAGCTCACTTTTGATGGGAGTAGCATGATAAATCTTTTTTTTCACAAAAATTTCATTCCATTCAAAGAAAATGATTAAAATCAACCGCTGGGTTCAAAATACACGCACAAAATTAATGGCTCCAGCAACATATTCCAGGAATCATGGACATGATTTCATTGTTTTCATTAAGTGAAGATCTGCTGCCTTTTTGTTTATTTGATGTATGTCTCGTTTTTGTTTTTATCGGTTTTCAAAAACACTACCATATTTGGGTCTCAAAAATATATATTACAGCCTATTAATCATTGTGTCTCAAACATGTTATAATGAATAGCAAACACAATATGTTTGGGCACAAGTGTAGTATATTTGTGACAAGCTACAAACACGTTATATTTGCATCCAAACAATAAAAAAGATAGATTTTTCAGCGTGTAGCAACAGTACAAAATTGTTTGCTGGCTTGCATTATATTTTCAGCAAAATAAAAATATATGAATCAAGTTCTAGCTCTGTCAATTTTACACATTCTTCTTACATCTTAATTTTAATATAAAAAATTAAAATATTTCATATCAAATTTGCATTCATGTTGTCGCGTTTATGTGCTGGCTCATAGTTGATTAATAAAATACAAATACACAAAGGACTACATCTCATCCCTAGCCTAACGTGTTTTCCTTGCAGTGTAAGAAGTTCCTGTGACTACGAATAGTAACCAGCATGCTGACTTATTACCTGAGGTGACTGCCCACTAATAGAGACATAGAAGGAGCACCTACGCGTCGACTCCTCTTTCTCAACATACACTTGCACAACTTTTTCTAACCTGCGGCAGGTTGCAGGGCACTTTAGCAAAGCATTTGGGATGAGACATATAACAAACAAGATTCCTAAGTTAAAACACCTTGGACGTGTGTAGCAAGACATTGCGGTGGAACAAACTGCTACAATCAAACTTTGATTTCGTTTAATTTGTGTGTCAGCTGAATCTTATATTTAATGCTCGTCCTGTGAAACGGATGCGACATATGCATACAATATGCAATAACTATAAACGTTATTATGACGCTGGAGCCACGGATGCTACGGGCTTTTTTTTTGATGCAACTGTCCCGGCTGCAGCAACATAATAATTGTAATAAAAATAAACCTATATATGAATACAGTAGTAGGTACACACATTTGTACATGTACAAGCCCACATATGAATATGTATAAATAAGGATATAAAGGATCTGTTACAAACTTTTACTACTAGTTAGCTACTGCTGCACTGCCACCGTTGATTTTGTGGCATTCGTTTGTATCTTCGTCCTAACTGCCGCCCCTGTGACCTAGTTTTATAAATATTGAACAATCCTCTTCAACAAAAATTGTGGAAAATAAGATAAAATACGTTGGTTGCACCACATGCATTGGTATATGAAACTGCAAGTCCTTGATGCATTTGCATATATGTTTGTGTGGTTAGTGTGCATTATATCAGGATATATAGTAACTATTTTATGGCGAATGAAATGTAATATAATATGAATAGGGTATATATTATACCCAATACCACGGATTCTGTGCAAGCGTGATATATGAGAGAAGTATGATAGGTAAAAGATAACGTTGCATTATGACGTTGTAATTTATAACATCTGTAGTCTAGAATTAAGAATACTGCAATTAGATGACCACCAACATTTCATGTGCGGTTATTGTTATTTATTTATATGTTTAGTTATTTCGTCTTTGGGTATACAATTTCTTTCAGACTACTACTTAATAGTAAATAATAATAATAGTAATAATGAAACTATTGCTGATCCTTCGAGCCGCATAAGCATTTGACCTGTTTAGATAATGGGCCAAAGTAATGCCTACGGATAAAGATACAAGCTACATCTTCTCGCGTTATAATTAAAAACAGTAATTGGACCCTCTGGAGGGAATCTAACCTGCGTCTGTCCTTAAACGATAAAAATTTGGTAACTGCTACACTGAAAAAATATTCCTTGTAATCTTATGGACCGTTATTCATTAACATTTCGTGATAAGTCCTATGAAGCTATTCGTAAATTTCATAGACACTGGGTCAGGGATTTTGACCTTTGGTCCATATATCGAAAATATACGTCAATATATAACGGGTTTTTCAATAAGAGCGCTACAAAAGTTTTTTTAAATAAAACAAAACCGGTTTTAGATACCAATGAAATTCTTTATTCCTGTGAAAGTACGTTCGATGCCATTATATATAGAACTCGATTTCTTTTGCATGGCCACCACGGGCATGCTTGCAGAAGTCCAGACGCTGAACTCAATTTTCAACGGTTTTCAAGCATAAATCGGACGATACTGCTACAATTTCACGTTCGATATTCGTACGAAGTTCATCAATCGTCGCTGGCTTGTTAGCATAGACCATAGACTTGACGTAGCCCGACAGGAAATAATGTAACGGCGTCAAATCGCACGACCGGGACTGCCAATCGACTGGGCCATTTCGTGAGATAACACGTTCACCAAACTTGGTTTCCAATAAATTGATTGTGGCATTCGCTGTGTGGCTTGTGGCGCCGTTCTGTTGGAACCACATGTCCTTCAAGTCCATATTATCCAACTGGAGCCAAAAATATTCAGTTATCATTGAACGGTAGCGATTCGCATTCACAGTAATGTGCCGGTCTTGATCATCACGGAAGAAGTACGATCCAATGACGCCGGCGGCCCATAAACCACACCAAACCGTAATTTTTTCGGGATGCAATGATGAGTCTTGGATTACGGGTCGATTGCTGTCTGACCAATAACGCATATTTTGCTTATTGACGAAGCCATTCAGCCAGGAATAAGCCTCAACGCTGAAGATGATTTTGCGATGAAAATCCGAATCATTTTCAAGTTGTTGCTCAGCCCAACTCACGAACATACGACGCTTATGGTGGTCAAGCGGCTTCAGTTCTTGCGTCAATTTGATCTTTTGATCCAAGATCTTTTCGCAAAATTCGACAGAACGACGTCACAGAGATGCTCAACGCATGAGAACGACGTGTGAGAGACACATTTGGGCTTTCTTGAACTGAAGCCTCAGTGGCAGCAATATTCTCGACACTACGGGCACTTCTTTGTCTCACTGGCACGGGAACATTTTGTACTGTACCTGTGGATCCAAATTTTTCCACTGGACGCCCAATTGTTGATCTGGTAGGACGATTATGACGAAATTGGACGTAGCGCTCTTAAAGTTGAGGCCATTGACTCTAAATTTCGGTAGTAAATTTTATTAATTTCGACTCGTTGTTGGTTCGTATATCGTTCCATGATGAAATGGCGAACCATACTGAAGAGAAATGTCAAAAGAGCGGGAAAAAATATGGCTTCGTTTGCTGTCCATATCGATTTACTTTTGTAGCGTCTCTGTTGAAAAACCCTTTACACATCCAGAAAAAATAAAAGTAAAATTCCTGAGTTGTTGTTAAAATTTCAGAAATTTAGAATTTTTCTGAATTATTCTTAATTTTTATATCTCGAAAACGCTTTAAGATATTTGAATTTTTTTTTAGTTTTTAAGAAAAATTAGGGAAAATCAGAAAAAATCATCCTATAGATGTACTATTGTTAAAAAAAAATATTTAGCTAACTGAAATAATTATTTTCGTTAGTATAGAGAACTTAATACACTATTTTTCCACTCTCACGTAGTGAGTCTGAGTAAAAGAGCATACGCGAGTCTTATTCCCTTTGTAGATTATTTCAATATAAATGCACCATTTCGAAAATTTCATTACATAAAACAATACAGAATCATAAACGGGACCAATGATTCACACCAAAATTATGAATAGACCAAGTTATGATAAAGATAGAGTAATACGTTTTGATTCATGTCGCCAGATGTCGCCAGTACTTTTGAGTCATATAATTCGTTCCATGTGTTCTCTATACTATTCAATACTCTTTGGCGACGACGAAATGCTTGAATGTTCGCTACCGCTACATCCATACCATCATACTTCTTTTCAGGCAGAGAGATATGATGCTAACGCTGTGTGTTGTTTGTATGTGTTCACTTTGATAGATTGCCCTACCCGTGCCTATATATGTTAACATATCAAAAACAAACTGGCACTGGATATGTTCTATAAGCGCTTGAGGAAGCATATATCCGTTGCCCGGACCGTGACTGTAAGAGAAATCTAGGCGATTTTAATGTGAAAATTGGAATCCAAAATATCGTTCAAGCAACCGTGGGTAAATTAAGTCTATAAGCCAGCCGGCACCTCTGACATCGGAATGAGACTTGTGGTAACTAAAACGTTCAGAAAATCTAGTCGCAGACAAACAGAGTGTATTGGGGAAACGGTGATACCATTTATCGAAATAACTTGTCCCAGAAGGATCCAATGCAGATGTGAAAGCTGAGCAGATTGCGCAATTCTAAACAAAACAAAGGTTTTAACCGGTTTCGAACGGTTTTTTGCGAAGCATTTTTTATGGTTAAGTAATCGATAGTGACGCCATCACTAAGCGAGGTGACCGTCGTCGAATGAAATATACGGTGGCAGGAGCCGGGTTCCAACCCACTTTCTCATATTCTTACACAGACTAACACTGTACTAACGACACATCGCAGAAAAAAATTCGAAGTGTTTTGGAATCATGAGCAACTTCTCTACCACAATAAATTTCTAACTTGGAAGTCCTTATATGTCTAGGAAAATGCAATATGATGAGGCACAAATCAAATAAACTTAAAAATAGAAAGGACTCAGGGAGAACTAAGTCCCTTCTCGTACTGAACAAGGCTGACTTGCGGCTGCTCACTGGGATAATCATGGATCACTGTGATGCTGCAAGCTTCACTTGCAACTGGATTGTGATCGGGCTTGATTACTGCCGTGCTTGTGGTGATGAAGAAGAGGTGGAAACCATTGAGCACCTTCTATGTCAGTGCCCAGCCCTAAAGCGTAGGCGTCGCCGTTGCTTTTATTGGTTTCAGGCAGAGGGCGTGGCCTCTTAGCGCGACGTGGCGATTGAGGATTTGAAGGAATTCTCGCGGGGTCTGCCATGGATCCAGGCAGGCGATACCATCGTCTGATGATTTCTCTATTGGCTCTTTCTACCCCACTTGGAATACGGAATACTAAACCTTGACCTGCACATTTGTCTCCTAAATCTTGTATGGTATTGTATGTACTTATCAGGGCTTATCAAGTGATGTATGTATATGTACACTGGGAACGTAATTTAGTGGTTCTTGTATCTGAAATAGTGACGAGAATTGAAAATAGTGACGATAAGTTGTATGCTGTCTCTTATTGCCACAATTGCTATAAAAGGATTCATTGAAGATAAAGCAGTTTTCCTAGTAGTTGTACACTAGCCTCAGTATACTTGCTCGTATTCTTGTCAAATATTTTGCTGGCTTTTTGCAGTCTTAATGAAGTAGACTCTATCGAATGGTACGTAATTTTTCATACCGCCCTCGTGAAATAAAGTGATGCTGATGCAGTAGTGGGCTTAGTTAGTTGCAACAATTGTACTAACCTTCCAATTCAGCTCTCATCTCTACAATTCCTTATGCCCAGTTGGAAATATCCCCCGCCATCATGAAAATATTTCAAGAAATATTTTAAAAGACTTTGTTGGGTACATGTCAGTATCAGTATTATTAATAGGTCTGAAATTTACTGTCTGAAAATTTAAAGTAATGTGCTAATTTTTTTAAGAGTTACGCTACTATAACCGTCATTATGACAGCATTTCCCACTGGGTCTAATCCTCACCCACAATTACTGCATCCAAATTCTTCTACTCAGCCACTCATTTGTCCTACTCGTGATAGAGAAGAGCATCATTGTTGCATCATAATAGGCTTTTGGCGTAGTCATGTTGCATGGATAATATGTATTGCACTTATGTTGCGTGTTCGCTTAGTTGTTGGCAACTTTCTACTCCATTGCTGCTGCTACTACTGCTGCCGCTTGCCAACATATACGAATGTTGGCAATATTGTTGTGCATTGATGTTAATCGTATTATTGATGTTGTCACTTGATAGTTTATCGATTTTATATGTAGAAAAGCTGAGTTGGCTAAATGCCTGAGTGGCATGAGATGAGAGGGAGAACGGAGCCAGTGTTTGATAGGGTTATTGTCATGCAGTATTTCAATAAAAGGATTTATCCAAGGGCAATATATGATCAAATATAACTATGTACTTATATAATTCTATGTAGTAAAATGCATTATTGTTAATGGTATAAGTGACATTGTTATATATTTTTAATTATAATTAAAACAGAAACACTTTGTGTTCAATGGATGATCAAACAACGAATTGATATAGAGGATGGTTGTTGGTTTATAATTATGTAGGTCATACAATTTGTTTAAAATCCTTGAATTTATCTGTACCGTTGGGGAATATTTTTAGTAAATATATAAGAGGTTTTTCTAATCAAATCATTTGTTAGAATTGCTAGAATTTTATCAAAATAACCGAGCGATAGAGGGCGCCTCACTTACAATAGAAATTACTCCGTTGGTTTATAATCCTCCCCAAAATAGTGCATTTTAATGAACGAACTAGTAGTTTTTGTCCTTGATACTCTTCGGAAAAAATTCTAAACGTTCCATTATTAGCAACCCTATCAACCAAAAATGACATACATCGCGGACGATAAAAAACGGTGGAAGTCCACGAGAAACATTTCAGACGGAGCAGGAATTTTGATAAATATATTTAGTGATTTGTAAGGGTAAGATATTATACGGCAATAGTCAGACCAATACTTCTCTATGGCATCGTAGTTTGGTGGAGGTCCCTTCAAAAGAAATATATTCTGAATTCATTGATGAAAATTCAAAGATCAGCACTGATTAGCGTTAGTGGGGCAATGGTCACGACGTCAGGTACTACACTTCTGATACTGCTGATATCATGGCCGAATCGGCAGCCGCTGCATCCCTGGTGAGAATCATAGATTGTGGCGTCATGATATCGGTGCATTCCGGACACGCTGAATTGCTACACCGGCTCAACTCTATTCCCAGAAAGACGGACTACTGTATCCCCAACCATCTACCAGCGACAAATCTAAGGACTTCTATTCCGAACAGGAATACCTGGGAAAAGTCGCTGGAAGTAGTATCAGATTTTTCACGGATGGATCAAAGTTGGACGAGCAAGTAGGCTACGGGTCCATTCACCGGACCTAAATGTACAAATCTCCTTCAAGGTGCCTGATCACTGTAGTGTATTTGAGGCGGAAATTACCGCTATATTGGAAGTTGCTGAACTACTGAAAAGTAGTGTCAGAACCCTCCGAAGAATATGTATCTACACGGACAAAATCCTTGGAAGCCATCTTTGCTACGTCCCTGACGGTGAAAGAATGCCACTCATCACATCAGGCTCATCTGGGTACCGGAACACAGCGACATTCCCGGCAATTGCGTAGCGGATGCGTTAGCTAGACAGGGTACTATGGCATAGGTTCTTGCGGCAAATGAAGGTGTTAGTATGCCAATCTCTACCTGCCGTTTACTGATCAGGCAGTAGGCCGATAATATGTTCAAGATCAAGTGGAGACTTACTTCAACTTGCAAACAAGCCAGTGTCCTCTGGCCACAGGTGGACAGGAACACAAACACGCCCTAAGATTGGGACATAGAAACTCCACTCTTTGTAGATGCCTTATGGAAGAGGACGAGGAAACGACGAAACACCTTCACTTGGATTGCCCTGCTCTGGCAGAACTGAGAAGTAGGATATTCGGAACACATTTAGTTAGCACCGTAGCCCTACAGGATATTCCTGTAGGTCTTATAGGCAATATCATTGAAAAGGTAAATTGGCTAGACGACTAGTCAATAGTTGCTATAGGGGAAAGTGCAATGGGTTTCTTTAGCCTAAGTGTGCTAGACTGCGTGCTGTCTTGCAGCCTTTTCAACCAACCAAGGGTAAGTAGGGTGTAACAGGGGGAAGATTGTAGACAGATAACCCAACTACCAAACACCCTTAACCATAGAGACCTAGTACATGAGACCTATAGAGCCGTTGATAATCACAAATCATGTTTGACACCCACAAAAAAAGCGCCTGGATTTCATTTGCTGCAACCAGATTATTATTTCCTACTAAAGAGAAAAACATTTGGTGCTAACAGCGTTGCACCAAAATGTGTCATGTTATAAAAAAATTGTTTCCCATTACATCTCATTACCTTTACAGTTGATCTTTATAGTTTATACACTCCCTGATTGGGACCAACAGTTTTATACTGATTCCGAAGGGTATTTAGAGAACCTTCTCCAGGCTAAGTAAGCAAGTAAGAAATGTAAGGCGGCCAGAGCAAGGGTCCAAGCCACGTTCTCCTGGACAAGAGTCGTTCACTACCGACCGGTGCAAAACATGAGTTAAGTTTCTAAACAAACTCAGCCCTCCACTGTTTCAAGTGATGTGTGACAGGTAGCTCTGTGTTGTTCAAACCAAATGTCGGCCAGAGAATCTTCTGAGTTTTGGATGAAACAATAATCAAAATCGTTGAACCATACGGGGAGCCATTGACAGTGACGTTAAGCCCATCATAATCTTTAAAGTGTGACCGTCGGTGGTCGCCTCTTGTACAAGAGATCCTGGTTTAGATCCCTGCTCCACCTCTACCACCTTAAAATTCCTTTCGACGGCGGAAACCTCGCATAGTGACGGCGACACTGTTTAGTATTTAGCCATTAAAGGGCTTCTCAAAAGTGCAATTTGGCAACCCTGTAAAAGAGAACCAAAAAGTGCTAGTAATTCACTCAAACGAATTCCTCTCTTGCGTCATATCTTGATTATTTCACATTTTTGAATCGTTTATGTAATTTTACATGCTTGGAATTTGTATAGTTATAAGCAATTACACAATCAAAAAGCTGCTCGTATGTTGAAATATTCAATGAAGAGAGCAAACGAGAGAGAGAGAGCAGAGAATGGCTAGGGTTTCACTCGTTTTGTTTGTTGGCATTTCAGTGAAGGGAAATTTTGACTGTCAATTTGTACATCGTTTTTGAATAAAATTACATAAAGTTTGTAAAAAGTATGACATTATCAAGTTATGACGCGAAAGCGAAATGCGTTTAAGTGAATCGCGTCGAGTTTTTTTTGTTCTCTTCTACGAGGGTTGCCAAATTGTACAGTTTTTTTCTTCTCTACCAGTACAGTAAAGCAACTAGGGAATAGAGAAGAAAATTTACTCATGGAGGGGAATGCCAAAAAAGAAAACGAATGAAGCGCGTCGTTTCTCTGCTCTCTCTCTCTCTCTCTCTCTTACTCTATTCAGATGATGTTATTGTATCTACCTATCGAAATTCCAACTATATTTAAATAAAATTACATAAAGTATGTAAAAGGTATGAAATAGTCAAGTAATGCAGCGAGGGGGAAATACGTTTGAGTAAATCGCGGCGAATTTTTGGATCTTTTCTACGAGTTTTGCCAAATTGCGCCGTTTTTTTCTTCTCTACCTGTACATCCTTTTTGGTTGGCAGGAGCAGTGTTGATTTTTTATTAACTAAGAGGTTCAAAGAGTCACGAAAATTTCAAACAGCCATCTAGCAAACATGATTTTATGCCTTCTACTCTGTTGTTTCTTTTTATAGTATTATATTTAAGTATGAAGGAAAATATGAGAATTCTTTTCATAATTTCTAAATCGATATCAATGGAAAATTTAAAAAAAAATACTTGCTTGAAATCATGTATTTTTGTGGTGGGCATAAATTCTGAAATACAAAAATCAATGAGAGTTCGAACTCACGGTCGAGGTGTTAAGACCTTTGTGCTACACGGTACCTCTTCGATTTCTATGAACGCATTAGAAAATGTTACATTGGAGAATAAAAAAAGAATAGTTTTTCTGCTAAAGGCTCTATTGCTATTGCACTTTATTTTTTCTTACATCTGATTTTTCATTTGATGTAATATTGTTAGAATAAATAAAGCAATATTTAGTTCAAACAATTATTTCAGTTTTTGTTTTGTAGACAGAGCGAAGACAAAAAGTATTGAATAGTATAGAGAATAGTATTATGTAGAGAGTCTGAGTAAAAAAGCATAAACGGGTCTTATTCTCTTTATAGAATATTTCAATATAAATTCACTATTTCGACAATGTTATTACATAAAACAATACAAACAGTATAAATATTTCAAAACGCATCAATTTTTCACATCATAATTACGTTTCTAAACATTCGCCAGATGTCGCCAATGCTTTAGAGCCATACAATTCATCCCATGAGTTCTCTATACTATACAATACTATTTGGCGACGAAGACCTGCTTGTTTGCTTGCTGCCGCTTCATCAATAACATCATACTTATTTTCAGGGAAAGATTATTGCTAAACAACAATCATATAGCTATGTGATGCTAACGCTGTGTGTTGTTTGCATGTGTTCACTTTGATAGATTGCCCTACCCGTGCCTATAGAAATAACAAAAATCGGATTTTTTGTTTATATTTTGACCGTCCGTCGGTATGGAAATTACGCACTCGGTATTCTCAGTTAAATAATTATTATCTCAATCAATATGGCTGATGCTAATATGTTTTCCTTCTATACTATTATCAATACAATGTTAATAGAATATTTGAATAAGAAAATTTGCTTTTTTTACCCCACGAAACCTTCACAAATCAATAAAATTTCCATTATCCTAAGATACTTAACAACAATTGTTCACACACAAATGAATTCCTATCAATATAATTCCTAGGAATTCTTAGATTTCGACTCCGTGTTTTCCCTCTCCAATAAATTCTAAGATTTCTTATGCAACTTCAAACGCACAAAAGTAAACACAGACATACATTGTATGTACAAATATTTCCAGGACTCGTGTATTAATCAAACATTTAATTATATGGTTGACAATTTCTTTATTGTCCTTAGACCGCAATGAGTTCGCATTGAAATGTGATTGAGTCTAGGGACAGAATGGAAAAAAATGGCCATGAGATTCCAGGAATAATGAAATTAATACATAAGGAATTCACGTGGTTTCTTGGTAACATGATATTTAATGCGACGGCAAACCACCGCAATCACGGGCGCAAGGACAAACGAACTGTTGGTAGATTATGTATAACAAAACGTGTGCTGACACACCTATTTTGGCGACAAACCAAATACCAAATGTGATTTCAAAGAGATTTTTTCAAATCCTCTTTAGAATAAAAAGGGAACAAGCACAAAAGTACTAAGTACAAATGGAATAACTACGCTCATTTGGAAAGGACACATTTTATGCTGTTTGTGGAGAGGGTATGGAGGGTATGTACACGACAAATTTTTCCAGTGGTTTAATTGTATAGAATTACAGTCGGGATTTGTTAATGGTTTTATGTGATTTTTGGCTTTGAAATCAGGATCAGCTTTGAATTTCGTAGAAAAAATAATGTATTTTCTCATTTAACAACATTTATTCAATTGATAACCATCTTGTGCGGCCATTGAAATCGATATTGATGGCTTTGAAATCATGTTTTCTTATAATAAAGAGGAGAAAAACATTCATTTCTTTTCAACAGTCAATGAAAATACTTGAATTTGTCATTAGACTAAATCGTATTTTCGAGATAACAACCAACCTAAAGAAGAGGTTGTCTCTGCTCGTTGTTATGTATTTCCATATCCTTTACAGACATCTTAATATCTTTGGGGTTTTCAAGATGAAGAAAAAGTTTTAGTTTTCTAAAGAAAGAGAGAGAGACAGAGCAAAAAGTACGTTTACTAATGGTCATTTGACAAATTGCCAGAGTTGTGTTGAGAAACTGTTGAATGGCTATGAAAATTAAATTGGTTTAGAGTTTTACCAGAGACGTGTAGAGAAAATCACCAAGGGAGAGTCGCAAAAATCAATTAATTTCAACGAATTGTTATATCAATTTATTTCAACATAATGGCCCTTTCATTAGTGCTGCTCATGACGCTGGGTCGGGCCTTGGACCCTTGTTAAGAATCATTGAAATGTCCGCTGAAATTAGCACCAACTGCAGTTTTTTATTTGCGCCGCAATGTTGTAAGTTTCCCATTGGCTCACACTTTGCCATACCCTACAAGAATGAAGAAGTATAATGTGTTTCTTAAGGCATTCGTGTGCCAGCCTATATGATACAAAACTAAGGGGGAAAACGAATATTATGTGTCATTTAGTCTGTCGTTTTCCCAATTTCTGTCTTCCTTCCAAATAATAGGTTTTCTAAAGGTCCAACAAATAGGGGTTTGGTTTATTGATAACTTATTAATTTTACCCAAATCTCTTACCGTTTAGCAATTTATTTATGCTTGGAAATATAATGTTGCCCATAGGAGCTACGTCTGGAGAATATGACGGATGTGGTAGCAATTCGTAGCCCAATCCGATTACCATGGTGACTACACAGCTGTGCACCGGTACGTTGTTATGGTGGACGACAGCTTCCTTCTTTGCGGCCTTTTTTTCATTTCTGCACGCAAAGAAAAAATCGTTTATTGCGCGTTTGCCGCAGCAATACTTTGCTTGATTTGTATTAATTTATTAGTATTAATCGGAACCGTTCATGTAGTTCTCCCAATTAAACTCGACTATCGCAAATGTGTATTATGTTGTCGCAAACGAATTCTTCTTTGCATCAAACGCGTTAAAAATAACATTTGCCTCAAATTTAAAATACGTTTGCTGTAACTGAAATTAGCCATATTCATAAAGAGAGCACAGATTACAAAGAACGTAAATTTATCTTATTCTCTCGTTCTATCGACTGTATACACAGTATTATCCTCTCGTTTTGCGTACACAATCACGCATACACATAAAAGTCATCACACACAGTTAACAAATCTTGAGTTTCTCACAACTCGTTTACTGAACACGTTTTTTAGTTCTCGCGAACAGTTTTTTTAATTTGGAGTAACTACAACTCGGTTAATGTAACCGCAAGAACAGTTGGTGGAACCATGTTTCGTTTCTCGCAAACGTTTTTCCAGCTTAAATTTCTCATAACTCGTTTACTGCAAACATTTTTTGGTTCTCCCAAATGAAATGACATGTATGGCTTAACAGAAGTTCGTTTCTCCCAACCACAGTCTCCAAACGAACTTCAGTTATCTGAAATTTCGTTTAGGAGGAACAAGTTCTTTCTTTTCTTCGTTTTATCCGGTCAAGGTAATCCATTTGAATGACACTGCAGGTATCCCAAAAAAAGTGTGGCATTGACCTTGTTGACCGTTAAACACACGTTGGTCTTCTTTGGTACTCGTACATCCGGAGATGCCCACTGCGTTGGCTATTCCTTGGTCTCTGGTTTGTTGTGCTGGATTTAGGTTACGCCCTCTGTTGCCGAAAGGTATAAAAAAAATTCAATGACTGTTCGAACTCACGTGCAATGTGTTGACATCTTTTTGCTACACGGGTCCTGTTCGATTTCTATGAACACATTAGTAAATGTTACATTGGTAAATAAAAACAGCGTTCAATCATATGATGACGTTACATTTAAATTATATTAATATTTAAAATTATTTAAAGACCAGTACAAGCACGTGTGTCATTATTTTCTTGCTTAATACTTTATATTGTATACCCACAAAAAACAAAGAGAAAGCAAAGCAACAAACACATGCAAATACATACATTGTTATGTTCGTACATACGCTACACAAGTTCACACAATTTTCGTTGCCCTCTTAGTATCTCTTTTTATATACGTGTAACCACGTCATTATTTTCTTTGCTCTGAGAGTGCTCCGCACCCACAAAAGCTAAAAAAAAACAAAAACAAACAAACTGTGTTTGGATGTATTCGCTTTGTGAATTTTGTCCCTACCCGCGCCTATAGATGTTAACACATCATAAAGTGCTTGAACTTCATCAAACACTTCGCTGAACTGGTCACACGGTTGCGTCTATGGTCAAGTGTGAGTAATCGCGGCACCCATCGCGTAGATAGCTTTTTGATGTACAACAATTCATGTAAAGTGTGATGTACCCGCTCAGTTGAGACGGCTACAGCTTTAAAGTCACGGTTTTTAGTTTCTACGGCAGCCAATATTATTTCATGCGTTATATCGAGGATCAAGTCCCAATCGAAGACGATTTAATTACACTATGCAACAAAATTACACAGTTTCCCAACATTTAGCAAATAAATAAATAAATAAATGATTTCCGATTACATCCCATTGGAGAGAGCTTCTAACCAGTGAGCTATGCGCTTTCTAGACTTACGAAGGCTACTATTTTTATTTCGGGAATAGCAAATAATAACAAAAAATTTAAATAAAAATTTTCAAGATATTCCCTTTGATGATCAAAACAATTTTGCATTCGTTCAAACCATTTGTCATGGCAATTTTTCCATTCCTCTTGAGACACCTCCGAAACATGGTTTTTGAACGCATCAACTGCTCCTTCGGCGCTCGTAAATTGTTGACCACGCAGTTTACCTTTCATATTCGGGAACAAGAAGAAGTCATTGGGTGCCAAATAAGGACTGTATGAAGGATGAGTCATCAATTCGAAGTTTTTTTTACTGCTCAAAAATTCACCTGATGACGAGCTCGCGTTGTCATGATGGAGAATGATTCGTTTTTGGCGGTTGGTTTGACGAACTTCTCCGAAAACTTCCGGCAAACAAATGGTAGTGTAGCAATCAGAATTGATGTCCTACGTTGTTCAACCGGAACAGTGATCACATGACCCATTCGCCCGAAGAAACAGGCGCCCATGTGCTTCGCTTTGCTTCTTCCATTAACAACTTTTGTTGGATTGAGCTCGTCTTGAAAGCCCCACTCGGTCGTCTGCTGTTTTGTTTCCGGCTTATACTCATACATCCATGATTCGTCATCTGTCACGATTTTACACACGTCTCTTGAAGCACCATGGTCGAACCTTTTAATTATTTCCTTACACGAATTTACACGAGCCTATATTTGAGCGATTGTCAAATTATGTGGGATCCAATGCGAGCACATCTTTTGTACAGCCTAATATTCATGCAAAATCGAATGTATTGAAGTGGAACTAATGTACAAGGATGTCTCTTCGTCCACTCTTCTTCTCGTCTCTCTTCTTCTCTTCTTCTTCTTCTTCTTCTTCTTCGTCTCTTCTATCACACGACGATCGCGCTTTATCAGTTCACAAACTTCATCGATGTTTTGTTGTTTGACTTTGGACGACCTTCACGAAATTCATCCTGGAACGAACGGCGTCCGAGACTGGACTCTTGGTACCATCGATTTAGAGTGGTTTTCATGGTGGTTCATCACCAAAAGCCGAAACAAGTTGAATGAGACACTCTTGTGGTGACAATCCATGCCATTTTCACGGGTTAATTCAATTTTTTGAACGAGATGAATTTTTCAACACACTGTAAATACAACAAATACACGCTGAAAAATAACAGCCCCAGCAACATATTGGAGGAACCATGTACACGTTTGCAAGCATTGTTTTCGTGAATTGAAAATCTGCTGCCTTTAGTTTTTTTATTGTCAGTCACTTTTTTGTTTTCAGCAGTTCAAACAAAGCCAAATTTGGCGTACAATTACATGTTTAATTACCTACTAAGCATTGTGTCGCAAACATGCTATATTGTATAGCAAGCACAATGTGTTTGGCCACAAGTATACTATATTTGCGATAAGCTAAAAACACGTTACATTTACATCCAACCATAAAAAAGACAAAATTTTTCAGCTTGTAGTGATCGTAAGTGACAACGTTCTATGTATATTTATGCCAAAAAATGTCGAACTCAAAAAGTTCCAGTTTGCATCTGGGAACTCTAGTATTGCAAGTTCCCGAAATATAAATAGCAACCATCGTATATACGGTTCCGAACGGTATTTCGGCTTTTTCATACCTAAATACTCGAGAGTGTGGCCGTCACTATGCGAGGTGACCGCCGCCGAAAGAAATTTAAGGTGGTCAGAGCAGAGATCGAGCCCAGGACCTCATGTACAAGAGGCGCACACACTAATCATTGCACCACCGACGACCACAAGTTAGAGAAGAAATTCAGAGAATCCTTGAAAGATTTCACAATATGTGTGAAGACCCTTTTCTCGGTGTAGGGAAAGAGTATGTCGTTGTTGCCCTACCACAATGCATTTTATTACAAGTTTTTTTTTTGTTTTAAATAAAAACCTTGTTAAGCTTGATATCAATTTAACTCAAAAAAAATGCTGTTTCCCATTTCGCAAAACAGACCGAAATGCGGACACAAAACGCATATGTTCATTGGTCAATTTCAAAGAAATATTTCCATTTAAAGTTAATTTTCGCTCAGCCGTAATAATGATTGCGTCCGTGTTGCCTCAAAGTTTTTCGCAGGCACCTGAATTAATGTGCGAATTGTTGTATTGCATTTCGGCTTTTTAGGAATTTTTTTCCTTGCTGCCATCTTTTCTTTGGTCGTGGCTTGACATGCAAGGGTCCACTTGCAGTTGGAACATAGTACGAGTACGTACACATGGACATCCATTTAGGTTTGTAGTTTTGTTGTTAGCCATTTGTAGGACGGCCTTTCAGGGTAGATGTACCTGTACCCGTATATTATCCAAAATGGATTGTTAAGCGATTAATCAGCGCCAAGAGTAATTTAGATCTTCATAGTCGGTGCTGTGCGTTCATGTTTAATTTGACGTACCAAGGTTAACAAACTTGAAATTGTTTCCTTTTTTTGGCAAAATGACATTCACCTTCTGGTGAATTAAACAGGCAAGGTTGTATTTAGCACTGTCTTGGGCAGTCAATTGGTTTGTAAGCACCTTTTTACATACGAATTGGAAGGCCCAACCATATGTATGATGTCTTAGAGATGATACACTAAAGGGCGCTGTTTTAGAGGTATTATTAGAACGTAAGTAGAACAGGTTTTGACATTTATTATATGTAGTTAGAACTATTTTATTTATCATTAAGATATTTTAGTAAGGACAAATCCCACAGCAATATCGTTAGGTGTAACTTCCGCGCTACGAACAATTTTCTTTAATTATTATAAGGATATCTTTGATGTAATACAACCTTTGTCTACGCAACATGTTGCAGAATGTTTTATTAAACAATTAATTATTAAGCTAAAACCCACCGTCTGCGGGGTTCTTAATGAAAGACGATGGAACGTGGACGTATTCGTCTGAAGAGTCTCTTGGAATTCTCCTGGATACCCCCTTTCCCAACGATGACCGGAATGGTGGTCATCAGCCAGAAGAGCTAGGCGGAAACTCACCTAGCATAGAAAAACTTCGCTCAATAGTGAGCAGAAAGAATCTGATATGGGCCATTAGATGCTTTAAGCCCTATACATCAGCCGGACCTGACGGGATTATTCCCGCGCAACTATAGAAGGCACTATACCTATCTTGTAGTTGGTTGAAGGCCATCTTCAGGGGATGCCTTCTGCTGAGAGTCATTTCTGGCATTTGGAAGGAAACCAAAGTGGTTTTCATCCCGAAAGCGGGCAAATGCTCTCATGTCAAACTAAAGGACTTTAGAATAATCAGTCTATCATCCTTTGTTCTTAAGACATTTGAAAGGTTACGGGACATTCACGTTCGAAGTAATCTTCCACAGAATCTACTATTGAGCTCTCAGCATGCCTATATCAAGGGTAGGCTAACTGAGACGGCTATCCACTCTATAGTCAGTATAATAGAGAACTCTCTTGAGAATAAGGTCTTCGCTCTAGGGACATTCCTGGACATCAAGGGAGCCTTCAATAACATTCAGCTTTCGGTGATTCTTAGGTCGTTACAGAATCTGGGGGTCGACAGCTTAGTGACACGCATAATTGGGAAGCTTCTGGTTAATAGATCCGTCAAAGCTGAATGGGATGGTGTTACAATTGCTAGGACCGTTAACAGGGGGACGCCGCAGGGGGAGTTCTGTCTCCACTATTATGGTTAACTTCTGTCAATGAACTGCTTCTTGAATTGGACAGGGCCGAATGCCAGGTCTTTGCCTATGCTGATGATATTGCTATCATCTGCACGGGTAGAAACCTCAATTTACTTGGCATTCGTACAACCAGCCAACTTAGTCTGATTTCGAACTGGACCGCTAACAACGGACTTTCACTTAACCCACTTAAAACCGGGCTTGTGTTGTTCTCTAGGAAATATAAAATACCCGCATTTGAACTGCCGTCAGTTAATGGGGTGCAATTATAGTTGACGGAAAGGGTCAAGTGCCTGGGAATAATTTTCGACAGAAATTTGTCATGGAAACCGAATGTTGCTCTTTACTGCTGTAAAGGGGTGATAGGAAAGCGCTGGGCACTGTCTCGTATGATCACCATGTGGATTTAGACGGCAATAGTCACACCAATACTTCTCTATGGTATCGTAGTTTGGTTGAGGTCCCTCCAAAAGAAGTATATTCTGAATTCCTTGATGAAAATTCAAAGATCAGCACTGATTGGTGTTAGTGGGGCAATGGCCACGACGGCAGGTACTGCACTTAGTGCTATCCTGAACATCTGTACTCCTGATATCATGGCCGAATCGGCAGCCGCTACATCCCTGGTGAGAATCAGAGATTGTGGTGTTTTGATATCGGGGCATTCCGGACACGCTGAATAACTACACCGGACCAACTCTATTCCCGCAAAAACGGAGTACTGTATCCCCTACCTTCTACCAGCGACAAATCTAAGGACTTCTATTCCGAACAGGAATACCTGGGAAAAGTCACTGGAAGGGGATACCAGTAGTATCAGATTTTTCACGGATGGATCAAAGTTGAACGAGCAAGTAGGCTATGGGTTCCATTCACCGGACCTAAATGTAAATATCTCTTCAAGCATCCTGATCACTGTAGTGTATTTCAGGCGGAAATTACCGCCATACTGGAGGTTGCTGAACTACTGAAAAGTAGTGAAAAGTAGTAGAGAATATGTATCTACACGGACAGACAGGCTGCTATAAAATCCCTGGAAGCCATGTCTGCTACGTCCCTGACGGCGAAAGAATGCCACTCATCACTTAGGGTGATGGCAGAGTATTTTGACATCTCATCTGGGTACCGGAACACAGCGACATTCCAGGGAATTCCGTAGCGGATGCGTTAGCTAGACAGGGCACTGCGGCACAGGTTCTTCCGGCAAAAGAAGGTGTTAGTATGCCAATCTCTACCTGCCGTTTGCAGATCAGGCAGTGGGCCGATAATATGGTCAAGGACAAGTGGAGACTAACTTCAACTTGCAAACAATCCAGGGTCCTCTGGCCACAGGTGGACATGAAGAGGACTAGGCAACTACTTAACTTGCCGAGAGGCAGGTTAATCACAATGATAGGAACACTTACGGGACATTGTCTTGTAGGAAAACTCGCCCTAAGATTGGGACGTAGAAACTCCACTCTCTGTAGATGCTACATGGAACAGGACGAGGAAATGACGAAACACCTTCTCTTGGATTGCCCTGCTCTGGCAGGACTGAGAAATAGGATATTCGAAACACATCTAGTTAGCACCGTAGCCCTACAGGATATTCCTGTAGGTCTTATAGACAAATTTATTGAAAGGGCAAATTGGCTGAACAACTAGTCAATAGTTGCTATGGGGGAAACTGCAGGTACCACAATGGGCTTCTTTAGCTTAAGTGTGGTAGACAGCGTGCTGCCTTCCAGCCTTTTCAAACAACCAACCGGGTCTGCATTGAGTTGTTGAAGAGATTATTCAGTTCGCAGCAATCATTTCGTTGATTTGTTTATAAATTTGGAACCTTATATTGTAAAGTCATCCCAAGGACATCAATTCACATTGCGAGTTGAAATAACTCTTTTCTGTCTGCAAATTAACCGCGTCTCTTTTAATTGTTAAATTACGCTTACAGACGTCTTATACGCTGTGTTCCAAATTGAAATGCAGGCTATTATGGGGTGCGCAAAGGAGTTACTTGAGTTGGGCTAATCTGCTCTAGGGAATGTTATCATGTGGGCAATAAAGCAACACATAATGCCATCAAATACACTCCAATAACTTAATGATTTGATAATTGATGATCCAGTGTAACGGACGTACGAGTGATCACAGCAGCTAACATCGATTCTGATCAGTACCTGGTAGCAACAATGGTTCACACAAGATTAAGTAGACAGAAAATCCTGCGAAACCAGATACAGAGAAAGCTAGACATCGGAAAGCTGCAACTACCAGAGGTAGCCAAAGCCTACTCAAGGAAACTCCCGCAACTTTGGCACAGAACCCACTCCCTCCTGATGGCGATCCTGATGCGCAGTGGAAACCCATGTCCGACTCTACAAAACCTGCCGCAACAACCGTACTTGGTTTTGAAAAACCGCTTCGCAATGAACCATGGTACGATGAAGAGAGTCGCATTGCAAATGATGTAAATAACGCTGCACGTATGGCAATGCTTCACTTAATTGCAACGCGAGCTAGAACTGAGCGGTATAGAGAGAAAAGAAAGAAAGTAAACTGTCTCCTTATTCGTAAGAAACGGCAGTGGAGAAAGCGCGAGAGTGAAAAAATTAGACATACAGAAGGAAGAACGAAGCCCGAAAATTCTACTATAAAGTCCGAAACGGAGCTAATGGACATTGTTTAGGGACCCCTTCTGCAAAGACGAGGACGGAAATTTCAGATGTGCAGGGCACGTTGGGAATATGGAGAGATCCTTTGCTGCGCTTCTGGTACCTGGTATATCCATTGACGATGTGATAATTGATCACAATATGGACGACGACGTCGATTGCCCCCCTTTCTAACCAAGATGAGGTCAGAATAGCTATTGCCCGGCTTAAGGACAACAAAGCCGCAGGAGCCGATGGATTACCGGCGGAGCTGTTTGAAGCTGGCGGCTATTAGCTGATAAGCTGCATGCATAAGCTCGTTAGGAAATCATCAAATACATGCCCGGAGATTAAAGTCTCAATGTACTATGTCCCATATTTAAAAACAATGACCCGAGTCTCTGTGCCAACTACCGTGAAATAAGCCTGTTATCCGTAGCACATAAGGTTCTATCAAGTATAATGTGCGCAAGATTAAAACCAATTATCGCTGACCTGATTGGACCGTACCAATACTCCTTTAGGTTCTATCTAGTATAATGTGCAAAAGACTAAACCCAATTATCGCTGACCTGATTGGATCACACCAGTGAGGCTTTAGTCCTGGAAAATCGAAACTGACCAGATTTTCACCCTACGCCAAATCCCGGAGAACGCCCACGGGAAAGAAATCGACAACTATCATCCATTTGTCGATTATAAGGCAGCCTTCGATAGCCCGATATGGGAGAAACTGTACGAAGCCATGTCTGCTCTTGGTATTCCCGCAAAACACATACGCCTTTGCAAGATGACCTTGACGAACACCTAATCCTCAGAGAAAGTTGGTAAGGATCTTACCGAAACTTTCGAAACCAAGCGAGGTCTCAGACAAGGCGACACCCCGTCGTGTGATTTCATTAACATCTTACTGGAGATCATTATGAGAAAAGCAGCAGTCTTGGACAGATGTTGACTCAAAGAATACCTACACAAGCGACTTAGTTACCGCCTGATTGTCAGAGGAGATATTGCTGCCAATGACTGCTGGACTTATATCATTTATCCAGACGGTGCCTTCCTCCATCGCCAAAGACCTGTGCCTGGTAAACGCTTTAACGGTCAAGTAAACTACGTGAAAGAGAGACAGGCTTGGTGCTCTAGAATATATCACGTGGCCTACATAATCATTCAGCTTCGAACCATATGTTTCGATATTAAATATCCCTATTAATCAGAAACTCCTCTTCCAAAATTCAGAAAATTTCAAAAAATTCTTTTTCGGATATGGGAGTGGGATATCTTTTATCGAACAGTGGTTCGGCTGTCGAGTAGTCGACATATACAGGAATATTTCGAGTACCTTTGAATAATGTCCCACGACCGGCTTCCATACTGTAGAAGTAATCTGCTTTCCTATTGTTTCTACGGACAGCAAGTGTAACATTACTCTAAGTGCATCAATGGCAGTAGTGGGCAGAGCACAACGGGTGGAATCCTTACAAAATCTGCCATCACACGATAACCCTGTAGAGCATTATCGTTCTCACCACCATTGAATGTATCCAGTGAAGAACCCCCGGATAAAGTCGATATTCTTGTATTATCGGTGCATAGGGGTAGCGCCGCCTTTTTGGCCCACTCCAATATGTATTACCTGTTGCCATGCTGTCTATCTTTAATAACACCCAGGTATGTAGCACACCCTGCAAACCTACTTTCAAATGTATGCACTGCGGTAGGGCCCAAGGTAGGTACCGGGTAAAGTGGACCAGCTCGGTATTGGCGCGGTTTAAGCGTAGTTCAATTTCAACTGCCTATGTGCTCCATGCCCGTAGGCTACCCTAGAGAATGCCCCCTAGAGTACTGTGATACTTGGCCCTTAAATCTATAACAATATCATCCGCGTAAGCAAAATTTTTCCATCGGCATTTTCGATAGTGACCATTATTCTATTCACCACAAAGTTTCAGGAAGTGGAGACATTCCCTCTCCCTGAGGTGAGGAATGTATCTCATAAAGGTTGTAACGAGGAGTTTTCCTCTTTGAAGCTAGGAAACGATGTGGGGTTTCCAGTGTATGTCACAGACAATTAAGATCGAGAGAGGGAACGAAAAGTTTTTCGTGTTGGTTGTATGTCTATTACTTTTCACATTTGGCTTTAAAGTAATTTTCAAAAGATACGCTTTCATGCCCACTCTATAATATTTTAGTGGAGTAACTTCCGAAGTCTATAAGCCTTGCAGGAATCCGGAGGATTACGCTGTAGTTAAACCTTGGACGATATTTCTTAGAAAGGCTCGTTCGGATGACAATTGCGTGAATGCACAGATTCCATGAATGGTACAAAGAAGTCGATGTCGGTGACTTGAAATGTTACAGGACTCTTCGGATGGTATACATGAGGGTACGTTGGGTTCAGCGGTAAAATGTATGGACCATAAGTATTGAGCCTAGCTGTCACAATAGTTCCAAAGCACTTTTCGTCGGAAAAGAGGTTTTGGAATACGTGGATAATTACAGGACGTGGCAATCGTACGGATATCCCAGGATTTACTGCAAAGAGAGCTAAAACGTTGGGATACAAAATCGGATTCCCACAGGCAGATTGACCCCGGCCAAAACTTCTGTCTAGGCATTAGTTCGGATTCCTCCAGGTGGGTTGTCCCCCAACGGCTATACAAGCAGGATAACTACAAGGGTAACAAGAGTTAACAGCAGCAAAGCAAGGTATCGCCAAGATAACAAATCGGATTCCCACAGGCAGGGTATAGCCGATCGAATGCACAGGACTTACTGGTGTTTAGGTAATTCGGATTCCCCAGTGTGGGTGTCCCAAAATGCGTACACAAGCAGGATAACTACGGTCTGAATACTAGTTTATAGTTGAACATGCAACTATGACTACAATAAGCTACGATGTGTTACGGTTGCCGGCGTGTCATATGTGTGCATGTATGGTTGTGCGAACAACATATATACCACGGCTCACTAGCTTGTGTGACCCATCTGTTGTCGGTCAACTCAGCTGCTGCCACTCTCAGCTGATTGTGGTGAGTTTACCAGAGGTGCATTAAATAGGCATTGAAGTGCGCCTTTAAACCAAATTGAGTTTTTTTTTATACCAAGTAAATTCATATATAACTAATTAATTCATATGTAACTAATAAATTCATATGTAACTGTTGACTATATTCAAAATGTTGTGGATGGAAATAAGTTCACAGTTTCCATCTTCACAAGGTCGGGTCGCGCATGTCGGTAGTAACATATCTCCCGCTGATCATTTGATAATCAAACGCCTTAAGATCTCTGCTGGGTTCCGCGACATGGTGATGTCACAGGGAATGTTGAAGCAGACTGTGTTGCTAGACCAGGATGCACTTCAGCTGATTTGAGATTGATTGCCTCTCCAAATCCACCGATCTGTTACTTGTGTGGCTTGATCGATCGCTGATCGCTGGACGAGATCAACGCTGCGTTGTAGGGCGTAGTGGATTGCAGTCCACTGCCGAGGAACATATGACCGGCAGTAGACTTCGAGAGAATTAAGTCCCTTCTTCGACTGAACAAGGCTGAGTTCCGACTCCTCACTGGGGTGATCACGGATCACTGTGATACTGGAGGCTTCACTCGCAACTGGATTGTAATCGAAGTTGAATACTGCTGTGCTTGTGGTTATGAAGAAGAGGTGGAAACCATTGTGCAATTTCTATGCCAGTACCCAGCCCTGCAGCGCAGGCGTCGTCGTTGCTTTGGTTGGTTTCAGGCAGAGGGCCTAGCCTCTTTGCGCGATGTGGCCATTGAGGATTTGATGGAATTATTGCGGGGTATGCCATTGATCCAGGTGGACGATAACATCATCTGACGATTTGTCCATTGGTTATTTCTACCCCACTGGGAATCTGGAATGGTAAACCTTGGCCATTAGTTTTTTTTTATACACTGGCAACATAATTGAGTGGTTCTTCTGTCTGTCCTAAGTCTATCTATCTTTAGAAATATTTCACAATCAGTGGGGCTCGACCCCTCTCTCTTCCATGCCTTCCCTATTTTCTTCTCATATATAAGAGCAATTACAATGGGTCAACCGACCTCCGAGTTTAGTGACAATAAGTTGTATACTGTCGTTTATAGTCACGTGTCCTGAACCTAACCTAAACTCCACGTCCATCGTAAGGGGCCGTGGCGCCAATTCTCTCGGACTAGACGTGATATTGTTCAACGCCTTCTCGATGCGAAAAAGGTCTTTCAACGTATACTCCTTAGCAGCCAACGATTTATCTACGATTTATGTACGAGACAACAATCGTACATCAGTACTCAACCGAACATCAGTACTCAACGTACATCAGTAATCCATCATCTGCTCCAGATTTTTCAATAGAAATGGGGAGAAGACTATAGGTATAAATACTTTACACACTGAAAAATAACGGCCCCGGCTTACTATTAAATATTATCATGACTTCAATTTCGTCTAGCAGACTCCTGCATTCACGAATCATTATCGACCCACTACACGCTGAAAAATATCAGCCCCAGCAACATATTGCAGGAACAATGTACATGATTGCAAGCACTGTTTTCATGAATTTAACATCTGCTGCTTTTTTATTTCTTTGTTGCCTGTCTCGTATTTGTTTTTAGGGGTTTTCAACAAAAAAGCCACATTTGAGTCTCAAAAATATATATTATAGCCTTCTAATCATTTTGTCTCAAACGTGTTATATTAAATAGCAAAGACATTGTGTTCGGACACAAACATACTATACACTTGCGACCAGCTACATACACGTTATATTGGCATCGAAACGACAAAAAATAGAAAATTTTTCAGCGTGAAGGAACTGTTTCCAAGGTATAGCTTTGGGAACAAAACCGACTCTTGCAGTCTATCAATAGATCGACCACAACCTGAAGTTCCACTGGTAACACTATTTCGGGCCCGGGAGACCTGCAAATATAGTATAAATGTCGCAAATAATATAAGAAATTCTAGGAAAATGGTTACTGTTTGGAAGATTCTCCTATTTAGATAAATATTTTTAATATTTCACCAGATTTTTATTCTGCTGATCATTTTGGGATAAGCAAACAAAATTCTGTGTAGTTCTTGCAGTCTTAATTACCAGGTGGAAGTGACCCTTAGAGTTGCTCCTCAAAAATATTATTTGACTCAGTGGACAAGTTGATTAAATTCCCCACCAATATGAACGATGTTGCGAAGCATATGCTTGAGCTTTTAAATTAGTTCTTGTTGTTTGATGTCGATGTAAAATTACACGTTTTCAAGATACACCCAACTTCAAACAACAATTGAAAATAACTACGGACAGAGTCCCAAATGAAATGAATAACACTTTCTTTGTCAATTCAACAACACTTTAAAGCTAAGGAGAAGAATATAAAAACTTCAACTGTTGCTGCTTTACACGAAGTTTCATAATAACAAATATAGGCATTTCGCAAGACGAAACACCAACGAAAACGAGGAACCCAACATTGATTGCAACTTGGAAGCAAAAGGGACCAACCCAGCAACTAGAATTGAAATTGAATGCAACAACTGCAACGTGCATTATGCGGTCATACTCAATATACGACATACATACAATACACCCCTTCTATGATATGGAGATCGCATAAAGAAAACGAACCAAATGATATGTCATCATGTTGTCAGTTGCCAATAACAGAGTTAAAAATATACCTTAAATATCTTTGGTCTTCCTCCTCTGGTTTCTTCTTTAATTTTATTTTGTATGTGAAAATAGCGCGCTCGCCTCTGCCAAGTCCAAGGAATGAATGAAAGAAATGCTCTCGCAACACCCCAAATTGCAATTAAAGTTAATTTCAACAAATTGCATGCCACAAAGTGTTAAAGGGAATCTGGAAACAACAACGCATTGAGGACCCAAGAACCCAAACAGCAACAATGATGGCTTTCAAAAGCCCAAGAATCCAGAAAAAATACGGCAAATTGCAAAACGAAATGAAAACAACACCAGTTCCAACACCAACACTAACGACTGAAACATAAAATAACACCCGAAGTGTTTAGATATGATATGCGGAGTCCATCCGCACCACGGAGGAGGAATATTATGCAATCTGCAAGGATAAGTCGAATTTTGAGAACTCTACATCATAAAACCGAAGCATAAAAAGGATGAATAATTTGAATTGTGAATCGATATTAAGGCAGGATATTGAGGGATACATATATTTGTTGCAACCAGTGAAAACTTTTTGCAATAGTTTAACAGAAGATTCAAAAATAATAAATGTGAACTACAGCAACTTCATACTCGTATGGCATATGCAACAAACCTGCATACTCTTCTTCAATAGTAAACTACTCTAACCTGCCGTGGAACTACGCAAAGGGGCATTCTATCTCCCCTTTCCTATGACTCACTACATCAAACAATCTGCTTTAGAAGGTGGCTAACAAGGGATTTGAACTAATTTCGAACGTAGTTGAAAGGTTTATATTTCCAAATGGTATTCGTTGAAGTCAACTTTTCGACAAAGCTTCAATAGGCTGAATCTTGGCAAACAAATGCAGTTTAGTGGGTGTAGACTTTCCGACACTGATAGATTAGATTCTAAGAATTTCTTCATTAATTTTCAGCCAAAGAAACATTTCACTGGTTGTTGGAAACTTTTTGATAGAGTTTATGAAACAAAATTTATGAAATTTGAACACAATGTCTATGAAAGCTTTTTATCAAATATATTATAGAATTATAATGCATCTCTCTGATCAGAGGCATTCTTCTAGCTATTTCAGGTCGCGCCACAAATCTTCACCACCGTTTATGCTGAATAACGATATTAAATATATTAAATATAACATCATGATATAGATAACAAACTCTCGAAATGCAATGAGAATTATTACACCTACGATCGCTAGCACTCAACACGAGATACTGCAAGTTTGAAGTTTCAATTCATTTACCGAACCATTTTTCATGAATCTTTATTATGAAAGATTCATTCTTCCACAACATTATATAATTTTTATGAATGCTTTTTATTACACTAATGAAATTTGAGAAAACTTTCATGCTATTAATGAAGAAAAGTGAAGAAACAAACGACGTCTCAGTAAGTTTGCACTTTTTAAATTTAGCGTCAAATTTTTTCTGTGCAAGTGGCAACTCTGAAACTTGGCAGTTGTGACATATATGTATTCCGATTATTAAAAATGGAGAGCTTTGCGGAAGAGGAACGCGTTATAATTGTGAAAAGTTATTACAAAAATTTCGAAAGTTATGATGAGACCGCTCGCAATCTTTGAAGAATTTTCAGTCGAGAGAGTGCACCTAAGGTGTCCACAATTCGACGAGTGGTCAAAAAAGTTGAAGAAACTGGCTGGGATATAGACAGTGAGACTACTGTGAGTCACCGTACTGTTCGGTCTCTTGAAAACATTGCTGCTGTACACGAGAGTGTCGCCGAAAACCCAAAGCCATCAATTCGGCATCGTTCGCAATAACTACAAATTTCAAGAAGCAGAACGCAGCGAATTTTAACAAAACCCCTCCACTTTCATGCATAGAAAATTCAACTTACTCAGGAGCTCAAACCAGCAGACCATGGTAAGCGCCGCCAGTTCGTTCAATTGGTAATGAAGAAAAGTGAAGTCAATGCCAATTTTTCAGAAAAAGTCATCTCCTCCGATGAAGCGCATTCCCATGTGAATGGCTCCGTGAATACACAAAACTGTCGAATTTGGGAGCTCAGAAAATCCTCGCGCAATCCATGAGGAACAAATGCAACCACAACGAGAAACTCTTTGGTAAGAGGTTTGGTCAGGCGGCGTGATAGGGACTTAGTTTTGTGACCACGATGCCGAAATTGTAATGACTCTAAACGGTTTTCGTTACAGGAACATGATAACGCAGTTCTTCAACTGAACAGTATGAATCTGGACCACATTTGGTTTCAGCAAGATGACGCCACCCGTCACACCACGCATGACACAATCGATTGGTAGCAGGAACAATTTCCAGAACAAATTATGTCAAGATATTCTGCTGCCAACTGGCCACCAAGATCATGCGATTAAGGCCGTGCGATTTCTTTCTTTGGGGTTTTGTGAAATCTCGGGTTTATGAGAATAAACCAGAAAAAATTCCTGAGCTCAAATCCGAGATCCAATGCCTCATCTGTGAGATACAACCACATCTCTGTGAAAAAGAAATGGATAATTTAATGTCATCAGAGCCGTGGGGGCCGTTCGACGGATATTTTATTTCATACTTAATCAGAACATGTCTTTTTTACAATTCAATACAAAAATCACAACTACCTCAGAAATACATGTTTTTATTTTAAAATTAAAAAGTGCATTCTTACTGAGACACCCTTTAGTACGAAGAACACTTTTTGAGATCATTGTTGTAAGTTTTTATGTCAAAACTCGTGCTCTGTGAAAAATGTGTTTCGCAAGTTACGCCCATTTTATGGTCGCCATAATCGATCCAGTGACCAGATATTCAATCCATTGTGACCAAAATTCGAACCAGTTTCACTCTTTTGGGCATCAAGCCACCAAAGCGTAGCTGTGCAGTGCGTACTGAGGAGAATATTGCTACTACATCCGGCAGAGTTAATGTATATCACGACGTGTCCATCCATCGCCCATGGCATTGGGTTCTTGGTATTCGACCACCTGAAGGTTTTAAGTAAGGACCACCATCTAAGAGCATACAAAAAACAGCTAGAGCAGGATCTGAATTCGCGGCGAATGGGCCTTACAACGGGTTTTTCAACAGAGACGCTACAAAAGTAAATCGATAGGGACAGCAAACGACGCCATATTTTTTCCTGCTTTTTTGACATTTCTCTTCAGTAAGATTTTCCATTTCATCATGGAAAGATATGGGAGTCGAAATTTTTAAAATGTACTACCGAAATTTGGAGTCAGTGGCCTCAACTTTAAGAGCGCTACGTCCAATTTATGGTCGTCATAATCGTCCTACCAGATCAACAATTGAGCGTCTAGTGGAGAAATTTGAATCCACAGGCACAGTACAAAATGTTCCCGTGCCAGTGAGACAAAGAAGTGCCCGTAGTGTCGAGAATATTGCTGCCGCTGAGGCTTCAGTTCAAGAAAGCCCAAATGTGTCTCTCACACGTTGTTCTCAAGCTTTGGGCATCTCTGTGACGTCGTTGTGGCGAATTTTGCGAAGATATCTTGGCCTACATCCTTACAAGATCAAATTGACGCAAGAACTGAAGCCGCTTGACCACCATAAGCGTCGTATGTTCGTGAATTGGGCTGAGCAACAACTTGACAATGATTCGTATTTTCATCGGAAAATCATCTTCAGCGATGAGGCTCATTTCTGGCTGAATGGCTTCGTCAATAAGCAAAATATGCGTTATTGGTCAGACAGCAATCCACACGTTATCCATGAGTCATCATTGCATCCCGAAAAAATTACGGTTTGGTGCGGTTTATGGGCCGGCGGCGTCATTGGGCCGTACTTCTTCCGTGATGATCAAGACCGGCACATTACTGTGAATGCGAATCGCTACCGTTCAATGATAACCGAATATTTTTGGCCCCAATTGGATAATATGGACTTGGAGGATATGTGGTTCCAACAGGACGGCGCCACAAGCCACACAGCGAATGCCACAATCAATTTATTGAAAACCAAGTTTGGTGAACGTGTTATCATCTCACGAAATGGCCCAGTCGATTGGCCGCATCGGTCGTTGACGTTGACGCCGTTAGATTATTTCCTGTGGGGCTACGTCAAGTATATGATCTATGCCAACAAGCCAGCGACGATTGAAGAACTTCGTACGAATATCGAACGTGAAATTGCAGCAGTATCGGCCGATTTATGCTTGAAAACCCTCGAAAATTGGGTTCAGCGTGTGGACTTCTGCAAGCCTGTCCGTGGTGGCTATTCAAAAGAATTCGAGTTCCATACATAATGGCATCGAACGTACTTTCACAGGAATAGAGAATTTCATTGGTATCTAAAACCGGTTTTGTTTTATTTAAAAAAAACTTTTGTAGCGCTCTTATTGAAAAACCCGTTAGAAGCTGGAAGAATATCATAATTTTTATCGACATATTGTCTTCAGCGACGGGGCTTGTTTTTGGCTTAATGGGTACGTCAATAGCCTGAATTTCCGAATTTGGTTCGAAAGGTAGCCTGAGGATATTCAAGAGCTGCCAGGTTACACTGAAAAATTCACTGTTTGCTGCAGTTTTTGGGCAGACGGCATCATTGCACCATACTTCTTCAAAGTCCATGACAGCTGCCACGTTACTGTCAATGGAGCAAGGTACCGTTCGATGATCATGAACTTTTTTCCCCCAAAATGGAAGAATTGGATTTGGTTGTCATGTGATTTCAACAAGACCAGGGTAGTTATAATTTTAATAGACGAACTGAAAAAGATTGCAATTCAACCCGCAAAATTCCAAACTTCTACCGAAGAAAGAAGGAATCGCTCAGAATATCGACAAACTGTTTGGGAAAAGGTATGGAAAACCATTTAAAATTTTAATTCGAAGTGCGCTGTTTAACAGTTTCGAAACAACCTAGTAAATAGTTTCAGTGATCACGGGTTCTGTAACTGATTATCGTGTCCTAAGGAAACCTGTAAACATGGGTCTTTTGGCACTGATTCAAGGCAATACACCCGAAACACTATTTGGAACCGTTAATTTTATTGTATTGACACTACATTTTAGTAGTCGAAATTGTTCGGTGATTGGATCCATATTTGTTGTAACTATAACCTTTTATATAAGTAATTCTTTGTCGACATTCTACTATGCAAATATTAAAGATCACCTTGAGCCAATTAAAAAAAATCCTTTCCAAGCCCGTGAAACACCAGCGAAAATCGATTTTTATTGTAGCTCTTTTGTTTGTAGCTCAATTGTAATATACGATACATAAATCATTGCATAGGTCGCGGTGAGTACTACATGAGTCCTTTAGATTTCGATAACGTAGGTCATAATTTTTTAATCAAAGCCTCATTTACTGCAGTTTCTACCCTAAATATTTAAAAATATTTTTTTCTAGGATTAAAGCCGTTTAAAAGCCGAGAACATTTTTCTGTGGAAGTAAACAGTTTTATTCAAAAACAAAAAAAGTTACGTATGACAAGATGTATTTACAGCATTAATACAAATATTTTTTCATATTGTTTGCATTTTTACCGCAAATTTTTGTATACTTTTTGGCTCTATCGAAAAATTGTTCAAAAAAAATTATTGCATACTTTTCAGCGCATATTATTGTATACTTTTTAGCGCTCTCGACAAATTTTGCAAATATTAGCCTGGGATAATTCAATTTTACTCTAGCAAAAATATAGGAGCAAAATGTTATTGGTTTTTAAGGGGCTTTAATCGTAGAAAAATATATTTTAAAATTTAGGGGTAGAAACTGCATTAAATGGAGCATTCAGTAGAAAATGATGTCGTACGTCAGCGACATCTATAGGACAAATGTAGTAATGTCGAGACCTATACATATAATAGGGTAACCATTCAATTAATCATTATTCGGTTAATCGATTAATCGTGCTATAAAATTAAGCGAACATTTTAATAATTCCATTTTTCGATTAACGATTAACTCGAACAAAAGCCGAGCGATTAACCGATTAATAAACTATAAGCACGTCTTTATGGCCAGCAGTCCGTCTTGAAACACTCCTACAATGTGGCAACTCACAAGACAACGATTTGTGAACAAATTTCATAACTTTACACACATTTCGAACAGATTTGATGGTTTGTTGGGAATAAGCGTCGCACAGTGCTTTGGCTCATAGATATAATTAAAAAAAAATTGTCTCAAAATTGGTTAGTTAAATTGGGTGTAATAGTCTGATGAAATTTCAAGACCCACTTGTGGCTTTGTATAGGGGTCTCAAAATGTCTGGTCCGATTCTGTTCAAACTATATGCAGTAAGAATAATAGTCAGAAAATTACGTTTAGGAAAATTTTATTAAAAATTAATCATTCCAATAGGGTGTTATAGAGCTATATAGTTTCAGAGCGACCCTACCATTTGTATGGGAGGTACTTTTGGGTCCAAACTTTGAGAGTTTTTTTTAATTTTTTTTTAATTTGTTTTAATAAATGTGCCTAGTACAATGTGTGAACACTGTTTTCTTTTTTTTTTGTTCTATTTTATTGGAATAATCGATTAATCGAATAACTTGATCATTTTTTTTTTGGTTAATTGTCAGATTGAAATTTACGATTAACGATTAACCGATTAATCAAAAAACCCGACTAAATGGGTACCCTACTATACACGGATGTTACGATCGAGCCACAAACAAATTACAACCTACGATAAAAAACAATTTTTGGTTGTTTTTCAAGGACTCGGAAGAAAAACAATTTTTTTTTAAATTGACATGATCACAGAATTGATCATTAATATTTGCCCTCGGCATTCGGATTTTTTTTATATGGAGGCCAACCCGGTGTAGTGATTATGTTGGACAAGGATGGACCAGCGCGAAAAGTAGTTGATGAATAAATGTGGGAGTACCAAAACTATGCTGGACGAGTCAGGTAAGCGAACAGCTTCGGAATTTGTTATATTTTCTAACACAAATGGATTTGCAATGGATTACTAAGTAAGTAATGAATCTTGGGTGGCCACCGGTATCATTTCTCTATAAATGATGTATGATTTTTAACCCCCATATTCCGTCATGTGACAAAAACCAGTTAAGATATTTTGGTTGGTTTGGTTAATATATTGTATGTTCCTACAGCAGCGAAAAAATAATCGGATGTACGATACTTTTCTTTGCAGTAATGGACAAGCAATATTGAACATGTTTCAGTCCTGCGATGAAGACTTTTCTTAAAATGCATGGAAAGTCTAAACAACTGAAATGAAGGCTGAACAAGAAGAAACGAGAAGTTAATCCATTCACCAATTTTCCCGGAAAGAAGGTAAGAAGATGTTGTATTATATAACTGCTCGACTTTTGCTCGATGAGGATGTCGTCACAAGATGATCGGTAATGCACCTATCTGATTGGTCTTGGTAAATTCCCAATAGGGATCCAAATCATACATCGAACATTGTATACCTTCCTTCAGTGCTATAAGGTATCCTTCAAATAACCTTCCATTCCTTAAAGAGGAATCAAATGAATTTATACCAGCACCTCTCTATATGGCAAACGAACTGAAGAACGTACGACGGCAACAATAACAACGGAAAAAAAATTAAATTACACCTTTGGAAATTACCTTGTCTTTTGTTGGTGCTGTTGGTTCCTGCTGCAACACTATGAAGAACAATAATATTGCGAAGAAGACAAATAAGTCGCAATGCAGCAACAAATAAAGAAACACAAAATGATAACTGAAATTATGATGAAGTTTAAAGCTGGTCAAAATGATGTTACACCAAAATGAGTGACTGTATTAAAACAGAAATAAGAAATAAAAAAAAAGACAAGAACCCATCAGTATCAAATGGTATTTGTAGGAGGTGGGTATAAAAAGTCAAGGTGATGTAAAGAGAGGTGAAAGAAACTACAAAGACAATTCTAATAAACTGTGCCTTAGCTAATTATCTGTTTATTGCTAAACACTCTTCATGCTGGTAGTTGACGCAGGCTAACAACAAACCATTGGTTAAAGATTAGCAAAATCTCATCCTGTTGATGTCGTGGCGACAAAACATTGCATCATCTCATCAAAATACTAATCATTTTTCTAACGGAAGACGCTGCAGTGAACACGCCTATAATTAGCAACACCAAAAGTCATATTTTTGTCGCATAGGTAATCAGAACTACCTAGGCTAGGAAAGCTCGCGAGAAGGAAGCAATTCAAAAGACAAAATCAGACTTGGATCACAAATGTAGCTCGAGAAATACCTTACAACCAGTCGGGTAGTTATTTGCCACTTTGGATCTGTGTCGTTGCCGAATCGAAAAAAATTGTGGTATGAAGTAGAAAATTCTAGATCGCAATTGTTGTTTCTTTTGAGGCTTTAAATAACATATTTCCCAGCGTTTCCACTTACTACCCTCGTTCCTGCAAATGGAAATAGTACATTTGCTTTGGTTTAACTTATTTTTTGGGTTTTTTTTATTGCCATTAAATGTATTACGATGGCGCGATGCAGCAAACAGTTGCTGCTACAATTGTACAGAATGTTGCAATGCAGTTAGCGGCGATGGTGGTGGTGTTGCATGATGCCTCCTCATGATTATCATTCCATATAGCTCAACCAGTCAACCATCACAGAGTCATTCGTTTCAAAAAAAAAAAAAAAGTTCCTTAAAGACAATGATGACGACGTTTTAAGTGCCCCCATCGGTGGTGATGGTGGTGGATGGATGGATGGATTGTTGGATGGATCGCCGGCTGGATGGTTGGCTGGTGTTCTGTTGTAGTTTGTGCCTTTGTATCTGGTTGGTGCTGCTACAACTCCGCCCTAAATGTTGTTTTCCTGAACTTTTTTATTTTCTATGTGTATGTGTGTGTTTGCGTCGAAAGAATTCTTTAGCATTTCGAATATGGCAAATGCTGTTGTTGCCTACATTGATCGCACGAATCAAGCGCGAGATTACTCACGCGAACCCAATTTGGAAATTGCTTATTAGCGCTGCCGCTACACCACCATAAGCACAGGTTGCCTGAGTGACTGACTGCTTGCCCGATTCAACTACTACGTTGGCAACATTAATCGAAATATCGCCAGCAACAACGGCACGGAATACTTGCAACAAAACTGCACAGCAGCAAGGAAACATTAAGCATTACGTACCACTTATATCACCTACCTCTGTTAGATTTTTACGACGACTCATAACAACGAAACAATTGTTGCTACATTCGTTTTGCCTGCAACATACAGAGGCGCCGCAAAAGGTTGAACGTCTAAACCATAGAGAAATGACGTATAGAGAAACGTCTTGACTCAGTAAATTTACAAAGTTTGGTGTGTTGCATATGGACGTTGCATGTTGGAAAGTATTGCTTTAATAATACCACACTCACAGAAAAATTCGGTTGAGACAGCCGAATCAGCCGTAACCCAATTAAGAGGTTGTCACAACCTCATTAGAGGTTGACACAACTTCATTAGAGGTTGACACAACTTCATTAGAGGTTGGCACAACCGAATTAGAGGTTGGCACAACCTCATCAGAGGTTGACACAACTTCATTGGAGGTTGACACAACCTCATTAGGGGTTGACACAACCTCATTAGATGTTGTCACAGCCGAATGAGAGGTTAGAGGTTCACTCAACCTCATTAGAGGTTGCCACAGCCGAATTAGGGGTTGGCACAACCTCATTAGAGGTAGACACAACCTCATTAGAGGTTGTCACAGCCAAATTAGAGGTTGCCACAGCCGAATTAGAGGTTGTTACAACCGAATTTAGATACTGTCATAAATGAATTATTAAAGTTTTTTTTTATTATTAAGTGATGATTTATTCTCTTGTATTTTTATAAATGAATTAAAATGCGAGAAAATAAAGTCATATAAATATATGGGGTAATCTATATAAGTAGAATAATACATTTAATTTCCATGCCTTTTCCAACCTTTATTGAAGTCCCGGCCATCATGGGACACCGCACTAATTCCGACGTGTTGTATCGATTGCTCTAGGTCCAAAGCCGTTTTGTATTCAGACTACCGCATATATATCTGCTTAAATATTTATTTGATATTTGATTATAAAATTTTAAACGTCAGACTTTAAATACATTGAATTAAGATTTGGTAACCGAATTGAAAATGAATTCTATTGTACCTACAGAATTCATGAGAAATACGGTTACAACAACCGAATTGACGCAAAATTCGGTCGTTGTAACCGAATTAAGGCTAGATTCGGTTATTGCGACCGAATTTAACCAAATTCGATAGTTACAACCGAACTGATGTCAAATTATGTTACTACAACCGAATTGAGATTGGTTAAGACCAGATTCGGTTACCCCAACCGAATTAGGTACCAATTTCGGTTGTTGAATCCGAATTAATTTGACATTCGGTTGTTTCAACCGAAATTTTAAAAAATTTAGTTGACTGAGCGAATATAATTTGAAGATTCAGTTGTCACAACCGAATCAATTATGAAACGAGGTTGCTTCAACCGAATTTCGGTTGTGGAGACTAAATTCGGTCGTAACAACATCAGTCCGGTTGTGACAACCTCAATTCGGTTGTGGCAACCTCAAGTCGGTGGTAACAGCCGAATTTACGGTTGCTACGACCTCTTTTCAAACAATTAGTTCTCTGAGTGCAGATGGAGGCAATGGCTCAGACGAACCAACAAGAAAACAGCAAGGGATTTACGTTTTGTGCGTTAAAATTTTTATGTGTATACACCACAAATATATACTACCAATAAAAGATATCAAAAAGGTCCCAAATACGTTTAAATTTCACTGTTTCGACAAGAACAATTAAAGCAAAAAGTTTTGAAATTCCACCTGGTGTAAGTCAATTTACATCAAATACGTCTCTAACTCACCGACAGCTGCACGAAGAGTGTGAAACGAAACGTCAGATGAGAAAAATGGCAGCTGGGAATGGCATTACCCTATGGTCTAAATTAGTCACTTATTGTGGTGTAATTGGGTAAGAAAAAACTACTTCGAGCAAAATTAGTCTAGTTCATGAAGTTGAAGAGATCGCACGGACGAAAATGTATTTGTGTATGTCTTCATTTGCTTGCAATATGGCCAGTAACGTCGCTGCCAACTTTTCAAAAAACAGATCTTGACAAAATAAATGTAATTACAACAGATATGATAGATTTGAGAGCATTACGGTGGCAAATTTAAAAACTCTCCTATATAATAATCTGCGCAACAATGTATAGTATTATACTCTTTTTCGAAGGCTATTGCTTTTCTGAATCTGCCGGGGAAGCTAGTATGAATAATTTCGCATGGTAAACATTTATGACAACGCTACACGTATGGTAAGGCTTCCTGAATACGCAACGCGAACTGCAGTAGAGTGGTTTAGGCAGAAAACGAATAAGATAAATCTGTTATTTCCGTAAACAGAAAATGGCGATGGAGAAAGCGCAAGAGTGGAAAATTAATATGTACAAAAGGAACAACGAAAGCCCGAATATTTTAGCAAATATTAACAGAGACGAACCAGGGCCCCTTTAGCAAAGATAAAAATGGAAGTGAGTATGACGAAACCAGTAGAATCCAATGCAGATGAGGAAACCGAGCAAATATAATATGAAGGTATCGTTTGTCCGTACAATCCAAACCGAGATCAGAAGAGCAAAGCAGTACAACAGGTGTTAGCAAACCACTTGCAGAACTGTTTAAGGCTGGTGGCAATGCGCTGCAATGCCTAACCTTCACTACACGCTGCAAAATTTGTCTGTTGGTCTTGTTTGGATGCAAATATAACGGGTTTGTAGCTTGTCGCTAATATAGTATACTTGTGCCCAAACACATGGTGTTTGCTATTCAATACAACATGTTTGGGACATAATGATAAATAGATTATATTATATGTATTTGTGACCCAAATGTGGCTTTGTTTGTTGGAAACTGCTGAACCAATGTTTCTATTCACGAAAACAATGCATGCAACCACGAACACGGTTCCTGCAATATGATGCTGGGGCCGTTGTTTTTCAGCATGTATAGGCTATAACTGAAGAAAATTTAAATTCGTATTGATTCAAAGGTTTTGAAGTCAAATTAAATTCATTTTATATACAGTAGTGGACTAAAGTGGATACATGAATTCAAGATTTATCGAAATTTGTTATAATGTTTTTTAATATAGCAACTTCAATGATATGTTTTAAAGCATAAAACCAAAATATTCTTCTTCAATAAAACCCCAAATATAAGTACAGTACACTAGTCAGTTGGAGTCTCAGTCTACTATGTTCCATATTTGAAAAAAGGTGACCCGAGTCTTTTGTGCCAACTACCGTGGAATAAGCCTTTTACCCACAGTATTTAAGGTTCTATCAAGTATCATGTTCGAAAGACTAAAAGAAATTATCGCTGACCTGATTGGACCATACCACTGTGGCTTTAGGCCTGGAAAATCGACAACCGACCAGATTTTCACGCTACGCAAAATCCTGGAGAAGACCCACGACAAACAAATCGACACCTATTTGTCTATTTGTCCATTACAAGGCGGCCTTCGATAGCCCGATACGGGAGAAACTCTACGAAGTAATGCCTGAGCTTGGTATTCCTGCAAAATTCATACGCCTTTGCAGGATGACCCTGACTAACACCAAATTCGCAGTGAAAATTGGTAAGGATCTTACCGAACTTTTCGAAATTAAGCGAGGCCTCAGACAAGGCGACACCCTATCGTGCGATCTCTTTAACATCTTAATAGAGATTATTCTGAGAAAAGCTACAGTCAACATGAGTAAAACCATCAGCAGCAAAAGTCACATGCTGCTCGCGTATGCTGATGATAGAGATATCATTGGATGCACAGTCGAGAATGGAAAAGTAGTCAGGAAAAGTGAGTCTGACGGTAAATGAGGACAAAACAAAATCAATGGTTTCAATGAGCACGTCCTCCAGGCGATTAGACCAAAACGTGAATGTTGATAACCGTTGTAATTTCGAGGTGGTGGACGAATTTATATACCTCGGATCTGCCGTCAACGAAAACAACAACGTCAGTCTTGAGATCAAGCGGAGAATTGTGCTTGCGAATAGATGTTAGTTTGCGCTAAGCTAAAGCCCTATAAATAAAGCCCTATCTCGAGTAACAAAAGTCCAACTATACCAGACTCTCATACAACCTGTCTTGCGTTATGGCGCAGAATCATGGGTCTTATCGCAAGAAGACGAAACATCTATAGGAGTCTTCGAGAGAAAAATACACCGAAAAAGGTATGTGCACAACGGCGAGTAACGGCGACGCATGAACCATGAGCTGTATGAGCCATATCCCGACATTGACATAGTTAAGTGGATCAAAATAGCACGATTGCGCTGGCTAGGCCATGTCAGTGGAATGTATGAAGACGAACCAGCACGAAGGGTTTTCGAAACCGAATTCGAAGTAAGACAAAAAATGGGAAGACCAAGACTCCGCTGGAGGGATCAGGTTGACGAATCCCTGCATACACTTGTTATTTACAACTGAAGAGATAAGGCAAAAGATCGAACTGCTTGGCGAAATATGTTATCTTCATTTTGCAAGGTTCCTGACCCCTCGGGATTGTTTGTGACCGGGTAAGTAAGTAAGTTACACTATGTCATTAATAAGTTAAAAAAGAAAATGTTCCAAACTGTGATCCCTTTTATCCAGTACTCTCCATATTTCAAAATGTCGGCAAGTTTTGTCGTTAGTATTTTTTCCAAAGTCCTTTGTTTTTTAGAACACATTTTATGCGAGATTTTTAAAAATTTGAGAGCCATTCTGCTGCAAATCTTCAGAAAAACTCCTCAAAGTCTGTCTGTGCCCCTTCGTATTGGGGGAGGATTCATTTGACAATATGCCACAAATTTTCAATGGAATTCAAATCGGGGCTTCTGGATTCCGGTTTCAGCAAGCTATTTTTCCACAATTCTGGCAGAATTTTGGATCTCCATTTTGATGAAAAGTAATTTCTATTGTAGGGTAGGCGCACTCGTCAATAAAAACTGGCTGTGAAGAGTAAGTGTTACCAAACAATCCCGAGTTCATTGAAGCCTTAAAACACGAAAACGCCGTTGTCATTCGCGAGACAGGGGTCCGAATATTTGAAATTATACCGAAAAATTGGGTAGATTGAATGAGGTACTGTGAGGCAAAGTGGAAGACATTTGCAGGATGTTCTGTTTCATTCATAAATGACAATAAAATCATTATTTTGAGAAATTTCTATTAGTACTTTTTTAACCGAAATTAAGTTCCAAATTTTACATTCTAAATTTAGCTCTACATCTTCACATCGACGTAAGTAAAACGAATAAAAATAGCGCGACTAAACTTAAGATTTTAACCGTAACAATTGCTGCTTCGAAACAGTTGGCATCACTACGTAAACTACCATAAGTCCAGAGCACCATGAGGACCAGAAAGCATCACGTCCGATCAAACATCCCCCTATATAACTACGCTCGTAAATGGTGCCTTTGCGCCACAAAACTCTGCCAACTTTCAAGCATCTGCTTGCAGATGATGAAGGTGTAACTGCATGGGTTGTTATAGGTATTGGATTGCCTTCAAGAGTTGATTGATCGCTCGATCAGTTAGTAGGGTTGTTAGTTAGTACGTAATATATCGTAAAGAACAACAACACCACAATGATGATGATGTTGTTGTTGATGCTGATTTCGTTAGGACATAAAGGGTTTTAAGGAATTTTGAAAGTACAACATTCAAACGGCCAAATTGTATTCAAACTTTGTCTATATAAGAACAAAGATCTTATTGGTAAAGCGAGTGGGTTTTCTGTTATTTAGGCCCTTAAGTAACGATGACATTGACTGATGCTGTTAATATCATATTAGTACATTTGGACAAACTTTGGTTCTTAACCTCTCTTTTATTTCAAGATCTGGAAATATATTTTTTATTTTGTGAAAAAAAGCAAGAGATAGATAGAGAGATGTAGCTCTTTATTTCTGCGGCTTAAATTCCATCACTATTATATTACTTTTGCAGTAATTTGCCATAAAGTTGCTGATATTTTATTTTTATTGTTTATATTTTACAGAGTACAACAATGTCTTTCTTACCTCAAAAAAAAAAAAAAAACTTCAGTCAATACTATTTTGGTGGCATGTTTCGGCCACCACCACCAATACAGTGCATTCCCAAGTACCTGGCTCTGTCGCCTCATCCATGTTTGCGACCTTTTGCCTTCGCATCTGAGTAGTGTTGGCGGCGGTTATGTGAAGTACTTGAGTGTGATTCGTATGAAGTAATCAATTGCCATCTTTTCCATCGTGAAATTTAACAAATCATTGTACCTAATGGAAGGGTCTTGGTTAAAGCGGCTCATTTTGTTGTGGCTTTCAAACACTATTTTCTTTGACACAACTACGCTGAGTAGTAAACTACAAGTATCATTTTCAGCCAATAATGGCAACACTGTTTTATAGTTTTATTTTTAATTTGATGTTGTCTTGTTTCGGGTTATTATTTCACACTTTAGGGTATATTGAGGAGTTATATGTAGGGGAATGAGATTGACGTAGATCGCGCAGAGACGTTTTTTTTAAATCGGTTTTAGAGGGTTTGCACATAAAAAAGTTAACGTTCTAAAGCCAGATATAGCTGGATTCCAATGTGAAAATGCTGAGAGACCGTTAATAGATATATGAAGAGACGTGTATACATAAGTGTTGAAATGGTGCTAAGCTACACAGTCGCACAATTAATCTGGCAGAACCGAAAAGCAGAAACATATGGCAATTTTAAAAAACGATTCAAATGTTGTAAATTTTATTGTCACTACTATTGTTATACGCTGAAAAATAATCCCCTCAGCAACATATTGCAGGAAACATGTACATGATTGCAAGCATTGTATTCATGAAGATTTGCTGCCTTGTTGTCTCTATGTTGTCTATCTATTTTATGTTTTTTAGCGGTATTCAACAATCATGGCCACATCTCACATCTCTCTCTCTCTGCATCTCAAAAACATATTTCATAACCTACTAATGATTGTATCTCAAATGTGTTATGTTGAATAACAAACACAATGTGTTTGAGTATAAGTACAGTATATTTGCGACAAGCTACAAACACCTTATATTTCCATAAAAAAAAAAACACATTTTTCAGCTTGTAGGTGTCAAATTCCCCAAGTTATTTAGAATCAAAGAATCATAAAGATAATGTAAAGAGTGTCTCAGTTCGGATGCACTTTTAAATTTTGAAATGAAAACACCTATTTTTTGAGACCAATTTTTTTATTGGGTTGTAAAGAAGGCATGTTCCGATTAAGTATGGGAAATAATATACGTCAAATAATCCCTACTGCTCTGCTGACAGGCCTTTACTATTTTCATGAAATTTTCCATGATTTTTTCACAGAGCTATGACTGTATCTCTCCGATGACGCGTTCGATCTCGGATTAGAGCTCACGAATTGTTTTTAGTGTATTCGCATACAGCCGATATTTTACAAAATCTTAAAGAGAGAAAACGCACGGCGTTAAATCGCATGATCTTGGTGGTCCATTGACATCAGAATTTATTGGGATTATTTGTTCTTGAAATCGTTTTTGCAATAGATAAATTGTTTCAAGCCGGGTGTGGCAGTTAGTGCCGTCTTGTTGAAACCACATGTTGTCCAGATCCATGACGTCCAATTGAGGGCACAAGAACTCCCTTATCATGTTCTGAGCCTTAAATTTGACAATCTTGTTTATTCACGAAGCCATTCAGATGGAAATGCGCTTCATCGGAGTAATTGCCTTCTTTTTTTTTTGAAGAATTGGCATTGACTTCACTTTGCTCCATTATCCATTGAACGAATTGCCGGCGCTTCCCATGGTCTGCTGGCTTGAGCTCGTGAGTAAGCTGAAGTTTGTACCCGTGAAGGTGGAGGAGTACAAACATTCCAGATCACCTCCTTAAGAATATAAAAATTACCGTATCTTCTAAACGGTGCGTCTAATCGTAAAAGGGACCAAAACTCGTGATCACCTCTACTAAAATATAAAAATGGTCGTATCTTCTAAACGATGCGTCTAATCGCAAAAAGGACCAAAATTCGGGATCACCTCCAACCAAATATAAAAATGACCGTATCTTCTAAACAGTGCGTCTGATCGCAAAAAGGACCACAATTCGTGATCACCTCCATAAAATTTTAAAAATGACCGTATCTTCTAAACGGTGCGTCTAATCGTAAAAGGGACCAAAACTCGTGATCACCTCTACTAAAATATAAAAATGGTCATATCTTCTAAACGGTGCGTCTAATCGCAAAAAGGACCAAAATTCGTGATCACCTCCATAAAATTATAAAAATGGCGGTATCTTCTAAACGGCGCGTCTAATCGTAAAAAGGACAAAACTTCGTGATCACCTCCATAAAAATATATAAATGGTCGTATCTTCTAAACGGCGCGTCTAATCGCAAAAAGGACAAAACTTCGTGATCACCTCCATAAAAATATAAAAATGGCCGTATCTTCTAAACGGTGCGTCTAATCGCAAAAAGGACCAAAATTCGGGATCAACTCCACCAACTTCAAATGCCTTGTGAAATTTGGAGTTATTGAGAACGATGCCGAATTGATGTTTTCGGGTTTTCGGCCACACTCCAGTGTACAGCAGCAATGCTTTCAAGAGACCGGCCGGTACGTTGACTCACAGGAGTCTTACTGTCCATAACCGCCGCAGTTTCTTCAAATTTGTTGACCTCTCGAATGGTTGTTGACTCTTCGAATGGTTGACATATTAAGTGCATTTTCTCGACTGAAAATTCTTCGGAGTTTGCGAGCAGTCTCAGCAAAACTTTCCAAATGTGTGTAATAATTTTTCACAATTATAACACGTTGTTCTTTCGCCTATTTGTGCACAGTAGCATATCAGTTGCATCCGGGTTAACACCTAGACCAGAGCCTGAGGTCATAGTGTTTATCTCTCCTAAGATATTCCCTATGACGTCTGTTATCACGGAGATAAAGGGATCTGTTACCATCACCACGATACAATCCGCATATCTGAAGACCCTAACCCGTATGTTATCCATGTCCACCAATAAAGTGTACATAACTACTATCCACCCTGGGTTGTACGCCTAGAGACCGACCTAGACTTAATCGGGATGTGATTTCATCGTTAACTGTATGCTGTAAAATCTATTTTGTTTTGTTGTTTGGATGCAAATATAACGTGTTTCTAGCTTGCCGCAAATATAGTATACATGGGTCGAAACACATTGTGATTGCTATTTAATATTGCATGTTTGAGACGCAAAGATTATTGGGTTATAATATGTGTTTTTGTGACTTAATTGTGGCACTATTTGTTGAAAACTGCCGATAACACAAACGTGACAGACAACAAAAGACGAAAATGCAGCAGATCATCAATTAATGGAAGCCATGCTTGCAAACATATACATGCTTCCTGCAATATGTTACAGGTGCCGTTATTTTTCAGCATGTGAATTTTGCCGTGACCCAAAGGGAAATTATACTTATTATTTTCTGTTACATAGTCGGAAGTATTCCATCAAGGCCTGGCGAATAGTATGACATAAATAATTTACGGCCCAAATAATTTGGTCAATACTGATCAGTGTACCTATCAACATCACCGTCTCCCAACCTCCACTGTCAACGAGTGCTCACTATTTTCTGTACCGCTATCCAGAAAGTGTGTATCAATCAATGACATTAGACTTTGCTCTGGTCCATTACCCATCCAGCTTCCGTATGAGGGATGCATTTGAGTGATCCTTGGATAGAACCGTGGCCAATATGCAGGATTCCGTGAGACTGCCAATCGACTCATAATATGCTGTCCTCTTCTTATGGCCTTCTTATTCTGTCGCTGTTCGTTCTGAAAGGGCTTCCAGTACTTGGCGACGTAACACTGATTATAATCACTTCTTCTCCATGGACATTATGACACAGCAATGGTGGCATGTCATAATGTCCAGGGACATAATGTCCATGAACATTATGTCACCTTAAAAAGTGTTATAAGGTCCATTGACATTATGACACTTGTCAAAAGTGTCGCAATATCCATGGACATTGTGACCCTTCTACAATAGAAAAAAGTGCTACAGAATTGTTTTATTTATTTTATTGAAATATTTTCCATTTATTTTCAACAATTTGTCTGTCCGATAGTGTCACTAGTCCATGGACGCAGTGACAACGATTTTATGGACATTGTGACACTTTTGAAAGTGTCATAATGTCCATGGACCTTATGACACTTTTTAAGGTGTCATAATGTCCATGGACATTATGTCCCTGGACATTCTGACATGCTACCTTTGCGACAAATGGTAGGGGTCAGTTATCGGCGTGGGTTCTGACTACCGGGAAAAGTTATATTGATCAAAAACAAGTTATACGTGTTACCGCGTTTCGCTCGGTCACGTCAAGGAATCGAGATATATCGATTTGAAGTTAGTAAGTATCATATAGGGGAATTTCTAATGTTTTGGGGCTCTTTTGCTTGACATAACTCGAGAACGACTAGTACGATTTTGCTGCAACAAACTTAGACAAATTAACCATTACAATTCCTATAATTTCTCTAAGATTGCGAAGTTTTCCTTTTGGTTTAATATAGATAAAAGGCGCCTTCGTTGGTTGCATTTATTTCGAACGATTCCCAAATAGTTTAGTGAAACCTGCCTTGTGCTCTAGATATTTGTACCGCCAGTTATTTTGTTATTCGTCGGCCTTAGGGATTCTACTTAAAGACTGATCTTTCATGTAACAATTCGGCCTTTGCAATCCTACCTGTTTTGGGTATAAGTGAAGAAGTTTCTGTCGAATCTACATTCTTTAATGCTTCAGATAGACCGTTCCACGGCTGTAAAATAGGAATGCAGTAACAGGTTCCTCGCGAAAAATGTCACAGGCGAAAATTTGGGAATGCAGCTATGGCATGACCATCAAGGTAAGGAAGAGATGAAGAGACATACTCCAGATTTTCGGAAGTGGCCAGAAATAAAATTACTTTATACCAGAATTACTTTAATACTTTTACCATCACACCACACATAATTTGGAATTGAATTTATAATAAAATTATAATTCATTTGCATTTAACTTAGCCAATATCAACCGTGGGTGGTGCAATAGTTACTGTGCGCGGCTCTTGTACATGAGAATGTGGGCTCGATCCCTGCACAGACCAGGCCACCCTTCATCTCTTTCGATGAAGGTCACCTCGTTTAGTGGCGGCGACGTTATCGGTAATTAGCCATGAACAGCTTCTCCAAAAACCGTTCGGAATCAGTGTAAAACTGTAGGTCCCAACCAGTGAGTACAAAACTGGAAAGCGCACAGCTGACTGGGTGTAAGAAGCTGTCCCCAATTCTTTAAACGAAGTAATGGGAACCGATTTTATTTGTATATCAACTATCTGTTAAATTATAGACTAGAAGATTTTGCAAGATGAAAGTTTCGATTTGGGTTTTAAAGTCCTTACTAACGCATTCAGCTAAAGACTTGTAGAGTTAGATTTAATAATTCTAAAATGCCAGAGTTAATGTTTTGAAACTTGGGTTCCGTGACTCCCAAAATGTCAAACCTCTGTAGACTTGAAGTCAAATCTAAAATCTACTTTTTAATAGATAATGGGAAATTATTACAAAAAGGAAACACATCTTGTTATTACCAATATCCGGCAAGTCCGTGAGACCATCTTCCTGGACGCTGAAACTTGAAGATTTTGTTTTTATTTTTATTTGCTGCTGGAAGAAACACTTGTTATTTCATGTACCATGTAATTATTGGAGCAATGACGCTTTAACGTTTATTGCAAAATGCTTCAAATTTGTTCTTTTTATAAACCATTCCCATACAACTTTTCAGCAAACCGAGTAAAATGCACAGCGCTTACATACAGAGGCAACTAACTGGTTTCGCTTGTTGAACGCCATTCCAATGAACTTCCTCATCATGCTTAGGCAGCAGGAGCAACAGCAGCACGATGAGGATGACGCCGATGACGTTGGCGATGGTGGTGATGATGATCATCAGCAGCATCAGCATCAGCATAAGAATCTTTCACGTCATCATGATCATCTGGAGCTTATTTATAATGGTGGCGGCGGCATCTTTTCATTTATAACAAGTGATGTGTTACTGCCAACTAGGACTTTTAATAATATTTGTAGAGTTTGCTGGTGTGTTCTGTTTGAAATGCTTCAAACGTAATCTATGTAGTAATATATGAGTTAACTTGAAAGTATTTTCCGATATGATAGACCATATTTAAATACCCACCAAAGAATACCTAAATCAATCCAGAACTCATACGAGGTTCGTATTTATATGTTGGGTTCTGGCAATACTAGTGGTGCGAGATGTAAACTGGAACTTCCTTAGGAAAGTTTCACATTTTTTAGCTTAAATATACATAGAATGTTTTCACTTACGAACACTATTTGTTGCATTTACAGTGTGTTGAAAAATGCATCTCGGTCAAAAAGTGGAATTAACACGCGAACATTTTCGTGCAATGATTTTTTACGATCTTCGGCGTGGATTATCGAGACAAGAGTTTTTCTCTCAACTTTAGGTGATGGAGCACCATCAAAAACTACTGTAAATCGCTTGTATCCAGATCCCAGTCTCGGACACCGCTCGTTTCAAAACGAATTTCGTGAAGGTCGTCCAACTTCAGTCGATTTGCCGAAAACCATCGATGCTGTGCATGAACTGATAAAGCAAGACCGACGACATGTGACATACCGTGAGATTGACGCCAATCCATAATCCTTGTTTCTGTACAAATCCTTGCTTCTAATTTGGAATTTGTTCGGAAACAACTTTAAGTCATCATGCAATTTTATTATTTGCGCCGTTATGTTTCGAGTCGCAACTTTTGGATTTGCCTGAATTGGGGATGCTACAGCCGCGATTATGTCTTGAACCCGAACATAGGGATCTCAATGGTACGGTCTTCGTGCGATGCTTCCAGATTCAGTAAACATGTTATCCCATCCATTTGGTTCATCTACTATGGGTAGATACACCGGAATTCCCTATTTCGAAATAGTATTTTCGTATAATATTAAAGAAACATAAATTGGATTGGGAGTTCTGTCTCCACTATTATGGTTAACTTCTGTCAATGAACTGCTTCTTAAATTGGACAGGGCCGAATGCCCGGTATTTGCCTATGCCGATGATATTGCTATCATGTGTAGGGGTAGAAACCTCAATTTACTTAGCATTCGTACAACCATCAAACTTAGTCTAATTTCGAACTGGACCGCTAACAACGGACTATCATTTAACCCACTTAAAACCGAGCTTATATTGTTCTCTTTGAAATATAAAATACCCGCATTTGAACTGCCGTCAGTTAACGGGGTGCAATTATAGTTGACGGAAAGGGTCAAGTGCCTGGAAATAATTCTCGACAGAAATTTGTCTTGGAAACCGAATGTTGCTCTTTACTGCTGTAAAGGGGCGATAGGAAAGCGCTGGGTACTATCTTCTAAGATCACCATGTGGATTTATACGGCAATAGTCATACCAATACCTCTCTATGGCATCGTAGTTTGGTGGAGGTCCCTCCAAAAGAAGTATATTCTGAATTCCTTGATGAAAATTCAAAGATCAGCACTGATTGGTGTTAGTGGGGCAGTGGCCACGACGGCAGGTACTGCACTTAGTGCTATCCTGAACATCTGTACTCCTGATATCATTGCCGAATCGGCAGCCGCTACATCCCTATTTGGAATCAGAGATTATGGCGATTTGATATCGGGGCATTCCGGAGACGCTTAATTACTACCCCGGATCAACTCTATTCCCATAAAAACGGGCTACTGTATCCCCTACCTTCTACCAGCGACAAATCTAAGGACCTCTATTCCGAACAGGAATATCTGGAAAAGTCACTGGAAGGGGATACCAGTAGTATCAGATTTTTCACGGATGGATCAAAGTTGGACGAGAAAGTAGGCTATGGGGTCCATTCACCGGACCTAAATGGAAATATCTCCTTCAAGCTGCCTGATCACTGTTGTGTATTTCAGGCGGAAATTACCGCCATACTGGAGGTTGCTGAACTACTGCAAAGTAGTGTCACAACCCTCCGAAGAATATGTATCTACACAGACAGCCAGGCTGCTACAAAATCCCTGGAAGGCAAGTTTACTACGTCCCTGACGTTGAAAGAATGTCACTCATCACTTACAGTGATGGCAGAGTATTTTGACATCAGGCTCATTTGGGTACCGGGCCACAGCGACATTCCAGGCAATTGCGTAGCGGGTGCGTTAGCTAGACAGGGCACTACGGCACAGGTTCTTCCGGCAAAAGAAAGTGTTAGTATGCCAATCTCTACCTGCCGTTTGCAGAACAGACAGTGGGCCGATAATATGTTCAAGGACAAGTGGTGACTTACTTCAACTTGCAAACAAGCCAGGGTCCTCTGGCCACAGGTGGACATGATGAGGACTAGGCAACTACTTAACTTGGCAGGTTATCCGCAATGATAGGAACACTTACGGGACATTGTCTTGTAGGAGAACACGCCCTAAGATTGGGACATCGAAACTCCACACTCTGTAGATGCTGCATGGAAGAGGACGAGGAAACGACGAAACGCCTTATCTTGGATTGCCCTGCCCTGGCAGGACTGAGAAGTAGGATATTCGGAACACATCTAGTTAGCACCGTAGATCTACACGACAAATTTATTGAAAGACAAATTTATTGAAAGGGCAAATTGGCTGGACGACTAGTCAATAGTTGCTATGGAGGAAACTGCAGGTATCACAATGGGCTTCTGTAGCCTAAGTGTGCTAGGCACCGTGCTGTCTTGCAGCATTTTCAACCACCCAACCAACCGAATTGATAATTTAATTGAAACGATGGGACGAAAACAAATTAATCAGTGTTTCAACTCGCGGGCGATGTGTTAACACCTTTTTGTTACACGGTACCTGTTCGATTTCTATGAACACATTAGTAAATGTTACATTGAAACATAAAAATAAAAAAAGGAATATTTTTTGTGCTGAAGGCACAACACTGCACTTTTTTGATTCTTACATCTGCTTTAACGTTCGATGTAATATTGTCACAATAAATAAAGAAACATTTAGCTTACTGAAATAATTGTTTTTGTTTTTCACAAACAGAGGGACGACCAAAAGTATTGAACACTATAGATAACTTACTGCACTCTTTTCCGCAATCATGTAGAGAGTTTTAGTGAACGAGCATAAACAAGTCTTATTCTCTTTATAGAATTTTTTTTCAATATAAATGCACCATTTCGACAATGTCATTACATAAAACAATACAAAAAGCATAAATGCTTCAAAAGGCATCAATGTTTCACATCAGAATTATGAATCGACCAAATTATGACAAAAAGATGGTGATACGTTTTGAGCCATGCACCAGATGTCGCCAGTGCGTTTGAGTCATACAATTCGATCAATGAGTTCTCTATACTATTCAATACTCTTTGGCGACGAGGACCTGCTTGTTTTTTCGCTACTGCTACATCAATTCCATCATACTTATTTTCAGGCAGAAACTATTGTTGTACAACAACCACGTATGTGATTCTAACGCTGAGTGTTGTTTGCATGTGTTCACTTTGATAGATTTGATAGAAAAAAATTATATGCGGTCGAATTGTTCTCGCAATAGAACCATTATTTAAGGGGCTGTATGACAAGTATCACCGTCTTGTTCGAACGAAATGTCTTCAACTTCACGAAGTGTTTTCAGATAGAAAATAGTCCCTTATTCTGACGCGATAACGGGAACCTTTTCCTGTAACGTTCCAGCGGCCTTATTTATGTAGAGATATGGAGCAAGGATTCAATCTGCCCAACAGCCACACACTGAAATAAAATCTTTCCATTAAATCGATGATAAGTGTTCATCAACTGTAATTCATTGAATTGCTGCCAAATTTCATCAATTCAATAAGAAAGTTCTTTACTTTTTCAGCGCCATTGAATTGATAATCTTTTTTACATAAATTTTCATCATTGGAATTTAGAAATAATTAGTGGGGTCGTTTCAAAATCATGACGTATTGTTGAAAAAATGAAGAGAAAGTGAAAAAAATGGTAGAAAATTGAAAATACATATATAATAGAAAATATTGCCACTTTTTATATGGTATTTGTACCCTGATATTTTGGATTGTTTAGGATGAAATATAGTCAATATTTTGGCTACTCATTAACAAACAAACTACATAAAAATTATGAATTTGATGACAAACTTACATCAAATTGATGACAACCTAACATATAATTGATGAAAAATCTACAGTAAATTGGTAAACAATTCACATCAAATTTGTGAAAAATTTACTTCAAATTGATGACAAGCTTACATCAAACTGACGAAAAATATACATCAACTTGATGTCGCATTGTCGTTAAATCAACGTAAACTATTGATCAGAGATTGTTGAAATGTACTTCATCAATTCATTGAAATGTATCGTAGGTTGGGAAATGAGGAATTGTTTCATCAAATTGAGTAACGAATTCAGAAAATTGCTGAAGTTTCTTCTTTCAGTGCATCAACAGTTAGACGATTTTTTAGTATAGTTCCCGAAAATGTACTCTTAAATTTTACTTATATTGTGGCTTATTTGTATCTACATTAAAGCTAACGAGGATTGCCTGGTCGTGTTTGGCATTTCGTGACCGTGCTCGACGAAAAACTCAATTTACAACTTCTGTCTCCATTTCAACATTTCATCGACTTACAAATAGGTACAGTGAAAGGGAAAGCTTCATCAAATTAACGAATTCCTTCATCAAGTTGATGAAACATTTCCTCATTTTCGAACCTACGGAGCATTTCATTGAATTGACGAAGAACATTTCATCAATCTTTCATCCATATTTCATCAATAGTTTATGTTGATTCAACGACAACGTTACATCCAGTTGATGTAAATTTTTAATCAATTTGATGTAAGTCTGTCATCAAGTTGAAGTAAACTTTACAACAATTTGATTTAAATTTTTCATCAATTTCCTGTATATTTTCGTCAATTAGTTGTAAGGTAAGGCGATGTAGGTTCATCATATTTTGATGTAAATTGTTTGTTAATGTAGCCAAACTCTTTTAACTAAATTTTTATATTTAAAAATCCAAAACAACAGGGTACAAGACCACATATAAGAAGCGTGGATTTTGTTTTCTGCCCATTCGACTATTTTCTATTATGTATTTATTGGCAATTCTCTACTAGTTTTTTACTTTTTCTCTATATTTTTTCAATACTACGTTCATATTTTGAATCGATCCCACTAATTAAAAATCAAATGATGAAGATTAATGCAAAAAAGATCATCAATTCAATGAAGCTAAAAAGGAGGAAGAAACGCACAATCTGCAAACTGAAGAACCCTTACATTAAGTTGGTGAAATTTATCATCATCAATTTGGTGTAAAGATTTTCTTTCAGTGTATGGAGTCGATAGTTTGTGATACACTCCGAAAACTGATTTCAAATATAGTTAAGCCTAAGGGTAAACTCTTTATATCTGTGACTTCCTTTTGCGCTACTCTTTTAAGCGTTTTTCTCAATTCTTTTTCCAAAAATGCCAAAACAAAGCGCCGCAGACAACCAACTGCTACTCTTGCAACCAACAAGCTGACTGCCGCACAGACTGATGTGGCATGGTGTGGTGTGGCATGAGAGTTGCTTGAATAGTTCGCTAGTTGCCGTTTAAGTAGAAATATGTTATATAACTAACACCAAAACTATAACTTTTTGTTCTGGTTAGTTGTTGCATTTCATTGCTAACTATTGATGATGTTATTCGTGTTGTTGTACGTTGCTGGCTATAATAAATGGCTTTTAAAATATTTTGTAACGGCATCCAACAGTTGTTTATATTCGATGATATACTCGCTGCGAGTTGTTCAGAACGTTTTGTGGCAAACAGAATAAAAATGTGAATTATGGTAAATGCAATTATCACAGACTAAGCAGAGTGTAAGTACTACACATTATATACGAGGGTTAATCAAAATTTATAGTCTTTTCAATTGGTATATAAAAATCTATTCATGAAGCTATTTACTCTAAGTGGTCAACTTGTTCAAAGAAGCGAAATTGGATTCTGTGTACCGATTTGTGGTTTTAAACAGAATAGCAAAAAAAAAATGGTGTCCTTAACATCCCACGAAGGGATTGGGGGACACCTTCTCACAATCAGTGAGAAGTGCGCTTTCTAGTTTTACACTCACTGATTGGGACCTACAGTTTTACACTGATTCCGAACGGTATTTTGAGAAGCATTTTCATGGCTAATTACTAGATAGTGGCGCCATCACTAAGCGAGGTGACCGTCGTAGAAAGAAATGTAAGGTGGTTTGAGCAGGGATCGAACCCACGTTCTCATGTACAAGAGCCGCGCACACTAGCCATTGCACCACCGATGGCCACAAAAGGAATAGCGTCCTTCATTTAAAATTTGTTTTTGCCCGATCTCGTATCTCGCATTTTATGTGGAGCCGAATACTGAGTCAGCTCAAAAAATATAAATTCTGGGAAATTTATTCGATCTAATTTAAGGTATTCGAATCAAATTTAATACAATAATACAATGTTTGAGCGTAATATTGGGTCAATTGTTATAAAATGGGTATGGTCAAAATTTGAGCACAATCTGACCACTTTAAGCTGTGCCCCAAAGAGGTCAATGGTTAAATTAAATTTAAATTTGCCTATTTTTTCTTGGATTCTATGTTAAATGATATGCAAGCAGAAACTGGTTTGGAAATATCATCTGCCGTGTATGATACTCTAGAAAAAAATATTTTAGACAAATTACAGGCATTTTTTTCTTCAACACAACCGCATCGAATATAATCGGATTGATCGAGATATTTTATTCACAGGGTGCAGACATCACATCTATGAAATAATTTTTGCAGCTGTGTTAATGGAAGGAAACATAGGTACATCTACTGGTCCGGAAATAGTAGTATGTACAAAATTTAAAGAACATTGGCCCAATATACAACAGGATACTTTTGAGACTGGGTTACCATATCCCAGAGTATATGAAATTTTAGATAGCGGTGGCGTTAATTGTTAAAGTTTGCGCATGAAAAAATGAAAAAAAATTATTTTAAGGAATTTCTGGAACTGATAGTAATTTCCTTAGGAGTAAGTCCACCTAGGGGAATTACATTCACAAAACCCGGCGCTGTGCATGCAATGGCAAAAGTCATTTACTGCTTAAAAATTCGTATATTTCGAAACCAATTTCCGGAAATAACAGAAATTGAAATAAATGTGCTGATGGAAATAACTGCATTTGTTATTAAGTGCTATGGGATTTTCCTATAAATGTTATAGAATTTTTAAAAAGATTGGAAAACTACAAAACTTTTAACAAATCTATAGCTGAAAAGGCTACATCCAAATATTTGAACCATCTTTACTAGTTATATGAATGAAGAATGTGTGGGTTTTGCTCTATTCGATGATAGAATCGATTTAACAACTAAAGCCAAGATGCTTGCTACAGACTTTTCTGAAGAAAATTTAGAAGACGGTAAACTTCAAAAAATGTTTACAATAAAGCATGAAACACATAGATGCAGAATACATGCGTTTATATGCAAGGGAATATTTTAACGACGGCAAGGCGATACGACTGCAGGTTGTTGTCTATGCTACTTATGTAGCTGTAGTTGAATTTAACTAATTTCTATTTGTGTGGGCGACAATCAACAGGTTAGAGCTGTCAATGCCTGAAGTGGCACCACTGACAGAATAATCAACTGTTTTCACAATTGTTGTTATGTTTGTAATAATATTTATTAAGTATTCTCCAGACATTTTATTTTCTTCTAACACAAATAACACAATAACACAAACGTCAACATTACAGATCAGCTGTTTACTTTGCAGTTGCCGTCTTGAAAATAATTCAGTAGCTGCCACACGTCTTCATTTGCAGTCAGCGGCATTTGTAGTCGTGTGTTCATGTAGCCTGTCGTCGTCTATGTGTTTCATGCTTAAAGCAGCAAAATCTAAGCTATTTCCTTGGCAGAGACAATGCAGTAATTTTGGAAGAATTATTTTCCAACAACACCAAAAATCTTTTAAAAAAGTATAAAAAAGTATATAAAAATTTCAGATACGGCGTTACTGTCGAGTACATAGCCATGGAAAATCTTCTCAAAATACCGTTTGGAATCGGTGTTAAATAATAGGTCCCAATCAGTGAGTGTAAAACTAATCAGCAAATAGCTCACTGATTTGAGAGAAGATCTCCCTAATCCATTCATGGGATGTAACGGGAAACCATTTTTAATTATTTTTTTAAATGAATCCTAATACGTAATTTTATTAAGATCGAATATTTTTAGGCGAGTTATCGCATCGGAAAACCCGACAGCCCATAGCTTTTGTATGAGAGGTACCAGAATGGGCGTGGAAACCGTGTGAATTTTTTCCAGGTTAGTAGAGATTGATAGACAAAACAACACAATTAGCCAACGTCTGAGTTGAAGCTAATCATATTTACCAGAACATATTTGTTTAAGAAACATGATACTGCAATAAATGTGTCGATTTATGTATATGCGTCGTTCGAGGAGCGGCGGGGTCACGATGCCTACTTCCAAGCCCAAACTAGGGGTACTATTCTAAAAGTCCCGAAAGTGACCGTAAACGCAAAATCCAACGCAAACGCCAAAGTCAAAAAATGGCAGTTTATACATCACTTCGCGCTTGCGTTCGCTTACGAAAGCTGTCACTGACATTTGTGGTTTATAAAGTTGCCCAACTGAAATAAACAATTATAGACTACAAAAAGTTATCTTGAGTGAAATGCGCAGAATGAAAAAGATTAAAACAAATCCAATGAGTGTTCGAACTCACGGGCGATGTGTTAACACCTTTTTACTACACGGTACCTGTTCGATTTCTATGAACACATTAGTAAATGTTACATTGGAAAATAAAAAACAGCGATCAATCATATGATGACGTTACAGTTAAATAATATTAATACTTAAAATTAGTTAAAGACCCAGTGCAAGCACATGTGTCATTATTTTCTTGCTCAATACTTTTTGTTTTATTCCCACAAAAGTCAAAGAATGCAAAGCAACAGACACTTGTATATACATACATACATATTTATGTTCGTACATACGCTACACAAGTTCACAAAATTGTCGTTGCTCTCTTGCTATCTCATTTTTATATACGTATAATACGTCATTACTCTCTTTGCTGCCACATTTTATTGGACTTACCTTTCACTATAATAAAAAAACAACAACACCAACAACAACAACGACAACTACAACAACTACTACTACTACTGATATGTTGGTGATTTATTTGTGCTTGCTGTGCCGTGTAGTGTTTGTGTGGGTGGTGGGTGTAGGGGGGTACCTAAAATAAAAACAACCAAACACACACCATCACACATACTTTGTCCGAAGTAGCTGACGTATGGATACGTGTGTCACATAACCCCATGTTTGCCATATCAGCAGCAACGAAACAGCCAAACACACAACATCACACATACTTTGTACGAAGTAGCTGACGTATTAGTATGCCACCATAACGTCGACTGCGATGGTTTTAGCAGCAGCAAAAAATCTGGTTTTAGCAGATTTTGACTTTGATAGATTTAGTCCCTATACGCCGCTATAGATGTTAACACATCAAAAATTTAGCTTTATTTCAGTAGATCAACAGATTTTAAGACTGCTATTATTTATGATACTGCAAATACCCACAATATCCACATAACATGCGAAAAAACCTATGTTATTTTGGGTTGCAATGTCGAATAAAATTTCCCATCTAAAGGGTCCGCCAAAAATGTTTTTTTTTATTGAAAATGCTATAAAAAAAACTACTGAATATTTTCTCTAGTTTCTTTTTTTATTTGAAAGTACAATCCTTCCGGTTAATAATGGAAAATAATTTCATTCAAATTGCTGCCTCGGCTGCCCATGCAGTAGCCTACACGATTGGTCCAATTTTTAAGCACATTATCGACTGTGTGCAGCTGTATTTCACCAATGGCTTCACGAATATTGTCCTTTAAAGCGTCAATTGTCTCTGGCTTGTCGGCGTAACACTTATCTTTGAGGGCACCCCACAAGTAATAGTCCAACGGTGTCAAATCGCAGCTCCGATGTGGCCAAACGGCATCAGCTCTGCGGCTGATAATGCGATCTTCAAAAACAGGGCGCAAAACATCGAGTGTAGCTTCGGCTGTGTGGCACGTAGCGCCGTCCTGTTGAAACCAAATGTTGCCATTATCCTCCTCTTCAATTTTTGTGAACAAAAATTCGTTCAACATGGCCCGATAACGATCGCTATTGACTGTAACGGCCACTCCTTGCTCATTTTCGAAGAAAAATGGCCCAATTATGCCTCTGGACCAAAATCCACACCAAACAGTGACTCGTTTTGGGTGCATCGGCTAATGTTTTCGGGTTTTCTGTGCCCCAAATGCGACAATTTTGCTTGTTTACATACCCGCCAAGATCAAAATGAGCTGCATCTAAAAAGACGATTTTTTTTTGGAAAAATCCGCATCTTCTGTAAGTCGATCGCAGGCCCACTTAGCGAAGCGAAAACGCATTGGATGGTTAGTTGGCTTCAACTCCTGCACAAAGTGGAATTTGTGTGGCGTCATACCAAGGTCTTTATGCAAAATTCGTCTCAATGATGTCTCCGAAATGTTCAATTGTTGAGAACGACGGTGAATTGATGTTCGATGTACGAACTATTTATGGCTTTTCACGCTTTGGTTTATCGATGAGGATGCCAGTTTCTTTCACTTTTTTCACAAGATGACGAACATACGGAGCTGACCGTGCTTCTCTTCTTCCAAAATCCGTACGCAATTTTCGCACACATTCTGCAACATTACCATGATTTTCAAAGTAATGTCGCAATATTTCGCAGCGTTGTTCAAGCATATACACAACCATATTCGTTCAGCGGAAGGATGAAACTAATTATCGGTCAAATCAGACATGAGCTAAGTGTTACCATTCACGAAATAAGCACTACTTGAAAAAAAAAACGTTAGATGGCGGACCCGTTATATCACATTAGTTGCCTTTTCAAATGCATGTGCCATTTGGCGGTATGTATTGGTTCTGTTGTTTATTATTGTCAACATCAACTGATGTCTATAATTTTTTAAATATAATTATAATAGTTTTGCAACGAATTTTTTATTTGAACTTTCCATTTCTAATTTTATTATTGTAAATGAGAATTTCAGTGAGTAAACAATATAATTTTGAATTATTTTTTAAAAAAGTTTGAGCTCTTTTCGTTGATTACATTTCAGCCAAATTTAGCAACTACTTATAAGCAATGAAATGTAAAATACATCCATCTGCCCATCCTCGATCGACATTTTTCTTTAAATTCGTAATTTCTTCAACTAACGCAAAGAACAATGGCGTGTTCAATTTGACAGCTGAAGTGATGAAAAACGTTGGGCTGCGTTTTATAAACTACCCATTAAATAACGTAACTCAACGCAGGTAGTCACCGAACAGCTGTAACGTTTTATAAACTACCAAAACGACAAATGTAACGCGAAGTGACTGATTCACGACTTATAGAATACCACCCTAAGTTTGGGCAGTTAATAGTCACTTACAAAATTTCATTATAATTGTTAAAAATTTATGGCATAGTGTTGGCCAACCAGGCAGCCAGAAACGCATCCAGCGTGACAGATAGACAGACAGGCAGTCGTACATGCTTCAATCGTGTTAAAAGTTCCAAAACGAAGTTCCACAATGATATTATGGATCTAATATGTTTCTTCTATTCTCCTTCCCTATGGGTGAGGGTAGACAAATTCGTTGTCGGTGAGAAATTTCTTCGCGTACTTCGACCAAATTTTGGTCCTCGACGAGATTTATTTCTGGTTGACTGTCACACCAGGAATTCATTGCACAAAACAAAGTGTGTGTTGATACTTAGGGATCTTCGATCGATACTAATTCGCATATGCAAATTAAATTTCTGTATATACGATCGATGATCTACCGATGGTATCAATTCGGGCACAGTAGTTACGCAACTGATGATGAACTTGTCACGGAGTTCGAAACTATTCATGCCAGTGAGTGTGTTGAACTGAATTGTCTATTAAAAAAAAAAATGGTTTCCCATTACATTCCATGAAGGAATCGGGGAGAGCTTCTCACAACCAGTGAGCTGTGCGCTTTCTAGTTGTATACTCACTGATTGGGACCTACAGTTTTACACCGGTTCCGAGCGGTATTTTGAGAAGCTTTTTCATGGCTAAATACTCGATAGTGTCGCCGTCACTATGCGAGGTGACCGCCGCGGAAAGAAATTTAAGGTGGTCAGAGCAGGGTTCGAACCCAGGACCTCAAGTACAAGAGGTGCGCATACTAACCATTGCACCACCGACGGCCAATTGTCTATTATTTCCAACAAATAGATGTTCCTGACCATGTAAGCTTGTAGTATGCATTTCTCATATATTATCTAAAAAATTACATGAGGTTTCAGGGGACATTCGGGTGGAAAGAAGTTCCTTTCGCTATATATTATGTACCAGTTAGTTCCAACACACCTAAGGGGCCGTTGAAAAATACGATAATTTAAATGGATCTTTAACAAAAGATACTTTTTGTAAAGCGATAAAATTTTTTAAGAAAAAGTTTTTTTTGTAGAATGTATTTTTTTAAAAGATAATTTTTTAAGGAGGTAATTTTTTAAGGAGCTAATTTTTTCCCGAACAGGTAACTTTAAGGAGAGGTACTTCTTTTATTAAAAGCTAATGTTTTTTTTTTCAAGAAAATGTACTATTTTTAAGAAGAAGTACTTTCTGTAAGAAAAAGACATAAGAGAATGATTTTTTTTTAGAAAGATGTACTTTTTTAGAAACAGGTACTTTTTAAAGGAGTTGAACTCTTTTTCGGAATTTTACTCTTAAGAAAAGGTGCTTTTAAGAAAAGTAGTTTTTGCAAGAAAATTAATTTTTTTAAGAGAAAGTATTTTTTTTTTTTTGAAAAAAGGTCTTTATTAAGAAATGGGAATTTTTTTAGAATTGGTCTTTTTTCAAGAATAGGAAAATCCTAAGAGTAAGTAGTTATCTCATGAAAAGTTATTTTGGTTCACGAAACGGTACTCTTTAAAGAAAAAGTAGTTTTTTAAAAAAAACGGCAATTTGTTGTAAGAAAATGTACTTTCTTACGAAAAGTTACTTTTTAAAAAAAATAAATTTTTTCAGAAAAGGTTATTTTTTTTAAGAAAATTTACTTTTTTTAAGCAAAGGTATTTCTTTAGGATGAGGTATTTTTTTAAGAAGGTACTTCGTTTAAGAATATTAATAGTTATGTTTTTTGAGAAAATTTACTTTTTTTTAAGAAAAGGCACTTATTTAAAAAATTTTCTTTTTAAAACTTCTTTCACTTTAGCTTTTCTAAATTTACTTTTATTGCGTTCAAAGCTTCAATATGTACTAAATATTGATTACAGGCTCCACTATTAAACAAGAAATTTCCCAACATGTGTTAGTCTAGACACAAACCAAAGCAAAAATACCCAATATAGTTGATAATACTGGGTTGTAGCATAATAGTGTTAAATAAAAATTGTTTATTTTTTTAATTTAGCCCCCATCCCGCAACGTGCGATAAGGAACTTCGTTTCAAAACTAGCGAAATCGGTCATAAAAATTCAAATTCAAAAAGATACCCTAAATTGTTTGCTGCAAAAGGTTGCCCTCATTTATCTCTCACAAATGTGATGATGGTTGGTCTCCACAAATGTTCGTTTGATCCAATTACATTCCCCAAACTAATTATACTCAAGACTTCGTTTTGGGCGTATCAAAATGTCTATTTGCATGCAGTCTAATAGGAAATATTATCTTTATAACTTTTAACCGCATTCCTCGCATTCTATGCAATATTTTACATCGCTGTGGAAAAGTTATGTAGATGCCTAATGATAATAAAATATGTTTTGGCTTTTCTATTCTAGTTTACCCATCATAATGATAGATGGGGCTTTCCCGATACTCTAGAAGTTTTCTACAAAAAATTAAGAGATTTTTTTAATTTCACAGATCTTCTTGCTCAAAGCGGAAGTTCGGTTTATTTCTTATCTGAGCTTCAGTTTGGCATTCCGGTCTTTTTCCTTATTTTGTTTTCTTTTTTGTTGGTTTCTTGCTTAATGTCTTAATTATTATAACAAAAATCCCCAAACAAATTATTAATGGCTCCTCAAAAGAAATATACAAGAAAATATTTAGTTTTGTGTGTCTGTGTATTTTCTTGCTTTTGATGAAGCAGCACTAAAATATCAACTTCATCATCTGCATTTTGCATGTGAAAGAAGAACGGACGTATATATAATCAAGTGTGTATGTAGTTGTAAAAAAATCAGCAGCATAAACAAAGGAAGAAGAACTGCCATCAGATTTACAAGTCAGATATATGAAACAGTAGTTGGGAGTGCCCTCCAAATGGAAAATATTATTGTAAGGTATAGTGCGATCTTTGCAATGGCATACAAATAAATAATGTAATGAAAACTTTGCCCACCTAAAGTGAAATAAATTTGTTTTAATTGTGTTAAAATTATATAATTTTTAGGATAACGTTATGTATTCGCCGCAGTCGATGATGGGTTGGGTTTTTTTGTCATGACTAGCATTTTTTCGAGATTAGCTGCTATCTCTCCAGGAGAACCATTTAATGTTCTCAAAGAGACTCAAAATTATATAGACGCCTAAATGCGATAACTCGTCCATGTCCCTTAGGGAGTAGCAGCCCATAGTAGACATCCACCAGCCGAACGTTATTTAGGTTAATCCTCTCTCTTTATCTTCTTTACAGCTTCTACCAAAACCTTGGACCTGAACTGCTGTCTTATCTCAGGCATGCCAAGTAGACAGGGAACCTTTAAAACAAGTACAACCATGGACACTTTGGGCCTTGATATATACAGCAGGTACACAGATCTCCTCCCATCGAGTGTAGATCTGGTTTGCATAATGCGTAGACAATGTACGCAAATCGTCAAGGTTTCTTGTATCGTCATATAGAAGCTTATTCGAAGCGTATACTTACAAGTCAATGGGCGCATAACACCACTTCCTTTCCTATCTATAAGAAAGTTCCAAATGCAAAGAAAAACGTCGTATGTTTAAACGAATTTCTAAAAAAATTCACATTCGCTTAGGGCATGTAATTGCTACAAAAGAACGGTTGGGGCAATCGATCCAAATGAACACATACAAACAACACAAACCGTTAGCGTCACATACGTGTTAGCATCACAAGAATAATCTCTGCCGGAAAATAAGTATGATGGTATTGATGTAGCTACCGCAAACAAACAAGCAGATAGTTGTCGCCAAAGAGTATTGTATAGTAGAGAACCCATTAAACGAATTGTATGAATCAAAACCACTGGCGATATCTGGCAAATGATTTAAAATGTATCACTCTCTTTTAGCCATAACTTGGTCCACTCATAATTTTGTTGTGAAACATTGATGCCTTTTGAAACATTTATGCTTTTTGAATTGTTTTGCGAGGGCGGTTCAATAAGTCTGTGACTTTTCGAACTTCCCTTTTAGTTATATAACATACAACACTGCTCCCACTAAGTACTACCTGTTAGTAGACTACTGTCAAATTTTCAGACAGTTCCGCCATTTACTTTGCGTTTAACGGGTGTTCAACACATACAACCTCAAGCATTTTTTAAAAATGGAAAAAACTGAATTTCGAGTTCTCATTAAACATTATTTTTTGGGGGAAAAAAACGTCAATCAAACCAAAGAAAAGCTGGAGGGGAGGGGGGACCCTGCACCATCGATTTCAATGTTAAAAAAATTGTTTAATGACTGTCGTTGTGGTCGCACAAGTACAAATGACGCTGAACGTTCTGGACGGTCAATTGAGTTCAATATACCCGAAAATTTCGAAAAAATCCACGATATGGTGTTGGCCGATGAAAGAGCAAAAAGTCCGTGAGATTGTTAATGCCATAGGCATTTCATGTGGCAGTATGGTTTCGATTTTAACTGATCAGTTGGGTTTAAGAAAGCTGTCTGCAAGATGGGTGCAGAGTTTGCTCTCAATTGACCATAAACGTAATTTGTCACACTGTTCAAAGGATTGTTTGGAGTTGTTTAACCGCAATTCGAAGGAGTTTTGCGGCGTTTTGGAACTGTGGATGAAACAAGCATCCATTACAACACTTCGGAGACCAAACAATGGGTTTCTCCGGGTGAACCGGCTCCGAAGAAGGCCAAGGTAAGTTTGTCGACCAATAAGGTGACGGCAACAGTTTTTTTGGGATGCACGTGATATGTGGACTATACTTTCAAAAGGGAAGGGCAAAAGGTTATTTTTCATCGAGATAATGCACGGGTGCTACGAATCGGTACCCCATCCACCATAATCTCCGCATTTAGCCCTCAGTGACTATTTCCAAACCTAAAGAAATGGCTCGGTGAAAAGAGATTTAGCTCCAACTATGAAATTATTGATCAATTTAACAAGGATTTTAACAAAACGAGGCCAAGAAAAAGGTTATTTTTCATCGAGATAATGCACGGGTGCACACGTGTGTAGTCTCAATGGCAAAATTGCATGAATTAGGCTACGAATTGGTACCCCATCCACCACAATCTCCGGATTTAGCCCTCAGTGACTATTTCCAAACCTAAAGGAATGGCTCGGTGAAAAGAGATTTAGCTCCAACTATGAAATTATTGATCAAACGAATGCCTATTTTATGGACCTTGAAAAATTCTGTTTTTTGGAAGGGATACGAAAATTGGAGTGACGTTGAACTAAGTGTATTACGCTAGAAATAGATTATGTTGAAAACTAATTTTGTTTGCAAAAAAACCGTGTTCCACGGACTTATTGATCCGCCCTCGTATGTAATAACATTATCGAAATGGTGTATTTATATTTAAATATTCCATGAAGAGAGTAAGACTCGATTATGATCTTTTACTCACCCTCGCTATATGAGAGCAAAAAAAGAGTGCAATAAGTTCTTTATACTATTCAATCCTTTTTTTCGTCGCTCTGTTTATGACAAAACAAAAACAATTATTTCAGTGAGCTAAATATTGCTTTTTTTATTTAACTTTATTACAGCTAACGTTAAAGCAGATGTAGAAAAAAGAAAGTGCAATAGCAAAAGCGCCTTCAGCACAAAAACTATCCTTTTTTATTTTTCAAGGTAACATTTACTAGTGTGTACATACAACTCGAACAGGCACCGTGTAGCAAAAAGGTGTTAACACATCGCCCGTGAGTTCGAACACTCATTGATTTTTTATTTGCGGGAAATGTATCAACTTTTGCGGTCAACCAAAAGAGATATTTTTGAGCAAAATTTTTTTTTGCATTGGGTGAAGTTTTGTTAGCGCATCCGTGCTGCCGTTCCCCAAAAGTTGCATATTCTCTAACACACCACAGCAGTTACAAATGGCCCTTTTGTGACACAAAATTCGATACATCCAGAATTTTAAACCGAGCTCAAAAACAATCGTAATTTGGTACAATTTCCAGGAGAGTTCGTCGAGTTCGAAGATGCGCTAGTTCGTTATAGACTTGTAGGCGAAATTTGAATTCTTACCTCGTCTTGGTTAGGAGGGGGCAATCGACGTCGTCGTTCAAATTGTGATCAATTGCACCATCAACACTGGATATCTCAGGTACCAGTAGCCCGGAGAAATGATCTCTCCATACTCCTAACATGCTCTGCACATGTGCGATGAGATTTCCGTCCTCGTTTTTACAGAAGGGGGGCCCTGATTCATGTCCATTAGTTCTGTTTTTGACTTTTGGTAGAATTTTCGGGCTTCGTTCTTCCTTCTGTATGTCTCAATCTTCTCACTCTCGCGCTTTCTCCACTGACGTTTCTTACACCTAAAGGGACGGTTTACTTCCTTTCTTTTCTCCCTATACCACTCTTTCGCAAGCGCAATCTGCTTTCCCACAATGCCCCCATAATTTTCACTATTATGTATTGAAATGTTCGCCTCAGCTTCAAGCTTTCGGTCCAATATTTGATGACTCGGTCCAACAAGTGCCGAGTAATTCCAGTAAAAGCGTCGCCAATGTTGGTCTAGAATTCGTCCAAAGTGGTTGGCTTTTTAGCGTAGACTAAGGACTTGATGTACCCCAGAAAAAAATTATCTAGTGGTGTGAAATCGCATGATTGTGGCGGCCAATTGATGAACGCTTCCTTCACAGTTTCAGGCTTTGGTTGCATCGCTTGTATGGATTACAGCGAAGTCTTGTTGGAACCACAACTCGTATATAACGACATTGTCGAATTCTGGCGACAGAAAGTCGGGTATTATCGCTCTATACCGAGGACCATTGACGGTGACGATCTTTCCTTCATCATTTCGAAAGAAATGAGGTCCAGTTATGCGGCCATGCCAGAAACTGCACGAAACAGTCCATCTTTGTCGATGCAGTGATGATTACGTATTGTGTTTGCTCCAGTATGGAAAATTGTGTTTGTTGACATAGCAGCTGAGTCAAAAATTGAACTCGTACACGATGATGGTTTGATGGAAGTGACGAAAAAGATAGAATACTATTTTACCGTTAACCATTATACCAGTAAGCGTTTCCTTCCATGGGGCTTACTATTACGATTTTGGGGGTACGGTTTGGCGTTTTCTAAATCCGAACTTATAGTAGTCTATTGACTCTTATAGTAGTCTATTGTGGCCGTCGGTGGTGCAATGGGTAGTGTGCGCGCCTCTTGTACTTGAGATCCTGGGTTCGATCCCTGCTCTGACCACCTTAAATTTCTTTCGGCGGCGGTCACCTCGCATAGTGACGGCGAAACTATCGAGTATATAGCCAAAATTCTCAAAATTCCGTTCGGAATCGGTGTAAAATTGTAGGTCCCAATCAGTGAGTGAAAACTGGAAAGCGCACAGCTCAGTGATTGTGAGAAGTTCTCCCCGGTCCCTTCATGGGATGTAATGGGAAATCATTTATTTTATTTTTTATTGTCCAAAGAACGAAGTTTTATTACAATGATTTGGTCCTTCGAAGCGGATACAAGATTTAAATGCAAGTTCAATTTTTAAAGTCTATTCTTTGGTATATTTTTTAAAACACTTAATACAACCTCTGGTTCACTTTGCTTACTTGTGTTAAATTCCTTCCAAACCACTGTGACGGAGTTTTTGTGCTTCTTATAAATATGTACAATACGTAAGTCCGTCCGTCTTGTACTTTGCAGATGAAAGACAGACAACAAAGTTGATGCATTATTAAATTTATGCAACATTTTGAATGGTTGGATGATTTTTATAAAGCAACAACTTTTCTTAATTGAAAATTAGCATATTCGGAAAACAGAACTCTCAAGGAAAACACAACATAAACAAGTCAAACGCCTCGCCAACACAACGTCTTATCTTAACACTGGCGTAATTAATAATGTATAATTAGGAAATGCACAAAAAGGTGATGATAAAGTAATAAAACGAATAGAGAATTTATTATGAAATAATTTGATAATATATTGTTTCCCTCACAAGTTTACTGAACCAACACCACCACCACATCACCATTAACTCCAAATGTAGTAAAACGAAAATTATGTAAATAATCTCTAGATTCTAGGAATTCTTTTGGCTGCCAAATCTCGATCTTGGCCAAGACAACAACCAGCCAGCGCATTAGCAGCGCGAGTGCAGTGGAAGTTAATGTGGATTCAAAATCCCCAAAAAGAAATCGAAAAAAGATCATGTCAAAATTTCTTCGTCTTGGCGATGAACACAATGAGAGAAGTGTCTAAATTGTCAAAAAACTCAAAGCTTGTGCAACCAACAGTAAGTAAACTCCTGTTGGAAGCATAAATGCAATAGCAGTTGGGTTTAAGCTTTCCAAAAAGGCCACACTCTCTGCTGTGAATAAAACAAAAAAATAAAATAAAATAAAAATCAGAACGTTTTAAAGATCTCTTTCTGCTGATATGTCAGCCAGGCCATAAACAATCTTATAAAACACCAGGTATTCCTGAAACTTACCAAGTTAAACAAAACCAAACTAAAAATAAGAAAATCAAGCATTGTGCCCAAAAAGCAAAAAGGCATCCCAAGAACCTTCCAGAGGTTCTTTGGTTCTTTGGCAGTATAATCTTAATCTTTAAACAAAAATATCAAGATCTTTTGCCTTTTTTTGGTACTTCATGAAATGTTGTAAATGCTGAATTCTCTGCACAGTGGGTGCAGCCATTGATTGAATAAGGATCTTTGTTTAGAAATAGTGTGCAAAATGTAGGATATTTTCCCAACTACTCTTTTAAGCTTCGCCAGTTTTCCGTCCTAAAATTCTGTCATAACATTTGAGGTGTTTCTAGTCCGAAGCAAAGTCAGTATTGATTAAAACCATACATGGATATTTTTAATTTGCATTACATTCTAATTTGCACTAGTTTTTCAATTTTCAATTCAAGTTTTAATATTCTACTTTCTACTTTACTGGTAATAATAGTTAACAATAATGAGATGTTATGCGAAAGATTTTTCAGTATTTGTGTTCTAGATAACAAGACATAAATTAGTTAGTTCTTACCCTATTATACTTAGTGTATCTGGGTTTTAATAAAATGTACTAAGATTGGGTGAAAAGTATTAATTAAGGCAAAATTACTCTAAATTTAAGTTTTAATACAATATTTTCTATTTGAATAATTTACAGTTTTATCTTTCAAATCATTTGAATACGTCCAGACTCTCGCCCATTTGACAAAAACGAGAGGTTACAATTTTTTGGAAATGTCTTTCATTTGAAATCTTAATAAAGTCTAATAATAGCTGCTTTCCAATTTCTTCATGGAGTTGTGGAGTTGGGAAACGCAAGGGTTTTTATAAACCATTTTAAGGGATTTATTTTAAATTACTTAAAACATTTTAATATGAGTTTTAGCAGCGCGATTCCAAATATGAGATGCGTAAGATAAAATGGGTCTAATTACAAATTTATAAATGAGACTTTTATTCCTTAAGCTAAAAGTCGGTCTTCGATTTAGAAAAGGTACTAGTGCTCTAAAAGCTTTTACTGCTTTTTGGCCAGCGCATTCAATATGATTTCGAAATATGAAATTCTTATAAGGGGTTTTTCGACAGAGACGCCACAAAAGTAAATCGATAGGGACAGCAAACGAGGCCATATTTTTTGCCGCTCTTTTGACATTTCTCTTCAGTAAGGTTTGCCATTTCATCATGGAAAGATATACAAGCCAACAACGAGTCGAAATTATTAAAATTTACTACCGAAATTTGGAGTCGGTGATCTCAACTTTAAGAGCGCTACGTCCAATTTATGGTCGTCATAATCGTCCTACCCGATCAATAATTGAGCGTCTAGTGGAAAAATTTGAATCCACAGGCACAGTACAAAATGTTCCCATGCCAGTGAGACAAAGAAGTGCCCGTAGTATCGAGAATATTGCTGCCTCTGAGGCTTCAGTTCAAGAAAACCCAAATGTGTCTCTCACACGTCGTTCTCAAGCGTTGGGCATCTCTGTGACGTCGTTGTGGCGAATTTTGCGAAAAGATCATGGCCTACATCCTTACAGGATCAAATTGACGCAAGAACTGAAGCCGCTTGACCACCATAAGCGTCGTATGTTCGTGAATTAGGCAGTGCAACAACTTGAAAATGATTCTGATTTTCATCTTCGGCGATGAAGCTCGTTTCTTGCTGAATGGCTTCGTCAGTAAGCAAAATATGCGTTATTGGTCAGACAGTAATCCACACGTAATCCATGAGTCATCATTGCATCCCGAAAAAATTACGATTTGGAGCGGTTTATGGGCCGGCGGCGTCATTGGGCCGTACTTCTTCCGTGATGATCAAGACCGGCACATTACTGTGAATGCGAATCGCTACCGTTCAATGATAACCGAATATTTTTGGCCCCAATTGGATAATATGGACTTGGAGGACATGTGGTTCCAACAGGACGGCGCCACAAGCCACACAGCGAATGCCACAATCAATTTATTGGAAACCAAGTTTGGTGAACGTGTTATCTCATGAAATGGCCCAGTCGACTTGACGCCGTTACATTATTTCCTGTGGGGCTACGTCAAGTCTATGGTCTATGCCAACAAGCCACCGACGATTGATGAACTTCGTACGAATATCGAACGTGAAATTGCAGCAGTATCGGCCGATTTATGCTTGAAAACCGTTGAAAATTGGGTTCAGCGTCTGGACTTCTGCAAGCGTGCCCTTGGTGGTCATGCAAAAGAAATCGAGTTCCATACATAATGGCATCGAACGTAGTTTCACAGGAATAAAAAATTTCATTGGTATCTAAAACCGGTTTTGTTTTATTTAGAAAAACTTTTGTAGAGCTCTTATTGACAAACCCTTTACAATGTTACCCCGAGATATGTTACGTCATTCCGTGAAAATTGAGGTGCCGACTTGGTAATCACTTTATTTATTTGTTTTTATTCTCCACTTGGTGTAGTATTTGTAGCAACTATTGAGGCTGATCTCCATTTTCCTTAAGAGGAAAGATGTCAGCTTGCTGGTACATAGAAGAGCAGTGTAGTCTGCAAAATAGACTGTGTCAATCTCTCTAGAGGGTTTGCAGTCCGAAGTATATATTGAATACAAGGTAGGTGATAATATAAATCCTTGTGGGTGTCCTGCAGATAAAGATTTAAAAGTTGATAAGATTATATTCACGCTGACTGCAAACTCTCTGAGAAATTAGTTCGCAAAGATATATAAGATAGATAGATAGATATATAAGGCGATAACATTTTCTACTTTACATAAGCCCGTTGTGCCAGACAGTATCAAAGGCCTTCTCTATATCCAAACGCATTAAGCCCGTAGAGTTTCATTGGATTTTGTTGCGTATAACTTTATTTTTAATACAGCAGATTTGGTCAGTTGTACTATGATCCTTTTCGAAGTCAATCAGATTGTTAGAAATGAAATGAATTTCGGATCCAAAAATCGAGAATACGGATGTGAAATAGTTTTTCGGAGAGTTTTACAATATTACTCCGAAGACTGGTTAGTCGATAGCTGGATGGGTAGTTAGGCGGTTTGTTTCGTTTGGCAATGGGCACTAGTTGTGGCTTTCTAAATGCCGTAGGGTAATAGTTAAGCCGAATGCAGCTATTTAATATTAAAACCAGTCGTTGAAAGGTCCTTTCTGTTAGCTTTTTTAGAAAGCTCAAAGCAAATCTTTATAATAATTGACATTACAGTGTGAAGCATCGTCCATATAAAGTCGATTTACGTGGATAATCTTCAACTGTGAAACTGAGCAGATGCATCGAATTGTAAAATAAAAATCAGAGAAAGGGGAGAAAACCTCGACAACATACAACTGCAATTAGTGACAGTATTAAAAAGACCGTCACTGGACTAGAACTGTACATGGGCTGTTTTTAGTTTGCATTGGACTTTAAGGGGCATTACTTTATCTAATGCAAATGCAAAGGAATTACGATTGTTCGCAATGACAACTACAACATTTTACTTAACGTAACGTTACTCGCCATGAATCTCAAAATCTCATACGCCTTTGCAGGCTGACCATGGCGAACACCAAATCCGCAGTGAAAGCTGGTAAGGATCTTACCGAACCTCCGATAAGGTGTCACCCTATCGGGCGATCTCTTTAACATCATAATTGAGATTATTCTGAGAAAAGCTGCAGTTAACATGAATAAAACCATCAGCAGCAAAAGTCGCATGATGCTGGCGTATGATGATGATATACGATAGATATCATTGGACGCACAGTTAGAGAAGTCACTCCGGTGTTTTCGAGAATTGAGAAGGAGCAAGGGTCTCCCGCGATTAGACCAAAGCGTGAACGTCGATAACCATTATAATTTCGAGGTGGTGGTCGAATTTATATACCTCGGATCTGCCGTAAACTAAAATAAACGACACCAGACTTGAGATCAAGCGGAGAATTGTGCTTGCGAATGGATGTTATTTTGGGCTAAGCAAGCACTTTAGAGATAAAGCCCTTTCTCGATTAACAAAATTCCAACTATACCAGAAAGCAACCTGTCTTGCTTTATGGCGCAGAATCATGGATCTTATCGCAAGCAGACGAAACATCTGTAGGAGTCTTCGAGAGAAAAATACTCCGAAATATTTATGGCCCTATAGTGCACAACGGAGAGTATCGGCGACGCATGTACCATGAGCTGTATGAGCTATATCCCGACATTGATATAGTTAGGCGGATCAAACTAACGCGATTGCGCTGGCTAGGTCATGTTAGTAGAATGGATGAAGGCGAACCAGCACGAAGGGTTTTCGAAACCGAACGAGACGAAAAATAGGAGACGAGGCGAATCCCTGCGTACACTTGGTATTGCCAACTGGAGAGATAAGGCAAAAGGTCGAACTAATTGGCGAAACATGTTATCTTTATTTTGTAAGTTCCCTGACCCCTCGGGGTTGTTCGAGACCGGATAAGTGAGTATGACTACCCTTTCGGAACCCTACAGCCGATGCCGGTTAATTGTGTGTAGACGTTTTTCACTTTCTGTTCACTATCCTATTTTCGTCACAGAATAGCCTGCAGATTCGAATTTCAATACCCTTCCATAAGAAGTTTCAATTCAATACAATCTCTTCATCTCTTAAATTGTACTGAAATTTAGATCAACTATTTTAAATGAAATTCAGACCGAATGGATGACTACAGGTGATTAAGGGACCAAATGGCTTAACCTGGCTAAAATTTCTGCACTGGAGTTCGTCGCCCTTTTATCGTATCGATCCCACTGTGCACCATTACTGTCGACGCAGTCTCGTTTTCAAGAATTCTTTCAAGGATTTAATGCAAAATTTCCGTCTTGATTTTAATACAATTGATTTTGCATATTGTTTTGCCAAAGTTTAAATGAAATGATCTTTTGTAGTCGTTTTACGTTTGTGTCACATCACATCCCAACGATCGCATTCAAAAAAGGAACAGTCATACCAAAGAAAATGCGAGGGTATTACTGTCTCAGTAACAGCAACAGCAACAGCACCAGCACCAGCACCAGTCGCTCCAAAAGAAGATGCCTTTTGAATGATGACCTTACAAATCACGCTCCAATTTATAAGATCGATGAGTTTAATAAGAAAAACGTATAGAAGTCAATTACATGATCCGAAACAACGACAAACTACAGCCAATACTCACTTGTATAGCCACAACCGGATCAGTTGCCACCATGGCAAAATCATCCCATACCATCCCATCCATGCCATTCTAGGCAAACAAACCACATTCAGCCGGCCATCAGTAACAGTGCATCGTCATCGCGTCTTCGTCATCGTTCGCGCGTAGTCATCATTGTCCTCATCATGATCATGATTTAGAATGGAAACAGGTTTCCCATTGGTGGACGCTATGTTTACTTTTCATTCTTTCCAGAAATCTATTTTAAATAATCTTATTTGGGATTTTCTTTAACGTTGCACAATTTTCCAGGAACAGTAGAAATCTTGTGTAATCGTTTCGTTGGTGGAAAAAAGTCTCGTTTGCCAGGAGATCTTCGGTTAAAGGGGAATAATTAATTGTTATCAGCCATGGTGATTGTGGAGATTAGAGATGAACGAACGAAAACTATGGGAAGATGTTGACAAATAGCTATCAAGCGTTTGATTTGCTTTCGAAGATTATATTCAAATGTTCCACAATCGTCAGTGTTAGGGAGGTAAGCGGATGCCTCAGGGGATGGTTAGGCAACATTCTTAATTTTTTATTCGCATATAACCTTCTCATTAGCAATGTGGATTAAGTATTGGTTAGTTGACGAGGAAAGATCAAGGAAGTTATGTACTTCCGGTGGTATATTGAATTAGAATGGTGTAAAAGAGAAATTTGAAAACTTGTGTGGATACGGCTACAGTTTTTATGATGTATCGTCCAAAAATTTCAAAGTTTTGATGAATTTAAAGAAACGAAAAAAAGGACGTGTTCCTTCTAGTTGGAACGGTTATTGGTACTCTAATCTATTGTCGTGACTCAGGCGAAAACTGTATAAGTTTATGCCTTAAGAGATGGATAGCATCAATAGGTTTTCTCGTTAGTCTTTCTGATCACTACTTCGACACGGACAATGGCAAACAACAATTTAAATTTTCGTTCATACTTCAAATTTTCATTACACTAGGAAAAAAAATTACATGAGGTGTCAACCCGGATGGAACGAAGTTCCTTTCACTATAGATTATGTACTAGTTATTTCCCACAGCCCTATAGCGCCCGTTGAAAAATACGATAAATTAAATGGATATTTAAGAAAAAATACTTCTTATAAAATGATAAACTTTTTTAAGAAAAATTTTTTTGTTATAGAATGTATTTTTTTTAAAGTATATCTTTAGCTCCTTTTTTCCCGAAAAGGTCCTTTTTTAAAGAGAGGTACTCCTTTTATTAGAAACTAATGTTTGTTTTAAGAAAAGGTAATATTTTTAAGAAGTACTTTTTATAAGAAAAAGCCATAAGAGTATGATTTTGTTTACAAAGTAGTACTTTTTTTAAGAACAGACACTTTTTAAAGAAGTGGTACTGTCTTTTCGAAAAGGTTATTTTTTTTAAGAAAATGTACTTATTATCAAAACGGCTACTTATCTCAAGAGAAGTAAACAAGAGGTATTATTTTATTTTTAAGTAAAGGTACTTTTATGGGAGGAATTTTTGTAAGAAAAAGTGTTTTGTTTAAGAGAAAGAAGTTTTTTTCGAAGAACAGGTTTTTTTTAAGAAATAGTATTTTTTTTTGAATTGGTCCATTGTATCAAGTATAGGTACATTTTTAAGAGTAGGTACTTATCCCAAGAAAAGTTATTTTGTTCCACAAAAAGGTACTCTTTAAAGAAAATTTAGTTTTTTAAGAAAAGACAATTTGTTGTAAGGAAATTTACTTTTTTAAGAAAAGGTACTTATTTGTAAAAACTTACTTTTTTTAAGAAAACGTACTTGTATTTAAAAAAAAAAGTATATTTTCAGCTCCTTTTTGTAAGAATATGTATTATATATTCCCGAAAGGGTCCTTTTTTAAAAATAGGTACTGCTTTTATTAAAAGCTAAAGTTTTTTTTTAAGAAAAGGTACTATTTTTAAGACGAAGTACTTTCTGTAAGAAAAACATTCTAAATTATGATCATGACGAGAACAATGAGTACTTTCTGTAAGAAAACTATGAATTTGGTTTTACAATAAAGAACTTATTTTAAGAACAGGTACTTTTTAAAGAAGGGGTGCTCTTTTTAGGAAAATGTTATGGTTTTAAGAAAATTTACTTATTTTCAGAAAGGCTACTTATCTCAACAAAAGAAAAGAAAAGGTGTTATTTTATTTTTAAGAAAAGGTACTTTTAAGAAAAGAAATTTTTTAAGAAAATTTATTTTTTAGGAGAAGGTATTTTTTTCAGAAAATTTGTTTTTTTAAGATATGTAATTTTTTGTTAAAATTTGTCCTTTTTTCAAGAATAGGTATATTTCTAAGAGTAGGTAATTATATCAAGAAAAGTTATTTTGTTTCGCAAAAAGGGTACTTTTTAAAGAAAATTTAGTTTTTTAAGAAAAGGCAATTTGTTGTAAGAAATTGTACTTTTTTAAGAAAAGGTACTTAATTTTATAGAAATTGTTTTTTTTTAAGAAAATTTACTTTTTGTAAGAAAATTTTCTTTTTTTAAGCAAAGGTACTTCTTTAAGATAAGGTATTTTTTTAAGAAGAGTTTAAGAATATGAATAGGTATTTTTTTTTTGAGAAAATGTTTTTTTTTTAAGAAATTGCACTTATTTAAAAAAATTTTCTTTTTTTTAACTTTTTTCACTTGGATTTTCTAAATTTACTTTTTATTGGGTTTAAAACTACAATATATACTAAATATTGGTTACAGGCTGCACCTAGAAAACTTCCCATTAATTAAGAGATTTCCCAACATATGTAAGTCTAGACACAAACCAAAGCAAAAATACCCAATATAGTTGATAATGCTGGGTTATTGCATAATAGTGGAAAAAAATAGTTGTTTATTTTTTTTTAATTTATCCCCATCTCGCAACGTGCGATATGGAACTTCGTTCCAAAATGATTTCCCATTACAGCCCACGAAGGCATTGGCGAGAGCTTCTCACAACCAGTGCTCTGTGCGATTTCCAGTTTTAACTCTCACTGAGTTTACACTGGGAGAAAAATGTTAAAATCCAAATTCAAAACGAAACGTTGGCCACCTGGGTATCTGGGACATGATTTTGGTATCTTCTTCGAATCACTAAATCTGAGAGATTACCTAATGATATTTATTGAGGGTATTATTAGACAAATTCAGCAAGTCGGAGCTGGAACTTTTTTATGCCATTCGTTTAATCATTATTAAATTTTGTGTCCATACTTTTTTATTTTCTTTTATGAATTCAACAAAAGCAATTTGAAGCTTCTGTACACAACATGTAAATAAATAAATTAATGGTTTCCCATTACATCCCATGAAGGGACCGGGGAGAAATTCTCACAATCACTGAGCTGTGCGCTTTCCAGTTTTCACTCACTGATTGGGACCTACAGTTTTACACCGATTCCGAACGGTATTGTGAGAAGCTTTCTCATGGCTATATACTCGATAGTGTCGAGGTCAGTATGCGAGGTGACCGCCGCCGAAAGAATTTTTTTTTGTTTTTTGAAGGTGGTCAGAGCAGTGTTCGAACCCAGGATCTCATGTACAAGAGCCGCGCACACTAACCATTGCACAACAACATGTATTGAGATTAAATTCAATCGATGCTGTTGCAATTTTCGAAAAGGTATTTAAAAATTTATATGTTGGTGGTTGTGGCCGTCGGTGTCATGTACATGAGAATGGGAGTTCGATTTCTGCTCTGACTCACTACCTAGCTTTTCTTTCAACAGCGGTCACCCCGCTTAGTGATGGCTGCACAATCGAGTAATTAACAATGAAAACGCATGTTAAAAACCAGTTCAGAATCGATATAAAACTGTAGATCCCAATCAGTGAGTGTAAAACTAGAAAGCGCATAGCTCGCTGATTGTATACAGTTCAATACACTCCCTTCGTGAGAGGAAATGGGAATCCCTTGATATATTTATCTATGTTGTTGATCCCTTGATTTATTTATCTATGTTGTCACATTACCCGAAATCCTGAAGACAACCCACGAAAAGAAAATCGGCACCAAGCAAATTTTTGATAGCCCAATAAGCAGACAATTTTACGAATCTTTGTAACGGGTGATTTTTTAAGAGGTGTCGGATTTGATTTAAAAAAGCACATTACATTTAGAGAAAAGTATGAAATCTTTATTTTAGTTGATAGAGCGGTCTTTATAATTCAATTTTGAAGGATGATTTCATGTGAATGTTGACCGCGGCTGGGCCTTAAATGATTCGTACGCTGGGTCCATACATACTCTCTCCAAAACACTGGTCGGTATCTCACGAATAAATTCTTGAATATTAGCTTCCGGTACGTCAACCTTTGCGGGCTTATACCCACAGACAGGGGCCTTTACATAGACCCTCAACAAATGATCTAATGGCTTTAAATCGCATGATCTACACGCTGAAAAATAACGGCCCCCGTAACATATTGGAGGAGGCATGTACATGTTTGCAACCATTGTATTCATGAGTTGAAGATATGCTGCTTTTTGTTTTTTGTTATTGTGACAGACACCTATGTTTTCAGCAGTTTTCAATAAACAAATCCACAATTGGGTCAGAAATACATACTATATTATAAGCTTTTAATCATTGTGTCTTAAACATGTTATATTGACTAGCAAACACAATGTGTTTGGACACAAGTATACTGTATTTGCAGCCAGCTACAAACACGTTATATTTGCATACAAATAATGAAAAAGGCAAAGTTTTCAGCGCGGAGGCACGTAGGGGAGTAACAGAAGCTCAATTTCTCCGAACGGCGCCGAACCTATAATTCACAGTCATCAAAAACACTGACGGATACAGCTGGCATATTTCCCTCTGTCTGCACTCCCGTATGCGTCTTGGTGGTTTAATGTCCAATAATGTAAATTTGGTTCGAAATTTAGTCACAATATTCCGAATAGCTGAATAGCGTCTAGTGTGCGATCCCTACTCTGACCACCTTACATTTTTTTCGATGGCAGTCACCTTGTTTAGTGACGGCGACACTATCGAGTATTTAGCCATCAAAAATCTACTCAAAATACGGGTTCGGAACCGGTGTAAAACTGTAAGTCCCAATCAGGGAGTATAAAACTAGAAGTTGCTAAAAAAAATACCCATCTTTGGTGAGTGACGCTGACCGACACCAAACCCTCAGTGGTGTTTGGTAAAAATCTTGCCAAAGGTTCATGCGATCTCTTCAACATTTTAATAGATCTACTAATTAGAAAAGCTGCAGTTATATATTTACCTTTCTCGTACCTCCCAAATAAATCGACATATTTAGTACAAAATAATGTTTCTCCTGTAACTTATTTCCTGTAGATGTGCTTAGCTTCAACTCAAACATGGGTTAATAGTCTGTAAAAATCTACTGAACTGGAGAAAAGGGGCGAGGTCGTAACGCCCATTCTGGTACCTCCTATAAAAAAGCTTGGTGGTCGTCCGGGTTGTCAATACGATATGTAGCGTGAAGCATTTCCGACCTTAATGAAATTAGGTGGTAGGCTTCGTGTGATAAATATCGAGTCACCAATTAAGACAAGGGTGATTTTACCACGCCCATGTTGGTGCCTCCTACACGTAAGTAGTTCGGCTTGCTGGTTGTCCGACAAGATAACTCCTACAAAACCGAACCGATCCTTGTGAAATTGGGTAGTAGACAAAAGTTAGTCAAATTCCGCTCTTCTATGGAAAATGAGTGGTCGTCCGGGTTGTCAATGCAATAATCCGCGTGAAACATTTCCGATTTCATTGAAATTAGGTTGCAGGCTTCGTGCCATCAAACCCCAGTGACCGATTAAGACAGAGGTGATTTTGCAACGCCCTACCAACATAAATTGTGCGGCATGCTGGTTGATTGTAAGAAGCTCCCTCCAGTCCCGTCGTTGGGTGTAATGGGATACTATTTATTTATTTATTTTACTTGTTGACATCATTGTGAATTAAAAAAAAAACTTTTAAATTGTATTAACATCTTTGTTTAATTCATTATTCAGTTTCCTATTAATCATGATCTAACATTTCCCTAAATTTATTTTAATTTTTTGAAAAAAAAAAACTTCTCCAATTTGTACCTTATGCAAATTTAGGCCCTTAAGGTTTCTTGCGGAGAAAGAGATTCTCTGCCAACCCAAAAGATATCCGCTTTAGGTTTCCGCCTATGACAAAACCCCTGAGAAAATATTTAAATTATTTCCTTTGCGACAATGAAAAGGAAACAAAAGAAGTTCACTCTTATTGAAATTTCCTTTAATACGAATGTATGGAAACGGAATATGTCGCCAAACCAATATAACAATGAAATGAAGTGTAAAAACCTCAAAAGTGTATTTTTTTATAATAAAATAATAGGCTGTTAAACCTACTACGTCTATATACACATACATCATATATCAAACGAAACATCATATATCATCAAATGAAAGGGAATACATATACATTTAAACAACAACAAAAAACAACACATCAATAAACAAGAACGAATACAACAAAAGGTTAAGGATCCTTACAAATACCTTAACATGTCGTCAAACATGCATACATGGGATATATAGGAGGTATGAGTGTAGGTTTATTAATAAACGACATTAGAGGGATTCGTTGCCTCCTGTTTGCCATTAGTTATCCTGCTGCCATTGTCACAAAATAAAAGGACGACACGAAATCATGCATAAATATCAAAGGAAAATAAAAATAAAATTTCAAAGACCGAGGGAAAACAACAGAGCATTAGGCAACACGAACACCCCGAATCATGACGCTCGTGCAGTTTTTCTTTCTCCCCAAACGACAATTTGTGCGTTTTAATTCCTATCCTACCATTAGAGCAGCTCCTTGAAGGATATTTTCTTACGAGTGCTTGGGAATGCTGCTTTGAAATGGTAATCTTCTTCTTTGTGATATTTGACCATAAGATAACATCGTCAATGATATCGACTACTGAATTTTATCATTATTATAAATGGTTACCGGTTTTTCCTCACGGTTTCCATTGAATTAAGGAATTGAAAATTGAAACCATAAATTTTCATATTATTGAATTGATAAAACTTCATGGAATATTGTATTAGGTTTGGCAACAAATAAAATGAGGAGCAGGAAAATAATACGAGTAAATTTAGAAATCAGTTGACATTAAAACGATGCTCGTGGAACACGTGTTCGTTGGCATGAATTAAATTCAAAGTGAAGCCGAATCGGGAATTACGCGGTATACATATCACTGGACAATCGCGTGAAGGAAAATAATGCTCTCAGTAAAACTGAGTAGAGGGAGGTTTGAAAGCTGCTTGACTTTTAGAACTTCCCTCGTAGTTGGTGGTGCATATGGACAAGAGTACGTGCGTTCGATCCCTGCTCTAATCACCTTATAGCCGTCACTTCTCAACACTATGGCAACTCTGCACCATCCACAACAATGGTCAAAAAGTTCCCTAAAGAATCCCAGCACAAGTGACGCCGAACGTTGAGGTTGCCCAAAAGAGGAGTTACGACAGATATCGTTGATACAAATTTCAAGAAATGATATTGGAAGATCGATGATTAAAAGTGCATGAGGTGGCTTTCACGCTGAAAAGTGTGTATATTGTTGTCGTTTGTTTGCAAATATAACGTGTTTGTATCTTGCCGCAAATATACGATACTTGTGCCCAAACACAATGTGTTTCCCATTCAATATAACATGTTTGATTAATAGGGTAGAACATATGTTTCTGAGATCTAAATGTGGCTTTGTTTAAAACCAAGAACGAGGCAGACTACAAAACAAAGAAACAACATGTTTCCTGCAGTATGTTTCTGGGGCCATTATTTTTCGGCGTGAAGATATCTAAACTGAGCATGTACATCACAATTCACATCAATATTTGGGCATGAAGAAGCTACACACGCGACGGGTGCCGCCATTACGTACACTCGACTATAAGCGCAACCGTGGAACATTTCAAAGGAGTGTTTGGTGATGTTCAAAATTTCTCCGAAGGAGAGTTTGAGCCGTTTTGTTACCGTGGGCGGAACATGGATCCAACACAATACTCTACAAACCAAAGAACAGTCAAGTCAATCAACTTTTTCCGGTGAAGGTATTGAACGAATTGCCTACAATTTATAGCGACGACTACAATCATATATAAGTAATGGGCCAGTCTAGCGAATAATAAATTTATTCGAATTCTTGCCAACACTGTCCACAGAAATGTACACCCGTACGACAGTTTATAAAGAGACAGACGATGGCTTAGCGATGCGCAGCAGAATACTAGTTCTAATGTGGATCACGTTTTTACGCCACCTTGAGGTTATAACGGGGATTTCAATAAGAGCGCTACAAAACTTTTTTTAAATAAAACAAAACCGGTTTTAGATACCAATGAAATTCTCTATTCCTGTGAAAGTACGTTCGATGCCATTATGTATGGATCTCGATTTATTTTGCATGGCCACCACGGGCACGCTTGCATAGTTCCAGACGCTGAACCCAATTTTCGACGGTTTTCAAGCATAAATCGGCCGATACTGCTGCAATTTCACGTTCGATATTCGTACGAAGTTCCTCAATCGTCGCTGGCTTATACCATAGACTTGACGTAGCCCCACAGGAAATAATATAACGGCATCAAATCGCGCGACCGAGGCGGCCAATAGACTGGGCTATTTCGTGAGATAACACGTTCACCAAACTTGGTTTCGAATAAATTGACTGTGGCATTCGCTGTGTGGAATGTGGCGCCGTCCTGTTGGAACCACATGTCCTCCAAGTCCACATTATCCAATTGGGGCCAACAATTTTCGGTTACCATTGAACGGTAGCGATTCGCATTCACAGTAATGTGCCGGTCTTGATCATCACGGAAGAAGTACGGCCCAATGACGCCGCCGGCCCATAAACCGCACCAAACCGTAATTTTTTTTGGGATACAATGATGACTCATGGATTGCTGTCTGACCAATAACGCATATTTTGCTTATTGACGAAGCCATTCAGCCCGAAATGAGCCTCATCGCTGATTATTGAGGAAACTTCGGTAGTAAATTTTAATAATTTCGACTCGTTGTTGGCTCGTATATCTTTCCATGATGAAATGGCGAACCTTACTGAAGAGAAATGTCAAAAGAGCGGGAAAAAATATGGCGTCGTTTGCTGTCCCTATCGATTTACTTTTGTAGCGTCTGTGGTGATAAACCCTTTAGTAGTCAGTGTATAAATATTCGACTCTGATTTGAACTAAGTGTCAGCTATCACTCCAAGATGAAGTTCGTTGCCAAGTCGAGAACAACATACCCGATCCTTATAGTTACTTTCAGAACTAACACACAAGCTCTGTCGACGTTGTGTGCATAGTACCAGCAAACCTGTTTTAATGACCACACGAGAATAAGTATTTGGATGCAATTCTCATTTGCGTCACTACAGCGATGGTACTTAGTGTTAAGGTCGACTTGACTCGAGTTGTCGCCTTTGAGCGCACAACCCAGTAAGATTATTGCATCTATATTGGACTCTAGTTCTGCAAAGTACAGGCGCAATTTTGGGACCCGTTTTTTAGTAAAGACCGTGTAAATACATTTCTACACAAGGGCTTCGGCTCACTGTTCCTACTCAGGGGCTTCGGCTCACTGTTCCTACACAGGGGCTTCAGTTCACTGTCCCTACACAGGAGCTCCGTCTCACTGTTCCTACACAGCGGCTTCGGCTCATTGCTCCTGCTCAGGGGCTTCGGCTCACTGTTTCTACTCAGGGGCTTCGGCTCACTGTTCCTACACAGGGGCTTCGGCTCACTGTTCCTACTCAGGGGCTTCGGCTCACTGTTCCTACACAGGGGCTTCAGTTCACTGTCCCTACACAGGAGCTCCGTCTCACGGTTCCTACACAGCGGCTTCGGCTCATTGCTCCTACACAGGGGCTTCGAAATACTGTTCCTACAGAGGGGCATCGGCTCATTGTTCCTACACAGAGGCCTCGGTCCACTCTTCCCATGTAGACCAACCGATGATAACCGATACCGAACATTTAAAGCACGTCCCGGGCCAGCAATCTGCATATCCGATATACGCAGCGAATACGAATAGCCGTGTGTACGACACACTAAGTTGCCGATCGTCTTAAATCGACCAGTGAAGGCCTGTATTCCCAGAAGAGTATTGCCAAGCCAAGATTAGTAACCCCAGGAGAAGACGAGTGGTCCAGAAAGAGTATCAAGACCAGTATTCCCAGAAGAGTGTTGGCGAGCGAACACTAGTAACCCTAGGAGAAGAAAGAGTGTCTCTCAAGCTAAGAGTGGTGTTTTCGCCAAGTGAATTAGTTGATGTTATTTCTGTAAATTAATTTTCTTTGTAAATTAAGGATCAAAAAAAAGCTGAATTCGAACCCCCGAAGAGGCCAAACTATTCTGTTTTTATTTCGAAAGGTTTGGTGGATGCTAACGAAATATTCTGGACATGACTGAGCCTACCTCAGCCCACGACAAAAGCACGTTACAACTACACGAAGACTTTGATCCTCGTAGACACTGCATCTTTGGTATTTCAACGGCTTTACCCCTCGTGGGTACTGCATCTTGTTTATTACGAAGGTGTTACGGCTCGTGGGTACTGCACCTTGGTTATTGCGAAGGCTTTGCCCCTCGTGGGTATCGCATTTAGTTCTTACAAAGGCTTTATTCTTCGTGAGCATTGACCTTTCTTATTACCACGGCTTTATGCCTAGTTTGCCAAATGCCTATTTTGAGGGCTTTGGGAAAACCTAAATAAACTAAGTCGAAAAGCAATTTAATATATTTGTAGAGGATACCCAAAAAAATATGTTTTTTTCAAAAAGCCACTGATTGGTCAAACTGCCCTTCGATATTGAGTCAACCAATTTGACACCATTCATGTTTTGAGTAGATTAAGTGGAAAAAGTCATTCAACGTGAATTCACAATACAGGCCGATTTTCCGGGAATTATATTGAATTTCGATAAAAAAAAAGTGTAGCTAATGTATCCAAGGCTGGGATGGTCATTTGAATGGGGCTCTATCAAAACATGGACCAATTATACAACATTTCAATAGACTTTATCTTTTCAAGATATGATTATATTTGAAGCCTGCATATTGATTACAAAGTTTTCGTTGACAGCGCAGTGATGGCCATACACCCAGACGGAAATCACTAAATCGACCAGAAATCAGAAAATAGTTTTAAACCGATCGGTATATATTTATGAGGGCACAGACATTTTGCGTATTACACACATTAACCCTGCTGTTAGATTAGAAAAAACTTACGAATCTTAGATTGAGGGACCATTTGGTCCATACTGCAATTTTCATCAAAAATAATAATTTTATCTTATTCTTTGTAACTATTTTGGTTCAATAATTTCTAAAGCAAGTATTTGACATATCAAAAACATCTTCTAAATATTTGACATGAATTTACATTCGCTTGGTAATGAAAAAATGTACTATTGACCAAATGGTCCTCTAACCTAAGATTCGTCATTTTGTATTTTTCTCAGTCCTGAATAAAGTTAGAAAATTTAATTTTCGCACATAACATTGTTTTATTAAAAGACCCCATTAGTCAGTATATATCACCGTTCCAAAGTTACAAGGGAAAACAGAAAAAATTTGGACCAAATGGTCCTAATCTAACAGCAGGGTTAAGATACAACATTTTACTGATAATACCCTGTTCCACTGTTGTTATGTAGGGTATGCAAATGACGTATGTACAATTTACCCCTAACCTAAAGAATGTACAAACCATCACCCTCGTAGTGTTGCACCGCAAATTTGAGACGCCTTTTATTTGTACAATATCCTATAATACCTATGACAATGTTATCCTTGGCAACGTATAACGCTGTGGAGTACATAATTTCCTTGAAACCCTTTTTTATGTCACATAAACCACGTAATTATGCTAAAGAATAGGAATTATAATAGGTTTGTGTGTACTGACAATCAATTACATATTCATTTGAATCCTTAAATATGTAATATTATCAGGGTATTTTATATTATAATACGATTGTCGTTCCTCTCGTTGCGGTTTATGGAACTTCTTTTAAAACCCTTTATACCTGTGTTTTTTTAGCAATGACTCTACCGAAATTTTAGGAACGAAAGTACTTAAAATGTGAAAATGTTAGAAACACATACGAGAAAGTAATATTTTGTTAGAATATGGATATGGACATAAACCAAAATGTCTTAATGCACTTGAAATTTGTTTCTGTCGCCTATTACTCTTTTAATTGGATGATTTAACGAAAGGGACTGCTAGGCTTCGATTAACAATAAAACCAGTACAGAAATATTAGACGTGTGAACTGGCGTATTCATACCCTCACCCTGAGTGATGTAGATGCTAAGCAGGAAAATGGCGGCAGCGACGGCAATCCGACTATGATATTCTACGCCATAGATGACAAATCTATGGTCACGGCTCGATTTTAGGGGATGTCCGGCAATACACATTAGAATTGGATTATGTAGTAGCCACGTTTGCCTATGATAGAAAGTTTTTCATTCACCAGATAGGCAGGACTGAAAGGAGTGCATAACACGCATGCCGTTTTGGGTTTCTCCTTTGGGTTTGGGTTTCACTGAATGTTATGACTAGGTTATGTTAGATTGAAATGCATTGAATTGAATTGAAATGAATTGAATTGAATTGAATTAAATTGAATTGAATTGAATTGAATTGAATGGAATTGAATTGAATTGAATTGAATTGAACTGAACTGAACTGAACTGAACTGAACTGAACTGAACTGAACTGAACTGAACGAGCTGAACTAAACTGAACTGACCTGAATTGAATTGAATTGAATTGAATTGAATTGAATTGAATTGAATTGAATTGAATTGAATTGAATTGAATTGAATTGAATTGAACTGAACTGAACTGAATTGAATTGAATTGAAGTGAATTGAATTGAATTGCATTTTATGGGATTGAATTGAATTGAATTGAATTGAACTGCACTGAATTGAATTTAATTGAATTGAATTTAATGGAACTGAATTGAATTGAATTGAATTGAATTGAATTGAATTGAATTGAATTGAATTGAATTGAATTGAATTGAACTGAACTGAACTGAATTGAATTGAATTGAAGTGAATTGAATTGAACTGAACTGAACTGAACTGAATTGAATTGAATTGAAGTGAATTGAATTGAATTGCATTTTATGGGATTGAATTGAATTGAATTGAATTGAACTGCACTGAATTGAATTTAATTGAATTGAATTTAATGGAACTGAATTGAATTGAATTGAATTGAATTGAATTAAATTGAATTGAATTGAATTGAATTGAATTGAATTGAATTGAATTGAATTGAATTGAATTGAATTGAATTGAATTGAATTGAATTGAATTGAATTGAATTGAATTGAACTGAACTGAACTGAATTGAATTGAATTGAAGTGAATTGAATTGAATTGCATTTTATGGGATTGAATTGAATTGAATTGAATTGAACTGCACTGAATTGAATTTAATTGAATTGAAGTTAATGGAACTGAATTGAATTGAATTGAATTGAATTGAATTGAATTGAATTAAATTGAATTGAATTGAATTGAATTGAATTGAATTGAATTGAATTGAATTGAATTGAATTGAATTGAATTGAACTGCACTGAATTGAATTTAATTGAATTGAATTTAATGGAACTGAATTGAATTGAATTGAATTGAATTGAATTGAATTAAATTGAATTGAATTGAATTGAATTGAATTGAATTGAATTGAACTGAACTGAACTGAATTGAATTGAAGTGAATTGAATTGAATTGCATTTTATGGGATTGAATTGAATTGAATTGAATTGAACTGCACTGAATTGAATTTAATTGAATTGAATTTAATGGAACTGAATTGAATTGAATTGAATTGAATTGAATTGAATTGAATTGAATTGAATTGAATTGAATTGAATTGAATTGAATTGAATTGAATCGAATTGAATTGAATTGAATTGAATTGAATTGAATTGAATTTTGTTGAACTGAATTGAATGGAATTGTATTGATTTGTGTTGAACAGATTTGAATAGAACTGAATGGAATAGAATTGCATTGAATTTAAATGAAATGAATTTAATTGAATTTAACTGATCTGAGTTGGTTTGAACTGAATTGAATTATATTGACTGGAAATGAAATGATTTGGATTGAATTGAATTGGGCTGAATGGAAATGATTTGCATTGAATTTATTTGAATTGAATTTATCTGTATTGAATGGAATTTAATTCAATTGAAATGAATTGAATGGAATTGAATTGAAGTGAATTGAATTGAGTTGTATTGAATTGAATTGAATTGAGTTGAGTTGGAATGAATTGAATTGAGTTGAATTGAATTGAATTGAATTGAATTGAATTGAATTGAATTGAATTGAATTGAATTGAATTGAATTGAATTGCAATGAAATGAAATGAACTGAATTAAATTAATTGAATTTATTTGAATTGAATTGTATTGAATAGAGTTGAATTGAGCTCAATGTAACTGAACGGCGTTGAATTTAAATTGAAATAAATTGAAATGAATTGAATTGAATGGAAATGAAATGATTTGGATTGAATTGAATTGAATTGAATTGAATTGAATTGAATTGAATTGAATTGAATTAAATTGAATTGAATTTAATTTAATTGAATTGAATTGAATTGAATTTAATTTAATTGAATTGAATTGAATTGAGTTGAATTGAATTGAGGTTAATTGATTTGAACACTTTTTTATTTTATTATTCAAGCTCAAGAGAAATAAAAGAAGTTTTTGGAAATTCATCCTGGAAAACCTTATAGCTATTTCAGATTTAGCATCACATCTTCATCAGCGGTGGTTTGGAATGCTGCTTTTCAAAAATTTATCAAACTAAATACAAACGAAAACTCATCTCAATTGAGAATTTTAACCTATACAAATTTTCGAAAACTATAGCAAACAAATCACACAAGAAAGCATTTGCATAAAACTTCTTCCCATCTCTAGAAAACCATCGGTCTCCAGTAGAAATGATTTTTGTTGTTGCCTAAAAGACAATACAAGTTTTACAGGCAATAACAAGTGCCTGCAATTTCTAAATCTAAAATCAAAAATTCTTAGTTTAGATGAGTTTTCATTTGCATTTAGTTCGATGCATTGTTCAAAAGCAGCATTCCAAACAACCGCTGATGAAGATCTGCTACATCTGAAATAGGCATACGGTTTGCCGGGAATCATGAGGATGCATTTGAAAAAACTTCTTTATGAGAACCTACATATATCTCTATATATAGAGATATAGTATGGTCTTGAGCGTGAATAATAAAATCAAAAAAAAAAGATAATTTTTTAATGTTATAAACAAATTGCAGTTGAAGATGTATTTTAAATGAAACTACAAATTATAATTAACATATAATCAATTTGGCATATAATATTTCAGAACAAATTTGTGTATATTGGTCAATTTTCCATATTGATCATTCACAAACTAAAGTTGGTTAAACAACTGTCTATAGTTACAAAGAGACATCACATTCCCAGTCTTTTCAATCACTTACCATTGTTAGTTTCAATACCGGCTGTAAGTTTCACTATGTTCTCCATTGGTTCTACCGCCAAGATATACATGTATGCCTATATGGATGCCTATTTAACTATATCGGATAACATGAAATTCCACACATTGTAATGCCTGCGACTGTAGCGCCCTCTTATGTTTAATGCCCACAACTCATATGGTAAAATAAATAAAAACAGAAATTTTATTGCCACCAGTTTTTGAAACTCTCCAATTAGTACTCACTGGTATCTACCAAAACACCCAGCACAAAACTCGTTCTTTACACTCATTTACACTTCACCAAACAGCAATGAACTCTCCACATTTGGAAGCAAGTAAATCATATTAACCCACCAGCGCCACACCACATGTTCAAACTTACACTCATCCACATGTAGCACAGAAACCAACAATGCTGTTCACAAACACTTTCACTTTCTCTTTGTCATTGTTAAGCGAGTGCAAGATTGCAACTCATACCAACACTCCCATACAAAGCAACAGAGAGAGAGAGAGAAATTCCACTAACAGCCTAAAAGTATTCTAAGGAAAATTGCAGACTTTCTTAATGAAAGAAAGCATTTGGTAGACAACATCAATGGCGTAGAAAAATTAAATTGCAATGGAATGCATGAAAGAAAGAACAGTTAAAACACGAAAAGTAAAGTCTACTTTAAAGGGCAATACCGAAAAGTAGCTGTGTAAATGAAAAGCCACAAGGGGTATGCTAGTGAATATTGAAAGAAATATCAGAAATGTGAGCGACAGAAATAACAAAAATGTGATGAATATGAAGGTAAACATTTTGTATAAAGTATACGTATGACTTATTGATGTTTAATTAGGTGCTTATTGTGTTTGTTATAATATCGTGGGAGTATCAGCTTATATTATACTTTATCTGGTATAAAGGAATTTAAACTGTTTGTCCAAATCCTTTTCTCAGGGTTTTGTATGTAATGACTGTACTTTTGTACATTTATGTAACATAAGACATAGAATTTTTTGTAAACACCTTCTTTAGACATGCAAACAGATTTAGTTTCATACATTTCAATATAAATGGCAGAAGGCCATTTACATTAAGTCTGTGCAATGCCAATGTTTGTATTCAAATAATTTCTTAATGAGTACGGATACCGAGGTTATTAACCCAATAAGTATATCGGATACGAATCGAATCCGAGTTCTCTGATTTGATTTCGAGATCGGGTCCGTTCTCGATTCGAGATCGGATACTCGAGCAGCCGTTATTCCTCTTTCAATCTCGAAACCAGAATTGGAACCGATCTCGAAATGAGGCCGGATCCGATCTCGAAATGTCCCCGGAGTCGATCTCGAAACTATGACGGAACAAATGCCAAAATCAAATCGGATGCGATGTCGAAACGAGAATGGAACCGAGGATTAAATCATGTCGGACTCAGTACCAAAATCATTTCGGATTAAAATTTCTACTGGAAATTAGAAATGCAAACAATATGAATTGTATATGAAAAAGGTTTGCAAACTGAAATTATTGAAAGAGCTAAATTTTGTGCACTTATATCGTAGACTAATATTAAATAAATAAATATTAAATATAGTAAAATAATAAAAATATATGCGATAAAATACAAATAACAAAAAACTATTTTGCTAGAATGAAATCAGAGAAAGACATCACTAGAATGAAATCCGAGAAAGCGGATCTGGACCGGATCCGAATCGGATCGGCGAAAGCGAAAACCAACATATCGGACTGAAACCGGATCAGAATCGGATCATCGAATACGAAGTGCGACGAAGCGGACTTAAACCTGTTCCAAATGGGATCAGAGAAAGCTTAACTCCGACGTTTCCTATTCAAACCGACTCTGAATCGGATCAGCGAAGGCGAATTCCAACATGTCGGATTCAAACCGGATCCGAATCTGATCAGCGAAAGCGAAATCAAACAAATTTAATCTTAAAGAAGGAAGAATGCAATCTATAAGTTCTAACGGAAAGTACAAACCCAAACCAATGGACGTGGATCAAAGCCTTAATTTTGTAGAGATAAGGAGGGAAATCTTGTCACAGATGTGCAGAATATATTGGAAGATGGAGAGATCACTTCTCCGCTTTGCTTGTCCCTGGAGTGTCTTAAGCACCAACAGGATGTACAATCTACACAGTCCTCCACAGTCATCACCTCCTGATCTTCAGTGGAAGAATCTGAGTAGAGTAATGCTAAAGAGTGGTCTCTCCAAGCACACACTGCCCATCAGTCACCAGATTCCCATTTCCGTCGCTGCAGGAGGCCAGCCCATTATCCGGCCCGTTATTCGATCTTCGTACCCTCTGAAAAATTTTTCGGGATTCACTATTCATTCTGCACAATTCGGTCTTTTCACTCTCCCTATACTCTCACTGCTATTTTCCCCGCCTAAATAGTTGGTTTTCCTCCTTTGTTGTAACTGACTGTTTCGCTGCACGTCCTTTTCGTCAGTTGCAATGCGACATTCTTCGCCGCACCATGGCTTATCCTTCTGCGGTTTCTGATAGCCAAATTCAGTCCCCGCAGCCGTTCCCAAAGAATTGAATATGTGCTTTCACTGCGCAACTGGGTCCTCATGAGGGGGGATATTCTGCCCTAGCGTGAGGTTGAGCTGTCGCCGATAGGACCTTGATATCCCCGGTATATGTAGCTTCTCAATATCCAGCTCTGCCCGCGTTCGGCTTCGTACGTTTTCCGCCCTGGTCAGTGCCTCGCAGCCACTAGGTAATATTCCGAGTCGATATTGGCACCTCGAATCACACGTACATCCATTATACTAGAAGAGTGCCACCCTTCTACTACCAAGTGATCAATCTGGTCCTCCGTCCTCTGATCAGGAGATAACCAGGTCGTCTTATGTGTGTCCCCATCCTGGAAGTCTATCAGTGTTATTTCATTAACGGAGGTAGTATTATGTAGATTGTGATTACCGATAGTTGGCCGAAAGAAACTTTCCTTTCCCAATTTGGCATTAAAATCGCCTAGGATAATCCTAATGCCGTGGTCAGGGCAGCGTTCGTATACCTCCTCCAGACATCCACAAAATTATTCTCCGACCTCATCGTCTTTATCCTTTGTCGGTGCATGTACACAAATTAACGAGTTGTTCAAATATTTCGATTTGATGCGAATTGTGCCTGTGTGTTCACTCACTTGGTTGAATCTTGAAGTTAGGTGTCGCAGTCTCTTGTCAACTATAAATCCGAACCCAAATTCGTATTTTCGCCCATGGCAGCTGTAGTAAATATCGTAGTTCTCTCCTCTGGCGAAACGATATCCTGCCAATCTTGAAGTTAGGTGTCGCAGTCTCTTGTCAACTATAAATCCGAACCCAAATTCGTATTTTCGCCCATGGCAGCTGTAGTAAATATCGTAGTTCTCTCCTCTGGCGCAACGACATCCTGACCTTCGCTTTACCTGCATAGCCACGTAGTCAGCTTTACATTTTCCGAGGACATCCGCCAGTTAGAAAGTGGCACCCGTCCTGTATAGTGTTCGCACATTCCAGGTACATATCCTTAAATCTTGTTAATTATTAACGTTGGCGAGGGTCGTCAACACTTAGGGGTTTCCTCAATTATTATATTTTTCGTATATTATCGTTGCCTATATAACGGTGGCGGGAGGCAAACCCAGCTCACCGTGGTTTGTATTTTCCCACCGCCAGGATAACCATGCTTCAGCCGCACATTATGGACCAGACGCTGACCAGAATGCAATGTGTCCAGGGATGTTGGCCCATCCACCTTCAAAGACAGAACAACGTGTCCACTAGTACGAAGAACTGCGAGAGCGACGTATAAACCACGAGCTATATACCCTCCGACATCGACGTAGTTATGCCTATCAAAATATCGCGAATGAAACAGTGCAAAAGGTATTCGAAGCCGTAATCGAAGGACATTGAAAATGTGACAATCAAGACTTCGCTGGAAAGACAATGAGGAATATTGCTTGCGAGAGAGTGGTGTAACCAACTGGAGGAGAAACGCTGACGGCCGAGCCGGTTGGACAAATATGTTATCCCTATTTTGTGACGCCCTTGAGTAAGTTGTTTGAGTAAGAATGTTATTTGTATCTTATTAGGGTGTCTCAGTAATATTGCACTTTTTAAACTTAGTGTAATTTTTTTTTTGTGAAAGTGGCAGCTCTAAAATTTACCAGCTGTCACATATGTTTATTCCCATTATTAAAAGAGGAGCCGTTTACGAAAGAACAACAAAAAATTTACAACAAATTTACAAAAATTTGGAACGTTATGCTGAGACCGCTCGCAAACTTCGAAGCATTTTCAGTCAAGAAAGTGCGCCTATTGTGTCAACCATTCGTAGAGTGGTCAAACAATTTGAAGAAACTGGGTCGGTTGTGGACAGTAAGCCTCCTGTGCATCAAAGTACCGGTCGGTCTCTTGAAAATATTGCTGGTGTAAACGAGAGTGTCGCCGAAAACCCGAAAACATCAATTCAGCATCGCTCTCAACTAGTTCAAATTTCACAAAGCACTACGCAGCGAATTTTGACAAAAGACTTCCACTTTCATGCGTAAAAAAGTCAGCTTACTCAGGAGCTCAAACCAGCAGACAATGGAAAGCGCCGACATTTCGTTCAATAGGTAATGGAGCGAATGAATTAAATAGAAAGTCATCTTCTCCGATGAAGCGCGCTTCCATCTGAATGGCTTCGTGAATTTGGGGCTTATAAAATCCTCATGCAATCCATGAGAAACATATGCCGCAACAAGGAGCAACTGTCGGATGCGAATATTGGTCAGGCGGCGTGATTGGGCTTTACTTGTCTGAATGAGACTTCGAATTGCATTCGCTACATTACTAGTATTGGTATTCTAAGATGGTTGTGTAAATATGGATCGAAGGTAAGCACATTTTCACATTATGTGCTGTTTGGTGCTGGATTTGGCAAATGTGACCAAATAGCTTATAGTGATGATAGCGTGATTCGGAATCTTGGTACTCCTGCAATTGGTCCTGCGAAAAGATTTCTTCAAGAATGCATTCGAGAAGTCTTTCCATAGCAATCATTTCTTACTGCTTTAACTTAAACAATGTTTCAGTAACTACGAGAGAGTTATTGTTACCCACAATGCACAGTAGCCATATGAATATACTGTCATAATTAGTCAACACAAGTTTTCGATAATCTATTATGTCTTTGACAAATTGACCCAGTTACCAATATGGCTAACAGTTTACATTTACCACATACATATGTGTATGCAAACATACATTTATTGGAAAACCAAAGTACATAAATATGTCCTATGAGAACCAACGAAATGAGTCCAAATGCACAACCAAAAATCGATCACTGTACATTTGGGTGTGTATTGTGTAATGCATTTAGTGGTTTTGTTTAATCTAAGGTTAATTTGACCTCAGGTCAATTTCAACATTCAACCTGTGGGCACATAATGTGTACAAATATAGACATTAACTCTCATATACGAGCATGCCCAAAGGGAATATTTCCTACCGACAGTACTCATGGGTACGGGGTGGGGGGATCATTCAAAGGTCCTTCCTTGTGTACTAAGGATACTACACCACATAAGCATATACGTGTGTTTGCATGTGTGCTATATCAAAGGGGTTTAGTTTTAGTTTTAGCTTTTAACGCCACTATTGAAATTGATTGATATAGGATTTTGGTCATTAGCCAGTTGTCGTGACAGTCCACAGCTCTCTTTGTCGCTATTTCTATCTCCTTCACTCCTTCACTGGTTCCCGTTCTATTACTCCTGTTTGTGAGCAAAATGCCCGTATTAGTTGTAACATAATACAGAATGCATATTAGGCTTTTAGTCTCATGCGGAGTGTATGACAAGGAAAACACTCGAATCAAAATTGCATAAATATTGGACTTGGTGTGTTAGACACCTACCAACTGCATTAACAAAAAAGCGTTTCGATGTCGTTTGCTGTAAACATTAAAAATAATCTTTCTGCAAAAATATTTCGTTTGGTAAGTATGCCCGACGTTCACCGCAAAAGTTGAAACGTTTCCTACAAATAAAAAACCTTTATCTTGAAATTCGTTTATATTATATTATAAACGAAGAAGTTTTCCAGGATAGCCTCAAGGCCTATCCGGGTCTCAGCCTAGAGGACTGAATGTAATCGCAGATATACTTGTATTCATTTATGGGGAAAACAAAAAATATGTGGAACCTAGTTTCCCCGGAAGGCCTGTAAAGTGGTACAAACGAGTTAACTGTTTGGGAATAATCCCAGATCGGAGACTACTTATATCACATATAGATCAGAGTAACGACATACACATCCCGATCTCATTGCAGAACAACTGTTGGTTCAAACTCGGGTCTCTCTCGTAAGGAGACACACTGAAACCACATGCTGAAATATCTGTATTTTTGTTGTTGTTTGGATGCAAATATAAAGTGTGTTTGGAGCTTGTCGCTAATATAATATACTTGTGTCCAAACACATTGTGTTTGCTATTGAATATTACATGTTTGAGACACAATGATTAATATGTTATAATATATGTGTTTGCGACCCACATACATTAATGTTTGTGATACAAATCCAGCTGTGTTTGTTGCACTGTCTATGCTCTCTCGACAGCAAGAGAATAAAAGACGGACAATGAGAGAGTCTATCTTGTAAGTGTGTATCTGTATTTTTGCATTGTTCTCTCAGTCAGTGAGTCATAAATATTCCTGAATGGGCGTGGAAATTACAGATGAAGTGTTTTTTATAATGCCTGATGTATAGCGTTTTAGTTTCATGTATACAGTCGTCAATGGTTCATCGGACGGAGGGTATCAAAAGCGCTTGATCAGTGGAAAAAGAATAAACGAAGGCTCGAAATGTTTTGTGATGTCACTTTGGTTTTTGTGTATGTGTTTCGTATATATGTATGTGCGCGCACAAACTCAGAAACGATTTTGAGGAAGGAAATTGGAAACAGCAACAACGTGAAGCACTTTGTCTGTCCGAGCCTTTACTGAGAAAATTGGAACGGCGGATCATTTGTAAAATCAGTGCAATAAAAAAAAACACAAGTAATTGATACAAACTTGGCTTGCATGAACTTCATTTTTATATAAATATCTTTATATAAATATCTATATAAATAACCAAGGCATACCTGAAACCTTCTAAAAACAAAAACGTGAGAAACAACAAAGAAAGGATAGGCAAAAGATAAGCAGATTTTAATTTGTAATTCTTTGTATTAATTATGGTGGTGCAATGGTTAGTGTGCGCGGCTCTTGTACACTAGATCCTGGGTTCGAACCCCGCTCTGACCACATTAAAATTTCTTTCGGCGGCGGTCACCTCTCATAGTGACGGCGACACTATCGAGTATATAGCCATGAAAAAGCTTCTCAAAATACCGTTCGGAATCGGTGTAAAACTGTAGGTGCCAATTAGTGAGTGGAAACTGGAAAGCGCACAGCTCAGTGATTGTGAGAAGTTCTCCCCTGTCCCGTCATGGGATGTAATGGGGAACCATTTATTTTGTATTTTATTAATTATTTATAAATGTTGGATTTATATTGTTAAAATTCATTATAAAAAATAACACACATATGTTGAAATCGTTAAAAAAATTCTTTTCTAAATATTATTATATTTGGGAAGAAATTCGCATATGTTTCCACGTAAGTATATGTAGGTTTGGGGGAAACACGCGACTGATTCCACGTAAGTATATGAATGTTTGGGATGAAGAACGCATATGTTTCCACGCAAAAGCTTACATGTTTGTCAGTAAACATGATACTGTTTGCAGTTAAATACAAGTAAGTTTGGGTCTGGCAAATATATGAATGTTTTAAGTGTGTTCCAAGCATATACATGGTTTCTGCAGAATATGGTTGAGAAAATATGTTAGAGAGGCCGTTATTTTTCAGCGTGTTCATAAGGGTAAGTAACAAGGTACATAAGGTAAGTCTACATCTGTAGTCTGTTGGGCAGCAATATATAATAGAGATGCATTTATGAGGAAATCCGAAATATGTGGAACCCATTTGCCTTGAAACGACTATCAAGTGGTCCAATAGAGTTAAGTATTTAGGAATAATCCCGGATCAGAGACTACTAACATCATAGATCAGAGTGACGACTTACACATGCCGGTCTCATTGCAGAAAAGCTATAGCTTCAAACTGGGGTCTTTCTCCTAAGACGACACACTAAAAATACATGAGGGTGGCAAGGTTGAAGGAGGCCTACACATTTGTTGTCAGTTTGCTACATTGAAAAACTTCAAAAGAGCCATTTCAGGTGTTGCCTAGGTATTACCGCCGCTTTAAGAATTATGTCGACGTGGACAATGGATGCAGAATTTTCAATAAACCCCATTGAGGCACAAACTAGGTACGAGTTGACTTTGGTGTCGCTCCAACTGGTTGAGAAATCAATACATAATGGAAATGCTGGAGGGATTATTATCATCTATCTAACAGAGACAACTATCTAACAGAGAAGTTCATGGGCGGAAGGTTGAATAGTCGATGGTAGGCGAAAAGGCCACTGTTATATTAACGGCGAAAGGACAGATAGAAGACCGAAAATAGGACTTTTCATCGATGACTGAAATATTCACCGGTACTTTCGTCTTCTTGTTCATCATTATTGTGATTCATACACCTGTAACAATATTGGCTGATCCTGGAGGAGTGTGTAACGTGGTTTTGTCTAAGGCTGAGCTAAGCTCAGTCATGCCCAGGGTCTTTCGTTAGGATGCAATAAACCTTCCGAAATAAGAACAGAATGGTTTACCCTACTCTGTGGTTTGAATTCAGATTCTTTATTGGTTTTCTTATGATATAAAGTAATTTAATTTAAAGAAACAGCATCAATTGATCCACTTGTTGAGAACATATATCTGGAAACATTTATCTGGGAACATTTGTCGTCGAGAACATTTGCCTGGGAACATTTTGACGACAGGCTAGTTTCTCATATGCTAACTGACATATGTCGATCTGGTTCAATGGGACTGACACCGTGTCTAAATGAAAAATATTTTCCCACTACATCCCATTAAGGAATAAGGGACAGGTTCTCACAATCACTGAGCTGTATGCTGTCCAGTTTTCATTAACTGGCTGGGACCTACAGTTTTACACCGGTTCCGAATGGCTTTTGGGAAGATATATCATGACTTATTACTCGATTGTGTCGCCTTCACTGAGCGAGATGGCCGTCGTCGAAAGAAGTGTTAGGTGGTCAGAGCAGGGGTCGAAACAACGTTCTATCGGACAACAGCCGCGCAAACTAACCGTTGCACCACCCACGGGTACGAAACCGTGTCTCCATATATTTGATATCAGCCGAGCCTCCTTTGTTACACTGTTATTTCTGGCGACGTCTGTTGTAGTTTAAGTTTATGTTGTTACACAACTATTTTCCTCGAGTGGCAGTGGAACAGCACTTAGGACTCCTCATGCTAGTTGCAGTAGTTTGTTGTACATATTAGTATTAGCATTTAATAGCTGTTTTAAATATTTATTATTTTAAATTGCAATACTTAATTGAATTCATTTATAAAAAAATGCTAAACAAAAATGTTACCTACAGTAGAAAGTGACTCTGGGTATATTCTTGCTGGTACGTCCACATCAAACAAGGACACTTTGTATATATCTAATAAAGGAAGAGACTTTGATCTACATACCGAAGGGATATGCAAGGATACAAAGAAATAGCTTCGAACAAAGGACGTTGTGCTATATTGAAAGTAGGGGGAATTAAGTAATTTACGGAAATTTTTCACAGGGTAGCAATTAATATTTTAAACATAAGTTTTTGGATGAAGAGAACATAGTGACTTTATTGATTCATTTATGATAAAGATATTAAAAAGTGGACGTTAGACGATTTTGAGCTAAACCTGCAGCTGAAATGTGATATTGAATATAATACTGAGATGGTTGAAAATAACTGAAAACTTATCTAGATACAATGTTACCTCGTTAAACTGTTAATAATTACATTCGAAATACTGGTTTCTTTACATTTACCAAACAATTTAATAGAATTTACTCATATATACACCTACACGCTGAAAAAAAGGCCTTTGTAACATATTCTGCAGGGACCATGTATATGTTTGGAACATACTTGAAAAATTTATACGTTTGCAAGTCGTAAACTCATGTGAATATAAATGCAAACATTATCATGTTTACTGACAAATATGTATGATTTTACGTGGAAACATATCCGTGCTTCATCCCAAACATCCATATACTCGCGTGAAAGCATTCGCGTGTTTCCACCAAACCTCCATATACAAGGTGTTTCAAAAGAAGTCATCCGATGTTGCTTGGCTGTCATTTTTATCTAAATGAAAAACTTCGATTCTGTTTTTAGATTATGTTTATTTGAACCTTTAGAATTTTATTGGTTAAGTTGAGAAGATGATATCGCTTAAATGAGCTCCGTCACAATTGATTACCATTAGGTCTCGTTTTATAGCATTTTTGTTCAAAATGATTTGAAAATCATAATGAGAGATGAGGCTCATGTCAACGTCAGCGGGTACGTGAACAAGCCAAAATATCGCTTCTGGGGCACCAAAAATCCACGAGTGATGCACGAGGACCATTACACCCGCTCAAAGTGACTGCATCTCCGTTGGTCAAACGACAACAGTGGACGGTGCGCGCTATAGGGCCTTGTAAATCGAGTTTTTTCCGCCGCAATTCGACAAATTTGGACTGGAGGACATGTGGTTCCAACAGGAGGGAGCAACGGCTCACACTGCGCGAGCCATAACCGATATTCTGAAGGCGGCGTTCCGGGTCGCCTCATCTCTTGTTTTTGCGATTTGCACTGGCCCCAAAGATCGCCCGATTTAACCGTTCCAGACTTTTTTTGTTAGGTTTTTTGAAGTCCCGTGTTTACGTGAACAAGCCCGAGACCCTGGAATCCCTCAAGGTAAACGTTCAACACGTGTGCAAGAATCTGCCGCCCGAAGTTCTCGCCGAAGTGATGAAAAATGCCATAAAACGAGCCCGTATGGTAATCAATTGTGACGGCACCCATTTAACCGATATCATCTTCTCAATTTAACCAATAAAATTCTAAAGCTTCAAGTAAACATAATCAAAAAACAGAATCGAAGTTTTCCATTTAGAAAAAACAGAGATCCAAATAACGTCGGATGACTTCTTTTGAAACACCTTGTACTTACGTGGAAACATATGCGTATTTTCTCCCAAACATAATAATGTTTAGAAACGAATTATTCTTTCTTTCTTTATTTATTATAATTAATTTTCTCAATATATATCAACATTTATAAATAATTAATACAAAAAATTAAAATATTTAAAACTACCCTTTTTACATTTACTTGCATTGAATGTATTATTTTTTTTCTATGAAATGAAAATCTGCTGCTCTTTTGCTTCTCCTTTCTTTGTTGTCTCTCACGTTTTTGTTTTCAGAAGGTTTCAACTATGCCTTGTTCATCACTATGTATTGGTACACAAACAGTATACTTGTATACAACTCTCGTTCATGCAAGGCAAGCTTGTATTGTTTGTTTATTATGTATCGCAAATTTTTCGATTTATTCAGTAGATGCTCGGGCAGAAAAAGGTATTCACGTTGTTGCCCTTTCCAGTTTCTTCCCTCAAAATCGTTTTTCACTTTGGTAGCACACATTAAAATATATCCGAAACACATACACAAAAACCAAGGCAACATCACAAACCATTTAATCGTCCGAGCGTTTTTTTTATTCTTTTTTCACTGATCAATCACTTTTGATATCCTCTGTCCGTTGAACCATTGACGACTGAATACATGAAATTAAAACGCAATATATCAGCCAAAATAAGAAATACTGACTTCATCTGCAATTTACACGCACATTCAGGAATATTTATCAACCACTCACAGAGAGAATAATACAAAAATACAAAATATTCACACTCGTTGCCTCTCTGTTATTCTTTTGCTCTCGAGAGGGCATAAATAGTGCACCAAAAACGGCTGTATTTTTATCACAAACACGAATATATTTGGGTCGCAAACACATATTAATCATGCCTCAAAAATGTAATATTGAATAGCAAACACAATGCGTTTGTGCACAAGTATAATATATTTGCGACAAGCTCCAAACACTATTTGCATCCAAACAACAAAAAACTACAGATTTCAGATTATTTACTAAATTAAATGCAAGCAGATATTGCCCAATACTCGACTAATAATATGTACAGAATCACTGTGATTGGGTCTTACTTTTAGAAGATGAGAACGAAATTGCAGTGACTGTAAACGGCATTCGCTATAGGAACATGATAACGGAGTTCTTGTAGCCTCAATAGGACGGCATGGCTCTGGACGACATGTGGTTTCAGCAAGACGGCACCAACTGCCACACCGAGCATGAAACAATAGATTTATTGAAGCAACGATTTCCGGCACAAATTCTGATGTGAACTGGCCACCACGATAATGAGATTTGACACCCTGCAATTTCTCTCTTTGGGATTTTGGTGAAATCTCGGGTTTATGCGAAAAACAAGAAACAATTCCTGAGCTCAGATCCGAGATCCCACGAGTCATCGGTAAGGTACAGCAGATCTCTGTGCAAAAGTCATGAACAATTTCAGGGAAAGAATACTGGCATTTGCATAATAATCGGAATATGTCTTCTTTACAATCGAATAAAAAAATCAGACCTATCTCACAAACTACGTGTTTTTATGAAAAAGTGCATTCTTAGTGAGACACCCTTTTCATACAGATCATATTTTCATTGCAGGTTATATCAGGAGGAATTCTTGTAATTTTCGGAAACAACCACAAGGAAAAGAACTAATTTAATGTGCTGTTTTAACGCTATCACCTGTACTAGATACATCAAGGAATTGGTATAAACAACATGTGACAAGGTCGGACCACAACGACAAGAAAAAATTTAAATCACCCGTTTTAACGCTTCCACCTGTAATATATACGTCTTGCATTATATGAATTATATTTTGATAGAAGAAATTCTGAGTTTGTTTTGAAAATCTAACTTATACTTTCATGTATTTTAGAATTCGGGAATCCTATTCAAATTATAGCTTTGTTTCCGTAGTTACCACTTTTTCTATATTTTACGATTTGAATTTAGTTGGTTAGTTTTTCTAAGCAAAATGATAAAAATGCCTTTCAAAATTGGAAAAATAAAAATTCAAGCCATACGGAAACAGAACTAATATGAAATCGTAAAGGGTGTTTTTTCCAGCCCAATAGAACTTCAAATTGTAAAAAAATAACACAAAAAATTAAATTATAATAAAGTTTTTTTTTTATTCGAAAGATCAATACGTGGCATTAACATTTGAAAATGATATCGGGCATAGGGGCACCGCGGTTGTTCTTAACGAAGCGGATTCTGGACGCCCAATTTTTGGCCACTTTTTCGAGCATTGCTGAACGTATGTCACGAAGAACACGAACAATGTTGGCCTCCAAGGCGTCAATTGTTGCTGGTTTATCAGCACAAACCAGTGCCTTCACGTAGCCCCACAGGAAATAATCGAGAGGTGTCAAATCGCACGACCTTGGAGGCCAATTGACAGGTCCATTTCTCGAAATCAACTTATCGCCAAATTTTGATTTCAATAAGTCGATGGTTGCGATCGCCGTATGGCACGTAGCGCCATCCTGTTGAAACCACATCTCGTCTGGATCAATGTCATCCATATTTTCAAACAGAAAATCATTGATCATGGTGCGGTAACGATCTCCATTGACGGTAACGCGAGCTCCGGCCTAAGGTCCGGTGATGCCACCAGCGTGTAAGCCGCAGCAAACGGTGCATTTTTCTGGATGTCATGGAGTCTGGAGGGTCTCTTGTGGATTGGTCTCACTCCATATATGGCAATTTTGCTTATTAACAAACCCGTTAAGCCAAAAATGAGCCTCATCGCTGAACACAATTTGGCGATAAAACAACGGGTCAGTTTTCAACTGAGTTTCAAAGTAAATTTGGATAATTTGGCAGCGTTGTTCAAGCGTGAGTCTATTCACGATGATTTGCCAGAGTATACTGAAACAAATAATAGAAATTTTTTTATTAAAATTGAATTTTTTGTGTTATTTTTTACAATTTCAAGTTCTACCGGGCTTGAAAAACACCCTTTATTTACAAATTGTAATATAAAATCGTGTTCAGTTATTCAAATTACAGTTTGCACTTAAAAACATTTTGAAGTGTTAACATCTATAGGCATGGGTAGGGTAATCTATCAAAGTGAACACACGCAAACAACACACAGCGTTAGCATCACATATGTGGTTGTTGTACAACAATAGTGTCTGCCTGAAAATTAGTATGATGGTATTGATGTAGCGTCAGCAAACAATCAAGCAGATCGTCGTAGCCAAAGAGTATTGAATAGTATAGAATAGAAACATTGATGCCTTTTGAAACATTTATTCTTTTTGTATTGGTTTATGTAATAACATTGCCGAAATAGTGCATGTGTATTGAAATATTCTATAAAGAGAATAAGACTCGTTTATGCTCTTTTACTCAGACTCTCCACATGAGAGCGGAAAAAGAGTGCAATAAGTTCTCTCTACTATCCATTACTTTTTGGCGTCGCTCTGTTTATCACAAAACAAAAACAATTATTTCAGTGACCTAAATAATGTTTTTTATTCAGTTGTATTTTAACAATATTACATCAAATGTTAAAGCAGATGTAAGAAAGAAGGAAGTTCAGTAGCAAAAGAGACTTCAGCACAAAAACTATTCTTTTTTGCCAATGTAACATTTACTAATGTGTTTATAGAAATCGAACAGGTACCGTGTAACGAAATGGTGTTAACACATCGCCCGTGAGTTGGAACACTCATTGATTTTTTTTGTAATAATTGGAAGTCGTACTCAAATTTAAAAACTGTTTTCATGTCTGATGTAAATTCAAGAAATAACCCCAGATTTCGGGTTATTAAGCGGCACTGAATGGAAAGTTATTACGGAACACTCATGTGGACATTCATTAACTGAAGGTGGCTGGTGGCCACACGAATAAGTTTAATACATATTATTTTCTTTTAAAGAGACGTATGATATTTATATAATAAAATTAGGGGCGCATTGACAAATCTTAAGGATTAATATATTTTAGAAACGAATCAGTGGCCCACCCTGGCAACCTGAAATATTCAAATTGACTTTGTTTAACTTACAATCCTGGCACAGTCTAATTTATGTTTAAAACCATTTCAAATACTGCAATAGTGAGATGAGTTTAATCTTTATTTGTATCGTGATGTTCAGTAGAAAAACAGCTTATAATGTGGGAATTTTTTATAAAGATATTTTACTATATTACTGTATTCAAATGCTTTCTGTGCATCGCCATTTAATTCAATATTACACAATTCAATTTTATTATCACCAGCATTTGTGTTACCTGTTGTAATCTGTGTCTAATTCACACGAAAAAATTTCATTACGAAATTCATTAAATAAATAGTTTTCATATTATTTCTCATGGAAACGAAATCTGTGAATTTTATCACATACACATATGTGTTCACATACACAGATTTAGGTAGTTATGCATTTAAGCAGGAAAAACTAATGCCAATAGCATTTCAATTTCTATTTATTTGAAACAATTGCAGCATAGTAATGAAGCTTTTTTTCTCGCATGGTTAACTTGCATTCACAAAAATACAGCAAAAAAAAGTCCAAAACAATAAAAGATAATTTTTGCCAGACCACAGCGATTGTTAAGAGCGCTAAACTGTCCTGCTTATTATGAAAGACTCAACTCCCAAATAGTTAACACTTAACTCCGGATATTTAAATATTTTTTTTAATGCTCAAGTTAGCAACAAATTATTACAAATTATTACAAATAAAGCTCCACGCAGAATTCGAAAATCAGTTTGTCCTGAAAAATTTAGGAAAGTGGACTTGAGTCCTTCTTGATAATCACGTATACTCTATAAGCACGTAATGTCTACATTGAGAGGAAAAGATTTGATACATGCAACTAGAAATTTTGTTGATATTGGGCTATGGTACATAAAGGGTTTTTCAACAGACACGCTACAAAAGTAAATCGATAGGGACAGCCAACGACGCCATATTTTTTCCCACTCTTTTGACATTTCTCTTCAGTAAGGTTTGCCATTTCATCATGGAAAGATATACGAGCCAACAACGAGTCGAAATTATTAAAATTTACTACCGAAATTTGGAGTCAGTGGCCTCAACTTTAAGAGCGCTTCGTCCAATTTATGGTCGTCATAATCGTCCTACCAGATCAACAATTGAGCGTCTAGTGGAAAAATTTGAATCCACAGGCACAATACAAAATGTTCCCGTGCCAGTGAGATAAAGAAGTGCCCGTAGTGTCGAGAATATTGCTGCCGCTGAGACTTCAGTTCAAGAAAGCCCAAATGTGTCTCTCACACGTCGTTCTCAAGCGCTGGGTATCTCTGTGACGTCGTTGTGGCGAATTTTGCGAAAAGATCTTGGGCCTCCATCCTTACAAGATCAAATTAACGCAAGAACTGAAGCCGCTTGACCACCATAGGCGTCGTATGTTCGTGAATTGGGCTGAGCAACAACTTGAAAATGATTCGGATTTTCATCGGAAAATCAGCTTCAGCGATGAGGCGCATGTCCGGCTGAATGGCTTCGTCAATAAGCAAAATATGGTAATTGGTCAGACAGCAATCCACACGTAATCCATGAGTCATCATTGCATCCCGAAAAAAACACGGTTTTGTGCGGTTTATTGGCCGGCGGCGTCATTGGGCCGTACTTCTTCCGTGATGATCAAGACCGGCACATTCCTGTGAATGCGAATCGATACCGTTCAATGATAATCGAATATTTTTGGCCCCAATTGGATAATATGGACTTGTAGGACATGTGGTTCCAACAGGACGTCACTGCAAGCCACACAGCGAATGCCACAATCAATTTATTGGAAACCAAGTTTGGTGAACGTGTTATCTCACGAAATGGCCCAGTCGATTGGCCGCCTCGGTCGTGCGATTTGACGCCGTTAGATTATTTCCTATGGGGAAAGACGTCAAGTCTATGGTCTATGCCAACAAACCAGCGACGATTGATGAAGTTCGTACGAATATCGAACGTGAAATTGCAGCAGTATCGGCCGATTTATGCTTGAAAACCTTCGAAAATTGGGTTCAGCGTCTGGACTTCTGCAAGCGTGCCCATGGTGGCCATGCAAAGAAATCGACTTCAATACATAATGGCATCGAACGTACTTTCACAGGAATAAAGAATTTCATTGGTATCTAAAACCGGTTTTGTTTTATTTAAAAAAACTTTTGTACCGCTCTTATTGAAAAACCCGTTATTTAGATCTGAAACAATACTCCCCTTTGAAATTTCTAAACCACCACACTAAAATTGTCAGCTAGTCGATCCAAATGTTGTGTGGATGTGCTGCCCAAATATACTACCTAGGGGTCGTCAAAGACAGGAATTCTCCATTCTGAAAATGTACGAGTATATATAAGCATATCCGTCAAGGCTCTAGTCATATACTTAGTAGTAAAAATCGCAAGTGTTTTAAAATAGAGATTTGGACCAGAGGGTATCAAACTTCGGAATCCTTCGTATGTATCTAGCATGTTTCTTCACTCCATTAATCAAAATCCTTAAAATGTCAAATATTCGACTTGAAATATTCTACAAAGATACTTCCATACAAATGTTTCTAGGCATTTTTAATTTCTATCTGATGAACTACAACAAAGTTGCATACAAATGACTTCGCTAGTGCCAGGCATACAACATAAATTAAATTTTGAGACATTTCATTCAAATATAACTGGAAGGATATATGAAAATTAAGGCATCCTCGTGATATTTTTTAAGAAATATATTTGTAAGAATAATTTAAATGCAAAAACTTTTTTAAAAAAAATAATAAAAGAATATTAGTTTTAGAAAGAAAGGAACCTCGTCTTTTACAACTCTTAGTGGAGTCCCTTCCACAATATATTTGCAAAACAATTTGGAGACTATATCTGTCATTTTTAGTTTAATTTCCAGTTACTTCAAAAAGGACATAAATAAATAGCAGAGGGAGAGGGTTTATGATTGCAGTATGTTAGTGATTTGTGAAGGGAATTGAATTGATTTGAATTGAATTGAATTGAATTGAATTGAATTGAATTGAATTGAATTGAATTGAATTGAATTGAATTGAGTTGAATTGAATTGAATTGAATTGAATTGAATTGAATTGAATTGAATTGAATTTAATTGAATTCAATTGAATTGAATTGAATTGAATTGAATTGAATTGAATTGAATTGAATTGAATTGAATTGAATTGAATTGAATTGAATCGAATTGAATTGAATTGAATTGAATTGAACTGAATTGAATTGAATTGAATTGAATTGAGTTGAATTGAATTTAATTGAATTGAATAGAATTGAATTGAATTGAATTGAATTGAATTGAATTGAATTGAATTGAATTGAATTGAATTGAATTGAATTGAATTGAATTGAATTGAATTGAATTGAATTGAATTGAATTGAATTGAATTGAATTGAATTGAATTGAATTGAATTGAATTGAATTGAATTGAATTGAATTGAATTGAATTGAATTGAATTGAATTGAATTGAATTGAATTGAATTGAATTGAATTGAATTGAATTGAATTGAATTGAATTGAATTGAATTGAATTGAATTGAATTGAATTGAATTGAATTGAATTGAAGTGAATTGAATTGAATTAAATTGAAGTGAATTAAATTGAATTGTATTAAATTGAATTGCACTGAATTGAATTGAATCCAATTGGATTGAACTGAACAGAATTGAGCTGAACTGAACTGAACTGAATTGAATGGTATTGAATTGAATTGAATTGAAATGAATTGAATTGAATTCAATTGAATTGAACTGAACTGAATTGAGCTGCACTGAAGTAAACTGAACTGAATTGAATTGAATTGTATTGAATTGAATTGAATTGAATTGAATGGAATTGAATTGCATTGCATTGAATTGAACTGAATTCATTTGAATTGTGTTGAATTCAATTGTAGTGAATTAAATTCAATTGAACTGAATTGAATTCAATTTAATTGATTTGAACATAACTGAACTGAACTGAAATGACTTGAATTGAATTGAATTGAATTGAATCGAATTGAATTGAATTGAAGTGAATTGCATTGAATTGAATTGAATTGAATTGAATTGAGTTGAATTGAATTGAATTGAATTGAATTGAATTGAATTGAATTGAATTGAATTGAATTGAATTGAATTGAATTGAATTGAATTGAATTGAATTGAATTGAATTGAATTGAATTGAATTGAATTGAATTGAATTGAATTGAATTGAATTGAATTGAATTGAATTGAATTGAATTGAATTGAATTGAATTGAATTGAATTGATCTGAACTGAATTGACTTGAATTGGATTGAGTTGAGCTGAATTGAGTTTAATTTAATTGAACTGAATTGAATTGAATTCAATTGAAACATATTACCATATACTATGGATAATTTACCATATACTATGGATATTTCATGCTTTCACATTTCACAATTCTATTTTATTTAAGCCACTGCAATGTAGGGAGGCCACAGAGACAGATACAGTTTCATGTTTCAAATAGTGTTATCAATTATGCTTCCATCCAAACTCCTTCCTGCAGCATCACAACTAACTGTAGCGTACACTCGCCTTCACCCCATCTATTTGGAAATACCAAATCGTGAGTATTGGCGAACATTAAATAGGCGACAAGGCGATTTTAATACCATCGCAACGTCCCAATATTAACCTGTGTGCAACCAAAAATTAGCGTTTTATTAAATGTACAAATAATGGACAAGAAAGCGATCAGCAAAAAAATGAATTTAATTATTAAAAAATATTATGAAAAAAACCAATGCGAAAGCTTCAAAGAGATAAGTAAAATGTATTAGCTGTAACAAACAACCAAACAACAACAACACAAAATTAATTAATTGTGTACGAAATCATGATGTTTTTATGTAACACAAATGAAAACGAAAATTGTTTTTTTGCTTCTTTGTTTCTCGTCCAAAATGAAAATTACTTTTATTTTCATTGAAAGTGCAACTGATTTTGTTGGGGGGAAATTCGGCGAACTGAAAAAGCGAAACTTTTAACTTATCTAAACAAAATGTAAACCATGTTTTCCCAAAACTTTCTGTTCAACAAGAAAATGCAAAATAATGCATAAATTTCAGATGAATTTTTGTTTTGTTTTCTTTTCAAAATTTTATTCATGCATCGACACAAAAAAGTCTATAATGTAATATGGTTTATTCATATTTACTACATCATATTACACGGGCATAAATGCTGTATGGCAGAGATTCTCACTACGTTTTATACCAGGATCTTGTTGAATAATTTCAAGAGGAATCATAGCTATGTAGTTACATACTTTGCACCACAAAGAAATGTACATCATAGTCATTTGAAATCATAGTTTAATTTGAAGGAGAGGTTCAACTATGGACATCCTTTTAAGTTTAAAGCATATATGTGTTACAATTTTGAATTTAGAAAAAAAAATAATTCTTACAGTCTTCAATAGCATTTTTATTATTTTCAAATTTGAATAACAACAGCAAATGTCATTTAGACCTTCAAAAAATAAAATCATAGTTGATAATAGAAATCAATATCCCGTGGAACAGGAAAGGTAAACCCAACGGTTACCTGCAACGCTCCTGTACCCCGTTACCCTCCTAAGCACGTTGAAAAATCTATATTTTTTGTTGTTTCGATGCAATATAACGTGTTTGTAGCTGATTTCAAATACAGTACACTTTTATGCCCAAACACATTGTATTTGCTATTCAATATTACATGTTTGAGGCACAATGATTAATAGGTTATAATATATATTTTCGTGGCCCAAGTAAGTGGCTTTTTGTTGAAAATAGCTGAAAACAAGAATGTGACAATAATGAAATAAAAAAGCAGCGGCTCTTTAATTCATGAAAATATTGTCTGCAAACATGTACATTCCTCATACACGCTGTAAAATTTGTCTATTTTTGTTGTTTGGATGTAAATACAACGTGTTTGTAGCTTGTCGCAAATATAGTATACTTGTGCCCAAACACGTTGTATTTGCTATTCAATATAACATGTTTGGGGCATAATGATTGATAGGTTATAATATTCGTATTTGTGACCCAAATGTGGATTTGTTTGTTGAAAACTGCTGAAAATAAAACCGCGACAGACAATAAAGAAACAAAAAGCAGCTGATCTTCTATTCACGAAAACAATGCTTGCAAGCATGTACATGGTTCCTGAAATATGTCACTAGGGCAGTTATTTTTCAGTGTGTATGCTGCTGGGATAATTTTTTCAGGGTGGGTTGAATTTTGAACTGCTTTACTATCACATTCAGACGTACTCGGTTGTTGTGGCTGTTATTGAAGTAAGGAATACAGATTGCAGAGATTTTATAGAAGCCCAATTGTCACAGTAGATGCTTATACAGGCGGCGATGACGTTTCATCCCAGCCAAAGGGAAACAACTCCGTACACCTTATCCTTGCGTGCAATGGTGACATTCCATATTCGTAATTCTCCTCGTTTGTAGAATCGTTTAAATTACCAAAGTTCTTCTGACTCTTTTTGCAAATCGGGCATGACAATGTTGAGGTTGTTCCTGTCATTTCGTTTACGACTTTTCCGTCAACCATGGTCAGGTGGAACTCGTAATTGCATTCAATATATTTTCCTTCTCCAATTTGCAGCTTTGTGAGGCTTAATCTTGCTTATTTGTTCTTCAATGTCCTTCACCGTGGTCCTTATGAGTTCTGCCGATTCCCTTGCAAACTGAAACATTATTGGTCGGCAATAATGCACTGATGACGAACGTGGATTTTTCCAGTGTAGGGAAACATCAGATTTTAGCCGCAAAGGAACAACAGATGTCATAAACATATTTCCGTCCGATATTGTAGCGTCATCGGAAGATATCCTTTGCTTATAAACGCTTTGTCCGGATGATCCATCGCAGCCCCATTTGCTGATCAATGTCAGTTTCTCAGGAAGAATTTTCACCTCATTTTCAGGAAGACTCTCCAACAACCGTTGCAGTATGCAGTGGTCGTGAATTTATTTTGGCTTGCGTAATATGCTTGTAAACGTCAGCCCCGAGTCGCATCAAGGATGCCCGTAGTATCTCATATTTTTCTTTGGAAAGATCTAAGTCCATAAACAAGGCCAAGGCTTCTTCGGAACCATACCTTTTAATGTGTGCGTTTGTGGGCGTGGGAATGCTTTCCTTAATCCTTTTTAGTCGCAGTGGGCTTGCATCAGTAACAGATTTTGTAATCTGCAACCTCACTCTTTCACTATCCTTTGTATATTTAATAGACAGCGCGTCCGATAAATGCTTCGTGGTCAAGTTATTGGTGGCCTCGATAAGTTTCCTCTTTCTTGTGAAAATTGAACACTCCTCATTTGCCTTCCTTTTGCTCCTCTGGTTGATGTGGTGGGTTTATCTACTGCCAATATTCCAGGATGGTGTCTTGCTTAAGCCAGTCCTCGTATTTGGAGTTGAATTTCTAAATGGTTCGATTAGTTTTCACCCATTTTGCCTTAATATTTGCATATATCAGATAAAAATTATTTTTTATAATTTCGCTTCTCTCAATATTTCCGTATAAGCTATCAAGTTCTTCTAAAGCAGCTTCCGTGAAAAACTTTGGTGTGGTTGACTTTCTGAACAGTTCAAATAATTTTAAATTGTTCAACGCCATGTTTTCAATAACTTGCGGTTAGATGGTTGGTCAATAATAGCACAATCAGGTTTGTTGAAACCACGCAAAGTGTTTACAGTTATATAGTAGCTGTGCATGACGCAAGTTTTTACCACCATGTTTTGGTCATTGGTAAATTAGGTAGAATTTTCCAGTGTGCGCTTGGGTTCTTGTGGGCGGAGTCTTAACGGGGTTGGACTGTGCGTGGTGTGGTGGAGTGCTGGCCTACCTGCCTAACTACAGGGCGGGTGACCAATCACATCGTGTACAGGTTCTAAAAATACGAATGCGTGTGGACTGGATGACAATTGTTGCGTCCATTTTATCACGTAATTTTGTTTTTCCAAGAATTGTTAGTTCTTTCCACGAATTCAGACACAAAAGGGTTTTCATGTTGGAAATGATGGCATCCCATGCTGTCCGTACAGCTAATTTTCCCAATAATTCTATCATGAGTGCCAGTTACAGAAGTTTACGCGAGTTGTTTTTATTGTTTTACAAAATGAATACACAGTTGGTCTGGCCTGACCCATGTGTTACGAATGTGACTATAGAAACATGTGTATGACGGAGGGTTAATGATTTGATTTTTCCCACTCAAGAACCATGTCTTTTTTAACTCTTTGACCTCTAGAAGCCAAGGGGGCACTTAGAGGCAGATAAAACCTTTGGAATTATGTAAAGGAATACTCAAAGAACATATTTTGAAAATATGGCAAATATAGAAAAATATAGATTTTTTTTATTTTCCGTCAAAGTTGAAAAATAGTGAAAAAACGGATAGTTTTTAAATAGTGTTTTACCAGGAGAAACACAAAGCAAACAGTTAATTTTTTTTACCGTTATACATTCAATAAATACACCAATAAATACAAACAAAAAATAAAGCGATTCGTTACCTATTTTTCGTGATATTACACCTGAAATCGGAACAAATTGACTAAAAATTGATTGTTTTTTGAAAACCTAAAGTCGGTCAACTTTGAACGGTTATATCTTCTAAACTAAAAATGTGATATTATTAAGAGTAGCATATTTGAAATCGTTGAAAAGTTTCCTATAACATGGGTTTATTCAAAACTTCGTCGGCGCACATGAAAATTTTGATTTTTGCAACCTCGTTTGCTCTACGGGCGCCACTGTGCGACGTTTCAGCCATTTCTCTTTCCAGCAACACTAGTGGTATTGTGTGGAGGATAATCACCAAATCCTAAGAAGGGATTGTGCGAATGTCGACCGTGATACAAACCATTGCCATTCTATGGCTTTTTGTCAACATATTTAGGTTATTGGATTTTTCCAGTACCGGCCACGAAACAGTAATATCGGTCGGACAAGAGCTACACGCTGAAAAATCTGTCTTTTTTTGTTGTTTGGATGCAAATATAACGTGTTTGTAGCTTGTTGTAAATATAGTACACTTGTGCCTAAATACATTGTGTTTGCTGTCCAATATAACATGTTTGAGACATAATGATTATTAGTGTATAATATACTATATTTTTGAGATCCAAATGTGGGTTTGCTTGTTGAAAACCGCTATAACCCAAAACAAGGCGGAAAATAAAGAAACCAAAAGGCAGCAGATCATCAATTCTTGAAATCAATGCTTGCAAGCTTGTATATGTTTCCTGCAATATGTTGCTGGGGCCGATATATTTCAGCGTGTAGTAAACAAATTTCGGGGATAGTCCTCCTATGGGCATTTTTGTCACGAATATAAAACCACTGTAGCTCCACTGAATCTATCCATAGTGTGTGGCTTGAAACTAAGATTTCTGGCGAGATCATGCCTAAATATATTGCACTATCTATGCGTAAATTTATCTACCACGTAGCGACATGGGATGAATATCCGGAATCTTCTGATTCCTGGTGCTGGTTTCTCTGGATTTGCTATATTCCAGAAAAGTGGAGATAAGACTCTCTCTTTTGGGTGTTACCTTATTCACATTTCGATTTTAAGTCTTGTGTCCCAGAGTCAGGGTTATGCGTTTCGTCTTAAGTACTATATAGATCAAATTAGTAATTCCCTGGTCAATACAAAGTGCCGGTAGCAACTATTTTATATATCCTTATAAAACGTTGTTTAACACACCCTCTATATCGACAACAGTGTATTCCTTTATGTAAATAGATTTCTCTATGAAGATCACTAGAGCGGCCAGAGCTCCACAGATTTCTCCTTGCTGTGAGCGTGCCGGCATGTGGACAGCGGGGAGGTTCGTTCGCAAATGTGAGTAAACTATCCCCTCCAATACCTTCAGAACGAATAATAAGAGACTGATTGGTACAAAGTCCTTTGCATGAATATTCGTTTATTTCCCCGCTTTCGCAGGTGGTAGATATACACCTTAGGTTTTCTCCTTCTATCTGGAATATTGACTCGTATAAATTTTCAGTAGCCACACGTTGAAAAATAATGGCCCCAGCAACATATTGCAGGAAACCATTACATGTTTGCAAGCATTGTTTTCATGAAGTGAAGTTATGCTGCCTTGTTGTCTCTTTGTTATCTGCCCAGTTTTTGTTTTTAGCGGTTTTCAACAAAAAAGACACATTTGGGTCTCAAAAACATAAATTCTGGCCTATCAATCATTGTGTTTCAAACATATAATATTGAACAGCAAACACAATGTGTTTGAGCACAAGTATAGTATATTTGCGACAAGCTTCAAACACGTTGTATTTGCATCCAAACGACAGAAAAAGTATAGATTTTTCAGCGTGCAGGGAGCCAAAATATGTAGTCCAGCTGGTAACACCATAGTTTCTATGCCGTCAGGGCCGGATAATTTGTTGGGCTTAAAACTTACTATTGCCCGGTGTAGTGTTGCTTCAGTCACGATATTTCCCGCAACGTGAGAGATTGACGTGGTTGTCCGGTGAGTTTGACCTTATGTCTTCGGACCAGTTTCCTGGAAAGTGTGAGTTAAGTAGGGGAAAGTGTGAGTTAAGTCGATGTCGTCCATCACCCGTTTAGTTTCTTCATATATCTCAGAGATGTGGGAGGCGTCGAAAGGACTTTGAGCAGTCTGCAAGTCGTAGACTTGGTTTTAGTGTCGTCGCAGAAATGTCTCAAAGACATCTTCTTTGAAGATCTTAATTCTTTCTTATACTCTTTAAGTCTAACTTTGTACACATTCCAATCTCGCTGCGTTCTGGAAGACTGTGCCCTATTAAAAGGCCTTCTGCACTACGGAGTCTTCTTGTTACAGGAACCGGTGGGGCATGCGGAATTAAATACTCTGTTATAAGCTGAAGTGAAAGCATCAGTAAGATTGTGAACCTCACTCGTTCATCTGAGGAAACGAATTATCGCTGGAGTTTTTGATTTCCCATTTTTAGAAGATTAGAAAAATAACAATCTGTGAGTAAAAGCTGGAATAGCTCTGTGATTGGGAGAAGCTCTCCCCTATTCGTTCATGGGATAAAATGGTAAAATATTTAGTTTATATAATATTTAAACGGAAATATTATATTCCTTTGTTAAAGTGGAATAACCTCATTCACATATCATCATTAGTTGATTACTACTCTTGTCCTCGATGCATTATTTAACTGTTCAATGGTCCACCATTTGAGAACCGCTGCTCTAAGGAGGCATCCAAACTATGTTGTGGTACTTTCGTTAAAAGCCATACAAACATTCAGGGAATTGTGATAAAGAGGCGGCAGCAGAGAAGGCACGAAGTGATTCCCAAAATGTATTTTGAAAGTTATTGACACCTACTCGTGATCATGGCGATTATTGTTTAACAAAATGCCTGGACTTTTTTTGTGATTCGTTTGTGTGTCTTTCTAGACGTACAAACATACATAAGTGCATATCAACAGACAAAAGAACTTCGTTTTCGTTTTTAGGCAAGTCACAACGTAAGCAGCGCCAAAACACCAGTAATACCGACTACCAATAGGTGTTGGTTGGTTGGTCTTTACGCCAGTGGTCTTTAAGTCTGGCATGGCAGCAGCGACCAAAATGAAATGAACAAATCGGCGAAGAGTTATAACCAAAGGAGCCTAAATCGTGCATTTAGGCATAATTCGTGTTTTCATTTTTTTCGAAACGTTTTCGTTTTTGTATTTTGTTGGGTTTGATATTTTTTTCTACCGCTGGTGTTGTTGCAGTTGTTGTTGGAGTTAATGCGCTTCCCCGTCTGTTGTTGGTTGCATATTAGTTGCCTATTAGGATTTGATGTGTCAGTTAGTTAGTAACTAGTATCGGCAACAGAGTTTGCTCATATCTGTCATAGGATGAAGAGATTAGGAGTGATAATATTTAAAATCTGTTGCAGAGCGTAGCATCAACTGCATCAAACTTAGGTTTCCAACAAAATAATGCATCCAAGGAAGCTAAAAATTATTCAGTTACCACAAATAGATGCAGCAAAATAGCGCGTAATCGCTGGTGAATTTATTATGGGTGGTTGCGGAAATTAATCACTGTTTTGTGATGCTTACCCGAGATTATTTCATGTGGTTGAATGAGGGAGGGAAAATTCATTAATTTTGAATGTCATTACAAAACTGCAGAGGCTTCGCAGCTAGCTTTTGCAGGATCTCACATAAGGATTGCAACCCGATACAACAAACGGATACAGACATCAGTTGTAATAAACGCAAAACAAAGCCCTAACGATGAAAATAAACCGGATGAGCCAAACCGTTACAATTTATTTCTTGAAACAATAGTACATGCTCAACAGACACCAAAATACCCGAAATAAAACACCTTTTCAGGACATTTTTTTACCTTCCTCATGAATCCGTAAAGTTTTGCCTGTTGCAGCCTGCATCTAGACGTACTAGATCTAGTCGTTGTAGTAAATAACTTTGTTTTGTCATCATTTACTGCCAAACCAAAATCAACCGATCCCTAAACAATTCTTGATAATAATGCAGTAACTTCCCGGATGGATCGTTTAATGACGTCAGCAGTATTTGGTTTCGCTGTTGGTGGTTCTATACATGTAACAGTTCCTTATTATTATCTGCACTACGGTATCGGTGAAGCCGCACGATAGACTATCGAATTGTCTGAGACCTCACTGAATGGTTCGATAGGATTTTTCCCAACCACCACGGAGAATTTGTTGTTCAGCGGTGCCATTCTACAAAGATTACGCAGGGATAGATTAGGTTAGGTAGGACATGGGACTGTCCGTGGAGGTGGAAAGTTTCTGATAGCTATTCACTTGGGGGTGGCCAGAAATGATTCCTTCATTGGGCAGTCCAAGCAGCTCACTACTTCCTCGCAGTATGTCCTGGGCAATGGCTTTATCGGAAACCTCCGTTAGCTAGCTTGAGTGAGAAGGCGAAAATAAATGAGCAGCCTGGTTTGGTTATGCGATCACTGATGTGTTTCAGGCTTAGTAGGTGACTGATGTCACTGAAGCTCATCAAGATATCGGGCATATTCTTTTGTCCTTTAGAAGCCGGATGAGCTAAACATATGGGGCAACGGCGGATAAAAAACCAAAAGAAGAAAATCCAGGTTCGACATATTGCATCCTGGTCAGCGTCTGATCCATAATGGGTGGCTGCAATCAAATATCCTGGCAATAGGTAAAATGCAAAAACCCGGTGGACTGGGTTTGCCTCCCGCCACCGTTCATAATGGCAGTAAAAATACAAAAACGAAACAGAAAACATAAACAACCCCTATTTGTTGACGAGCCCCGCAAATGTTATAAGGACCACGATTTACGGATATGCACCTGGAATGTAAGAACTCTATATAGATCCGGTGCAAGTATCCAATTGGCAGATGTCCTCGAAAGTTATAAGGCTGACATTACCGCAATACAAGACATGCGATCGACAGGACATGGCTGCACAAGAAAAAGAAACTGCGACATATACTACAGTTGTCATGAGAAAAAACATGAATTTGGTTGCGGATTTGTAGTTGGCAAAAGACTGCGACATCTAGTCTCTAGGTTCAATCCTGTGAGTCAATGTATAGCCACAATCCGCATAAAAGCGAAATATTTTTATATATCCCTAATTTGTGTGCATGCCCCGACAGAAGAGAAAGATGATGATGCCAAAGGCATATTCTATGAGCTCCTACAGGAACCGTATTAAAGCTGACCTGGCCATGACATTAAGATTGATTGTACTGGAAGGTTGTAATGCTAAACTAGGCAGGAAGAATGTGTTTCATCCAACTATTGGCAATTTCAGTCTACATGCTGGCAGTTCCGACAACGGTATGAGACTGATTGACTTTGCCGCTGCAAAAAACATGGTCATTAGTGGTACAAGATTCCGGCATAAAGACATCGACAAGGCAACTTGGGTATCCCCTGATCAAAGCAAGAGGAACCAAATTGATCTCGTGGTAGTTGATGGAAGGCACTCATCCAGTGTAATGGACGTACGAGTGATCAGAGGAGCTAACATCGATTCTGATCACAACCTGGTAGCAGCAAAGGTTCACACAATATTAACTAGAGCGAAAATAGTATGAAACCAGACGCAGAGAAAGCTAGACATCGGATAGCTGCAATTATTAGAGGTAGCCAAAGCGTACTCAAGGAAACTGTCGCAACTTTTTGCACAGAACCCACCCCCTCCCGATGACGATTCTAAAGCGCAGTGGAAACTCAATTCCGACTCTATAAAAACTGCCGCGGCAACCGTACTTGGGTTTGAAAAACCGCTTCGCAATAAACCATGGCACGATGAAGGGTATCGCATTGCAAATGATGAAAAGAAGGCTGAACACATGGCAATGCTGCAGTCAATTGCAACGCGAGCTGCGACTGAGCGGTATAGGGAGTAAAGAATGGAAGAAACGGCAGTGGAGAAAGCGCGAGGCGTAAGAAACGGCAGTGGAGAAAGCGCGAGAGTGAGAAAGTTGAGACATACATAACGAAGAACGAAGCCCGAAGATTCTATCGAATAGTCAAAAACGGAACTAATGGACATGGTTCAGGGCCCCCTTCTGTAAAGACAAGGACGGAAATCTCACTGGAGATGTGCAGAGTATGTTGGGAATATGGAGAGAGCATTTCTCCGCGCTACTAGTACCTGAGATATCCAATGACGACGGGACAATTGATCACAATATGGACGACGACGTCGATTGCCCCCTCCTAACCAAGGCGTGGTGAGAACAGCTATTGCCCGGTTTAACAACAACAAAGCCTCAGGAGACGATGGATTACAGGCGGAGCTGTTAAAGGCTGGCGGCGATGAACTGATAAGGTGCATGCAACAGCTCATTAGCAAAATTTGGTTAGATGGATGCATGCCCGGCGATTGCAGTCTCAGTGTACTATGTCCCATATTTAAAAAAGGTGACCCGAGTATCTGTGCCAACAAATGATTGGTTGAACCAGTTCCCATGGGCTTGCAAATGAAATTTTGCGTGGCTATGCTTTATATCTCCGTTCAACAACAGCAACAGACACATGTACATACATACATTAATATGTTACTACATACGCTATAGACACAATTTCGATTGCGTCACCCCTGCCACATCACTCTTTCATTGCTCTCTTGCTCGCTCATTTTTGTTTAACACGTCATTATTCTCTTTCGCAGTCGCAGAAAATCTGGTTTTAGCAGCAGCATAAAATCTGGTTTTAGCAACAGCATAAAATCTGACTTTGATAGATTTAGTCACTATACGCCGCTTTAGATGTAAACACATCAAAAATCAAGTTTAACAGTCTCTCTAAAACTTGTACCCTGGTCAGCTGAATAACAAAAGGCACTTGACATATGAATTTGGGTAATAGGAGATACTTATATAGACAGAAAGCGATTTGGCTCCAAAGTTGAAGTTGCGATTTAAAAAAATCATAATAATTGGCCCAACAAATTTAAAAATCTTAGAACGAAGTTCAGCGAGCTAAAAGGAGATTGTTGTCAGATATAAGAACGATTTTTTAAACAGCGACAAAAATAATATTTTATTCAAACAGGCTGAGTGTTTTAGATTCGTCCATTCAGACAAATATCAATATCGCCACTTTTGGCAAAATGTGCTAATATTTTGGTAAAGCACAACAAATTAAATGTTCCTCTTTTTTTAAAGTGCTCCTGTCATTCCCACTACTTTGACCCTTTCGTTTTCAAAAAATATGTATTTTCACCGCGTTTGCAGCTTCTTATTATTACACTCATAACACCCTAAAAAAAAATAATAATAAACACCACGATTTTTATCCTCATGTCCTTCCCCCCACGCCGTCGTTAGACAAAAATTGATATGAACATTATTATATTTTTCTTATTGTGGAAATCAAAAAATTCCAAAGGTGATTTCTGTCTTTTCTTGGCTTCTACTCGTACAAGCCCGATAGACAGTCTTTCAAAGTACGTCTGTCTTGCTGTCATGTTGGAAATAACATTTCAAATTTTTGGGGGAGAGAAAAAATAAAAATACAAAGAAAAAACTGCAACGTGATATGTTAATCAAAATGTCGAGCATTACAAAATAGCGCTAATATTATGTAATATAGCATGAGTGGGCATGATTTTGCTTAACAAGATTTTACAAAAAAAAAATAACTAAATAAATACACAAAATTAGTGAAACGCGAAAGGGTATTGGCAGATATACATATAAGTAGTTTTTATATTAATTAATTTGATAGATTTTAACATTATGAAAGTTTCTTTTTATGCTTAAGCGATGATTCAATCCTTGTTCATTCTTTGAAAATGAACCCTTCCTATGGTCCTTGCGTCAATTTGACCCAATATCATAATTTGTTGAAAACCACGACATTTTTGCGAGAAATTTGTTATTATATTTCTAATCACAACAAAACAATATACTAAAAAATTTATAAAAGAAAAATAGAGAATCAGTTGATAATTAATTCACTATCAATGACTGTATAGAAACCATACATGGGATTTTTTAATTTGCATTGGGTTTTAATTTGCATTACTTTATCTCACTCAAATGCAAAAGGATTACCATTGTTCGCAATGGCAGTTATGTTTGTTGCAATTTGAGTACAAGTTGACTTACGGTTTAGCAAAAAAATTTTGGGTTTTTAGGTTTTACCTGTCTCTTACTTGGTAGGATTCTCGGCGGAACGGTACATAGCCGTTTATTTTCGTTGGATAAATTCGGAGAAGAATGTGCGTTTTGAATATGTATTCGAATTTTAGTGGGCGATTACTAATGTAACAAAACGGATTGAACTGCAAATTCCATTAGATAAATCCTGCGCCTGAAAGTTTCATTCGGATTTTAATAAATAAATAAAGAAATGTTTTCCCCCGACATTCCATGAAGGGATTGCGGAGAGCTTCTCACAACCAGTGAGCTGTTCGCTTTCTAGTTTTGAACTCACTGATTGGGGCCTACAGTTTTGACACTAATTCCGAACGGTATTTAAGAAGGTTTTTCATGGCTAAGTACTCGATAGTAATGCCATCACTAAGCGAGGTGTCGTCGTCGTATGAAATGTAAGATGGTCGGAGCAGGGATCGAACACTAAGTACACATGTACAAGAGCCGCGCACACTAGCCACTGCACCACCGACGGCCAATTTCAAGCTGGATTTATTTCAGTCCATATTTCGTACAAACATATAAAAGTTTTGCAAGCTGGTTGTTTGAACAACTAGTTTTTTGTTTACTTCGAAAGAAAATAAATATTGGTTTTATATCCGTGATATAATATTTTTGGTTGCCCTAGAATTGTTTGTCAAAATTTGATGTTTTTAAGCCTACCAGTTTGAAGCAGTGGTTCCTCTTGCCAAAGAGCACTTTGAACTTTTGATAAATATAAAATGGTGTCTATTGATTTGATCTTCTAGAATCACGCTTGCAATACTTTGGCTTGACGATGAATTAAGAACATTTTCATCAACATTTGCCAACAAAAATGCGTTCTCATCATATAAACCGGTAACTAAACTATGTCCATGGGGTGGCTACGTAGTGAACGAATACATGGTAACTCTTGATCACCAGCTGTCGTCTTACTAAGAGCAATAATGACTTTCAGGGTTGCATTTTGTTAAAACAGACATGTGTTTAGTAGAATTAGAGAGCAGATAGAAATGTCGTTATAAGTCAATACTTGACTAACGACTGACCAGAGACATTCTAGTTAGACACTCTTTGAGGATTGCATTTTACGACCTTGGGGACACGCGCTGGAAAAAAATTTAATATGCAGTTTTGTTTGACTTGAGCTCCTGAGTCGGGAACAAGTTGTCCGAAAAGGGGAAAATTTCCCCTAAGGCCCAAAAACTGGAAAAACACGGGCCCCTGAACTTATAGGTAAGTGTTGGTACTCAAATGAGCTCGCCTAAGAAAGAAAAGTGAATGAGAAATGAGATGAATGAGAAATTTCAACTGCAGTAATGGGGGATATATAGTATTAGGCGGGGTGTTCCCTAATTATTGAACTAACGATAAGGAGTTCAAATTTTTCCTTGGTTCCCACATTGAAATGACAGTAGTGACAAGTAAACATCTCAATTTGTGCAAAAACTGGTTGCTTCTTTCAGTTAGTATTTCCCTAACGCAAACTAGTTTAAATTGGTAACAAAAAAATATTTAAAATATATAAAAAAAAAATATAAAAAAAAAATAAATAATAAATTATTGTAATTCCCTTCTGATCAAAACTTTAGAATCCCACTGTGCTGCTCCCGAGAGGTCTATGACATTTCAATATGACAATTTCTCTAGCATAAAACGGCAGGTACACACGCAAATTTCATCTTCATCTGTTTAGCCGTTTAGAAACGGCTGAATTATTTCCATTTTTAATTTTCGATAAATCCCTTACTGTGCGGTGATCAAAGCTAGGATCGAATCCATGTCATCATGTACAAGAGCCGCGCACACTACCATTGCACTACCGATGGCGAAACCCTCAATAAACTAAAAATTTGACTGATAGGATGAACTACTGCGAAGCCAGACGCGTGTTCCATAAATACTGCACGCCGAAATATTTATCTTTTTTGTTGTTGTTTGGATGCAAATATAACGTGTTTGTAGCTTGTCGCAATTATAGTATAATTGTGGCCAACCACATTGTGTTTGCTATTCAATATAACATGTTGGAGGCACAATGATTTAGAGGTTATAATAAGTGTATTATATATTAGTGTATTCAAAACCGAAACCTGTTAACTGAATTCCTGCCGGTTAACCGTACGTCGGTTTTTTAAAAAGTGTTATTTTCGAAGAACCGGTTTCACCGGTTACTTCGATTCAATTGACCGCTTTTTTGGGTTTTTACACTGCTGATATAACAATGCAGAATTACAAATCCATGGTTACTAACCCCATCAGACAGACACAAAAGACTTCGCTAACGAATTATTTCGCCGATAGTTTTCTGAAATAAGTTGTCCGATATAGATGGAAGTTTCGGAATGAAAAGACAACACAGGTAGTATACATAAAACAATATACAGTATTCACTATCCCGAAAGAAGTACAAAACCTCAAAAGGAATATTTACTCAACGCTGACTTTGCGTAACGTGGGAAGTCCAATATTAGAACAGATAGATTGAATAAAATAAATAAAGGTTGGGCCATGAAAAATTTTGAATTAAACCCCCTTATATCGAAACAGATGATCAATTTGACAGTTATGAACTGACATATTATTAGAAAAAGGTTAGAAATTTACGTAATGGGTCGCTTTGCGCTTGCGAAATATTAAAATCTTTCATCAAAATTTCTGAGCCTTCAGCTCAAACTGTAAGAAGTCTACGAAAAAATTCGATAGAAAGTTCCATCAACGCCGTTTGTGTATCAATTTGTGAAGCCAGTTTGTCAATCCGGGTCCTTATTGAACAAAAGAAGTGGTCTACGTACTCGTCCAGTGAAAAATATTGCCACAGTAGCTGAAAGTGTGCTGGAACAACCATAAATATCAACTCGCCGTCGTTAGCAGCAATTGATCATTTATTGCACTTCTTTGAGACCTCGGTACGAAGACTTAAATTAAAATAGTTCAAGAACCGAAGGCTCGTGGCCATCCGATGCGGTTTCAGTTTTTTTTATACCGAAAAATAATTTTTTCCGACGAAGCTAATTTTCACCTCGGGGCTACGTTAACGAACAAAATTGTCGCATTTGGGGCTAGGAAAATCCACACGTCGTCGAGGAGAAGGCGTTGCATCGATAACGTGTGTCTGTTTGGCGAGGTTTTTGGCATGGCGGGATCATAGGTCCATTTTTCTTCGAAAATGAGCAAGCAATTGTTCCACAAAGTTGAAGAGAATGACATGGGCGAAGTAATGCTACAATCGATCATTTGCGCACTGTGTTCAAAAATAGCATAATCAGTTGAAACTGGGAAGTCAATTGGCCGCTTCGCAGCTGCGGTTTTAACCCGTTAGACCATTACATCCGTAGCGCCGTGAAAGACAGTAGTTACGCACACAATTGCGATTTCTCTGAACCCTTAAAACACGAAATAGAGGTCCAAACAATGGACAATGCACTGAAAAATTGTGTTTGTCGAATGAGGTACAGTGTCTATATTAGACAAATTATTTGCGAAATTAAATTGTGGCCGTCGGTGGTGCAATGGTTAGTGTGCGCGGCTCTTGTACATGAGATCCTGGGTTCGAACCCGGCTCTGACCACCTTCAAATTTTCTTTCGGCGGCGGTCACCTCGCATAGTGACGGCGACACTATCGAGTATCTAGCCATGAAAAAGCTTCTCAAATTACCGTTCGGAATCGGTGTAAAACTGTAGGTCCCAATCAGTGAGTGAAAACTGGAAAGCGCACAGCTCAGTGATTGTGAGAAGTTCTCCCCAGTCCCTTCATGGGATGTATTGGGAAACCATTTATTTTTTTTTAAATTGCAAATTATACATGGCCCAAACTTTAGTTTCCCACCACTTACCATGAAGGCATAGGTTTACACACTCCGATTGGGACCTGTAGTTTTGCACCGGTTCCGAGCGGTATTTTGATATGCCATTTTAAGGCTATCTGCTTGGTAGTCGATCTCAAAATGCAAAAAGACTGAATTAAAAATAAACGACGTTTATAAAAGGCATAGTTTACGATTTGTCATAAATACCGGAACCGGTTTAAACATCTAGGTTTAACCGAAAACCGGTTTCGCTAAAATCAGGATATTCGAAGAAACCGAAAACTGATATTTATGAAACCTAGTTTTTTGTATACACTAGTTATAATATATATTTTTGTGCTCCTAAAGTGGCTTTGTCCGTTGGCACTGCAAATGCTTGCAAACATATATATGGTTCCTGCAATAGTTGGCTCAGCAGTTTTTTTAACGTGTCGAAATGTTTGTTTTTCCTAATAAAACCATGAGATATCAACTTATATTAACAGGATGACGCTGCTGAGGATGATGCTTCTCAAACAGCGAAATGTTCGTCCAGCGAATGTGGGCTCGAATCCCACAAACCTGAGAAACCAGCCTTAAAGATATTTACAACTTTAAAAAATAACTCGGATCGAAGACAACTAAAAACGAAATTAAGTTTAGTTAATTTTATTTAATTTTTATAAAAAAATATTTGTATCAGGGCCACCCGCTATTTTACACGATGTTACAAAAGTGTAGAGCTATTTTGTGTGTAAACTTGCTGATTTTGAAAAGTAAGACACAACCAATAAATTAAGGCATTTTCATGCACTTTCTTAATGCGATCTTCAAAAACAGGGCGCAATTTTCGCACACATTCTGCAACATTACCATGATTTTCAAAGTAATGTCGCAATATTTCCCAGCGTTGTTCAAGCGTACACACAGCCATATTCGTTCAGCGGAGGGATAAAACTAATTACCTGTCAAATCAGACATGAGCTAAGTGTTACCATTCACGAAATAAACACTAGTTGAAAAAAAATCCAATGAGTGTTCGAACTCACGGGCGATGTGTTAACACCTTTTTGCTACACGGCACCTGTTCGATTTCTATGAACACATTCGTAAATGTTACATTGGAAAATAAAAAACAGCGTTCAATCATATGATGACGTTACAGTTAAATAATATTAATACTTAAAATTATTTAAGGACCCAGTGCAAGCACGTGTGTCATTATTTTCTTGCTCAATACTTTTTGTTTAATTCCCACAAAAGTCAAAGAATGCAAAACAACAGACACTTGTATATACATACATACATTGTTATATTCGTACATACGCTGCACAAGTTCACAAAATTGTCGTTGCTCTCTTGCTATCTCATTTTTATATACGTATAATACGTCATTACTCTCTTTGCTCTGAGAGTGCTCCGCACCCAAATTTTATTGGACTTACCTTTCACTATAATAAAAAAACAACAACACCAACAACAACAACAACAACTACTACTACTACTACTGATATGTTGGTGATTTATTTGTGCTTGCTGTGTCGTGGAGTGTTTGTGTAGGTGGTGGGTGTAGGGGGGGGTACCTAAAATAAAAATAACCAAACACACAACATCACACAATACTTTGTCCGAAGTAGCTGACGTATACGTGTGTCACATAACCACATGTTTGCCATATCAACAGCAACGAAACAGCCAAACACGCAACATCACACATACTTTGTAGCTGACGTATTAGTATGTCACCATAACGTCGACTGCGATGGTTTTAGCAGCAGCATAAAATCTGGTTTTAGCAGATTTTGACTTTGATAGATTTAGTCCCTATACGCCGCTATAGATGTTAACACATCAAAAATTTAGATGGCGGACCCTTTATTATTAAATTTGGTCACAGTTTCCACTGCTATTAAAGAGGTTTCGAAAGTATTTAAATTTACTGTTATATAGTTAAAAATTATACTTATTTATGGTTTCAAAAGAAAAAAGATACTCAGTTGTAAAATGAAAGATAATATTTTTTTTCCAGATATGTATTTCCAACCTTTTCCAACTCTTGAGTCGCAAATACATATCTCTAAAAAAAATTATTTTCTTCCATTATACAACAGTTTAATTTTTTCAGCATTTACGTATTTTTATTTTGGCCGCTCTATCATTTGTAACAATTGAAACGAGTGTATCATTTTTTTTTCTGTCACCGTATTTTCCCTTCAAAACGGAAATAAATTTCCATTAAATTTCGTTTTATGTTTTGTTCCTTTTTTTAATCTGTTTCACAATCACCTGTCTCATTGCCGGTGTCAGCTGGTTGACTTCCAGCGAAAATGAAGACAGGACACAAAATACATATTAATTTACAATTTGCTTTCATACAATTTGAAACAAATTTTTTTGTTAAGTGTAGATACTTACTTGTACACCAATCTGGCCTCAATTTTATACAAATCATCATTTTTAACAATTTGTTGCTTTGCCATGTATTCCAGTGAATTAAGCCCGCATTTTTTGTGTTAACTCTAGGGTTCAACAAAACTGAAAAACGTTACCACCATCGGCTGTCACATCCCCCCTAACAAGATGCTCGTGCTGCATTGTGGAGGGAGGTGGCTGGCACACACAAGGGCCAACATTCATCGCATCAAAAGTTACGTACAGCCGAATGTTCCAGTTAATTAGAGTTTTCAACACCTGCTGTTTTTTCGGTTCCTTATTTTCAATTCTTGCCCATGTTTATTGATGAGTTAGATTCTTTAATTAATATTCATGATGGAGTAAAAGGCGAATTTAAAGACCTCAAATATAATGGGTTTTGATATTCGAAAGATCCTAATAAGCTGAGGAAAATGCACGACATGAGTGCGAGGTAAGAGACTCATTCATTATTTTTCAATGGTGATGAGCTGAGGACATATTTAAAATGTTACTTTTACGAGATATGATAAATGAAGCACTGATAACAATTTAAACGTTCAATTTCCTTCGTTTCGATAAAGATCAATAAGTGGTGGAAATTGCAACAAAAGAAAAATTGTATTATTCCCAAGCACTGTGTTTGCAGCCGCAAATCACTGAATTGATTTTGTGTAACTTAAAAACTTTTTCCTTGAGTGAAATATATCCCTTTATCGGTGAATTTTTGGTTTAATGGCAGTGTAAATTCGAAAATCCTAAGAAATATTAACGAAGAAAAGTTGTAATCTGATAAACATGATATTAAATTTTCTAGAACCCGCCAAGTTAACGAAGTAAAATCTCTCCAACCCAATTTAAAAACTGCGTTCCCACATATAGGTTCGAAGGGCTCTTTGCGGATTGTACCCTGTTTATATTAAAATTAACTAATGGGACACTATAGATTTACATTCACGTATACATGAACCAGTTGCAATATACACGCTGAAAAATCTATTTTTTTTCTTGTTTGGATGCAAATATAACGTGTGTTTCGAAGTTGCCGCAAATATAGTTTACTTGCGTCCAAACACATTGTGTTTGCGATACAATATTATTGAGGTGCAATGAAAAGATTCGGCAATTCTCTTCATTGACGTCCACAAGAGTTAATGTTGCGTTTACACGGGACAGTTTGAGACAAGATAGTTGATAATATGTATTAGTTGTCACAAAGAGGAAAATTGTTTGTACGTACGCAGCCAGCCAGTTATAAAGACTGTACAATTTTAAGCAACCGCCGACAGTGTCGTTTCGTTAAATTTCGTGCTCTGATTCGCTCTTCGCTCTTTTGCCATTGTGTTTTGTCGTACTTCTCCAAATTACAATGGAACTGATGTTCTCTGCAAAATTAGACATGTATTCATGCTTATATGTTTGTATTGTCAAACAATATTTCAACAAAATTTTGCAAAATTTTCAAATACAAATATATTTCCCAATTTGTAAAGGCGTTTGCGATGTTTTGCTTCTCAAATTACTACGAAACGTCACCGATATGGCCGTTGGCTGAACTAGTAGAGGTTGACGCAGTAGTATTTGTTGTAATTGTGTGAACCAACAACAGGCATTTAGTTTTTGTTTCATGACTCTAACCGTCAAATTCAAAACAGATCCTTATGAACACACACAGTAAACAAAAAAGTACAACAAGAAAATACACTGAATTTAACAGATGGAGTCATAAGAAAGCAAAATCAGTTGTTCTATTGCGCCAACCTTTACTAGTTCAGCCATGATCTGACCGCTTATGTCAAATCTCTTGCCGAAGTTGCTGTAATTGAAAAATCAGAGAGAGTGGCGAGGCAAGTGAGAGATGTGTAAGTGGGGTAGTAAAAATGTGTGAATGTATTTCTACTGTGGGAGCAAAACTGTCCCGTGTAAACGCCAGGTAAAATCGAGCCTCGTCGCTGTATACCATAAAATGAACGTAACACATTATTCACAGAGTACGAAGTTTGATAATTCAACTCAATGATTTGCAAGCGTTGTTCGTTTGATAGTCAATTCATGATGAAATGGCAGGGCATACTTAATATTATTGATTTTGACACATGTCACGAATCACGTGTGAAATGGCCAGAACTTAACAGTGATAAACCAAACAGCAAAAAAATTACCCGTTGTTAAGTTTCTATAAACTGAAATCCAATAGATTATACATAAATAAATTACAATGTGCAAATTTTTGAAAAAAAAATTGCAAAACATACGCGTACTAAACGAATTTACACTAATTCGTGTCCTACGAATCGAAACACATTACTTTTTTTTTACCTATAATGATGGTTTCATACAGAATTTTTGATGTGTTAACATCTATAGGTACGGGTAGGGCAATCTATCAAAGCGAACACATGCAAACAACTAACAGCGTTACATACATGGTTGTTGTACAACAATAGTCTCTACGTGAAAATAAGTATGATGGTATATGTAGCGGTAGCGAACAAAATAGCAGGTCGTCGACGCCAAAGAGTATTGAATAGTATAGAGAACTCATGGAACGAATTGTATGAGTCAAAAGCACTGGCGACAGCTGGCGAATGATTCAAAACGTATTACTCTCTTTTTGTCATAACTTGGTAATTTTGATGTGAAACATTGATGCCTTTTGCAACATTTATGTTTTTTGTATTGTTTTGTGTAATACCATTGTCGAAATGGTGCATTTATATTGAAATATTCTATAAAGAGAATAAGACTCGTAACTGCTCTTTTACTGAGACTCTATACATGAGAGCGGAATAAGAGTGCAATAAGTTCTCCATACTATTTAATACTTTTTATTGTCACTCTGTTTATGACAGAACAAGAACAATTATTTCAGTGAGCTAAATATTGCTTCTCATTCCGTTGTGTTCCAGCATTCAAACAAGCAGGTCGTCGTCGGTCTGTTTATGATAAAACAAAAACAATTATTTTAAGGAGCTAATTGTTGCTCTATTTATTTAACAATATAACATCTAATGTTAAAGCAGATATAAGAAAAAAGAAAGTGCAATAGCAAAAGAGCCTTCAGCACAGAAACTATCCTTGTTTTTATTTATCAAAGTATCATTTACTAATGGGTTCATAGTAATCGAACAGGTACCGTGTAACAAAAATGTGTTAACACATCGCCCGTGAGTTCGAACACTCATAGATTTTTTTTTAATTTTTTATTCAGAGGCTGCGATTTAGATCTCATTTTTGTGACACGTTTATACATATGTCACCATTACTCGAGAACGCCTAATCCGATTTTGTTTGAACAAGTTTAGAAAAATTAACAATTGCAATACCTTTAATTTGTACCTACACTATTTTGCAAGATAAGCAATAGTTTCGCAGTTGCAAATAAATTGATGAGGAAAAAATAATAATTTTTTGCTTACAAAATTAAAATTGTGTATCTTTGAAAAAATTTTTATAAAACCATGATTATAGGACACAAATCTAATGACACAGTTCGATTCGTGGGGCCCGAGTTAGTGTAAAGCCGTTCAGCCCACTTCTGTTATTTTCATGCACGTTGAAGAATCTGCCTTTTTTTGTTGTTTGGGTGCAAATACAACGTGTTTACAACTTGTCGCAAGTATACTATACTTGTGCCCAAACACATTGTGTTTACTACTCAAAATAACATGTTTGAGGAACAATGATTTATAGGTTATAATATATATTTGTGAGACAAAAATATGGGTTTCTTGTTGAAACCGCCAAAATCAAATACGAGACAGACAGCTAAGAAACAAAAAAGCAGCAGATGTTCAATTAATGAAAACAGTGTTTGCAAACATGTACATGTTTCCTGCAATATGTTGCTGGGCCGATATTTTTCAGAGTGTATGTATGTATATTGTACTATATGCACGATATAATGGTTAACATCACAAATTTGCAATTGTCGAAATGTACATTCTTTTTTATTTCGCTTTGTGCAGGCATTTCCCTTCCCAAACTCACTCAAAATTCCTGTAATTGTTGATGCTCGTATCGCCGTGCGCTCTTTTTCAGCTCTCTCGCTCTCTTTTGCATTGCACTATACTTCAGACTCTATTCAATATGGCATCACTTGTCATATGGCACTCATATGGCATCAATGAGTCGTTTTAGCGATTTTTTATTTTTTTATTAGTTTTAGTTTTAGCGATTTTTTTAAAAGCGATACCTATTGAAGGCATTCATTGGACAGACACGGAGTTAAACATTTTATTATTTTTGGTACTCGACGCACCGTTTTCGAGATATAGCCACTTTTTTATTTTAGCGATTCTCTTAAAAAAAAAAAAATCTTTCATTCGAAGTGGACCCGTTTTATGACACCCCTTATAGAAACTAGGAAAAATTCGATATTTTTTCGATTGCACGCTCCGTTTCCCAAAGAAAAATGAGGCCGTTTTAGCAGTTTTTTATTTGAAAAAATTTTATTTTAGCGATTTAGTTTTTTTAAAAAGTTATGCCATATTGAATGCATGTATTGGTTAAAGACTCCTGTGGAGGTAAATTTTGGTATTGTTTTCCGTTTAGACGCATCGCTTCCGAGTTATAGTTACTTTTTATTTTAGCGATTTTCTTATTTTGGCAATTTTTTGAAACAAAATTCTTCCATACGAATTGAACCACTTTATGGAAAACCCTTAGAAACCCTCAAAAATTGGTTATTTTTCTGATTGGAAGCTTCGTTTCCGAAATGTTGATATGAGGGCGTTTTAGCGATTTTTTATTTGAAACATTTTAGGTTTAGCAATTTTTTTGAAAAGGCATCCATTAATTAAAGCCTCCAACGGAGGTACAAGTTTTTTGATCGGAGTTGTAGCCACCTTTTTATTTTTTCGATTTCCTTATTTTGGGTGATTTTTTGGGAAAGTTCTTCTATATGAATGGGACCACTTTATGTAAAACCCTTAGAAACCTTCAAAAATGTTTTTTTTCCGATTGGACGCTCCGTTTCCAAATTTGTTCTAATTTTTTCATATTTTCGATTCCGTTGTTAACTATCGCCGTTGGTAACTATCAACTAAGTCCCTATTACCCTGAGGGTAATTCCTCATTGTCGTGGGTAGCTACCCATTATTTTCCCCATTACCCTGAGAGTAATGGGTAATGGTGATGGGTAATTCCGTATTGTCGTGGATTACCCTGTGGGTAATGAGTAATCGTGATGGGTAAAATAAATAAATAAATGGTTTCCCGTTACATCCCACGAGGGGATTATGGAGCGCTTCTCACAACCAGCGAGCTATGCGCGTTCTATTTTTACACTCACTGATTGGGACCTACAGTTTTACACCGGTTCCGAACGGTATTATGAGAAGCTTTTTCATGGCTAAATACTCGATAGTGTCGCCGTCACTAAGCGAGGTGGCCGTCGTCGAAAGAAATTTAAGGTGGTCAGAGTAGGGATTGAACCCACGTCCTCATGTACAAGAGCCGCGCACACTACCATTGCACCACCAACGGCCATCGACGTGATGGGTATTTCACCATTTCCGTGGGTAGCTATTCATTATTTTCCCCATTACGTTGTAGGTAATGACTAATCGTGATTGGTTATTCTCCATTTTCATAGGTAGCTACCTGTTATTTTCTGCAAACACTGTGGGTAATGGGTAAACGTTCATTACACATTCCCCACGACGATGTGTATGGGTTAAATAAGGGGGGGTAAATACGAACTCTGATTGTCATTACTCTGCGTGTAATGTCTCCTCGTTTAATTAGCTCTTGTCGTTTGTGTTGGTTGCGACTCTTGAGTCAAGAGTTTGGCAGACTCTCGGTACTCTGATCTGAACCGCAGACTTCAGAAGCTTTTTATTTCGGCAGCTTCTTATTGCTAGTCAGTAGTAGGTACCCCAGTCACTAAACCAGGAGACTCGCTAATAGAATTAGATGATTTTCAATGTTGGGCAAGAATTCCAGCCATCAAATATATTCAAGTTCTGCGTTAAAATTTAAGAAAGTTGGATTTCTTTAAGCATCTGGCTGAAAAATCTTATAACGGAAACATATCTAAGAATATTTCTGATTACAGAAGTATTCAACCATTGGGTACCTTGGTCAGCTATATCTCAATGTTAGAACTTAATAACCCGTAGTACATCCAAACATTTATCATTGTACTCAGATAATTGTTTTCCCTAAATGGCCTTTAAGACAATTCCATGGTATACAATTCAGAGATAACATTCATTCATTTATGCCAACATGTATACACTTGACTCAATTGTTGGTATTGTTCTGGTTGTCGTCATTATGTTCACATCCAACATTTTGAACGCATTTAGCTTGTATTGTATGGCGATGACAATGATGCTGTTGCAGACAACAAACATGATAATAATGACGTTGTTAGACAATAATCTCGTGGTCCTTTAAAGTGCGTTTTGTAATCCTGGCGGCCATTCTAAGCGGAGAGATGATACGAGTAGTATAATGAATGTAATTTTAGGATTGCACTTATTTTTCTACAGATTTATAGTGGTCACTTGTGAAACCCACAATTAGAGCATTAATGTTATTATTATCATTCGCTGCAAGATTGTTATCATGATCCACTTAACCATCATCATATTTATAACCACCAAATGAAGTTTGTGCAAAAATCATCAACAAAGCCAGCAATCGTCAATGTCAGTACACCAACCAGCATCATTATCATCATTCCCATTATCAGCAGCAGTTTTACAGCTTTAGACAACTACTTATAATCTGCTATAGATGGGAATTCATTGGTTGACCATCGCACTCCGTTCGCAACACTCGCCACGCAAAAGGAGAACCGCCAATGCGAAAAAAGGAAGCGCACTAGAGGAACATGTAAGCTGTCAAACTTTAAAATTTGCCATGACATTTAACATGCCATACTTAGTAGTCATTGTCGTCGCTTGTTGTCTTCGCCGTTTGTGGATTCAATCATTGTCCAATGAAGCGGTGTTTCAACTGTACACATTGTGAACCGGAAACGGATAGCTTGGTACGTCCATAATAATAAACATTCATATCTTTCAGCTTCAGTTAATTCATTGTACTATTTCTGTATAACTCCAAAGTCGACAACATTGTTTGCTTAGTCTTTTTCCTTTTCAAAGCAATTCTTACGATATCCGGGAGTGTGCTTTAGTTCCTTGAGTTTACTGGAACTTCTAGAAAAATACAAATACTCCGTTGCCTTAAAAACTGTGAAAGATTAAATGATTGGCGAATTTGTTGTATTGTCAGTGCGGTGTAGTGCTTTACCAGGATAGCAATTTTTTAATTGAAGAGATATGTGGTCCAGTTGTCGTCCAAGAGGCAGCTTCCTAATAATTCTGCAAACGTGTTATCAAGATACCAATTTCAAAACTGAAGATATAGCTCGTCCAGTTGTCGTCCAAGAATCGGCTTCCTTAAAATCCAGCCAACGTTTTGGAAGATCGGTCACTGGAAGGCAGTTGTTGCTCTGATTACAAATCGCTTTATTGTCATATGTGAAGCCATTTAACTTGTATCACCATCATCCTCTAGGTATAATTTAAGTCCCCTTCGGAAAATACATCAATAAATAGCGTAGCTAACCTATAAGGATATATCAAATGTTAACTGGATCTATATTTTTATGTATACGCCCTTAACCCCCATTATCACCAGCTTAAATTATACTACAGTTAAAGCTAAGAAGAAAATGACAAATAGTTAGTTCCAAACAGACATTATAGTAATGACCCTAAAACTAGAAGAATCCATCTGACCCACACCGAAATGTAAAGAAAAATATGTTCTCTTTGGTTAGGATCAAGCGACTAACAGGTGCGTGTAGGATTCCAATAGCAACCTGTCGGAGTAGAATTAAATTCAAGGCTCGGAATCATTCAAACATTCAAATTCATTAACGAAAATCTGAAAATATTTCCGGAGACTGTATTCGTGAAAAGGCCAATGTTATTTTGATATCTGGTTTGTTCACATCCGTGTTGAGGCGAAATCATGATTGGGGCCTTGAAATCACTTAATGACTGGGCCACTGGGAGTGGTCTTGGAGCGAATCCAGTAAAACTGAGGTCATGGTTTTCACAACGAAGACCAAGATACCACAGTTTAATCCTCCTCGGCTAGGTGGTGTAGAGACTCCACTATCCACTCACGTCAAGTACTTGTGCGTGATTCTAGACCCTAAACTATCCTGGAAGCGTAGCATAGAGCACCGCGCACATAAAGCAACAAGTCGCAGAAGAGGAGGAGACGGTGGAACATCTCCACTGCAGATGTGCGGCTCTAATGAATAGACTCCTACACAACCTCACTGAAATACACGAGATAGATCTAGGGGACCGAAAGAGGTATATCTGATTAACAGGTTTGATATAGACAATGTATATTGTGCTGTCCGGAGTGATGTGGTGTGCACATCGGTGTCCCAAGACACTAATTGATGCTTAATAGTATCTCTAGCAACCACGTTAACCAACAAACCAATCCTCCCTATGATTCATTTCAATGTGACATTTTACTATTAGTATACATTTTGCTCCTTGCTAACGCATATCTGAGACTATTGTCCCAGGTCTCAAACTCAATAGGTTGGCTGGTGGTGAAAGTGTTCAAGAAGATTTTCATTAGATTTTTCCCTTGCCTTACCTATACAGTTTAAGCAAATCTCAATTACCGTAAATTTAGTCTCACCGTAAGCAAGCCCATCTAAAGGTGTCCCGTCTAGAGCGATAGAGACATTGATGCTGTTTTTGTTGATAAGGTCTATTCTCGTTGAAAAAAACGACCCAAGCAATATATTGCTGGAACTAGGTATATTTTTGCAAGCATTGTTTTCATGAATTGAAGATCTTGCTGTCAAGAACCAAACCACATTTGGGTCACAACAATATATTGGGTCTCCAACATGTTATGTTGAATAGCAAACACAATGTCTTTGGATACAAGTATACTCTATTTGCGACAAGCTAGAGACACGTTATATTTGCATCAAAAAAAACACATATCTGCTTCTAAACCGTCAAGTTATTCTAAATTACCTAAATTGTCCATGTGAATGGGCACACTGTGCCTCTGGTTCACAGTTTCTACATAACCGTATAGAACCGTTGAAATATAATATGCTTACAAGCGCTTGGGGCATACCAACAAGTTGTAATTCCTGTGTAGTCTGTAAGATATTGGCTACAGGCTGAAAAATTTGCCTACAGAATATTTGCTCACAGAAAATTTTCATATTCAATGATAAACATAGGCATTTAAATTTCACACGCTAAAACACCCGTCTTTTTTTGGATGCAAATATAATTCTTGTCTCAAATATAGTATACTTGTGTTCAAACACATTATTAAATATAACATGTTTGGGTCACAATGATTAATAAGTTATAATCTAGGTTTTTGTGACCCAAATATGGCTTTGTGTGTTGAAAACTGCAGAAAAGAAAACTTGCCGAAAATCTTAAAATGTCACTGCCATCTAGAAACTTTCATAGCCATCATAGCTGTACGCAAAGACGTTGGCACCATCACTCCTGGACGAACATTCATTGTGCCTTGATCATCCCGTACACATCCGGCAGCATACTAAAAAATTGATTTCCCGTTACATCCCATGAAGCGATTAGAGATAGATTCTCACAAACCAGTGAGCTGTGCGCGTTATAGTTTACACTGACAACCTACAGTTTTACTATTTTGGGCTAAGCCAGCACTTTAGAGATAAATCCCTCTCTCGAGTGACGAAAGTCCAGCTATACCAGACACTCGTACGAGCACAACTTGTCTTGCGTTATGGCGCAGAATCCTGGGTCTTATCGCAAGTATCGGCGACGGATTAACCGTGAGTTGTACGAGGTATATCCCGACATTGGCGTTGTTCAGCAGACCAAAAAAAACTCGATTGCGCTGACTAGGCCCTGTCAGTAGATGGGTTGAAGAAGAGCCAGCACGAAGGATTTTCGAAACCGATCTCGAAGGAAGACGAAAAATAAGAAGACCAAGACTTCGCTGGAGGGATCAGGTTGACGAATGCCTGCGTTCACTTGGTATTGCCAACTGGAGAGATATGGTAAAAGATCGAAGTGGTTGGCGAAATGTGTTATCTTCATTTTGTAAAGTCCCTGACCACCGGGGTGGATCGAGACCACATAAGTAAGTAGGATAGCTACAGTTTTACAGCGGTTCCGAACGGTATTTTGAGTAGGTTTTTCATGGTAAAATACTCGATAGTGTCGTCGTCATTTCACATTTTCCAAATTAACGCCTAAGGTTTAATTACTAAGAGATTTTCTTTGTGAGCTGAGAACGCAAAAAGTGGGCCTACGTGGTTGTTGTCTGGGCTACACAACGTTAATAGACCGATAACTTTTAATCAGTGTTTAGCACATTCAGTAAAAAAAAACTAATTTAAACTATTTATTAAATTGTTTCGCATTTAATTTGAAATAAGTGTGGAGAATCCATAGTCAGAGAAGAATTTAGTTGAATTTGTCGTAACCGAATTTAGAGGTTGTAGCAGCCGACTCAGAGGTTGGCTCAAACGAATTAGAGATTGTTAGTGCCTAATTATAGGTCGTCACAAAGGAACTAGTTGTTGTTGCAACAGAATTAGAGGTTGTCACAACCGAATTAGAGGGTATTACGGCCGAATTAGAGATAGTCGCAACGAAATTAGAATTTGTCACAACCAAGTTAGACGTTGTCACAGCCGAATTAGAAGTTGTCACCACCGTATTAAAGGTTGTCACAGCCGAATTAGAGGTCGTCCCCTCCGAACTAGAGGTTGCCACAGCCGAATTAGAGGTTGCCACACGGAATTAGGGGCTGTCACAACCGAATTTAGATCTTGTCGCAACTGAATGTTGGAATTGTTATCTATTTATTTATATTTTCCTGCATTCTCACAATTAATTATAAAGCGAGGAAAAAATGATGCATGCTAGTTCCGACCGCTTTTGACCGCACAAATTCTAACTTGGTGTGTCTGTTGATTTAGGTCCTAAATCGTTCAATACACAGCAGACTGCAACGCATCTACAGCGACCGAACTTGAAAAACTACAGATCTGTCTGTACTGGGCGCTGATATATGTGAGAATTTTCGTCAAAATAATAAGTTTTAATGCGAAACCCATCATTGCACTATTTTTTCCTCCCCTTCTTAATAACCCAAAAAAAAATTTCGTTATCTTTAACTTTTTTAGTACGAAATTTATTTTTAGAATTTGGGAAGTAAATTTTGAAATATGTAGTACTTATATTGTGCTGTGGTTACCGAATTGAATATGAGTTCAGTTGTACCAACAGAATTTCGGTTACAGCAACCAAACTGACATCAAACTCGGTCGTTGCAACCGACTTAAGTCTAAATTTGGTTATCGTGACTGAATTGATACTAAATTCGGTTGCTGGAATCGCGTTGGGTAACTATTTCGGATATTGCATCAGAATTAGCTCCAAATTCGGTTGCTGCAATCTAAGCTATTGAAAATTTAGTTGACAGAACAAACATAACTACAGTTTCAGTTTTCACTACCGAATCAATAATGAGACCAGGTTGGTTCCACTGACTTTTAGCTGTGGGAACTAAATTCAGTTGTGACAACCTCAATTCTGTTATGTTAACCCAAATTCGGTGGCAAGAGCCGAAGTTATTGTTGCTACCGCCTCATTTCCAACAATTTGTCCTCTGTGTGCACACAAACCTAATATATGAACTTTTTTTAATACTGGACTTTTTTTTACTTGAGCTTTTTTCATAAAAAGGACGCCCAGATTTTACAATACCTGAGTATGTTTGGTTCGTTTCTCTCTTAAATGTATTATGCGAGCATTTACAATTTTTTGTCGGCATTTTTTATCTCTTGTTTATTATTGCTTTTTCAACTTAATTCGAAATGTGTATTATGTCGGACCAAACAGAAAAAAACTGCGGCCACCAGGCCATCGTACAATAGTACACTTATATGCTCGTCCAACAACGAGAGTACAACAATTATACAATGGTCGTATAAAGCGGGTAATAAAGCTTTAAATGCATTGAAGTGTCATTGAGATATGAATCGACAAGCAACCGCCTATAAAAATGTGCGTGAGAGAGAGAGAGAGGGGGAGAAAACTTGCAGTTCTTTTGTTCTGTGTAAAATTTCAAAGGAATTGAGATCAGTGCATACAAGTAGGTGTTCCATTTGTTTAAGAGTACATAGTTGTGAATATAGTTGTTGTGCATTAAATTCCCTAACAAAGGACATAAGTCCTTTTGAGCGATTGTTAAAAAATAAAATGGAGAAAAAACGTATATATTAAGAGGCATTAAAACAATTCATGTTTTTTTATTGAAAATCATTACCCTTAAAACCCGGCATAAAACTATTTAAATCAACAATCATTACCAATTAGTTCATACTCTATTTAGTTTTGAAACAAAAGTCCACTTTTCAACAAAAATCGTTGACTTTTAACAAATGAGATGTTTTCACAAAAAAAAACCGGAATTGTATTGCTCACAAGTGGTTGCTTCTTCATCAGTGGGGGGCTCTTTTTTGTGGTCAGTAATACTCATCAGTTTCTCGTTGATATAGTACGGATTTTATACGAGTATCAACTGCAGGATTTCTGTTCCTTATTAATTAAAAATTATTTTAATTAAGGTAATAAATTTAAAAATAACAAAAATAAAACCCCTGCGAAGAACACGAACAGAAAACTTAATAAAAAGGATGACAAAGATAAGGCCAGATATAGTAATAAGGGTTGCCAAATGTTTAGACAAGACAAAATTAGTTCCATTAAAGTCTGCTGAAAACCCTAAATGGAGTCACTTGTACTTTTATTTACAATTATAAACCTCATGAGGGCAGATGCCTTAGACATATTAATTAAACAAACAGATAAACAAATTAAACAAATTTTAACATATTTCTCCAACTGTTTCTAGTCTTCGCTTTTTCTCGCCAGTTAGTGACACCAAGGATACGGAGGGATTCTTCGGCCTGGTCCTAGTCTTTTGCCTTGCTTCGATCGGGTACGTTATCGGAAACCTTTCGCGCTGGCTCATCCTCATCTATTCTGATGGCATAGCATAGCCAACACAACTGGCCTAGTTTTATTCGCCTTGCTATGTCCATGACAGAATACAGCTGATATAGTTCTAGGTTCCGACGACGACGGTACTCGTCGTTTTCGTCGATTTCATATATTTTAAGGAGAATGTTTCACTCGAATACTCCCAAGTGTCATTCATTCGCTGGCGAAATGACCCATGTTTCGGATCCATATGCCAGGACAGGTAAAATAAGAGCCTAAAGTAGCTGGATTTTTGTCTGTCGAAAGAGGGCTTTCTACTTAAACTGCTTGCTGATCCCAAAATACGAGGGCGGATCAATAAGTCCGTTACTTGAAGAAACTCCCTCGTAGTTATATGAAATACAACACCGCTCCCATCAAGTACCAACTGTTAATAGAGTACTCTCAAATTTTTGAGCAAGTTCCGTCATTAACTTTGCGTTTAACAGCTGTTCAAAACATACAACCTCGTGCATTTTTTTAAAAATGGTAAAAGTGAATTTCGACTGCTCATTAAACATAATTTTTTGCGAAAAAAAACCGTCAATGAAATCAAGGAAAAGCTTGATAAATAGTATGGGGACTCTGCAACATCGATTTCAGTGGTAAAAAAAAGTGGTTTACTAACTTTCATTGGGGTCGCGCAAGTACAAATGACACTGAACGTTCTGGACCTCCAATTGAGCTCAATAAACCCAAAAATGTCAAAAAAATCCACGGCATGGTGTTGGCCGATCGAAGAGTAAAAGTGGGTGAGATTTTTGATGCCATAGGCATTTCATATGGCAGTGTCGTTTCGATTTTAAATGATCAGTTGAGTTTAAGACAGCTGTCTGTAAGGTGGGTGCCGCGTTTGCTCTCCATTGACCATAAACGAAACCGTGTGACATCTTCAAAGGATTGTTTTGAGTTGTTGAATTGAGCTACGAATTGGTACCTCATCCGCCATATTCTCCGGATTTAGCTCCCAGTGACTATTTCCTATTTCCAAACCAAAAGAAATGGCTCGGTGGAAAGAGATTTAGCTCCAACGATGAAATTATTCAGCAAACAAATGCATACTTTATGGACCTCGAAAAATCCTATTTTTTGGTAAGGATACAAAAATTTAAGAAATGTTGGACTAAGTGTATTAAGCTAAAAGCAGATTATGTTGAAAAACAATTTTTTTTGGCAAAAAAGAACTATGTGTCATTGAAAAATTCACGGACCTAATGATTCGTCCTCGTAGCATCTATTTGCTAGCACAATTCTCCTATTTATCTCCAGGTTGCCGTTGTTATCCTTGTTCAGGGAGGGTCCATGGTAGACAAATTCATCTTTCACTTCAAAATTAAAACGGTTGTCGACGTTCAAGTGCTGATAAACTTAAGAGGTGTGTCTAGTCGTTCACACCATCAATTTTGTGTTGCCCTCACTTTCGCTGATTCTTTTTCGATTCTTGAAAATACAGCAATAATCTTTCGAGAATGTTGCCCAATGATGTCCATGTCGTCAGCACGCGCCAGAAACATTTGGCTTTTTATGTTGTTATTCTTTTTCGTATTTACTGCAGCTTTTCTCAATATTATCTCCATTAAGATGTTGAAGAGATTGCACGAAAATGTGTCACCTTGTCTCTGTACTCGCTTGGTACAGCATGGTTCGGTGATGTCTTTGCCCATCTTCGCGGCAAATTTGGTGTTGGTCAGGTTCATTCTACAGAGGTGGATTAGGTTTGCTGGAATCCCAAGTTCAGACATAGCTCCGCACAATTTTCCACGTAAGGGACAATCGAAAGCAGCTTTGTAATCGACGAAATGATGGTATGTACCGATTTGCTTTTCGTAGGTCTTTTCCAGGATTTGGCGTGCGTAAATATCTGGTCAGTCGTGGACTTGCTGGGTCTAACACCACACTGATAAAGTCCAATCAAGGTTTCAACAATTGGCTTTAGTCTTCCACATAACATTGACGATGATAACGATGGATAAAAAACTGATACCGCGATAGTTGGAACAGACACACTGATCATCCTTTTTGAATACAGGACATAATACACTGAGACTACAATCGTCAGGTATAGATTCCCCCAACCATATACCGTATATAAGATGATGCATGTGGGCTAGCAGTCCCTTGCCACCTGCCTTAGAACGTTCAGCGGGTCGCTCATACGAGCCAGCGGGTATATTATTCTTAAGCCGGGAGATTGCCGTTATAATCTCGCCTTGCCTGGGGGTACAATCTACACTGTCTCCCACCATCATTATCTTCTGATCTTCAGCGGAAGAATCTGAGTGGATTAGTGCTGATAAGTGGACTATCCACATTTTAACCACATACTGCTTATCATTCAGCAGATTCCGATTCTGGTCCTTGCCGGAGGGCAGCAAACATTTTCGGGATTCATTGTTTATGCTCTCTGCTCCCACTGCCATTATTTCCGCCAAAGCAAATTTCTCCCACTGCCGCTTTTCCGCCTAAATCGTTCTGGATCTGGACGATATATTGTTTCAGCACCATGGCGCACCTCGATCGATTTATTCCACCAATAATTTCCAGAACAAATGATGTCAAGAAATTCTGATGTTAACTGACCACCAAGATCATCCAATTTAACAACATACGATTTCTTACTTTTGGGTTTTGTGAAATCTCGCGTTTATGCGAATAAGCTCAAATCCGAGATCCAACGCGTCACCACATCTCTGTGAAAAGTCATGGATAATTTCATGAAAAGAGTAATGGCCTGTTATTAGAGCCGTGGGGAGGCCATTTGACGGATATTTTATTCCATTCTTAATCGGAATATGTCTTCGTTACAATCCAATGAAAACATCGCAACTATCTCAAAAAATACGTGTTTTTATTTTAAATTTAGACTTACTGGGACACCCTTTATTTAAATTGGCGGTTAATTATAAATGAATGTTTTATAAATAAAATTATTTCAATTTTCACGCAAACGTAATATGTTTATGGAACACAAATAATACATTTGTAAGCAAACACGTGTTACTTTCCAGTTGAGACATAATAAGCCGAGTGAAACACAGTATGATCGTGGTAATCAGTTTATATTCTTCAACCTAAATGTATTGTATTTTCTGGTAGATAAAATATAATTTTGCATTGTGTTTTGGTAAAATTATAACATGTTCACTATAGCGATGGTCATATTGCAAGTCTAAACATGTTTGCATAGTTTCTTCAAACATATAAGATATACCAGCATTTACTTGGGATAGTATTTTTCTCAGCGTGAACAGAGTCATATTATCCTAGAAACAATATCGAATTCATTATCGTTCTGTCGTTATTTGGGACAGAATTTTCTCAAGGTGAACGGTGTTAGAAACAATTATAATTCATTATCGTTTTGTTGAAAGGGGATTTGCATGTGCTTATAATTTTAAATGGTTCTAAGACCAGATATTATTTACAAAGCTATACACACACTGAACAACTTGTCGGTTTTTGTTGTTGGGATGTAAATATAACATGTGTTTGAAGCTTGTCGCAAATACAATATACTTGTGCCCAAACGCATTTTGTTTGCTATTCAATATTACATGTTTGAGACACAATGATTAATATGTTATAATATATGTGTTTGCGACCCAAATATATCCGTGTTTGTGATACAAATACAGCCGCGTTTGTTGCACAATTTATGCTCTCTCGAGAGCAAGAGAATAAAAGAGGGACAACGAGTGTGAATATATTGTAAGTAAGTAAAACTAATTATTACTTGAAACTGTTAATTTGGCAACCCTGGCTCTTATAGAACATGGAACAACAAAAATATGAAGACCAAAAAACAATTCATTAAAAATGTTGCATGCGTTCATTGACGATTTTTCCACGGTTAATATACTTTTTCCGACAGCAAACAAAAAAAAATTGGCTAAAAATATATGGATTTTTAAATTTTATTGTTGGTGTTTAACAACAAACAGACAACATACAACAATCAACAACAGCAGCAGAAAAAAAAGGCAGCAACAGACACGGCAACAGGGCAACAAACAGCTACACTGCACACTGACTTTACGTAATTAACGAGCAACAAATGAGCCAAAATTTATGTTGTTGCTCATATTAACGCTGATGATATTGCGTAGCGCCCCCTTCGGTGAAGCAGAAGAAGTCAACGTCATGCGTTCTTTCTTCTGGATCTTCTTTATTTTTTATTTCGTATTTTCATGGGTCGATTATTTTCTGATTGTGGTACTGAAGAAATGCTGAGAAGAAAAAAGTTTTAATGAAAAAGGCAGCAGTTGGAGGAGATATCATGTCGTGTGTGTGTGTTGCAGCAATCTTAAAGGTTGCATTGTTCGTTTTGGTGTTGTGGCAAGATGTTGCTACATTCCGTCCGCCTGTCCGTCCACTTCGAACAATGTGGGTCATTGTAGATCAATTGTCATTGATAGGTATTTTTTTCTTCTCATTGGCTTATTCTTCGATGTCGTTTATGTCGTTGACTTAAAGGAGATGTTGCTGGCAATTTTACAAATAAATCACCAATATAATGTCAAAATTTTTAATTGGTAGAAAATTGTTAAAAAGAAGTTTAAATTTTGTTATATTCTTCAGTTTAATTGAGAATTATCTTAACGACATTTTGCTTTTATTTTTGTGCTTCAAAAATTTTGATTTTGTTCCCTGCCATCGATAATCGTGTAGTTCCCAAAACTGTGGATTTCGTTGTTTTATAGAAATATTGTGAGCTGATTTCACTTTGTTTTGCTGGCGAAACACTTGATAATCGAAATATCCCTGTGTTGCTTGTCTGTTGTAGCCTAAAATTTCGTTAACCCAATAACCCATTATGAAATATGATGACACACTTAATAATTGCAATAACGTTTAACGTGAATCAACAGCAATGGCCAATAACTTTACACACCGTCGAAATAGTTGGTATCTAATGCCACAATATCTCTAGTTTTGCCAGCAACAATCTAAATTGCAAACACCAACAACCATGGCAATGACAGAAAAATCCTTAAGTGTCATTTATTTACTCTTTCACTTTGTAAACAATGTTGTTGTTAGCACGTCCCGGTCGAACGGCAAAAAGTCAGTGCTGCTGCTGCTGGTGGTAGTAAATGGATGCAATCGCTCTTTTTTAGCTGCCTTGGATTACAGTGTAATGAAACCCAAGATATAAACATTTGTATGATAAAATAATAATCAATTGGACAGTTTATTGAAAATACTGCAGCGGTAATGGTGTCGGTACCTAGCGGTTGGATAGGAAAAAAATGGACTGAGAAAAATTATCGCTAGACTGTAAACATAAATTAAAAATCACACTTAGTATCAGGCGATCCTACCACTTTAAACCAATTGCGCATGATTTGCTCGAATGTTCAGACAGAGAAAGGGCTACTCACTCACTCTATTCTGAAATTGGAATAAATTGCATTGACATAGGTATTAGAAACCAACCAAAAATAATACTCATGATCAGAAACCAAACCAGCCTTGTATTTGTCTAACGATGACTGTCTAACTCAAACCGTGACTTACGGTAACACTGCAGGCAGCTGCAATGCGTGATGCGAAAAGACAGAACAAGAAAAAGAGATCAGGAACTTTAAAGAAAAGATAATACACCAAGAACGCTGCAGTTACATCCTCTTAACAAGAGGAACTTTCTAATTTTTCCTAACAATAAACAAAGATTTAAATTTATCTTGTACGGCCGGTTGCACGCTGAAAAAAAGGACCCAGCAACATATTGCAGGACACAATTATGTGATTTCAAGCATTGGTTTCATGAGTTGAAGATCTGGTGCCTTTATGTTTCTCTGTTGTCTGTCACGTTTTTTTCAGCAGTTTTCAACATACAAATCCACATTCCGATTACTAAAACATATATTATAACCTACTAATCATTGTGTCTCCAACATGTAATATTGAATAGCAACCTCAACGTTTTTGGACACAAGTACACTATATTTGCATTCAAACGACAAAATTGGACGGATTTTACAGATGTGTTACAATTCGTAGCGCTTTATACAGTCTGATCCGACTACCTTGATTACCCGCCGTGGTAAAATACGATATTGCATTATGAGAAGGGTGTTCAAAACCGTAACCGAATACCGATGAAATTTGTTGACCGGTTTTTGATACTGTTTTTTTAAAGAGATTTTAATGTATGAAAAACATATTAAGTTTAAAAAGTTTATTCAAATCTAAGTTGAATATGTGAAATTTGTAAAAAATATTTGACCCGTTTATTTAATTCTTATTAAAAAAATCAATATAAAATTAAAACACAAGTTGAAAATCATATTTTCAATTATATTGGAAATAGAAGCCACGCTTCCTAATTCGAAAATATAATTCAAATCTGAGAATTGTATTCTTTTTATTTAACACAAAATGAGTAAAAACCGGTTAACCGAAAAACCGACGTCAAATAAACGGTTTCCGACTTTTTTGTTTTTTAAAAAAGTTTTTTTTTTTAAATTTCAATTACGCGTTACAGCCAACATGAAGTAAGGTCAAAGATATTTTCTTTTACTCATAGATGCAGTAACATAAGCGATGGTCGACGCTCTAGTCCTCCTCTTAATGCCAACAGCATCTGCCGTAATTGCCGAGATTGCAAGACAAGACGCCTGTCTCCCTGTTACTACGTGACCAGTGATCACAGACACTAACACGGAGATATCTTGTCTAGGAGTGGATATCGAGTTCAGCGTACGGTTCAGGTACTTGCCCTGGTGGTCCTGTATTTTAGGGTTTCAGACCATCTCTCATTCGCGTAGCTGAGAGCTCCGGTTTGAACCAGGGGACTGCATGCGGAAATGGGCATATATACATGCTCCACGTCCAGTGGAACAGTTAACTGTACCTCTAATCTATCCACCTCATCCGCTCAATGGTGCCCTGGAACGTTTCTGAGCCAGGCAACCATATAGCATGGATATGGAACTGATTGGTCATCTCATTTAACGGAGTTTTCAATAAGAGCGCTAAAATTCTTTATTCCTGTGAAAGTACGGTCGATGCCATTATGTATGGAACTCGATTTCTTTTGCATGGCCACCATGGGCACGCTTGCAGAAGTACAGACGCTGAACCCAATTTTCGACGGTTTTCAAGCATAAATCGGCCGATACTGCTGCAATTTCACGTTCGATATTCGTACGAAGTTCATCAATCGTCGCTGGTTTGTTGGCATAGACCATAGACTTGACGTCTTTCCCCATAGGAAATAATCTAACGGCGTCAAATCGCACGACCGAGGCGGCCAATCGACTGGGCCATTTCGTGAGATAACACGTTCACCAAACTTGGTTTCCAATAAATTGATTGTGGCATTCGCCGTGTGGCTTGCAGTGACGTCCTGTTGGAACTACATGTCCTACAAGTCCATATTATCCAATTGGGGCCAAAAATATTCGATTATCATTGAACGGTATCGATTCCCATTCCCAGGAATGTGCCGGTCTTGATCATCACGGAAGAAGTACGGCCCAATGACGAAGCCGGCCCATAAACCGCACCAAACTGTAATTTTTTCGGGATGCAATGATGACTCATGGATTATGTGTGGATTGCTGTCTGACCAATAACGCATATTTTGCTTATTGATGAAGCCATTCACCCAGAAATGAGCCTCATCGCTGAAGAAGATTTTCGGATGAAAATCGGAGTCATCTTCAAGTCGTTGCTCAGCCCAATTCACGAACATACGATGCTTATGGTGGTCAAGCCGCTTCAGTTCTTGCGTCAATTTGATCTTGTAAGGATGTAGGCCAAGATTTTTTCACAAAATTCGCCATAATGACGCCACAGAGATGCCCAACGCTTGAGAAAGACGTGTGAGAGACACATTTGGGCTTTCTTGAACTGAAGCCTCAGCGGCAGCAATATTCTCGACACTACGGGCACTTCTTTGTCTCACAGGCACGGGAACATTTTGCACTGTGCCTGTGGATTCAAATTTTTCCACTAGACGCTCAATTGTTGATCTGGTAGGATGATTATGAAGACCATAAATTGGACGTAGCGCTCTTAAAGTTGAGGCCACTGACTCAAAATTTCGGCAGTAAATTTTGATAATTTCGACTCGTTGTTGGCTCGTATATCTTTCTATGATGAAATGGCAAACCTTACTGAAGAGAAATGTCAAAAGAGCGGGAAAAAATATGGCGTCGTAGGCTGTCCCTATCGATTTACGTTTGTAGCGTCTCTGTTGAAAAACCCTTTAGATATGCGCGGCAGTTCTTGAAGCTGGAAAACAGATTTCAGAGTTTCTATAGCTAGATATATTTTCCTACACATACAAAAAGTCGAGCAGTAGTTTATGAGATGTTCGACGCTCACATCCTGCTCTCTTTCCCACAGCTTCTACAATAATAAGGAACTGAGATTCCTCGCCAAGACACGTGTCGGCCTAATAAACAGTGTCCAGTGATCACACCGTAGTATGTCCTGGGCAATGGCTTTTTCGGAAACCTCCGTTAGCTAGCTAAAGTGAGAAGGCGAAACGAATGAGCAGCCTGAGTGGTGTTGCGATCACTGATAAGTCTCAGGTTAAGAAAGTGACTGATGTCACTGAAGCTCATCAAACTATGGGGCATATTCTTTCGTCCGATGTACAGAGCATGTTGGGAATATGGAGATATAATTTCAGTACCAGTATCTGATATATCCAATGGCGATGGGACAATCGATCACAATTTGGACGACGTCGATTGCCCACCTCGTAAGACCCCTTTCACACTCGGCAAGTTACTTGCACAAGTCAGTTTTTCAGCTTTCCGAGTACAAGCAAGTCTGTACTCAAAATTTATTCCCCTATCCCGACCTTACCTCTGTCATCAACAAACCAAGACTTGGGCAAGAGACTTGCGCAAGTAACTTGCCGAGTGTGAAAGGGGTCTTACCAAGACAAGGTCAGATCAGCTATTGCCCGGCTTAAGAACAATAAATCCGCAGGAGCCGATGGATTACCGACGGAGGTGTGTAAGGCTGGTGGCGAAGAGCTGATAAGGTGCATGCATCAACTCATTAGCAAAATTTGGTTAGATTAATGAATGCCCGGCGATTAGAGTCTCAGTGTACTATGCCATGTCAGTAGAATGGGTGAAGACGGACCAGCACGAGGGGTTTTCGAAACCGAACTCGAAGGAAGGCGAAAACTAGGAAGACCAAGACTCCGCTGGGGCTATCAATTTGACGAATCCCTGAGAACAGTTGGTATTACCAGTTGTAGAGATAAAGCGAAAGATCGGACTAATTGGCGAAATATGTTATCTTCGATTTGTAAGATCCCTGACCTCCCGGGGTTGTTCGAGACTGGATAAGTAAGTAAGTAAGTAATCACACCTACTAACATAGAGATATCTTATCTAGGACTGAATATCAGGTTTGCGATTTTGAACACAACTTGCCCCAACGTACCTCGTGCTTCTACAATCTGTGCTATAGCATCTTCTATTCGCATGTGTGACAGCTTTGGCTTTCACCATGAGCTTACATGCAAAAAGTTTCATGCACAAATGCTCCAAATCCAGTGTAACAGGTAAGGTAGTTCTTAACCTTGTCGGATTATCTTCTTTATAGTTCTCTAGAATGCTCCTGTGGCCAGTAACCATGAAGGGTGAATATCGAACTGCTTGACCATCTTATTTAGAGATGCGTGGCAGTTGTGGGCAGTTCTTGATGTCAGGAACACAGCTTACAGGGAGTTTATTGCAGCCTGACTGTCAGAGCGGATGTTGATAATCCATGCAGAGATGACGTTTCGTCCCAGTCACGGCAACTTCTCCCAGGGGAACTTCGCGAATTCCCGTAACTTCTGCCTGAAAGACATAGGTGCCGTAGAATGTGTCTTGGTGACGGTCACCGCGCGTAGTTACTTCTCAAGCAAACACCTTGGAAATCGAACTAAAGGTCAATGTCTTTATCAGTGTAATACCACAAAACGGAGTGATAGTAGAAAGTATCGCAAACTTCACGCAAGATTGGAATATAATTGAATTATTTCACAGAATAAATGCCATGTGGCCACATTTACATTCAATTTAGGAAGAGAAAAACTAGATTATCATGTCGGGACAAAGTACGATACCATTAACTCTTATTGCCCGACTAGCCGAATTTTCGAACCAAAATGATTTGATGGCGCACGCCCAAAGTTGACACCAACCAGTGACACAATGTTGATGCATCTGGGTCCTGTGTGTGTGAGACAAAGCCAGTGGTCACTTGCTAAAGTCTTTAAAAGTATTGAGCCGAAATATCCATAACTGCAGTTTAACAAACCTAGGCTCAACATCGAGATCATGTCACATATGTTTTCAAATCCTTTAGGACAGCTTATCAATTTATTTATTCAATCAGCTACAGAATATTATTCTTACAGATCGTAGGTTTAACAATGTAGGAAACAAACATTTAAATTCTATTCTACAATTGGCGATGCTGCGACCATATGTATCTTCTCTTCTTCCACCCAATAAGATGAGTAACCTCCTGCTAGATGTGACATCTTGATTCAGAGGATTCTGCATTCGATTGATTTTAGACATTTTTAGAAACATTTAAATCTGCGGACACCTTTTCGACACTTGTGTATAGTTTTAGGAATTAAATTTACACTTATTGATTACACGTAGAATTATATTGAAAATCTATGTAATTGTCCAATATTTGTAACTCAATTCCATACACTGTGCCTCGATTTATATTGACCTTCCAATATTTGCTGTGTAGTTTATTTCACGTCTCTACCAGTCTTGTAAGAAAAAACCTACAATTTGATATTTTTATCATTCCATTGCCTTCAATCTAGTCATCTGCTTCTTCTTATTTTTCTTCTCCTGACACAGAAACCAGAGTCCACCTTCAACATTTGCTGCCACCCCCACTTCCTAAAGACATCATCATCATCATCTCTTTTAACCGTCGTCATCGTCAACAATATCATTGCCGTCGTGGTTGTTCATATCGGAATTGCATCAATGAAATATCTTGGTGTAACTTATTGTTGCTGTTTATTGTAAAATGATTTAAAAGTTTGTAACGCTTTTGTCCCATTAAACTTTCACATCATCTCCATCATCATCATCCGTATAGACAGCGACTTGGAAGATGACAATGTCTTCGAAGAAACAATATTATTTCTATTGAGATTTGCAATGTGCAAGATGCCATCATTATTTGTACTTTATTGGAAGAGTTGATTTAATAACTGTTCAAAGTGTTTCGATTGAGGTACAAGTGAAGAGAAGAATTAGTAGCGCACCCAGTAATTATTCCCTGGGACATAAACTAAGGTGTGATTGGTTTAATGGCATAGAAATGTTAAAGGATATTTGATACATGTTGAAAAGGTTGTAAATGTTATCAGCATCTAAAGTAAGACCTTGGCACTGTTACACAAAAATATTTGTCACATACCTTTTACTATCATTTCAGGATGAAAAATAATCGCCCAGCAAAATACAACAGGAAACATATACATATTTGCAAGCATTGTTTTCATGAATTGAAGATTTCCTTCCTTGTTGTCTCTTTGTTATCTTCCTCGTTTTTGATTTTAGCGGTTTTCAACAATAAATCCTCATTTGGTTCTTAAAAATATAAATTATGGCCTATTAATTATTGTGTCCCAAACAGGTTATATTGAATAGCAAACACAATGTGTTTGGGCACAAATATAGTATATTTGCGACAAGCTACAAACACTTGATATTTGCATCCAAACAACAACAAAAAGACATATTTTACAGCGTGTGCACACAGCAACAGCAATTGGTCCACCTTTAACGTATTTCGACGGCGGCTATCTTACTAAATGCGTGGTGGTCGCCGATGTTAGAATTACAGTTTGATTAAGCGGCACTATTTATCGAGATGTCTGAAAAATGTTCAGCACTGTGCAAGTTAACCATCGGCGAAACAAATGGTCGCACCTAAAATGGGCATAAAGCCCATGACCGGTGTGACATAAATCCCGTGGGCGTTATGACCATTCTAGGTGCGACATAGCGTCCACAACTTTGTAAATATGGTCTACGAAACTCCGTAAAAGGCCATAAAGTCCGTGGACGTTATGTCACACCCAAGATGGACATATAGTCCATGACCGGTGTGACACAAAGCTTTATGTCCATTTTAGGTGCGACATAACGCCCATGGGCTTTATGTCCATTTTAGGTGTGACATAACGCCCATGGGCGTTATGTCCGTGGGCGTTATTACGCGTCACCAAGAGGCGCACAATCTTTCTATTGTACAACCGACGGCCAGTCCATAAATTTTATAAAACCCGTCTTAGAATTAGAGGTCATCTATGTAAATCCTGGCATACCGTTTGGCTTTATTCACCGAAATCTTAAATGATATTTTTAGTAAGCGATTTGTGTAAACCCAATCACAGGATATCGACCTCAGTTAGATATGGTCTAAGTTAACTCTACAAACGGAAATGCATCAGATTTTGAAATTAATGCAACTTGTATTTATTTTTTCGAATGTGTTTCTGTTTTCCGCTATGCCTGCAGTTTCTAAAGGTGGTGTAGGTTTTGAAGAATCAGATGCTCTTGTTGATCCGGGCATGAAAATTCAGTGTGATTTCCGCTGGACTATACACGTATTTGGCATGTCGAAAAAAGCTTTCAAGTGTATTTTTAAAGCCAATTCGTGCATTTTTCACACCACCTGAGCCTCTCAGTCACTTTTCTTAAGCCGAAGATCGAATATAACTCTGATGTTTGGTCTGCTTCACTTTAATTCAACTTATGACTCTATTTGATTCGGAGTAGCAAACTTTAACTCCTTCTTGCATCATCGTCGAAGTGTGGGTGGCGCAACACTGTTCTATTGGTAAGTCTGTGAGAAGTGTTTCGCTGAGATACAATTCCACAGCCCAGGGATTAGACTATTCAAGCGCACAATCCGGCTGTCCAGAGATTCGCATCCATTTATTGTCCTTTGGTCAGTGAATCGAATGACACAAACCATTCCGGCGAAATTACTCCTTTATACTTATGATATCTGAGAAGAAAATGAAGAATCTAATGACTGATCGGCAACCTCTTCAGTGGTGGATATTAAGTAGAGGCAAATCGCCACGTTTTCAGAAATATAAGGTAAACAAACAGTACATAGAAGCACAAAAGATGTTCTTAAAAGAATATCATGTGATCATAGAAGTACAAAAAATGGAATACACATTGGAATACACATTGAGGAAAATATGCTGGCAAACTTACATTAGACCAATCATACGTACATACACTTCCGCATTGTATATGTGTACACATATTCGAAATCACTCACTGTACAAGACGCATGGCAACTATAGACACAACCAGAAGAAGATGAGTGTGTAATCTACAGGCAGCTTGCCCTGTAGATAAAGGGTAACCAATGACAAGTTTTGAAACCAACGTATTTACGGATGGATCCAAAATGGAATCGGCTCTGGTATTTTCTCCGAAGAGGCTAGCCTTAATTTATCATTGAAACTCCCAGAAAAGTCCAGCGTTTTCCAAGCGGAGGTACTGGCCATCAAGAAAGCCTGCGCCGAACTTATATTATAATGGAGAACAGCGCGCATTGGAATATTTGTGGATAGCCAAGCGGCTGTCCTATCACTTAAATCTAATAATACTGCAGCTAAACTCGTTAGTGAATGAAGGGAAAACTTGTCGAGCTAGGTCGGCTGGCTAATGTGTTTCTTACTTGGATGTCAAATCACAGGGGTCGCCTATGGAACGAAAGGGCAGACGAACTAGCAAGGGCAGGATCCTCTTCCACCGAACTCCATGTGGTGTCAGTCGTAACGCCTATAGGGCCGGTCAACAAAATTCATTTTCCTGCATTACCTTGAACGAGTAGAGGCCAGATGGGATAGGACGGAAACATGCCGCACACCCAGAAACACATGGCCAGAGTATAACATTCACCAGACGAACTCCCTGATTAGGTAAAATCGGCGTGACTTTTTTAATAATTGAAATTTTTTTCGTCAAACCTTCTACATCTCGCCAAAGTCGCCTTTTGGGGATGCATATTGTCCATTGCTTTTTCAATTTTTTTTATTCCTTCCAAATAATAGGTTTCCTCCAGGTATTTAAAATTTCTTTCCGCCGAGTCATTTCTTCAGGTTTGGAGATAGTAAGTAGCCACTGTGGCTTAAAGCCTAACAATTTTTCTCTCGAAAACTCATAGGTGTTTTTCATCCGCTTGCGGTATGACCCAAGTTTCGGAACCATATCTCAAGACAGGTAAAATGAGAGTCTGATATAGCTGGACTTTTGTCCGTCGAGAGAGGGCTTTTTCCTAAACTGCTTGCTGAGCCCAAAATAACATATATTTGCAAGCACAATTCTAATATTCATCCCCAGGCTGACGTTGTTGTCTTTGTTCACGGCTGATCCAAGGTAGACAAATTCATCTACCACTTCAAAATTAAATCCGATGTCAACGCTTAAGTGCGGACCAAGTCGAGAGGTTTCTCTGGTCGTTGACACCATCAGTTTTGTCTTGCCCTCATTAACATCTAGACCCAACTTCGCTGCTTCCTTTTCGAGTCTTGAAAATACTGCAGTAACCTCTCTTTGGGACATGGGACTGTCCTTGGAGGTGGAAAGTTTCTGATATTCATTCACTTGGGTGTGGCCAGAAATGATTCCTTCATTGGACAGTCCAAGCAGCTCACTACTTCCACGCAGTATATCCAGGGCAATGGCTTATCGGAAACCTCTGTTAGCTAGCTAAAGTGGGAAGGCGAAACGAATGCGCAATCTGAGTGATAATGAGATCACTGATAAGTCTCAGGATTATTAGGTGACCCTTTCACTGAAGCTCTTTGAAGTAGTGTCCTTTGAAGGCGGATGAGTCTACACCCCTGGCCAACGGCCGATCTGGATCCATAATGGGCGGCTGAAACATAATCACCCTCGCAGTAGGTAAAATGCAAACCACGGTGGGGTGGGTTTACTTCCCGCCACCGTTATATTGGCAATGAAAATACACAATGAAAATTGTAGTATTTGGTACTCAGAAATTCCACATGTCTTCGAGGAGAAGCCGATGCATCCACAACGACTGACTGTTTGGTGCGGTTATTGCCATGGAGGCATAATGGGCCCATTTGAAAATGATCCAGGTGCCGTCGTTACCGTCAATTGCGAGGGTAGCCGTGCCAAGCTAAGCGATTTGTTGTTCCCAGAAGTTAGAGAGCATGGCCCCGATGATGTATGGGTTCTAGAGGATGGAGCTAGTGCCACATAGCCAGCGTTGCAATCGTTATCTTTCGCACCGTATAAGCAGCCGAAATTCGAAAGTCCATGGGCCGGATCGCAGCTGCGATTTAACCCCGTTAGACTTTTATGTCTGGGCAGCAGTGAAAGATAAGCGTTAAGCAAACAATCCCAAATCCATTCAAGCCCTAAGACATGAAATTGACCGTGTCGTTCACGAGATAGAGGCCCAAACAATTGAAAATGTAATGGAAAATTGGGTAGATCGAATGGGGTGCTGCATGCAATCATGGAAGCTATTTGAACGATTCTGTGTCCCATCCAGAAATGCCAATGACCAGCATAACTGAATATCTGAAATAAAATCTGAAAATCGAAAAATCTGCTTAGGTGAAATAAAATAAATTTTTTTTTTATATTTTATGGAAAAAAATAAAAATGTTTTATTTTCCCAGATTTTTTTAAATTTTTTACCTATTCGGTTATATACAAATGCCCCGGTATGTCACATAGTGTATATGAACTCATACAACAATAATCGATATCACATAAAATGCTGTCGCTGGAGGTTTCGAATCAGATTTTGAAGTATCAATGAAGTGTCTTGAAAGCCAATGCATCAGTTTTTAATTATTCGAATTAGAAATGAAGGCAGCTATTTTCCAAATATGTATTTCCCTTTAACCCTGCTGTTAGATTAGGACCATTTGGTCCAAATTTTTTCTGTTTTCCCTTGTAACTTTGGAACGGTGATATATACTGACTAAATTTTTCTGCTAATGGGGTCTTTTAATAAAACAATGTTATGTGCGAAAATTAAATTTTCTAACTTTATTCAGGACTGAGAAAAATACAAAATGACGAATCTTAGATTAGAGGACCATTTGGTCAATAGTACATTTTTTCATTACCAAGCGAATGTAAATTCATGTCAAATATTTAGAAGATGTTTTTGATATGTCAAATACTTGCTTTAGAAATTATTGAACCAAAATAGTTACAAAGGATAAGATAAAATTATTATTTTGGATGAAAATTCCAGTATGGACCAAATGGTCCCTCAATCTAAGATTCGTAAGTTTTTTCATTACCAAGCGAATGTAAATTCATGTCAAATATTTAGAAGATGTTTTTGATATGTTAGCGGATGTTTTTGATATGTCAAATACTTGCTTTAGAAATTTTTGAACCAAAATAGTTACAAAGAATAAGATAAAATTATTATTTTGGATGAAAATTGCAGTATGGACCAAATGGTCCCTCAATCTAAGATTCGTAAGTTTTTTCTAATCTAACAGCAGGGTTAAAAACAAAGTCTTAAACATTTCTATGAATGATAAATTCCTTTTGCAAAGAATGTGTCAATAATTCTTCTCTTATCTACTTGATTCTAATCTATGCAATCGAAACGTCCTCCAACGTTTGTCACTTCGAATTTAGGTCATGTATGAATGGACCTCTAATGCTACATATCTCTCTGTCTCTAATACCTATTAACAATTATCTGGCAGAACATCAACCAATTTCTTTTGTATAAGAATTTGACCCACAATTCGAATTGGGTGATTTCGTACCTACTCTTCTCTACTCTTTCCTTTTTGCATTATTCATAAATAGTTTCGGTCATATTGAAGTGATCGGAATGGAGACGAAATGAAAACAATTGTTGCAATCAAAGTAATGGAAATTTAACCTTTTATAGGGTAATGGGACAAATGACCTAACCCAAAGTGTAGGAAGAAGAATCTCCCCCAAATGCAGACAAAAACAGGGTGGAGACAAGAAAGCCACCCAGACTAAATTAGGACAATAACTTTGCTTGCACCAAAAGAGAAGGCAATATAGTCTTTTTTAACGGGTTTCATTAGTTTTAACGTTTGATCATGTAGGAATAATCACAAACACAAGAAGAAAGGAACTCCTAACAAGGCGTTGCAATAACAATGCACGAAAGAGAGTTCAAGAATGGTACCTAGTAACATGTTGCCTTAAGGTAAATTAAGAGGTCATACAGCATATTTCAAAGATTTTTCCCAATAACTCCGCAATAACAACACCGGCACAGTACAGAAATTGGCGCACCTTAATGATTTACAGCTTATTATTCATTGTATCCGTCGTACTCTGGACTGCACTGGAATAAATGCCGGTGCTGCACTCACTCACTCACTCACTCTGTAGTGGCAGCTACATATTCTGCTGATATCCGAAATTCCGTCTCCATGTTTATTGCTTGACTCACATTCTCATTACGATTCCATTCCATTCATTCATTGATTCATCTTTCATGCTTACCCAACAAGACGAATGAATCAATCAATTGGAAGGAGAAGCTGAACAAAAAAGTTCTATGCAATATTTTGCTATTGTCTGGGATATGGCTAATATTAGTTAGGATATAGTACGAGGCAAATCTAGTATTCTGGTATTGCGAGAGTCTGGTGGATGTTGGTATGGATATCTGCAATTTGTTTCTTATTGCAATCACAAACAGTCATGAATAGATAGATGCATGCCCGGTTGGTAGGTAGGTATTACTGGCACATATCTCTTGGTTAGTTCTAGACAAGCATACAGTAAACACTCGATGAACATAAGCAAATGTTAAAAAATTAAAACGAAAGGTACCACAAATACTACATGATACTAATGATAATAATCTACTCAGTTTTAGCATTTCTTTAACGTTTGATGGCGACGGGAAAATAGCCCAAGAGGTTTTGGCACAAATTGTTCTGCAGGTACGAACTAGATTTGTTCAGAGATGAACCGTAAAAGTCGATTGGGATCGTATTTATATCGACTTCGCAGTGCCGTCAAGTTCAGTAAACACATAAACACAACTGAAAGGCACTCTTGATATCAGTAACATATAAAGAATAAACTTTATTTTAGCTCTCCTAGTTTCAAAAGTATTCCTCCTGTTAGCTTTAAATGTACTGTCGCTTCGTGTACATAGCTCGCACATATTCTACCTAAACTGTTCCCTTCAGACAGTCGCTCCCAGCGCCCAACAGAGAAGATCACAGATCTAGGGAATTAAGAGTAGAATTTTCACTTACATACATTTACCTTAGCGGACTTGGCGACTATTCCACCATGGCGGTTTAGACTGATTATTTCACCATACCGATTACACTTGACATTGCACCATAGCGACTTAATTTGACTACCCAACATACCGGCTTCGGCTGGCTTTTCCAACATAGTGGCTTAGGCTGACAATTCCAACATAGCGACTTATTCTGACTATTCACCTTACCGCTTTCAGTGGAATTTTCCACCATAGCGGCCTCCATTTACTATTTGCCACACCGGCTTCGGCAGACTATTAGTGTCTTCGGCTACCTATTCCACCATAACGGATTCAGTTGACTATTCCACGATTGTCATATCAGTTGACTACGAGTATTCCAACATTGCGTAGTCGGTTGTCTATTCCACCATAGTGGCTTAGTCTGACTATTCCACCATAGCGACTTTGGTTGACTATTCAACCATAGCGACTTCGGTTTACTATTCCAGCGAAGCGCATCGCTTGACTATTCCACGATAGCGGCTTCGGATGACAATTCTACCATAGCGTCTTCGGCTGACTGTTCTAACATAGGCTCTTCGGCTGACTATTCCGACATAGTGACTTCGGTTGACTATTCCACCACAGCGGCTTAGCATAACTATTCCACCATAGCGGCTTAGGCTTACTATTCCACCATAGCGACTTTGGCTGACTATCCCACCCAGGCGACTTCGGTTGACTATTCCACAATAGGGGCTTACGCTGACAATTCCAACATAGCGGCTTCCGCTGACTATTCCAAAATAGCGGCTTCTGCTGACTATTTCAGAATTGCGAATTCAGCTGACTATTCCACGATAGCAAAATCGGTTGACTATTCCTCCACTGCGATTTTGGTACACTATTCCACCGTAGCGGCGTAGGCTGACTATTCCAACAAAGCGTTTTCGGCTGACTATTCGAGCACTCCATAGCAACTTCGGTTGACTATCCCACTATAGCGGCATTGGCTGACAATTCCACCATAGCGGCCTCGGCTAACTTTTCCAACATACCTGCTTCAGATGACTATTCCAACATTGCGAATTCAGTTGACTATTCCACGATAGCGAAATCGGTTGACTATTCCTCCATTGCGAATTCGGTTGACTATTCCACAGTAGCGGCTTAGGCTGACTTTTCCAAGATACCGGCTTCAGATGACTATTCCAACATTGCGAATTCAGTTGACTACTCCACGATAGCGAAATCGGTTGACTGGTCCTCCATTCCGACTTCGGTTGACTATTCCACAGTAGCGGCTTAGGCTGACTTTTCCAACATACCGGCTTTAGATGACTATTCCAACATTGCGAATTCAGTTGACTACTCCACGATAGCGAAATCGGTTGACTAGTCCTCCATTGCGACTTCGGTTGACTATTCCACAGTAGCGGCTTAGGCTGACTTTTCCAAGATACCGGCTTCAGATGACTATTCCAACATTGCTAATTCAGTTGACTAATCCGCGATAGCGACTTCAGTTGACTATTCCACGATAGCGATATCCGTTGACTATTTCTCCATAGCGACTTTGGCTGACTTTTCCATCGTAGCAGTTTGTGCAAGCTTCTCCACCATAGGCGCTTCGGCTAACTATTCCTACATTGCGGCCTCGGCTGACAATTTTGACATAAAATCATCTTCGGCTGGCTATTCCCTCATATCGAATTCGGTTTACTGTTCCTCGATAGCGACCTCGGTTGACAATTTGACCATAGATAATTCGGTTGATTATTCCACCACAGTAGCATTGGCTGAGCTTTCCACCATATGAGCTTCGACTGACCAGTTTTGAGTCGTTCTCAGCTAATCCAATCACGATACACCACGTGTGCAACACACCATGTTCACGATTATTTGAGATCGGTTGAACGATAATCCGCGATAGCGACTTCAGTTGACTATTCCACGATAGCGATATCCGTTGACTATTTCTCCATAGCGACTTTGGCTGACTTTTCCATCGTAGCAGTTTGTGCAAGCTTCTTCACCATAGGCGCTTCGGCTAACTATTCCTACATTGCGGCCTCGGCTGACAATTTTGACATAAAATCATCTTCGGCTGGCTATTCCCACATATCGAATTCGGTTTACTGTTCCTCGATAGCGACCTCGGTTGACAATTTGACCATAGATAATTCGGTTGATTATTCCACCACAGTAGCATTGGCTGAGCTTTGCACCATATGAGCTTCGACTGACCAGTTTTGAGTCGTTCTCAGCTAATCCAATCACGATACACCACGTGTGCAACACACCATGTTCACGATTATTTGAGATCGGTTGAACGAACCCAAAGGACTGTTGCCAAACCACTTCCTGAGGGATATTTTTAAACATTCCCAGAAGTGTGTTACCAAACTATTCCCAAAAGAGTGTTCTCAAACCATTACCGGCAGATTATTCGCAACCAAACCTTGCCCAGAAGAATCTCCCAAACCAAACTTACAAAATTGTTCTCAAACAATCCATGAAAGGCTATTCTCAACCGGTCAGAGAAGAGTGTTGTCACACCGTTCCCTGAAGTATGTTCACAACGTGTGGATCAATTGATGTTATTTCTTTAATCAAATTATTTGATATAAGAAAACCAATATATAATCTGAATACAAACCCCAGACAAGGGTTAAGCATTCTGTTCTCATATAGGAAAGTTAAGTTGATCCTGCTGAAAGACCCTGAATATGACTGAGCTTACCCCAATCTTAGCTACAACTCAATATATCTACTTTACAACTCAATAAATATAATATTATTGTACAACTCAAAAAATTTATTAATAAAAATCATTCGTCATATTCTTAATATTTACATAACTTCAAAATCGGGTTTATATTGAAAGGACTTTATTTTCCGTTGTGATCAATTTAGCATTGATGTAATAGAGTTATGTGCAAATTCCGGTTCAATAAAGGCTTACCCGTTCCTCATTCACTAATATCTTCCGCTTATGTATTGGGTTATATTTGATTGGACGTAAACAAGAAATCTCCGTTAGATATGTGATTTATTTCATTTCATTATATAATTTAGAAATGTATGGTTATGAAGTCATCAAAAAAAAAAAAAATTAACAACCATGAAATTTGTTCCACATCTGAAATAAAATTGAAAAAAATTGAAGGTAACAATTGATAACAATTTGAAAAAAAATATAAGCAATTTGAAACTAAAGAACCCGTTGGAAAAAGATTATTATTATTACCCGTTGGAAAAAAATTATCAGTGTACACGATTGTTTTGCTTAAATTCCTGATTATATTGACAAGAAGTCATCAACCTATCCCAGAAAACAAAGAAATATTGTCGAAATATTCCAAAGCTTATTCCTTGGGAGAAAAATAATACCAGGGTGGTTTGAAAGCTGCGTGATATTTCGAACTTCTCTCTTAATTAATTAGTTATCTATACTGCTCCTATTAATTAGTATATATTAAAAGACTGCTGTAAAATTATAAATTATCTGCGTCAGTTAGTCTCGTTTTCACACCTATACGCTGAAAAATTTGTCCTTTTTTGTTGGTTGCATGCAAAGATAACGTGTTTGTAACTAGCTTGTCACAAATATAGTGTTCTTGTGTCCAATCACATTGTGTTTGCTATTCAACATACCATGTTTAGGTCACAATGATTAATAGGTTATATATAATACTTGTGTTTCTGACCCAAATGTGGCTTTGTTTCTTGAAAACTGCTGTAAAAAATGTAGCACACAATTAATGCTGCACGTCTCCAATTAACGAAAACAGTGCTTGCAAACATGAGCATGGTTCCTGCAGAATGTTGCTGGGGCAAATATTTTTCAGCGTGTACTTAAATCAGACAACATCGGGAATTTCCAAAAAATCGACGGTATGTGCTTCGAATGTCCGGTTTGGTATCGGTTGTCGTCGGGTGGGTTCCATACGAACAGTGAGCCGAAGCCCCTTTGTAGGAACAGTGAGCCGAAGCCCCTGTGTACGAACAGTGAGCCGAAGCCCCTGTGTAGGAACAGTGAGCCGAAACTCATATGTACTAACAGTGAGTCGAAGCCCCTGTGTAGGAACAGTGAAGCGAAACTCCAGTATAGGAACAGTGAGCCGAAGCCCCTATGTAGGAACAGTAAGCCGAAACTCCTGTGTAGGAACAGTGAGCCGAAACTCCTGTGTAGGAACAGTGAGCCGAAACTTCTGTGTAGGAACAGTGAGCCAAAGCCCCTGCGTAGCAATGTATTTACACCGTCATTACTCAAGAACTAATCCCAAAATTTGCTCCAGTCCTTTGCAGAAATAGGGCCCTACACAAAATGCTATAATCTTACCTGGTTGTTCGCTCGCGGTCGACGACTCGAGTCTAGTCAACCTTAACACTAAATACCTGCGCTGTAATGACGCAAATGAGAATTACATCCAAGCACTCATTCTTGTGCGGTCATTAAAACTAATTCGGTGCTACTATGTACACAACGTCGACTAAGCTTGTGTGTTTGCCAGTGAGTGCGATTATTTGCGGTGGTTGGTGCTAGTGATGGATGTTGTGTATGCTTAGGGGATAGTTTGTCGAGGGACTTATGGGGTGTACATGGCGGTGAGTGTTTATTATTATGTTCGGACGGATCATGATGTCACCTTACACATTATTGAAGCGAACACAATGCACGTGTGTTCTATGCAGCCTCACTGCATCAACAATGATTGACGGTTTACCGTGGTTGATGTTCCTTATTTCTTTCGAAATAGTGAAGAAGACACCGTTACCGTCAACGGACCTTCGTATAGAGTAATGTTAAAGGACTATCAGTATGCCCCAGCTGTGGACCCAACAAGATGGCGGTACATGTCATACAACTAACGCTACGCACGAGGTTGTTAAAGACAAATTTGGCGACTGGGTCGTCTCAGAACGAGCGTTCATCAATTGGACGCTGCGCCATGCGACATGACACCCCTTGATTACTTTCTGTAGAGCTACGTCATTCATATTGTCATCCATTATTTCTCTACTCCAGATATGAATTGCTAACAATCAGACTAAAAAATTTGACAGGCTTTTTTATCAATATACATATCAAGTTTCATTTAAAATGCTTTAAATGATATCATTTTAATAGTCTTGGGTTGCAGCAGACACCTTCCATTCGAGTAACAAATAAATTCTGCTTTATGTTTATACACACTCTCCAAGTGCATACGCAAATTCCATTTTGCGGTATCTGCATTTAAACTGTGATAGTACTTTTTTCTACTGTCGCCGCTCACTGGCAGCAGTCACCTCGTCTCTATCCAGATAAATGTCCCTATATGTATATGTATTCACTTGAGATATTTGTCGGTAATCGCTTTTTTGGTGGCGCTTTTATTTGTCTACAGCAACGGAATAAGTTAAGGTTTATTGTATTCCGATGTCGGCCGTACCATTCTTGTCATCTTCTCTTGCTGGCAGGGAATGGATGCAGACATATTTTGGTCTTTCGTGAAGGCCGTTTGTGTACAATTCATTCATTCAGCAGCGACACCAGGCACCAACCAAGTCCATCCACAACGCATCGCGATACAATAAATAAGTGCAAACGGTTTTTTTTTTCGTTTACCTTATTCCGTTTGTTAAATGCGTTTGTGCGCAAAGATATCTTCTCCGAAAGCGTTCATAAGTACTCTTAAGCGCCATCTGTCTGTCTGCCTGTCTCACTTTGCTTTTGCAGTTGTGTTTTAAATGCCGACAAAAGAACTGGAAGATCGCCACCATCATCATCTCCAGCGACGTCATCGTCCTTCTTGTGTTAAATTGTTTTTTGAGGCTCCGCTGCTTCACGTTCACTGCTTCACAAACGGATGAAAACAAATTTATGCAAAACGGAAGTTTTTATGAGTTTTTTGACATTTTTGAAAAATTTGTTTTAAATAAAAAGTTAAGATGCCGATGCCGATGCCGTTCATTGAAAAACATTGAAGGTGCTCTGGTTTCTTGCAGAACATATGAATGATTAAGGGTTTGAAATCAAGTTCAAGGGTATGAGAAAATAAATTTGAATAAAATCCAATGTTTGAACAGAATTTAACCTGTAATTTTCATATAGTTTTACCGAAATCGTGAGAACCATTTGCAACAGCTAAACATTTGTTTATATGTACAATCAAAAAACTGTTTCTAAACAGAAAACAAAGATTCAAACTTAAGTTAAATGTCTTTAAGAATGCCTGGTTTGGCAGATGAATAACTATAGGAAATATACTAACGTTTTTAAAAACACAAAACTATCTTTTTTGAAAAAAAAAACCATTCTTTCCAAAAAGTCCACACAGACCCAACTTGAGGAGTTGTGAGTTTCATAGAAATCACGCCACGCAAAAAATGTGCACATTTCTATATTTGTAGCGCATTTGACGAACATTGCTTTGTGTCAAATTTAGTTGAAGCCCCAGGTCGAAGAAGGTGTTAACTCACTTTTTTGTTAAGACTCATTCCTAGGAAGTTCATATGTTTTAGATAGTTGTTCTTAGGTACATATTTGAAGTTGATTGTTTCCTTCAGTTTTGAACCGTTTGCTAACTATTGACCTGAAGAGGGGGAAAAGTTAAAAGATTTTTTAAGGTTTTTTGCGATATTGACCTTGAAGATGAAGTTCTTTTGATTTTATATGTTCACAATTTCTGTTCTTTATAACAAGAGCTACAACTTTCCTTCAGAGTGTAAATCAAAACTCTGAACGGTTTGCAAGATATGAGCCTGACAAAATGATAATTTTTTTGGGGGCTGATAAAAAAAGTGCTCGACTTTGGGCAAAATTGGGAGACACGGGTCTTTTTTTTTGTTATTTATCACGTAGTAGTGCCCACACAGTGTAATTTAAATATAAGATGTTGACCTTTTTTTAACTAAAACAAAATCTGATACCATGGAAACATTAAAAAAAGGAAACTATTGTTTGTGAAAAAAGTGAGTTAACACATTCTTCCACCGGCATCAATTAATATCAGTCGTGTTTACTCAGTAAATAAAGGGTGTCTCACTAAGGTTGCATCAAAAAGTCCATGACATTTTCACAGAGTGGTGGCTGTATCCGAGCGATGACGCGTTGGATCTCGGTTTTGAGCTCAGAAAGTGTTTCTGGTTTATTCGCATACATCCGAGATTTCACAAAACCCCAAAGAAAAAAATCGCACGGAGGTAAATCGCATGATTTTTTTTTGGCCAGTTAACATCAGAATTTCTTGAGATAATTTGTTCTGAAAATCGTTGTGCAATAAATAGATTGTTTCATGCGCCGTGTGGCAGCTGGCTTCGACTTGCTGAAATCACATGTAGTCTAGATATATGCCGTCCACCTGAGACTACAAGGACTGCGTTATCGTGGTCCTGTAATGATTGCCGTTCACAGTCACTGCAATTACGGCCTCATTAAAATTCGCACCAGATAGTTGCTCGTTGTGGGCGCACTTGTTTCTCATGGATTGCAGGAGCATTTTCTGGCCCCAAATTCGAAAATTTTGTGTATTCACGAAGCCATTCACGTGGAAACTGAAAATTCTTCTCCGGACTGAAAATTCTTCGAAGTTTACAAAAGGCCTCAGCTTGTCTTGCCAAATTTTTGTAATAAGTTTTCACAACTACAGCGCGGTGTTCTTTCGTAAGGCGCTCCATTTCTAGTAATTGGAAAAAAAATATGTGACAGCTGCCAAGAGTTGCCACTTAATAAAAAATATACTAAATTTAAAAAATCCAACCTTACTGGGACACCCTTTACATATCAATATCATAAAGTTTTGAGTCGGAGTCGGAACAGACAAAGTTTTTGAGAACCGTCGAAAGCTGATAACCTCGTGAATTACGATGAAAATGGAAGAAAGTGAATTTCATGTGACCATTAAGCTTTATTGTTTACGTGAAAAAACCATCACCGAAACCACCCATAATATTTCCTTAATGGGCTGTAGTGGGAAACAATTGATTTTTTTTAACAAAGAAAGGTTTGATAAACACTATGGAGACTCCGCCTTACTTGTCCCAGAAGACTTCGATATAGTTGAGGGTATTGAGCAAATGAAGGAAGATGGCGTTAACTGCCCCTACCGGCCAAAGCGAATATAGAACTGCAATTTCCAGGCACAAGAACAACAAAGACGCTAGTGCTGATGGACTACCAACTGATCAGTTTAACACTGGTGGCTATGAGTTGGAAAGGTACATGCATCAGCTCATATGCATAATCTGGCTAGACTAATGTATGCCCGACGATTGGAGTCTTAGCATACTGTGTCTTGTTTTGAAAAAAGGCGACCAGAGTATATGTACAAACTATCTGGGAATATTACTAATAATAGCATACAAGATCCTCTGAGCGTACTGAGTGAATGGCTAAAGCCGTTCGGACATCATCGGATTTTACCCGTGTAGCTTTAGGCACGGAAATATCGACCAACTATTAACATTATGACAAATCCTGGAGAAAACCCACCAAAAGCAAATCGACACTTACCTCGCCTGTGCAGATTATCAGACTGCCTTCGATAGACGGATACGGATAAAATTGTACCACGCCTATGTCAGAGCTTGGTATTCCTGCTAAGCTGACACACGTTTGTAGAATGACAAAGACAGACACGAAATTCTCAGTAAAGATAAATAAAAATGGCTCTTAGAACCACTTAGTCTGAGGCGAAGCCACAGGCAAGACGACACCCTATCATGCGATCCCGTCAATATTTTAATTGAGACGTGAATGAAAATATCATAAGTTACTTCAGTATTTTCAAGAACAGAGAAGGAATCAGCAATGAGAGTTTAACAGCAAACGACGACGAGTCCAAATTAATGGTTTCGAAAAGCAGAATAACCATTCGATTGGATGAAAGGATTTATGTTGATAACCTTTATAAATCCGAAGCAGTGGACGAATTTATTTATCGTACATAGGATCTGCTTGTACATGAAAACAGGTATTATTTTGGGATCAGCAAGCACTTCCAAGATAAGACCCTGTCTCGAGAAAAGAAGACCCACCTATATCAGACTCTCATACAAGCTGTCTTTATTTATGGCGCAGAATCCTGGGTCATATCGAATGGTGATGAAATATCACCGGAAGTTTTCGAGAGAAACATCCTCCGAAAAATATATGGTTCTATAATAAAACAAACGGCTAGTATCAACGATGCTTGCACTACAAGCGTTTCTGAGAATCAAAATTGCGCGTTTACGCTGGCTAGATAGACCATGTCCGTAGAATGGATTAGAATGAATCAGTGCGAAAGGTATTCGAAGACGTACTCGAAGGCCATCGAAAAATAAAACGACCAAGACTACGCTAGAACACTAGGTGGAATATTGCCGACGAGTGCTTGGTCTTACCAACTGGTGGAGAAGAGACGATAATCACGCCGGGTGGAGAAACGTGTTACCCACATTTAGTAAGGCCCTTGACTCCTCTGAGTTGTTTGTGGCCAGTTAAGTATGTAAGTAATTATGGGGAATCTGCACCATCAACATGAATGGTTAAAAGTTTATTTTCTGAATTCCGTTGTGGTCATACCACCACTAGGCCTTACAAAAAATTATTGGGGGAGGGGGGAGGTCGGTACAATCCACACTGTCTTCCACAATCATTACCTCCTGATCATAAGTGGAAGAATCTGAATGGAGTAGTGCTGTAAAGTGGTCCCTTCACATTTTAAGCACACAGTCTACTACAGTCTTCGAGAACCTTTTATTGTGATTGGTAAAGGGTTAAGGCATTTATTGTATTTTTCACACGAGTTTCCTAAATTGCAATTGTACAAAAAATAGCTAGAATTGAACATGGTCTCTTCTATGCAATTCACTTCTTTCTCGGTATAAGAATATCTTTAATATAAATGGAATACAAAGTCCGATCCATTGCGGCGACGGTGGTGTGCGTTACTATGCGCAACAGTCGTACATGCGAACGTGGGTTCGATTCCTACTCTGACCACTATACATTACTTTCGACGACGGTCACCTCGGTTAGTGGTGGCGTCACTATCGAGTACCTAGCCATGACAAAGATTCTCAAAATTCCATTCGAAACCGGTGTAAAATTGCAGGCAACAATGAGTGAGTCTAAAAATCAGAAATCGCACACCTCACTGGTTGTGAGAAGCTCTCCCCAAATCCCTTCATGGAATGTAATGTGAAAACATTTTTTATTATTTCTTTATCAGACCCTTCCGGGTTTTTATTAATAACTATCAAATAGTTCCAAAATTGCAACAATAGTCTTCTACAATGTTGCTTTCATAAATATTGCTATCGGCTTTTTAGAATACACGAAATAATTAAAATCGTAAGAGATGAAACGAATACAATTTGCTGTCCTGTCCGTCATATGATATCCCAAAGTGTGATATTTCTAAATTGTCAATTTTGATTTTTAATACTTCAATTGAAAAATTAAAAAAAATTCAGATTTGGAGATGTATTTTTTTCTGTCCAGAGCCTTCTTAAATTGATTCTTTTGTTTGACCAGGATTTCTTTACATCCCTTCTTTTTGACTTATCCTTTCGTTCTCCCTCCTTCTTTCTCCTCCTCCCATCACTCACCCTATAAATGTCTTCAAATTTAATTTTATTTTCAATTCCTTGATACTGCATCAAATGCAATTTAAAAACGAAAAATTTATTACTTTATAACAATTAATTTCAACACAAGTGCCCAACCTTGTAACCATCGGAAACTCACCCATACCGGCGTTACAAGAATAACATAATAAATTGCAAAACAAATGCAACATGTGTGAATGATGAATGCAACCAACAACATTTGGTGGTGTACTCATACACTACCAGGTCTGTAAAGATTAAAAGCATTGCAACACCATCTCACACTCACTCTCTCTCTCTCGCTCTCCCTCTCTCTCCTTTCCAGCGTCCTGCTACCAAACATTCTCTTCAACAGTAATATATAAAGAATAAATTGCAACACCAAGGAATAGCAACACCAAGCAACAGCAACATAAGAAACACCAACACTTACAAGGTAAAGAGTCAAGTTAAATCTAAATTCATTTAAATTGGCATGATTTACGAAGGAAAAATACAAACACTTTAACACATAACTAAACCGGCGAAACGACAGACTCAAAAGACAAAAATCAAATGACAGCCCCACACATCCCGGAACGTCGGCTCTCATTCATTCCCCTATAGTGTCAGCAGAGAAGGACTTCTTTGCATTTTGTCGGAGGGAGGAAAGAACAAATTTCACCGCACACACTGTTGGACAGACGCCGGAATGGATCCGTTTGTTTTTGCAATTCTTTCCTTTTTAAAGGAAGACGACAACGTTGTGTCTATGAATATGCAACACTGCACCGAAAAAAAATTTATATAAAAGAAACTTGTCAACCTGTACTTAGAATAGACATGAAAACAGCAACGGCAAAGACGACGACAGCATCACCGCCATCACCATCTCGAGACAGCGAACAACCTGTAAGTATTTGGATACAACATGGCCAAAACAACATTAGTAACATTTATTTAGGACAAGAAGACAGTGATTCTAAGGGCTACTCTAAATAGGTCAAATGAAAAAAAAAACAGGGTTCCCCATTACATCCCATGAAGGGATTAAGGAAGAGATTTCCACATCCAGCGAGCTGTACACATTCGAGTTTTATAAACACTGATAGGGTCCAACAGTTTTACACCGGTTTCGAAAGGCATTTTGAGACGCATTTTCATGGCTAAACGCTCGATACTGTCGCCGTGACTAGGCGAAGTGACCGCCGTCGAAAGAAATGCATGGTGGTCAGAGCAGGGATCGAACCCACATAATCATGTACAATAGCCGAGCATTCTGCATTGACATTACATTGGTAATGGGTACCAATTTAATTTTTTTAATACAAATCTGAGAGATTTCAAACCAGCCTTACTATCAGTGTAGGTATTCACAGCCAAGACCGTAATGGTGTTCCGTCACAACCGTAGCGCACTACGAGTCACTCACGAAAATGCAGGTGCGGATATTGTGGGTTATGCGAACAAGGTAGTAATGGTTATTAGGGGCATGTATCTCAGTAGCGGCTTGTCTAAACCAGGCCAAGACCGAACTAGATTTTTTTGATGGAAGGTATAAAATACCTATCGTGGAACCAATCACGTTGAATGGCTTTGAAATTAAGCTTGTGTCATTAAGCTACCTGGGTATTATTCTGACACCAAGCTTGGTTTCCAACCTAACATAGTGGAAAAGACGAAAACGCAACGACAACCCTACGCACGTGCAAGAGCACCATAGGTTGTCAATGGGGACTTTCTCTGAGGACGGTTTACTGGTTCTATACAGGGATGACTGATCATGTTCTTTGGATTTATCATGTGGTGGCAGGTGCTTGAGAAACTCACCTATTCCGCACTACTGAATAAGGGTTCAGAGAATGACGAGTGCATTCACCGATGCATTGACTGTAACGTTATCTTGTTGTTGGTGGACATTAAAGGCCAGCAGATTGCTTCCACGTTAAGGCAGCTCTAAAAATGGGGCACTGTCGGAGTCGGATATGGAATAGTGCTGTAAGGTACTCCCAAAATTCCAGCTTTTGTTGTCTTTTCGAAAGCGGAACCACTATTGGAATGGAAATAGTATACTCTCATACCGGAGACGGATTCTTGGAACAAAGGAGTTCGTGGTAGAAAGGTTTTTCAACAGAGACGCTACAAAAGTAAATCGATAGGGACAGCAAACGACGCCATATTTTTTCCCGCTCTTTTGACATTTCTCTTCAGTAAGGTTTGCCATTTCATCATGGAAAGATATACGAGCCCACAACGAGTCGAAATTATTAAAATTTACTACCGAAATTTGGAGTCAGTGGCCTCAACTTTAAGAGCGCTACGTCCAATTTATGGTCGGCTCATTTCTGGCTGAATGGCTTCGTCAATAAGCAAAATATGCGTTATTGGTCAGACAGCAAACCACACGTAATCCATCAGTCATCATTGCATCCCGAAAAAAATACGCTTTGGTGCGGTTATGGGCCGGCGGCGTCATTGGGCCGTACTTCTTCCGTGATGGTCAAGACCGGCACATTACTGTGAATGCGAATCGCTACCGTCCAATGATAACCGAATATTTTTGGCCCCAGTTGGATAATATGGACTTGGAGGACATGTGGTTCCAACAGGACGGCGCCACAAGCCACACAGCGAATGCCACAATCAATTTATTACAAACCAAGTTTGGTGAACGTGTTATCTTACGAAATGGTCCAGTCGTTTGGCCGCGTCGGTCGTGCGATTTGACGCCGTCAGATTATTTCCTGTAGGGCTACGTCAAGTCAATGGTCTATGCCAACAAGCCAGCGACGATTGATGAACTTCGTACGAACATTTAACGTGAAATTGCAGCAGTATCGGCCGATTTATGCTTGGAAACCGTCGAAAATTTGGTTCAGCGTCTGGACTTCTGCAAGCGTGCTCGTGGTGGCCATGCAAAAGAAATTGAGTTCCATACATAATGGCATCTAACGTACTTTCACAGGAATAAAGAATTTCATTGGTATCTAAAACGGGTTTTGTTTTATTTAAAAAAAACTTTTGTAGCGCGCTTATTGAAAAACCCGTTATATGTAGATATATTTCCACACGGATGGGTTGAAAATGAATGATAAATTAGGCTATGGGGCTACTCTCGGAACCAGGGTTGTAATTTTCTCTTAGATTACCTGATCGTTTTAGCGTGAGTAAAACAGACATTTCGAATATTAGAGAACGGGCCGACTGGCTAAGGGATTATATACTAGTACTCATAGACGTCAATGCCTTTTCGAACAGTCAGGCCTCTTTAATCAGTATTTTATTTTTGAATTGAAAATCTGTCTAGCACTGCGAGAGATCTCTTAACGAGATGTCCTGGTAGTACGATATGCACCTTATGAGGGTACATTGGCATAGCGACGTTTATGGGAACTGCAGAGCGGATGTGCTGGCCAGACTATGGGATACCTTACAATTTCCACAGGAATTCGAACGTATTTGCATAGCTCTGGCGACATGTAAGCATATCCTGCAAGACCGCCCTTATATGATTATTGGGGAGAAACGGACGAGAGGCAGAGACTGTGTACTTCCAAGACAAATCTAGCCGATAGTGGATAGCAGGAGAGCCGTGACCCTTCTCTCTCTAGCCAGGCCCAAGGTACCAATGCTTGTTTCAGTTATGACGTGCCAGTGCCTGATTGGCAGACATGCGGCGAGATTAAAAGTCAGGGCAAATAACTTTTTTAGAAGCTGTAATGATCAGGAAGAAGGAATAAGCACAGAATTTCTTATCCAGCACCAGCCGGCGGCATAATGTCTACTATGGGATTCAACCTATTTAGGGATCTGGACGAATTGTTTCAAATAGGCGTACACAATACGAGGGCAGATCAATAAATCCGTGACTTTTTGAATGAAACTGTTTTTTTTTTTGTAAAAAAAAAAATATTTTTCAACTTAATATCCATGTAGATCAATTCACTTAGTCCAACGTTTCTCCAATTTTTGTATCCCTTTCAAAAAAATAGGATTTTTCGGGGTCCATAAATGTTTGATCAATAATTTCATCGTTGGAGCTAAATCTGTTTCCACCGAGCCATTTCTTTAGATGTGGAAATAGGAAATAGTCACTGGGGGCTAAATCCGGAGAATATGACGGATGAGGTACCAATTCGTAGCCCAATTCATGGAATTTTGCCATTGAGACTACACACGTATTCACCCGTGCATTATCTTGGTGAAGAAGAACTTTGTTCTTGGCCATATGGCGTCGTTTTTCTTCAAATCCTCGTTAAATCTGTCCAATAAGTTGGCATAATATTCGCCGTTTATTGTTTTTCCCATTTGATGGTAATCGATGTGGATTATCGCACGTGCATCCCAAAAAACCGTTGCCATCACATTATTGGCCGACAAACCTACCTTGCCCGTTTTCGGAGCCGGTTCACCCGGAAAAACCCATTGTTTATACTGCTGGTTGATCTTCGGAGTGTTGTGATGGATCCATGTTTCATCCACAGTTACTAAACGCCGCAAAAACCTCCTTCGAATTGCGTTTAAACAATTCTAAACAATCCTTTGAAGTTGTCACACGAGTAGGTTTATGGTCAATTGAGAGCAAACGCGGCACCCATCTTGCAGACAGCTTTGTTCAACCCAACCGATCATTTAACATCGAAACCACACTGCCATATGAAATGCCTTTAGCATCAACAATCTCACGCACTTCGATCGCCCAACACTATATCGTGGATTTTTTCGACATTTTCGGATGTATTGACCTCAATTGGGCGTCCAGAATGTTCAGCATCATTTGTTCTCGTGCGACCACAACGAAAGTCATTAAACCGCTTTGTAGTATTTATCAAGCTTTTCCTTGGTTTGATTGACGGTTTTTTCTCGCCAAAAATAATGTTTAATGAGCACTCGAAATTCACATTTTCCCATTTAAAAAAAATGCACGAGGTTGTATGTTTTGAACAGCTGTTGAACGCAAAGTAAATGATGGAACTTGCTCAAAATTTAGAAGTCGTCTATTAACAGGTGGAAGGTATTGCGTTTCATATAGCCACGAGGGAAGTTCGAAAAGTCACGGACTTATTGATCCACCCTCGTATCTTGAGCTACTTGAAGCAAACTAAACGGTTCTCCGGTGGAGCTAGCGCTTAGTCCCGTTAGATAGTGGTATTGCACTGGACTACTAATTCTAACCCTGCATTTACATGAGACAAGTCACTGAGATTATGGATTAGTTGTCAAAAAAGAGAATAAGTGGTTTTGTAACGTAGTCGTCCAGAGTAATGACCAATATTTGCACATAAAATTTAGTTTCGTAAAAAAATTAATGATGTTATAATTTAGCTCTCATTTCATTATAGAGAATTCATGTATTAAGAAGTCAAAATTTAATCAGAGAAGTATGGAATAGGAAAGAATTTGTATTATACTCAAGTTTCTTAAAATTACCACAAAACCACTGTGCACCACAACTACAAAATGAAAATTGCCTTAACTGCGTTGGATGTAAGCACGAAAGGAAGAGAGTGAAGAAAACTCTCGTATGCAACTTAAATGTATCTTTAATCACACACAACAACAACAACAGCAACAACAACATGCATAGAACAACCATGCAACATGAACAGCAACACATGTTTAACAAAAATCCGTAACATAAAGAGTTGGCGGCGGCGTCGAACGTCACATAAGTAAAATGAATACAACAAGATGAGCGAGCGAGTGCTGGAGAATGGAGTGTTGAGAAATGAGTATATCTAAATATGCATCCATCTACTTGCACATGCCTTTGTCTGTAAGTCTGTTTGCCTGTTCGTCCGTCTGGTCATGTGTCGGAATCATTGTCCGTCCGTCTTGGCTCAGTATTTACTCTATGGCTGGTTGGTTTGTTGGGTATGGGAATTACGGCAGAATTAATTTCATGCCTTTGTAGCTCAACCGGCAACTATGAGGAGGACGACTGCAATGGCAAAAATATCCTCAACAGACAAATAACAAACAGGGAAATTTGGGGGAATAGGTGACAATGATGATATGATGATAGACACTCAACATAACAAGCCAAGATTCCGACAGGGGGGCATAAAATGCCGCCTGGAAGAAATATAAAGTGGGGTCACAATAAATATTTGCAACATCGACCTAAACTTGATAATTCCAGTGAGCAATTTTGCTCAAGATTTTAAATCGGGTGTTTTTATAGTTGCATGTGAACTTAAAATGATAACACAGCCCGACTAAATTAAAAAAGAGTTTTGCTTCTTTGAATTTATCAACTGATTCTAGTTAATTTGGGTGCGCTGAATTCAAATCTGTAATCAGTTTGTCTCTATCAGCTCTAGTTTTCAGGATATAGCTTTTTTATACCCTCCACTTATGACCTGCAATTATGACCGTCTGTCAGATTTTTCAAAATTTGTTTTTTCCAAAAATGAAAACTAGAGCTGATAGAGACAGCGCACCCAAATTAACTAGAATCAGTTGTTAAATTCAAAGAAGCAAATTGAGTGTTGGCCTGTGTAATACAAGACATAAATACTGTTAGAATGAAATTACATGGTCCATTCGATCAGGCCAATTTTGGTCCACTTTTTCCAATACTTCGAGAGTAGCTGATTTGTCGTCATAAACCAATGCCTTACTATAGCCCCATAAAAATTAATCCAGAGCCGTTAAATCGCACGAACGAGAGGGCCAGTGAACAGGACCACATCTGGAAATAAAGTTATCACCAAATTGATATAGCAATAAATCGGTTGTTAAGCGAGCTGTATGGCAAGTTGCTCCGCCTTGTTGGAACCAAATATCGTTGATGTTTAGCTGACGAATTTTTGGAAACAAAAATTCAGTCACCGTAATGGCCATTTCGAAAGCGATAGGGTCTAGACTTCTGTCCAACTAGTGCACTAGTTCTCGAAATCGTTCATTTAAGATGCCCGGACATAACAATCACGAACGTAGTCGCCACATCGAACATGTACACTATGTTCGTGAGCGCAATGTCTGGCCACCCTAAACGAACTAAATAGTTCATGAACTATCCAACTTTAATAGGGACCGATGATGCGGCCAGAGTGTAAACCGCACCAAACCGCAGTCAATTTTTATTTCTGTAACGGTAAGGATAACCGAAATGTAGGCCGAAAAACGGCAGCGGAAACTGTGTGAGCGAGAGAAACCAGAAGAGATAGGGACAACTATAGGGACTAGAATGGAAATCTCGTAACACTTACGTAGAGTGTGTTGCGGATGTGTGGAGAACATTTCTAGAAATTGCAACTGCTTGAAGATTCCAACGAAGAGTTTGAAACGAAGCTAATTACGTCAGACGTCGGTAGTGTAATAGCCAGTATGCGCATTTTTTGTACATGAAAACGTGTGCTCGTTATCTATTCTGGCCAGCCCACATCAACGGCTGTCGCCCCAATTTTTTACGCTGACACTGTAAAAATTACTTGTGGAAAAGCTTCCCAATAATCCGTTCGGGATCGGGGTAAAATTATAGATCCCAATCAGCGAATATAAATATAGAAGGGCACAGTTCACTGATTGTGCGAAGCTCTCTCCTGTCCTTCACGAAATATATTGAGAAAATATTTATATGTCAAGAATAGATCACAAGAGCAGTCTGCGCACATGGAAACAAGAACATAGTGAATGGGTATGGGCTACCACCGGAGCTGCTTATGGCCGGCTTTTAAGAGCTGAGCTTATACGTGCATCAGATTTTGGGCAGGATATGGCTAGATGGGGGCATGATGTACTAGAGGCACCTCAGTGTACTGTCGCCTCTTTTTAAGAAGGACGATCCAAGTGTATGTGACAACTATCGTAGAATCAACTTTGTATCCATTTAGGAGGAAGGTCCTCTTGAGTGAAATATGGGAAAGACAATAAACCTGATCGGACCTTATCAGTGTGGCATCAGACGTGGGAAGTCTACAACTGGCCACATATTTACATTACGCCAAAATCCTGGCAAAACACTGAGAAAGAATCGATATCTCCCATCATCATATTGATATTGTATCTGCAATCTAAAACTTGATATGGAAAAACATTACCAAAATATATCTCAGCTTGGTATTTGTGCCCAAGCTGATACGCCTGTGTAGAATGATACCGACCAGCACCAATACATCAACGAAGGTTAACGAATATCTTAACGAAACTTTGAGTCGCCTAAATTCAACTTAGTCAGATACCGAAACGCCAATATTCAGAGCTTCTTATCTATGCAGGCATTCTTTGATATCCTATTCCTAGACATTTTTGCTTCACGTGAGGCCTCAGATAAGACGGCAACCTATCATGCGGTCCCTTCAGCATCCTAATGACGATCCAATTGAGAAAAGCCTATAGCAACATCAGTAGGAACGTTATGCTCATATTTGATGATGATACAGACATCATTAGACGAACTCTGTAAAAAGTTACCGCAGTATTTTCAAGAATCGGGAAGGAATCAGTACCGACGGGTTGATCAGTGATGGAGGACAAGACTAACATCTTGTTCGTCGATCTTGAACGAAAGCTTTCGTTGGTGTTCTAGTCGATGGAAAGTTGATTTGGGTTCCGCATCATTGTGTAACGACGACTTTTCCTCTTTGAAGCTAGGATACGCTCAGGGGTATCCAGAGTCCGTTACATAAAATTTAGATTGAGAGAGAGATTTATCAGTTATTCGTGTTTGTTGACGGTTTATTTCTCGTTAATTTGACCTTAAACAAGTTTTAAATTTGTACGTGTTTAATGCACACTCTACGATATTTCACTAGGATAACTTCCGGTGTGGCCGTCGGCGGTACAATGATAGTGTGCGTGGCTCTTATGCACGAGGACGTGGGTTCGATCCCTACTCTGACCACCTTAAATTTCTTTCGACTGCGGCCATCTCGCTTAGTGACGGCGACACTATCGAGTATTTAGCCGTGAAAAAGCTTCTCAAAATACCGTCCGGAACCGGTGTAAAATTGTAGGTCCAAATCAGTGAGTGTAAAACTAGACCCCACACAGCTCACTGGTTGTGAGAAGCTCTCCCTAATCCCTTCATGGGATGTAACAGGAAACAATTTATTTATTTATTTTTAACTTCCGGGGTTGCTTAACCTTGTAGGATCTTCGGCGGGTTGCGCTGTAGGTGAAAATTGTATACGCAGGAGATTTAGGCGGCTGGAATAGGATCTGGCTGTGTTTCGTGGAAAAGCTCATTCGAAAGGCAGTTTCTTTGGTGAAACAGACGACGGGTAGACGGGAGTCTATGTTTGTGACTGGAAATGCTTCAAGACCCTTCGGGGGAACGGGAAGACTTCGTCTTCTGCTGCAAGACTATGGTAGGCCTGACGGTTATGATAGGGCGGCGGCCAAACCAACCTTCTTCTGAAATGAGACCAGGCAAGGTATCGTCAGGATACCCGACTCGGATTCCCACAGGCGGGAAGTCCCCGATCGAATATACAGGACTTACCGCTGTCTAGCAATTAGTTCGGACTCCCACAGGCAGGGTGTCCCCGAACGAGTATACAAACAGGACAGTTATAGGACTAAGTGCAAGGATAACGATAGCTAAACTACAATGCAAAGGCTCGTGAAGATACCAAGTCGTATTCCCACAGGCAGGGTATCCCCTATCGGATATATAGGAATTATTGCTGCTGGGTAATAGTTCGGATTCCCACAGTCGGGATGTCCCCGAAACGACTATACAAACAGGACACCTATAAGACTAAGTCTACCAGTGTACTATTCTACAAGCTACTATGAATACAGCTAGGTATGTAGTGTTAGGGTCGCCGGCTATCGAACGCCTGACTTGTTTGAGCTGTGTGCGCCACTTTATATGGTCCAGTCATGTGTATGTGGATATGGTCCAGTCATGTGTATGTGATTGTGCCAACAACACATATACTTTCGCTCAATGGTTTGTGTGGCCCAGCTGTTCTCACTCAGCTGCTGGCTGCTGTCACTCCCAGCTGATCGTGGTGAGTCATAAAGCAACTATGGTATAGAGAAAAAAAATTTACTCACGGAGTAGAATGCCAACAAAGAAAACGAGTGAAGTGCGTCGTCTCTCTGCTCTTTCTCTTACTCTCTTCGTTAAATATTTCAGTACACGAGAAGTTTGCTGATGATGTTATAGTATCTAACTATAGAAATTCCAACCATATTTAAATAAAATTATATAAAGTTTATAAAAGGTATGAAGTAATCAAGTTATGACGCGGGAAAAAATGTGTTTAAGTGAATCGCGTCGACTTTTTTGTTTTTTTCTGCTAGGTTGCCAAATTGCGCCGGTTTTTTCTTCTCTAGTTGTACATCCTTTTTTGTGAGTTTATCAGAGGTGCGTAAAAGAGGCATAAAAAGGGGCATTTATCAGAAGGCAGTTTTATATCGAAAGCTATATAACTGTATGAAGGCAGTTTTATATCTAAAGCTACATAACTGTATGATTATGATCGTCCATCCCCACAATTGTCATTTAAATTCGAAGGAAAACTTAAAATTTTTCAAACCATTTCAGTACAAATTTGGTTCCTCTATTTCAAATGTGTTGTCAGTTGGGAACAGACATGGAGTTAGTCGAAAGAAAATGTTGACTTTCACTCGCTTAGATTTTTGTTCGAGATCGAGGAACTTGCCATAACTTCAAGGTTCTTCTCGATTGGAACAGCATGTGTACGGTGAAAACTATTTTAGTTTCAACCGACAAACCGTTTTAAATTCAAGGTAAACGAAAACGATAATGCCAGGCTGGAAATCAAATATGAACTTTAGCTGGTGGATAGGTGTTATTTCGTCCTGGCAGGCATTTTACAGATATTGCTCTTGCTCGAAGAGTTAAAATCCAGCTTGATCTAATTCGCAGAAACACGGTTCATGTCGCAGGTGGTTTAAGTTTTGTTGGGCAGAAAAGTTCTTAGTAAAATATATGGGCCTGTTATCGACAACACCGGGTGTCGACATCGTATGTTCAACAAACTGTGTGACTTATATCCCGACAGTGATGTAGTTAAGCGAACTGAAGGAGAGCGGTTGCGTTGGCTATTTAGGACAATATAATGGATTTAGATAACCGCGCATTAGTTATTCGACGATGTACTTGAAGAGAGCCGAAGAATAGCACAACCAGGAGTTTGTTAGAAGAATATTTTTCCATTTGCTACGAGCTACACAGATCTGGAGGTTATTTCAGCAATTAGAAAAACTGTAAACAGTCGGCACCAGGATATGAGCTCACGTTGGCGGACGATCCTTTCGAAGTTTTGTGACTCTTCTCATCAGCGCCTTAGCGTTCTAGGCCAGTGACTGTCTTGTTGACATTGTAACTATTTGCAGTTGTCGTCGTAGGGCCTTGTCTTCTCTTTCTAGTTGATCTTTAGAAACTCTGATGATGTTGAAAAGATATATTTTTCAAGATCAAGGAAACCAAAAAAAATACGAAATGGAACTAAGGCGAAGGTGTTCACTGTAATTCCAATCCCATGGCGAACGCCGTTTTTGCCTTGGATCAACAATACCTATGCACTGGCTTTCAACGAAAACTTGCAAAAACAAGAATCTCTGAATATTGGCGTGTTCGGTAAAGTATTGTTATTGATGTTTTCGTAATAATATGATATGAAACAATTCTCATTTAGTTGAGATTTTTCTTTCCCTACAAGTGGTTGCAATAAGGCCACATACTTGTGGAGAAGGCAGCTGATGAGATACCTTGGTGAGAATTGAGTAGCTGTATTCTCAACCGTCCACCATAATTTTAAATTTTCACTCCTTTTTGCAAAAACAGCTTTCAATTAAAAGTAATTTTAACAGAAAATAAGAATACAAGCTTTCAAACATAACATAAACAACAAAAAGAGACAGTAATTATTTTTTTTTTTTATAGAAAATTTTGGCTTTAAGACAAGTTTCTATGGCCTGTTCTGATAGAATTCGCTTTCCCTTCTGCAGTTTCCGCACCTATCTTGCATTGCAGAACCGTCTAGCAGCTGAACAATTCGACACTTGAGTTATTGAATGTTGAAGATTCTTACTTTTTGAGATGCAGTTTTGCCAAATCAACCTGCATTAGTTGGCCGTATTACAAGTTCCCTTTCCATGCTGTCGTCTATGAACTGTCAGATTTTGCATCTGCTACACAGCCCATGAATTTCTAGTTTTTTTTCTCGATTTTGTTTCGAACTTGTGCCTCCAACATCAGGTACTAGGTACAAGTGGTATTGCTGCATTCATTCGCATTCATATCCAATGTCAGATCTTGTCATCTGCGTAAATCAGCAGATGAGCTTTAAAGATTAAGTGCCGGTGTTAAAATATATTAAACACATTTTACATCTTTGCAGGATTATCCCATCCTTGACGCGGCAGTTGTTGTTGTTGTTGTTCTTATTGTCATTAGTGTTGCTGGTGTTGTTGTAGATGTAAATATTACTATCCATCTAAATGTTTTGTCTCACTTTAATGAGCCTTTGATAAAACCTCAACAACTACGACGATCGGCCACGTCCGGAATATAAGAATCTTAACAATTTCTGTGTGTGTTCCCCATTTGAACATCCTCGGACATGAAGCAAGAATGAAACTTAAAGCTTAAGCTCGTTGTCTACTTAAATATATGATTGTTTTTGATGGTATTGCCTGGGATATGTTTGAACATACACTTGAGCGCAACGAAACATTAGAACATGAGTTCGAGGCGAACTTCTACGTATGCGTCCGCGCACACTTAACAAGTGTGTGTGTACGTATGTTGTGAGGTGTGGCATTGCGGCACAGTGGGCAAATAAGAACAATGTGTTTTAAGTTTAAGAAGGAGCTATTCGTATCTGGTTGACATATCATGATGAAGGGTTATTTCGTGGTCCAATTTATGATATTTTGTCATGGCGACTAACGAGCTCCAAAAAAGAACAATCTATAAGCATGCTCGAATTACCTTCAAATCTTGGTTGAGTCTGTTAAATAGCTTACTTGTTGGGGTAGATAGTGCCGAACTACCTACTTCGGTAGCGACTAATAACCAGCACTATTTTTTCGCCAATTCATTAGCAACGTTTTTCTGTTCCGAATTAAACACAAGGAACCCAGTATAAGGGACCAATCAAATTACCAGTTAAAGCGGAAAATTTATGACTTTCTTAGGGGATTTTAAAGTAGATATCTTCATATTGTATCTTGTCGTACTTGTTACATATTTGCCATTTACGATCGTTTATTAGGATTATTATTTTCATAAATGATCGTCCTTCAGTTAAAAAGATCTCTAAAATTTTAAACAGAAATGCAACTGTGTGTTATAGATTGTATTTAAAAAACTGTTCGGAACCAGTGTAAAACTGTAGGTCCCAATCCGTGAGTGTAAAAACTAGAAAGCGCACATCTCACTGATTGTGAGAAGCTCTCCTCAATCCCTTCATGGGATGTTATGGGAGATCTTTTTTTAGTATGATTAAGGGGCGTTCAAACCATACGATGCCTCATACCGATATGCCAGAATGTGGTTGAAGAAAATACGTACATTGGTCCTTGGCGAACCAATTAGTACTCCGCCGAAAGGGCCACAGATCATTCAGCGTAACTTTTTTTTAAAACCTGTTAATTCCAACATGAAGTACTATTCTAGATATTTACTCCTACCCATACACGAGGCCGGGCAGTACAATATGAGACATTCTAAGCTGTCGTCCTCCTCTTCATCCCCACAGCTTCTGCAGTAATCAGGAACTGAAACTCTAAGTCTAGACACGTGTCTGCCTTATAGACTTATAAACAGTATCCAGTGATCACAGCTACTAGCATATAAATATCTTGTCTAAGAATGGATATCAGAGTTAGCTTACTATTTTCGATTTAACTTACCTATACTTGCCTGGTGATCCTGAAATTTGTGTCACGAAACCATCTATCATTCTCATGTCTGAGAGTTCAGGTTTTAAGCACAAGCTTACATGCAGAAAAGGGCATATCCACCTGGTCCATATCCATTTGGACCAGGTAAGGTAGTTCCTGATATTGCCAGCTACGGCTCACCGGAATGTTCCTGTGCCCCGGCACCCATGTAAGGTGAATATTGAACCGCTTGGCCATTTCAGTTAGATGTGTGCGGCTGTGATGTGTACTTCTTGAAGCCAGGAATGCAGATTTCAGAAATTGTATAGCAGCCTGACTGTCAGAGTAGATGGTGATACCCCCGGCGGTGACGACGTTCCGTCCCAGCCAAACGGAAAGATATCCGATTGACATGATCTCTACCTGCAAGATACTACAATGATATGGTAACCTTGGCCTAGACCAAAGTCCCAGCTCTTTAGAATATACTCCAAATCCTACCTTGCCATACAGTTTGGAGCCGTCACAGTAGAAGCCTAAATTCCTTATATAACCTGGTATAAATAACTTTCAGTCCCGTCGGTCAGACGGGAGTGTCGTTGGGTAAACTTAACAAGTTAAGAAGTGAGACACCGCGTCTAGCTAGGTTTCACCAGCAGCAGACCGTAGATATTTTTTTCAGATAAGTTCCTCTCAACGGATACTGTGGATAGCCGCAGAGCACATGAGAATATGGGTCTGTGATCCATTGCGAAGAATGTCCTAGGCGGATTGCAGAATTTGCAGCCATTTGCCTTCCCAGTAAATCTGGTAGTAACAGGTGTAGGGCAACACCCAAACCCTCGGTATGGGTTCTACGAAAAGCACCCATGATACACATCATTGCCATTCTCTGGTCTTTTGCCAACAGAACTAGGTAAGTGGATTTGTCCAAGTACTGGCCACCAAACAACAATGCCGTAAAACAATATCGCTCGGACAACTGTTCTATATATATACAGTAAACTATTCTCGGGGTAGGCCCCATTGTCCTTCGATTCCCCTTTTACACGAATATAGGGCCAGTGTGGCTCTACTTATTCTATCCATAGTGTATGGCTTGAAATTAGGATTTCTATCGAGACTCGCATTTGGATATCATGCACTGCACTTTAGGTAAATTTCTCTACCATATGAAAATGCGGAACTTTTGGTTTCCCGGTAAAGAGTACGAGCTAGGTTTTTCTGGATTTACACCCAGGTCATTCTCTGTGGTCCATTTAGAGAGTCTCCTGGTTAAGTTCTGGAGCATATCTCTGCTTGTGGTGGGATTATTTCACTGCTCTGGAATTACCAGGTAGCTAGCATATGCCACAACTGTGTAATCTGATCGCTCTAACTCTAGCAGAACACTCTTCAGTGCTAAATTCCCGAGGAGTCGTGATGAGATTCCCTTTCTCGTGGTTTTTTGTTTGTTTTGGTTTTAAGTTTTGTTTGGCTTGTTACTGAAGCGGTCATGAAACGACGCGAAAATTCGTCGGAATTGTTGACTGTCAACGTCAAGTGCTTTTTGGAAGTTGTCATGATTTTTCCTTGTGAGCCAGATGTATATATTACAGGTGGAAGCATTAGAACAGCTGATTTCAACTTTTTCCTGTCGTTCGTTGTGGTCCCACGTTGTCACATGTTGTTTATACCAATTTCCAAGATGTATCTGGTACAGGTGGTAGCTTTAAAACCGCAGATTAAATTTGTTCTTGTGCTTGTGGTTGTTGCCGAAAATTACAACAATTCCTCCTGCTATATCCTGAAATAAATACATGATGACAATTTCGCTCAGCTGAATTTGACAAGGTCGGCTTCTGAAATAAAAACAAAATGCCTTCAATTCCTACCGCTTCTAACTTATTTATTTTGTGAATTGAAAATTAATTTGTGAATTGAAATAGGTTTTGTATTTTTATCCAATTGACTGCGGAAAATGGAAATAATTATGTCATTTGCTAATTCGAACATTTGCTAAATTTCTGTGATTAGCCAACTGTATATTTTGACCAGTAGCTTAAGTAAGAAGTTTACATACAATTTCTATTTGTTCCCCACCGTGCATACACTGTGATCCTTTCCGTTCGGCATTTAGATATTCTTCCTGTGGTGTCACTTTATGTTTGTCCCATGTTAACGCAGAGCTCAATGCTGTTTCGCTCAGTGTTGCGTGTAGTTTAATTAAAATGTCAGAACTGGTTTAATGGCGTTAATGACCGACACTTTTTCGCATTGTTGGAAATTGTACAACGGCAGTTCTGTTTCGTCTTCGTCTGATTCTCCTTGTTAATGTTGCCTGTTTGTGTGATGTTTGTAGTCGCTCAGATGTTATGTAGTACCAATGGTGAGCAAACATTTTCCCGATCTCGGTCTCTCTCCCTCCCGTTTGCCATATTGTCTCGTTGGCTAAACTTAACGACCTAAGCAGTGAGATTTGGAGTCTAACTAGGTTTCTACCAGCAGCAGAACGTGGATATTTTTTTCAGAATCTTAAATATGTGTGGCTGAAGTTGTGTGTATCACTAACATTTGTTAAGAAGATCGTTTTGTCAGCCTGCCATCGAACTAAGCCAAGTTAGTCTGTCAGTTAGACAACAACCAGTCAAAGTCGATCCGCAGTTATACTGCACGACTGTCTGATCAAGGTATAAATGGCATAAAATATATCTCTATCATCATTGGCTGTGTGGTGTGCACTCGTATGTGCTTGTATTTTTGAGTTCTTGACCAGTAATCGTATTGTCATCAGTGCATATCAAGAATTCCCCTTTGAATTCCGTTACTGTTTTATGATCTGTCTGTGTGCAATAAAGAGAATCAACATTTAATTTTAACATGTACGAACGCCGTCTGCCCTTTAACAATCGCCACAATGTAACATCTTTCATAAATTTAGATGTTTTTCCTTTGGGTTTCACTAATGAGGGAAAACATTTCAAATACTGGAATTTCAAGGGAAAATATTAGTTAAGTAATAAAACGTACAAAGCAAAATGGTATAAAATTTCGGAAAGGGAAAATATTACATACGAAGTAGAAGGACTGAGAAAAGGATAATCGGTCAGATATAATATAAGAGTTACATCAAAACTTTCCATCAAAGGTGTATCAGTCAACTTGCATTAGATGAGTCACCTGGAATATTTAGAGTAGAGCCATCATGTGTTCCACCATTCGTTTTAGCTTGTGAATGTCATTTCACACAGTTAATTGACTACTGGGTACTGCAAATGTTCTCCTGGCATAAGTTACTGGTATCTCACGACAATCTGTTGGCGGGACGAGGATAAAGATGGCACCTTGCCTACAATTTCAATGAAAAAACAAGAAGTTTTGTGAACAAAAAAATATGCGAAATTATTTCGTACTTTTTTACGACGCCAGCGCTTCTCTGAACATGAATAAACTACTGGCTCATTGTAGCCCGGAATACTGAAATCTCCTGTTACAGACTTGTTAATCGTGTGTCTTTCGCTGTTCTGCCTGAAAATAATCTCCGCTTCCATCATCAATGACGTTAAATCGGGGGTTCTGGTCATCCGCCGGCAAGAATATGTACCGACTAGATGGTTAAACACGTGTAAACCGCCTTTATTTTTGATGTAGTCGAGACTAATCAGTGCGACGACAAACAGTATTGAATAGTATGGAGTACTTATTGCACTCTTTTTCCGCTTTCATGTAGAGAGTCTGAGTATAAGATCATCTTATTCTCTTTCAAGAATATTTCAACATAAATGCACCATTTCGACAATTTATTACGCAAAACAATTCAAAAAGCAAATGGCATCAATACTTCACATCAACATTGTGAATGGACCAAGTTATGGCGAAAAGAGAGCAATACGTTTTGAATCATTCGCCAGATCTAGGCAGTGCTTTTGAGTCATACAATTCGTTACATCAGATCTCTATACTATTCAATAGTCTTTGGTGACGATGACCTGCTTTTTTGTTTGCTGCCGCTACATCAATACCATCATACTTATTTTCATGCAGAGACTACCACGTATGTGATGCTAACGCTGTGTCTTTTTTGCATATGTTCACTTTGATAGATTGCCCTGGCCGTGCCTACATCCCACTACATCCCATCAAGAAATTGTGGAGAGCTTCTCACAACCAGTGAGGTGTGCGCTTTTTAGTTATATACTCACTAATTGGGACGTACAATTTTACACCGGTTCCAAACTGTATTTTGGGAAGCTTTATCATGGCTAAATTCTCGATAGTCTCGGCGTCACTATGCGAAGTGGCCGCCGCCGAAAGCAATTTAAGGTGGCCAGAGCAGGGATCGAACCGAGGATCTCATGTACAAGAGGTGCGCACACAAACAATTGTACCACCGACGGCCACACAAAATGTTATTCTATTATAAAGTTGAGAATGGGGTCGCTCAAACCCCAAAATTGTAAGGAGTTTTCAACAAACAAATAAATAAGTTAAGCAAATTTTAGTATATTTCTCCAACTGGTTCTATTCTTCGCCTTTTCCCGCCAGTTGGTAACACTAAAGAAATGGAGGGATCTTTCCAGAAGAGTCTTGATCGTGCTATTTTCGAGCTTCCGTAGATACCATGGCCTAGTCAACACAGTTGTCCTAATTTGACGCATTCAGCTATATCCACGTCGGAGTATAGTTGATGTAGCTCTTGGTTCCCATGACGTCGGACTCGCCATTTTCTTTAACAGGCCCATATATTTTAAGGAGCATTTTTCTCTCGAATACTCGCAGGTGTTTTCATTCGCTTGCGATATGACCCAATTTTTGGAGCCATATGCCAGGACAGGTAAAATGAGGGTTTGGTATACCTGGACTTTTGTCTGTCGGCAGACGGCTTAGTTCTTAAACTGCTTACGGAGCCCAAAATAACATCTATTTGCAAGTACAATTGTCCTATTTATATCCAGGCTGACGATGTTGTCTTTGTTCAAGGCGAAACCAAGGTAGATAAATTTATCTACCACTTCATAATTAAATCTGTTGTCGTCGCTCAAAGGCGGAAAAAGACGAGAAGTTTATCTAGTCGGTGATACCATAAATTTTGACTTGCCCTCATTAACAGCAAAACCCACCATCGCTGATTATTTTTCGATTCTTGCAAATACTGCTGTAACCGTTCCAAAAGTTTCGCCCAATGATGTCCATGTTGTCAGCATAAACCAGCAACATATGGCCTTTCGTGTTGATGGTCTTGTTCATATTTACTGCAGCTTTTCTCATTATTATCTCCATTACGATCTTGAAGAGATTGCACGAAAGTGTGTCGCATTTTCTCAGTCCTCGCTTGGTACAACATCGTTCCGTGAGGTCTTTCTCCACCTTCACTTCTGATTTGGTGTTAGTCAGAGTCATTCTACAGCAGCATATCAAATTTGCCGTAATTCCAAGTTCAGACTTAGATTTGTACAATGTTCCCCGCATGGTGCTATCGAAAGCAACTTTGTTATCAACAAACATATGGTGTGTATCAAATTGCCTGTTGTAACGTAAATATTCGGACAGTTGTGGACTTGCCTGGTCTAAAACCACACTGATAAGGTCCACTCAAGTTTTCAACAATTGTTTTTAGTCGGTCACATAATGCGCTCGACAACACCTTATACACGATGGTTAAAAGATTGATACCGCGATAGTAGGAACATACACACGGGTTACCCTTTTTGAATTCAGACATAATACACTGCGACTCCAATCGTCAGGCATAGATACCCCGAACCATACACTGCATATAAGTTGATGCATGTGGGCTAGCATTTCTACGCCACCGGCCTTAAAAATCTCAGCGGGCAGCCCATCTGGGTGGTTGCCGTTCTGATCACGTCTTGTTTGAAGGAGGGGATTGGGGGTTGGGGAGGGTACAGTCTACACTATCTGCCACATTTACTACTTCCAGATTTTCAGTGGAAGAATTGGAGTGAAGTAGTGGTGAAAAGTGCTCTCTCCACATTTTAAGCCTACACTGCTTATCCATCACTGGACTCCCCCCATTCCCGTTCTTGCAGGAGGGCAGCCTATTATTCGGTCCGATATTCGATCCTCTTACACTCTGGTCAGATTTTCGGGATTCATTATTCATACTGCACATTTCGTCGTTTTGAATACTCTCTCTCTGCTCCCACTCCCATTTTTGCCACCTAAATAGTTGGCTTTCCTCCATTCTCAGCCTCTCGTACCGCTCGTACGCAGCACGCGTTGTAACTGACTGTTTCGTTGCCATACGTGCAGCGACTTTTTCATCAGTTTTAATACGACATTCTTCGTCGTACCATGGATTATCCTTCTGCGGTTTTGATGTGGAGAGACATAAGCTATCACCAGACTCCCATGCTCGTTGTTGCCAGAGTATCGGCCATTATTCAGCTCGTTACTCCCTCTTCATACCCTTTGGCAGAATTTCAGGGTTCACTATTCATACTGCACATTTCGGTCTTTTCCCTGCCTCTCTACTCTCGCTGCCATTTTTGCCCCCTAAATAGTTGGTTTTCCTGCCGGCTCAGACTCTTGTACCGCTCGTACGTAGCACGCGTTGTAACTGACTGTTTCGTAACCATACGTGCAGCGACTTTTTCATCAGTTTTAATACGACATTCTTCGTCGTACGATGGTTTATCCTTCTACGGTTTTGATGTGGAGAGACATAACCTATCACCAGACTCCCATGCTCGTTGTTGCCGGAGTATAGTCCATTATTCAGCTCGTTACTCCCTCTTCATACCCTCTGGAAAAAATTCAGGATTCACTATTCATGCTGCACATTTCGGTCTTTTCCCTGCCTCTCTACTCTCGCTGCCATTTTCGTCCCCTGAATAGTTGGTTTTCATGCCGGCTCAGACTCTCGTACCAGTCACTCGCAGCACGCGTTGTATCTGACTGTTTCGTTGCCATACGTGCAGCGTCTTTTTCATCAGTTGCATTGCGACATTCTTCGTTATACCATGGCTTATCCTTCTGCGGGGTTTGATAGCCAAGTTGTGTGTTTGCAGCGGCTTCCACCGAATGGAATATGTGATTCCACTGCGCTTATGAGTATTCTGCTTTAGTAGGAGAGAGAGCTTTTGGTGATATGCCTGTGATATCACCGATGTTTGAAGCTTGCCGATATCTAGCTTTCCCCGTGTTCGCCTTCATATGTTTTGCGCCCAGCTCTTGTGCGAACTCTCGCAGCCACCAGGGAATGATCCGAGTCGATGTTGGCACCTCGACTCACGCATACATCCATTACGCTAGAAGAGTGCATGACATCAATTAACAAGTGATCAATCTGGTTCTTCGTTCTCCGGTCAGGGGATAACCAAGTCACCTCATGTGTGTTTTTATGTTGGAATCGTGTACTACTAACTACCTTGTTCTTTGCAGCGTCGAAGTCTATCAGTGTTATTCCATTATCGGAAGTGGTATCATGTAGACTGTGATTACCGATGGTTGGTCGAAAGACACTTTCCTTTCGCAACTTGTCATTAAAATCGCCTATAATAGTCTTAATGTCGTGGCCAGGCCAGCTTTCATATACTTCCTCCAGACGCTCCTAAAATGATTCTTTGACCTCATAGTCTTTATGTTAGATGTTAACTGCAAATAACGAGATGTTGAAATATTTCGCTGTGGCCGTCGGTGGTGCAATGGATAGTATGCGCGCCTCTAGTACTTGAGATCCCGGGTTCGATCCCTGCTCTGACCACCTTAAAAAAAAATTTTTTCGGCGGCGGTCACCTCGCATAGTGAAGGCGACACTATCGAGTATTTAGCCATGAAAAAGCTTCTCAGAATACCGTCCGGAATCGGTGTAAAAACTGTAGGTCCCAATCAGTGAGTGAAAAATTAGAAAGCGCACAGCTCACTGGTTGTGAGAAGCTCTCCCCAATCCCTTCATGGGATGTAATGGGAAACGGTTTTTTTTTTTTTTTTTTTTTTGGAAATATTTCGTTTTGATGCGAATTGTGGCTACTCTCTGTGTAGAACCTTGAAACTAGGTGTCGCAGTATCTTGCCAACTATAAATCCGCATCCGAATTCATGCTTTAGCCTATGGCAGCTGTAGTAAATATCGCAGATTTTCTTTCTGGTGCAACCATATCCACTCCATCGCATTTCCTGGACAGCTGTAATGGCAGCTTTATATTTTTTGAGGTCGTCCGCCAGTTCAAAAGTGGCACCTGTCCTGTTTAGTGTTCTTACGTTCCAGGTGAAGTCATACTAATACCGAAAAGTACTACTACAACTACTTTGCCAGTACTATCCATGAACAGACTCAAAATGTTGCGAATAATTTCGCACCTCGCACCTACTACCTCATCAGTTTTAAACGAAGTAGGATCACGACGCATTAGTTCAAAATGTTAGTATACTATTACGGTAAGCGATACTGTTTAAGCGATAACGTTTTAGTTCGACATTTCGCATTACGCTTTCGCTGAACCGATTCGATTCGGGCCCGACATATCGGATTTCGCTTTCTCTGATCTGATCACGACACATTAGTTTAAAATGTCAGTATACTATTCCGATAAGCGATACTATAGCGATAACGTTTTAGTTCCACATTTCGAATTACGCTTTCGCTGAACCGATTAGATTCGGGCGCGACATGTCGGATTTCGCTTTCTATGATCTGATCACGACGCATTAGTTTAAAATGTTAGTATACTCTTCCGATAAGCGATACTATAGCGATAACGTTTTAGTTCGACATTTCGCATTACGCTTTACGCTTTTCGGATTTCGCTGTCTCTGATCCGATTCCGATACGGTTTGAGTATTACTTGTCGAATTTCGCATTCGGAAATCCAATTCGGATATTGTTTGACTTGTCGAATTTCGCTTTCGGAAATCCAACTCGGATGCTGTTTGAGTCTAACATTTCGGATTACGAATTCACTGAACCGATTTGTATTCGATTCGGGCCCGATTTAAATAAACAGTTTTACACCGATTTCCAACATTTATTTATCAACACTTATTAGTCGATAGTCGATAAAATAAATGAATGTTAAACAGTGCGAGTATTGAACCTGCATTGTAATATATTTACAAGAGTCGCTAGCGATAAAAGTTTTTATATCAGAAAATATTTCAAATTCGGAGAAAAATTCGTAGAATTTTTTAAAAATTTTGAACTCAATTTTGTATGGAGCGAGATTGGGCTTAGAGTCGTTTTGAAATGACCCGACCTACTGGGTCCTAAACCCTTCTTCAATGGACATCTTTGCTTTTTATTTATCGAATTAAACCTCATCACAGATTCCGCAAAATTGTATTCATTCGCTGGAATCGCAATATAAACACCAAAGTTAGAGGCTCCATAATTACCTGTTGACGTTGATGCAGGCATCTCTTCAGCTCGTCGCCGCCGGCCTTGAAAAAAAGATTATTCTTATTCCCCATAATCTTCTCATAATTAAACCTCAAAACGTTTTGTAATTTCCACCAAAAACACTTTTCAAAATTAATTGACGTTTTTAAAAAGACAAATCTGTTGGGTTTCATCTTCGTTACCTTTCTCACTGTCTCCTCAACTTAACAATCACCCAATTTGTTTTATCACCATTTTATGACTACCAGAATGATGTCTTCTTCTTCGTTGTGTTTTATTTTTGTATCTTGTTAACCAACTTCAGCAATTATTACCATAATCATAAAACATTATCGCTTATTTATCAAAAACAAAAGACAACAACAACAGCGAAAAGCAGCAATATGGAAGGAGACAAAAACTTCATATCCAATGGTCATGACAGCCCCATGAAAGAGTAAAGAAACTGAATGGATCGCGGAGAAAAAAAGCGGCGATCTAGCCATCAGGTATAACAGCCACAGCCGTGGATTTAACCATGAACATAATATATCTTAAGACGACCAAAACCAAAAATGTCTGTCTGCGGCTGTTACTGCTGCTGGTGCAACAAATGGTTGCACCAACTATTTCTAGTCAAATATGTTTTCCATTAATCGTTCGTTCGCTCATTCGCACATTTGGATGCAATGCGTCCGTCCAATCCTTATATGGTTAATTCTTGGACATTTTTATATAATAAACCCATGCTGATTTTATATGGTATGATCACTATGAAAACGATGATCACTATGACGATGTTGATGATGATGCCATTGTAATGACCCGATGATGACGACAGCATCAGCCATTGGATATGGCCATCATGGCCAATGTCAATGGTAATCGCAAAGTTTCAGATGCCGCCGCCGCACCGATGATAATGTGACATTGACTTCAGCACTTGCTGCGTTGATATGTTGCATTATAATGGAAGATTTGATGTAACCATTTGGATGGGGACAAATTGTTGCACATAAATGGGTTTGTTACAAAGAAGCAGTAGAATTCATAGGCAAGCGATCAATTTGAATGGCTGTTTTAACTCAAAATGTGTGTAGGGCTTGATATTAAGCGCAAATTTTCGAGAGTGTTAATAAGTTCATTGAAGTAGCAGTAGTACTCTCCATCCCCCTTGGATCGCATGAAATACAAATTGTTGCATATTCCTTGTTATTTATTTTCCAAAATATCCTTGTCACAGCAACTGACCTAAGTTTTCCAGCTTAATTTAGCTGATATAGCAGGTAAATCACGACAATCACAACTAGTTTTCTACAATTCGAAATTACGTATTCAAATGATTGCTGCAACGTAAATAATTCATAACACCAACGAACAACTGCGTGAATGTAATGATTCTGTCGTTGCTAGTACGAATAATTTCGTCATGGTTATGTATAAACGGTGTAAGAGAAACTGCCAATGGGGACCGTTAGTTAAAGATATTGAAGGAGTTTGTTGTACGCAGAACTGTTCCGAAGACGTATCTGTTTCAACAGCATTTGGTACCAGCAAGATGGGTCAACTGCACTTATAACCAGACCGGTTATGGCGGACCTCCAACGCAAAATCCCAAAAATATCCAGAAACTCCAATTTCCCCTAGCCCCAAGGTCACCTGGCCTGACTGCACTGCACTTTTTTTATGTGGTCATTTCAAGCAAGGGTTGTGCAAAACGAAACCAAGGAATTTGACTGAATTGAAGCAGTTTATTAAAACATTAATTGAGACGATACCGACTTCAACCCGTCAGGCCGCAATAAATAATTTTCTAATCAGGTGTTGCATATGCGTGGATGAGCATGGAGGTCATTTACAGTCTATCATCCTCAAAACGAATCAGTTTTATATAATAAAATTGAATTTAAAGGGTCACCCCGTAAGAGTGCACTTTATCATTTTAAAATAAAAACACGTGGTTTTTGTGATAGTTGTGATTTTCTTATTGCATTGTGAAGAACACATGTTGCGAATAAAACTTTTGTCAATGGCCCCACGTCTCTGATTACAGGCTATATTATTCTTTTCATGAAATTTTCCATGACTTTTTCACAGAGATGTGGTAGTATCTATCCGATGACGCATTGGATCTCGGATTTGTGCCCAGAAATTGTTTCTGGTATATTCGCATAAACCCAAGATTTCACAAAATCCCAAAGAAAGAAATCGCACGACGTTAAATCGCATGATCTTCCTGGCCAGTTGAAATCTGAATTTCTTGAGACAATTTCTTCTGGAAATCGTTGCTGCAATAAATCGATTGTTTCATGCGTGGTGTGGCTGGTGGCACCGTCTTACTGAAACCACATGTCGCCCAAATCCATGCCGCCCAGTTGAGGCCACGAGAACTCCGTTATCATGTTCCTATAACGAATGCCGTTCACAGTCAATGCAATTTCGGCATCATCTTCAAAAAAGTATGAATCAATCACACCGCCTAATCAAAATCCGCCCCACAGAGTTGCTCGTTGTGGGTGCATTTGTTTCTCGTGGATTGCATGGGGTTTTTTTGAACCCCAAATTCGACAATTTTGTGTATTCACGAAGACATTCAGATGAAAATACGCTCAATCGGAGACGATGATTTTATTTTGAAAAATTGGCATTGTTTTCAATTTCCTCCATTACCCATTTAACGAATTGCCGGCGCTTTTCATGGTCTATAGGTTTGAGCTCCTGAGTAAACAGAATTTTGTAAGCATGAAGGTGGAGGCACAGAGCAATACTAAAGAGCCTCCATTACTCCCTTCGATGCCTCTTCACGACGACAAGGTAGTAGGCCGTTTCATCGAGTTCGAGTTGCTTTGGTACTTTACTCTTTGGCTGGCATAATACGGACAGAAATAAAAAGAAGTGTGTATTTTCGTTCGATTCTAATTTAGCTGTCATTTGTATCAATCAAACACTATTAAACTTAGTTTGCTGCATGGTCTCTAATCTGTATGTCTTCTTTGGTCTCTCATTCTACATCACTTCGCTAGTGGCGTTTCGATCAGCTGTGCCATAGAAATCCCCTCGTGGAGGTCTTTCGTTAAAATTCGCCTCGTAATGCTTCGTGAAATTTGAAGTTATTGAGAACGTTACCGAATTGATGTTGATACAGTACATTTATTAAAAGGAGATAAATGAGTGTTCGAACTCACGGGCGATGTGTTAACACATTTTTGTTACACGGTTCCAGTTCGATTTTTATGGATACATTAGTAAATGTTACATTGGAGAATAAAAACAAAGAATGCACTTCCTTTTTTCAGCAATCTGATTTAAAATTGGATGTAATATTGTTAAAATATATAAAGCAATATTTAGCTCACTGCAATAGTTGTTTTTGTTTAGTCATAAACAGAGCGACGACACAAAGTATTGAATAGTATAGAGAACTTATTGCACTCTTTTTCCGCTATAATGTAGAGACTCTGAATAAAAGAGCATAAACATATTTTATTCTCTTTATAGAACATTTCAATACAAATGCACCATTTCGAAAATGTTATTACATAAAGCAATACAAAAAGCGTAGATATTTCAAAAGGCATCAATGTTTCACATCAAAATTATGAATGAACCCAGTTATGACAAAGAGACAGTAATACGTTTTTAATTATTCGTCAGATGTTGGCAGTGGTTTTGAGTCATACAATTCGTTCCATGTGTTCTCTATACTAATCAATACTCTTTGGCCACGACAACCTGCTTATTTGTTGGCTGCCGCTACATCAATACCATCATACTTATTTTCAGGCATAGACAATTGTTGTAGAACAACCACGTATGTAATGCTAACGCTGTGTGTTGTTCGTATGTGTTCACTTTGATAGATTGCCCTACCCCTGCCTATAGGGCAAGGGTTCGAATTCGAATTTCGTATTGTTGCACAATTGGTATAACTAGTTTGGAATGGTAGGAGAACCGGATTAGACAGCACAAACGATAAGTGGACGCTGTAAGCAAATCCCCTGCGAATTTTTAGGTTTCTCCCGGGACCGCGAGGGGAACACTCTTGAACTACCTCCTTAGTCTCAATGGGTCAAGAGTCGAGGCATCAATGTTTCGAATTCGTTTATCTCAACCTAACGCAACCCAGGCTCTAATTTCACAGACTGAAAAGACTGAAGGATCGACTAGAACCGTGAATGCAAATTGATTTTCTTTAGGTGTTCTTACATATGGGTTATTGAAATGCTTCGGAAATAAATGCATAGGGGTGATTTAATATACACCATGCTTAGTTATTCCGAAACTTTGGACTTTTCAAAATATATTTATTTTTTATTCAAAATATCCTACATTCCTAGATAGCCTTAATCAATTCAGTCAGTCGTCATTGATATTCATGATTCCCATTTAATTTCATATCTTTAACCTACAACTTTAGCTGTCAGAACGGCTATAAACTTTAGCCATATCATAGCCGTTTATGTGAAATCAAAATAGCAAAATAAATCGTATTGTATATTTATTACACCCACATAGTATCCTTGTTATTGCGATTGAATACAACTGCGATTTCCTCGCTAAACACTGCGATATAATCGCTTGTACGCGCCGATATACATACATACGGACATTTGAAGAACCACTTGGAATCGTATAAAATACATTTGGAGTACGTATAATCAAATCACTAAGTGCAAGTAATATATCATTGGCCATAATGGCAAATGACTTTAAGAGCTCTAATACTAGCAATATTTATGACTCTACTAAGTTTAGCTGCAACTTCAAATAGTGTATGGAATCAGAGTCTGCTAAGTACCTACCTACCACTGCTGCTGAAGAATAGGAATAGCAAACAGCTGAAGCGGTTGAAAAAAGACAAACTTTAATAAAGAGTCATAAAAGGATAATAGTAGGCCGGCCCTCTATGGTTGCTGGCGATGATGATGACGATGACGAGGATGCCGATAATGATGACAATTTGGATTTCGATAAGGCACACGGCCTTATTTAAGTACTGGAGCAACCTTTGATGGAGCAATATATGTATTTTTAGTACTTAAGTGGAAACTTTCAAGCAATATGGCAAAACTTTACTCATACGAGTACCATTCATTCGTCTTCTTGTGTTTTTTTTTTGACTTTTGGTTCGATTTGTTCTTATTGTGTTGTGTGTGTGTGTGTGTGTTGCCTCAAAACGTTCCGCGTAATGAGCAAATTTATGGCCAATTGATAATTTAGTGGCATTCGGAAACATCAATTATTTTTTTTTGTGCCTCGTTTTGGTTCCTTTCTTCGATATTATGCTATTCTCGTTTCCTTTCGGTTTTCTATACTTTGCACCATCTCAAGGTCTGCTCTTGGTTAGTTAGTGTTGTGTGTCTTTTAATCAGTTTTTCTTTATACGCTATTTTGGAATTGGAATTGAAGGCCCTCATCATATGCTTGTGTGGTTCAGCTCTTTTTGTCGATTTGGATTGTTGTGTTGCAGTCTTCGATTGGACACAGTGGGTGAAAGTCGGCATCACATTAAATAAATTCAACCATTCTCTCGTCCAAACCACATTGAGTTTTATTATCGTCTCTGCCAATATACGAGTTAATCTATCTGGGCTTAACGCACGAGAAGTGGGGTTTGCGAAAAAATTAAATAGCCATGAAAACACTTCTCAAAATACTGTTCGGAACCGGTGTAAAACTGCAAGTCAGTGAGTGTAAATATAGTAAGCGCGCAGCCCACTGTCTCCTAATCTTTCCATGGGATGCAACGCGGAACCATTTTCTGATTTGTTAACATCTATAGGCACGGGTAGGGCAATCTATCAAAGTGAACACATGCAAACAACACACAGCGTTAGCATCACATACGTGGTTGTTGTACAATAATAGTCTCTACCTGAAAATAAGTATGATGGTATTAATGTAGCGGCAGCGAACAAACAAGCAGGTCGTCGTCGCCAAAGAGTATTGAATAGTATAGAGAAGTTATGGAACGAATTGTATGACTCAATAGCACTCGCGACATCTTGCGAATGATTCAATACGTATTACTCTACTTTTGTCATAACTTGGTCCATTCATAATTTTGATGTGAAACATTGCTGCCTTTTGAAATGTGTATGCTTTTTGTATTGTTTTATGTAATAACATTGTCGAAATGGTGCATTTATATTGAAATATTCTAGAAAGAGAATAAGACTGCCTTATGCTCTTTTAGATGAGAGCGGCAAAAGTGTGCAATAAGTTATTTATACTATTCAATATTTTTTATCGTCGCTCTGTTTATGACAAAACAAAAACCATTATTTCAATGAGCTAACTATTGCTTTATTTATTTTAGCAATATTACGCCTAATGTTAAAGAAGATGTAAGAAGAAAGAAAGTGCAATAGTAAAAGAGGCTTCAGCACAAAAACCATTCTTTTTTTATTTTCCAATGTAACATTAATGTGTTCATAGTAAGGTACAGTGTAACAAATGGGTGTTAACACATCGCCCGTGAGTTCGAACGCTCATTGATTTTTTTAGTTTCAACGAATTTGTCTTATTTCTCACCATTATTTTCCCCCACTGTGCACACATGCTTAACTATATTTTCAAATTGTGCTCTATCGCAGCATTGTGGCAACGTGTAGCATGAAGGTTATGAATCTTCAATATGCATTCCAAAGCCCTGCAATGTGTTTGGATGCGTCTGTGCTTCATTTAAAATGAAGAATTGTTATTGAGACCAATGAGGCACAAATTGTGCAAAATGTTTGGCATTTTTTCCCGATGCGCCGTTGTTTTGCTGCCACCGCCTGCTGCTGATGATGATGCTGCCGATTCCTTTGGTATCGCTCCACCACCATTCATCCATTTATCCGGCTGTGGTAGTTGTCTTTACACAGAGGAATTTTAAGCAATACTTATGGAGTTATTTCGCAATATTTGAATCTTAGTTTATAGTTTGTATCACATGTTAGTGTGCTAGTTTTTTAAGCTCTGCTGCTGCACCTCTTGTTGAGCTTAACTATATTGCCGTGAAATATAGCAATGCTGGCATCATTAGGTTCTTTCTTCTCTCGCCACCATAATGACCATTAAATAATTTATTTAATTTGTGATCGTGGCAGATGATGTTGGAAATTGTTTAAATGCAAAACAATTTCTTTGCAGACTAAAGGATTCAAATTCTTTTTGCCTTCACTTGAAAGAAATTTCAAATTGCAAAGGTTATTTTAATTAATATCTACTACACTTACTGGTAGTGCCAACACGGCCAAGGAATATATTCAAAATCAAAATTATTTCTCACTTTGGTTTCACACATATCTTGGGAAACAAACACTACACCCAATGCAATTTTCCAAATCATTTCACCGTCCGAACCCTCCTTTATTCCTTTTCACAACGCTTCTGCACTTTGCACACACATTCAAGAATTTATGAATCGGTGACTGATAGAATAATACAAAAATACAATTACACAATTAGAAGATAAACTGTAAATAATTTCTCTTTGCCCATTCCTTATTCTCTTGCTCTCGAGAGAGCATAAACAGTGCAACAAACACAGCTGTATTTGTATCACAAACAGAGATGTAGTTGGATCAAATAGCTATATATTAAAACATTTTAATAATTGTATCTCCAACATGTACAATTGAATAGCAAACACGATGTGTTTGGACAAAAGTATAGTATATTTGCGACAAGCTGCAAACACACGTTATATTTGCATCCAACCAAAAAAAATATTACACGAGGTGTCAGGGGACACCCGGTTGAAACGAAGTTCCTTTCGCTATATATTACGTACTAGTTATTTCCAACACACCTAAGGCGCCTATTGAAAAATAGTAATTTAAATAGTTCTTTAAGAAAATATACTTTTGTAAAGATACATTTTGTAAATGAATTTTTTTTTATAGGAAATTTTATTTTTATTGAATGTATTTTTAAAAAAAAAGTGTATTTTTAGATCCCTTTTGCAAGAAAAGGTCCTTTCTTTAATGTTTTTTTTTAGAAAAGCTACAATTTTTAATAAGAAGTACTTTCTGTAAGAAAAAACCTAAGAATATGATTTTTTTTTTACAAAGACTTTTTAAGAACAAGTACTTTTTAAAGAAGTGGTACTCTTTTTAGGAAAATGTAATTTTTTTAAGAAAATTTTGTTATTTTCAGAAAGGCTACTTATCTCAAGAAAAGAAAAGAAAAGGTAGTATTTTATTTTTAAGAAAAGGAATTTTGTTAAGAAAATACATTTTTTTAAGACAATGTATTTTTTCAAGTTATTGGTGCAATGAGTAGTTTGCGCTCCTCTTGCACTTGAGGTCCTGGGTTCGATCGCTGCTCTGACCAACTTCAAATTTCTTTCGGCGGCGGTCACCTCGCATAGTGACGGCGACACTATCCTGTATATAGCCATGAAAAAGCTTCTCAAAATAGTGTTCGGAATCGGTGTAAAACTGTAGGTCCAAATCTGTGACTCAAAACTGGAAAGCGCACAGCTCAGTGATTGTGAAAAGTTCTCCCCGGTCCCTTCATGGGATGTAATGGGAAATTATTTTTTTGTATTCTTTTATTTTTTTTAAGAAAATCTTTTTTTTTCGTAAGAACATGTACATACAATTTTAAGAGTTGGTATTTATCTCAAGAAAAACTATTTTGTTTTACGAAAAAATTTACTCTTTCACGAAAAGGTAGTTTTTAAGAAAAGGCAATGTGTTGTAAGAAAGTGTACTTTTTTAAGAAAAGGTACTATTTAAAAAAATTACCTTATTTAAGAAAAAGTACTTTTTGTATAAAAATTTACTTTTTTAAGCAAAGGTTCTTCTTGAAGATAAGGTATTTTATAAGAAAAGTTATTCTGTTTAAGAATATGAATAGGTATTTGTTTTTGAGAAAATTAACTTTTTTTAAGAAAACGCACTTATTTGAGACAATTTAATTTTTTTAAACTTCTTTCACTTTGGCTTTTCCAAATGTACTTTTTATTCGGTTCAAAGCTACAATATATAATAAACAGGCTCCACCTAGAAAATTTCCCATTAACCAAGAAATATCGCCCCATATGTTAGTCTAGACACACACCAAACCAGCAGTACGAGTGTAAGAGTAAGTGTGCTACCAAATATAATTCCATGCTCAGGGTTGTATTTCATGGATTTGCCAGTCTTCCACTTTGGCTTTTCTAAATTTACTTTTTATTCCGTTCAAAACTAGAATATGTAATAAACAGGCTCCACCTAGAAAATATCCCATTAAATTACAAATATCACCCCATATGTTAGTCTAAACACAAACCAAACCAAAAGTACGAGTGTAAGAGTAAGTGTGCTGCCAAATGTAATTCCATGCTCAGGGTTGTATTTCATGGATTTGCCAGTCTTGCACTTTGGCTTTTCTAAATTTACTTTTTATTGGGTACAAAACTACAAAATTTAATAAACAGGCTCCACCTAGTAAACTTCCCTTCAAACCAAACCAAACGAAAAGTACCCAGTATTGTTGATAAAAAATGGGTTGTATTAAAGTAGTTAAAAAAAAGTTGTTTACAATTTTTTCATTTATCCCCCAACCCGCAACGTGGGGTAAGGAACTCCGTTCCAAAACTACAGATTTTTCAAAGTGTATATAAGGGCAAAACGACGGTGGGTAGAAATTTGATTTGTCCCTGAAGTTATTCCTTCTTACGATCGTTCAATTAAAAAGTCACTATCCAAAATGCGAATACTTTTCTAAACTGTCATCTTCAATGTCACACGGATGAATACTATTCAAATGCTATAAAACAAAGCACCATTTGATGTAGACGAACTTCGGTGTACACCTGACACTGTTTCCAAGAAAACTAAAAACTCGTAGCTCTATATTGTGGTAAATAATATAACGAGTTTAAACCGTTAAATATGTCATATTTCACAACAATTTAATTTTTTAGCTCTTATGTTATTATACCTTTGCTAAGAAGCTGCACCCCCCATACGCCACCCACTTATCCCACTGCACAACACCTGTTGAGACCATAATTTACTTTTCACTTAACTGATTGTTAATCCACTTGTCACTTATTGTCCCCAAATCAGAAAACAAAAGATGACAATATATAGAGACGCACCAAAGCAGCAATTCATGAGTTTTTAAATCGTCTTCTGTCTGAAAACTTTATAGAAATTGCCAAAGCAATAAAACCATTTTTAGAATGAAATAAGAAACAAACTAAGATCGAAAAAAACGCGCGCTGAGTTCACAAACACTTTTTCACAATTTCGCAGCGTTTGCCATCATATGTCTTCTTGGCTTCAATAGCGATCGAGGGGTATACAAACATTGTATTGTTTTTCCAAACACTAACTTTTGTCGCCGTCCTCGTCATATGATCATAAATATGGGAAGACTACTACTATATGGATGGAGGTTTTTTTCTCCTTCCCAAAGAAAATATATTGAACAGAATGATGATGGTAGCGGTGGTGGTGCTTGCGCTGGTGCTGGTGTTTGCGGAAAAAGTCTCTCTTCGACTATTGTGAATTTTCGATAGTTTATGTGATATTATTGGCATAAACTGTAGAGGACAACGCTTGGCTTAGCTACGAATGAAACAACAAAACCAGAAATAAACAAAAAACAAAATGCCCCATCAGTATAGGAAAAGAGTAGCTGCATCTTTAAGATGCACCTTGCATTCATTGTTTAACATCGTCAGCTTTTAGAAACAGCATCATTCTTTACAATAATGTCATGATTTAAAAAAAGAGCGTTTTTTGTCTCTTCTTCTGCAGCCCAGACTGTTGCTTCTTCAACTCCTCTCCATCATTGTCGTCGTCGTCGTCGTGGTCTTCGCCTTCATATTCGTGGCTTTTTGTTTCAAAAGTATCCTGTGCTCACATAAAAATTGACATATACCCAGCATGGTTACTTGAAAAGGTATGGAATGGATGATTATGTATTGAATGTTTTGGGCTATATGTGACTGAAACCACTCAAGTCAAAATGTCTGTTCAGGAAGTAAAAATTGTAAATTCTTGGAATAAATATAGAAAAACTTTTGGTCAGTGTGTGTGCAGCAACTAAGTAATTAACTGATTTTCATTACTGCTACGAGTAGCCTTCGTTGCAGTGTGTACGGAATTTCTTTTCCATGGAAAGTTGTTTCCCCGGAAAACAATTTTTCTCCTCAAAAAAGTTTTTTTTTGGAACGAAGTTCCTTATAGCACGTTGCGGGATGGGGGCAAAATTTAAAAAAATTGAACAACTTTTTTTAACATTATTATGCCGCAACCCAATATTATCAACTATATTAGGTACTTTTGCTTTGGTTTGTGTCTAGAGTAACATATGATGGGATATTTCTTGTTTAATGGGAATTTTTTATGTAGAGCCTGTAGCGAATATTTAGTATGTATTGAAGTTTTGAACCCAATAAAAAGTAAATTTAGAAAGACCAAAGTGAAAGATGTTTAAAAAAGACCGTTTTCTTAAATAAGTGCCTTTCTTAAAAAAAGTAAATTTTCTCAAAAAAATGCCTATTCCTATTCTTAAACAAAGTACCTTTTCTTAAAAATACCTTATCTTAAAGAAGTACCTTTGCTTAAAAAAAATCTATGAGTGTTCGAACTCATGGGCGATGTATTAATACCTTTTTGTTACACGGCACCTGTTCGATTTCTATGAACACATTAGTAAATGTTACATTGGAAAATAAAAAAAAGAAGAGATTTTGTGCTGAAGGCTCTTTTGCTATTGCACTTTCTTTTTTTTACATCTGCTTTAACGATAGATGTAATAATGTTAAAATAAATACAGCAATATTTACCTCACTGAAATAATTGTTCTGGTTTTGTCATAAACAGAGCGACGACTAAAAGTATTGAACAGTATAGAGAACTTATTGCACTCTGTTTCCGCTGTCATGCAGAGAGTGTGAGTAAAAGAGTATAAACGAGTCTGATTACCTTTATAGAATATTTCAAAATAAATGCAGTATTTCGACAAAGATATTACACAAAACAATACAAAAGGCATAAATATTTCACATCAAAATAATAAATGGATGAATGGACCAAGTTATGACAAAAAGACAGTAATACGTTTTGAACCATTCGCCAGATGTCGTCAGTGCTTTTGAGTCATACAATACGTTCCATGAGTTCTGTATACTATTCAATACTCTTTGGCGACGATGGCCTGCTAGTTTTTTCGCTGCCGCTACATCAATACCATCATACCTATTTTCAGGCAGAGACTATTTTTCGAAACCCAACCCTAAGGAAGCCGAAAAATAGGAAGACCAAGACTCCGCTGGAGGGATCAGGTTGACGAATCCCTGCGTACACTTGGTATTGCCAACTGGAGAAATAAAGCAAAATATCGAACTGGTTGGCGAAATATGTTTTCTTCGGGGTTGTCCGAGACCGGAAAAGTAAGTAACTACGTAAGTAAGGCTATTGTTGTAGAACAACCACGTATATGATGCTAACGCTGTGTGTTGTTTGCATGTGTTCACTTTGATAGATTGCCCTACCCGTGCCTATAAATGTTATGTTATGCATTACAAAGTAAATTTTCATACAAGAAGTACATTTTCTTAAAAAAATTATTTTTTTTTAAATAAGTACCATTTCTTAAAAAGTAAATTTTCTTACAACATATTGCCTTTTCTTAAAAAAACAAAATTTTCTTTAAAAAGTAAATTTTTTGTTAAACATAATAACTCTTTTTGACATAAGAACGCACTCTTAAAAATGTGCAGAACCAATTCAAAAAACAAAATTTCATTTCTTAAAAATACTCTTTTCTTAAAAAAATAATACCTTGTCTTAAAAAAGTACCGTTCCTTACAAAAATTTATTTTCTTAAAGGTACTTTTTCTTAAAAATAAAATAATAGGTTTTATTTAATTTTCTTTTAAAATAGGTACATTTTCTTAAAAAAAACCTGCTCCCAAAAAGAGTACGACTTCTTTAAAAAGTACCTGTTCTTAAAAAAAGTATTTCTTTGTTAAAAATTCATACTCGTATGGCTTTTGGAACGAAGTTCCTTATCGCACGTTGCGAAATGGGGACTAGATTAAAAAATGTTAAACAACTTTTTTTTAACCGTATTATGCTATAAGCCAGTATACAACCCAGTATTATCCTGCATACTTTTAGGATTTGGTAATTATTACTAGATTTGTACAGTGAGGGACGTATATGAGGGTTGTATTTTATCATGTTGGATTTGTGATAGTGATACCATTGTGAAGTGTGCTGGCTTCAATGGAAGGCATTATGACCTATTTTCGGCTAAGGAAATCGGTAGTATTACCCCATTCTGCGGGCTTGCAGTTCAAGTACATAGTAGTTATTTGAATTTTGAAGATTCATAAAATCAAATAGTTTTTGCAAGTCTGTTCGTATTGAATTTATATTGCCAGCCCGACAGTATGCACATGTAATAACTAAAAAGTTGTTGCAATCATCGGGTATCTTTATGGTACATATCTCTAAAGCATCTAGCGAGTATATTTTGCATCATTTCGATATTTGCTTATGAGTTTATAATTTTTAAATATTATATTGTGTGTATGGTTTAATTTTGTCTCATTTAATAGGACAATATCTACTATCTACCTACTCTTAAAAATTTAACTATTCTTGAAAAAATAATCAATTTTAAAAAAATACCATTTGGTGTATCTTCAAAAAAATATCTTGTTATAAAAATACCTTTTCATCCAAAAATTCCTTTTCTTAAAAGTAGATTTTTTTTTTAAATATTACCTTTTTTTCTTGAGATAAGTAGGCTTTCTGAAAATAAGTAAATTTTGTTAAAAAGTAACCTTTTCATAAAAAGAGTACCGCTTCTTTAAAAAGTACCTGTTCTTACAAAAGTACTTCGTTGTAAAAAAAAATACAGCAGACAGTTGTCCGAGGCCTTCGGCCACGGACTGTCCCTACAGGCTGTGTCAGAGACACGGCCATTAAGTTTAACGTAGAATACGCCATCCGATAAGACAGAAAACATATATAACGATAAATGATAAATAACATAAGCAAATGAATTTATTTATTTGATAGTTACTTTTGATAATATACATAAGCTTGTGGTAGGAAAAATAGGATAAATATGTTTTTAAATTGAAAGAGTAATTAAAAATGATAAATAACAGACGCAAATCAATTTTATTTATATTTTTTATAATTATATATCCATGTTAAATTCAAATTCACATTTAACATTTTGTTTCACTTAAATACATAAGTATATATACGAAATTTCAATATTTCATCAATCAAAACAACAGCCGAAGGTTTGTGTCCACACTGAAATAGCATCATAGTTTGTGTTCACGCTACAAACTCAAACGCTCAACCAAACACCACACATATGTTTGAGTGTATGTGTTTAAACAATTTTCATTTGAGAAATTTAAATATTAGGAAGATATCAACCAATATGAAATGTATATCAAACGAAAGATAACATCTTCATTTACCTACAAAAAAATTTTTAAAAAAAGTTATCTCGCCGTTTCCTCATAATCAATGAAATAAAGATTACAACAATAACAATCTGACATGACTCCCTATACCGTAAGGTAAGACGTATTCTACGCCAAAAAAGTCGTACCCTTATGGCTTTTTCGTACAGAAAGTAAGAAAGTAAAGAAATAGTACCTTTTCTTAAAAGAAAAATTATCTTTTAATAAACGAAGTACCTCTCTTTAAAAACGGACCTATATAATACGTATTCCGGAAAACATAATATATATTCTTACAAAAAGGACCTAAAAATATAATTTTTTTTTAAAATACATTGCAGAAAAAAAAATTTTTTTAAAAAAGTGTTTTATTTTAAAAAAGTACATTTTCTTAAAGATCCACTTAAATTATCGTACATTTCAACGGGCGCTTTTAACGTGCTGGTATTAACTAGTACATAATAAATACCGAAAGAAATTTTGTTCCAACCGGGTGTCCCATGACACATCTTGTGATTTTTTTTTACTGAAAGTAATTCTCTTAAAATAGTACCTTTTCTTAAAAAAATATTAGCTTTTAATAAAAGAAGTCCCCTCTTTAAACAAGGACCATTTCGGGAAAATATAATACATATTTTTACAGAAAGGACATGAAAATATACTTAAAAAAAAAGAAAATACATTCTAGTTATAAAGAAAAAAAATTTTTCTTAAAAAAATTTATCATTTCTTAAAAGTTTGCTTGTGCGTAAAACAAAGTTTATCTTAAAGATCCATTTAAATTATGGTATTTTTCAACGGGCGCCTTAGGCGTGTTGGAACTATCTAGTACATAATATATAGCGAAAGGAATTTCGTTTCAACCGGGTGTCCACTGATACCTCATTTAATTTTTGATTTTCCTGCAGATAAATAGATTGACACTGACAATGCACATAAATGAATTATTTACAATTAAACTAAAGCGACTTCGGTCGACTATTCCACCATAGCGACTTCGGTTGACTATTCCACCATAGCGGCTTATGCTGACTATTTCATCATAGCGACTTCAGTTGGGTAGTCCAGCATAGTGACTTCGGTTGACTATTCCATCATAGCGACATCGGTTGACTATTCCACCATAGCGGCGTATTCTGACTATTCCACTAAAGCGACTTCGGTTGACTATTCCACCATAGCGGCTTATGCTGACTATTTCATCATAGCGACTTCAGTTGGGTAGTCCAGCATAGTGACTTCGGTTGACTATTACACCATAGCGACTTCGGTTGACTATTCCACCATAGCGGCGTATTCTGACTATTCCACTAAAGCGACTTCGGTCGACTATTCCACCATAGCGGCATCCGTTTACTATTCCACCATATCGGCTTATTCTGACTATTCCACTAAAGCGACTTCGGTCGACTATTCCACCATAGCGACTTCGGTTGACTATTCCACCATAGCGGCTTATGCTGACTATTTCATCATAGCGACTTCAGTTGGGTAGTCCAGCATAGTGACTTCGGTTGACTATTCCATCATAGCGACATCGGTTGACTATTCCAACATAGCGGCTTAGGCCGACTATTCCACATTACTGTCATTCACCGACGGGAATCCGATTCAGTTCTGCCCATTCGAATATAAGATGCCTGTATTGAACGACGATCCGAACCTGTCTTGAGCCGTTCTCAGATCGAACCCAATGGAGTGTTCAAACCATTCCCAGAAGTGTACTCGTAATTCTCTGATTGTTGTCAAACCAATCTCAGAAGAGTGCTATCAGACCGAACCTCCTAATTCTCTGATTGTTGTCAAACCAATCTCAGAAGAGTGCTATCAGACCGAACCCAACGGAGTGTTTTTAAACCCATCTTAGAAGAATATTCTCAGCCGTTCCCAGAAGATTCTTGTCAAACATATCCCAGAAGAATTCTCTCAGATCGATTCCCAAGGAGTGTTCTCAGACCATTCCCAGAAGAGTATCCTTAACCGTTCCAAACAATTCCCAGAAGTGTGTTCTCAACGTGTGGATAAATTGATGTTGTTTCTTTAAATTAAATTATTTTGTATCATAAGAAAACCAATAAAGAATTTGAAATCAAACCCCAAGGAAGGGTAAATCATTCAGTTCTTATTTCGGAAGGTTTAGTGGATCCTAACGAAAGAACGTGGACATGACTGATTTTACCTTAACCTTTGACAAAACCACGTTACAAGTTTTGCGAAAAACCCAACCCAGAGTTGTCAAACTGCCGTAGCATATAGTGGATGGTTGTGGCCCCAGTCATAGGGTCACCTGCTTTTTTCACCTCCTCTATAAGATGGCTGCAGGTTACTGATGTGAGCGGGATTGGCTCGGTTGGGACTAATAGCATCCCTTTTGCAGCCTCATGTTAATTCACCGAGATAAGGTATCCTAGGGAAGGAACGACAAGTTTTCACCAGTTTATTTAAATGTTCAACGCTTGTGGTGGAACACGACGTAGCTTGGTATCACAACTGAATTCAGTAGTATGCTGTAATTTGGGCTTGGACCGGATCAGCTCGGGCGTTATTATCTATCCTAGCTCAGATTACTAACCAGATGTATCGACGATTGTTTCGTTGTTTATGGTGTGAACTCGAACAAATGGTGTTGATCCTTTTTTGTAAATTTTGTTTATTTTGTTGTATGAGTAAACAAAATTAACTAAAGTATCAACTGACTTTAATTTTCGAGTGTGTCTGAACGGCTGGCTAGCTGGCTGGCTGACTGTAACCTGACATTAGCTTCCCAACTTCATTGCTGAGCTGATTCGGGATAGCTTTTTGTTTTCCAAGTTATTTTTTTTTTCATCCTCTTCTTGCTGTTAAGGCTTTTGGCATATTGAGTGCTGATGATGTTGGCCAATATTTAAACAGTAAGTGCTTTAACAGAAATATAACCTTCTGAGTTAGCATTACGAGCGCAGCAAGTGAGTGAGTACTCGGTACTTTTGTGAGTGAGCGTGTGTGCCTTACATCGCATGGGATGGGATTCGCGTACTGTAGAAAAGTGTACATACGAAGATATTCGCGTGGTGTTTTTTCGGGGTTACCTTTAAGAAATTGTGTGATTTATTTGATGTGTCAAGTAAAGCGTTCAATTAGTGACTTAAATTGTGTTTATATGTAGCCAGTTTCAAGCACATACTCGCGTACGCCGTCGCATACAACCTGGTCAGGCCGGGCAAGGAATTGTTGAAGCATCCATATTTTGTGCCTTTTTTGTTCAGGGGTTTTCTTTAGCGCTGGCCATCTCTCAAGTACATGTTTAGAGTTATAAATATAGGTAAAGTTATATGGTTATTGTTGTAAGCCACATCATTGTTGCGGGCTGTTGCTGCTGCACCGGCACCGATCGGTGTTGCAGTATCTCCTTAACTTATGTTTGACTTTATTAGCAACGACATGTTTAAGCCTTATGCCACCTCTCGGTCAGGTTGCTTGGTCGGTCGGCCCGCTGACTGGCCTGCTGCTGGTTGGCTGGATGGTCGGCGACTGTTTTTCGTTTGGCGTTCTTTGCCAAGGCTCCGGCTACACAAGGTTTGATTCTCATCTTAAGTTGCCTGTTCCTTTGTTTATTGTTTGTTCTAGAAAATATCACAAAAAATCGTTGTAGTTTTTTGCGCTTTTGTTATTTTGCTTTATAAATTTTAATTTAATATAATTTTTTCCTCTACCTACAGCGAGAGAAAAATATCATTATAGAAATTCTTGAGCTTTGGAGATTGTTTTTCTCGCTTTAGGAAACCACTGATTCAGATGCTGCTGTTGTAGCTGGTTGATGGCTGAATGTTGGCATTGTGGTCATTCGTAGTAGTGTCTTACGCCAATAGCGGTCCATCGGCGATGCCATACATGTAATAAGGTTAAAATCACAACTCAACTATGTCTAATTACAACATCTTTATAAACGTCGTTTTTCTAGATGTCAACTTAGCGACAAATATGGTCGATTGTCTTTATGCATATAGAGTTAAATTGGCTGCTGGATTCTGTTCTCCTCTTTTTTTTGTTTTTTTTTAGCTTTTACGGGAAATTTATTGCGTATTTATGGAATTTATACTGAATGCAATTGTTTGTGAGTCTCGTATAAGAAAAGAATGCTATTAGTTTCCAGACAAAATACTTTAATAAGGAATGCAGAGAGCTGGAAAAGGACAATGTGTATGCCAGCTGCCTTGCAAAGAAATCGAATAATATCAGTAAAGAAGAGCACCCAAAATATTTAGTTTTAAAAAGAAAAAAAAAATATATACGAGTATTATAAAAAATCAAACATTATATCATCTGTTTTATAAAATGAAAATGAAAATTTCTGATTCTATAAAATGCGCTTATTGATTTTTGGGACAAAGTTCCTTACCGCACGTTGCGGGATGGGGGCTAAATCACAAAAAATTAAACAACTTTTTTTTAACACTATTATGCTACAACCCAGTATTATCAACTTTACTGGGTACTCTGGCTTTGGTTTGTGTCTAGACTAACAAATGTCAGAAAATTTCTTGTTTAATGGTAAATGTTCTAGGTGGTACCTGTAACCAATGTTTAGTATATATTATAGTTTTGAACCCAATAAAACTAAATTTAGAAAAGCCAAAGTGAAAGAAGTTTAAAAAGATCCAATGAGTGTTCGAACTCAGGTGTTAACACCTTTTGGATACACGGTACCTGTTCGATTTTTATGAACATATCAGTAAATGTTCATTTGAAAATTAAAAAAATAATAGTTTTTTTTCTGAAGGCTCTTTCGCTATTGCACTTTCTTTTTTCCTACATCTGGTTTAACATTAGGTTGTTCAACAGAGACGCTACAAAAGTAAATCATTAGGGACAGCAAAAGACGCCATATTTTTGCCCGCTCTTTTGACATTTCTCTTCAGAATGGTTTGCTATTTTATCATGGAAAGATATACCAGCCAACAACGGGTCGAAATTATTAAAATTTGCTACCGAAATTTGGAGTCAGTGGCCTCAACTTCAGTGGCCTCAATCATCTTCAGCGATGAGGATCATTTCTGGCTGAATGGCTTCGTCAATTAGGAAAATATGCGTATTTTGGTCAGACAGCAATACACACGTAATCCATGAGTCATCATTGCATCCCGAAAAAAATTACGGTTTGGTGCGGTTTATGGGCCGGCGGGGTCATTGGGCCGTACTTGGCCACAATTGGATAATATGGACTTGAAGGACATGTGGCTCCAACAGGACGGTGCCACAAGCCACACAGCGAATGTCACAATCAATTTATTGGAAACCAAGTTTGGTGAACGTGTTATCTCAGGAAATGGCCCAGTCGCTTGGCCGCCTCGGTCGTGCGATTTAACGCCGTTAGATTATTTCCTGTGGGGCTAAGTCAAGTCTATGGTCTATGCCGACAAGCCAGCGACGATTGATGAACTTCGTACGAATATCGAACATGAAATTGCAGCAGTATCGGCCGATGTATGCACGAAAACCGTCGAAACTTGGGTTCAGAGTCTGGACTTCTGCAAGCGTGCCCGTGGTGGCCATGCAAAAGGAATCGAGTTCCTTACATAATGGCATCGAATGTACTTTCACAGGAATAAAGAATTTCATTGGTATCTAAAACCGGTTGTAGCGCTCTTATTAAAAACCCCGATAATATTGTTAAAATAAATAAAGCACTATTAAGCTCACTAAAATAATGGTTTATAGAATAGAGAACATATTGCACTCTTTTTCCGCTCTCATGGAGAGAGCCGAAGTAAACGAGCATGGAAGAGTCTTGTTCTCTTTATAGAATATTTCCATATTAATGCACCACTTCGACAATGCTATTACATAAAACAATACAAAAAGCATAAATGTTTCAAAAGGCATCAATGTTTCTTTTCTATACTATACTATTCAATACTCTTTGGCGACGACGATCTTGTTTGTTCGCTGCCGCTACATCAATACTATTATACTTATTTTCAGGCAGAGACTACTGTTGTACAACAACCACCTATGTGATACTAACGCTGTGTGTTGTGGGCATGTGTTCACTTTGGTAGTTTGCCCTACCCGTGCCTATAGATGTTAGCACATCAAAAAGTTAATCATGTTACAGAAAGTATCTTCTCTTACAAATCCATTTAAATATTATCGTATTACCCAGAGGGCGCCTGAGGCGTGTTGGAACTAACTAGTACATAATATATAGCGAAAAGAACTTCGTTCCAACCGTGTGTTCCCGGACACCTCTGGTAATTTTATTTTTAAATTTCGATCATTATGAAGCCTTTTAGTCGTATCGTGATATATAAATTTCCTTGTAAATTAGCTGTACTGTAAGCTACGTCGCCTTATAAAATATAGTTTCATTTAGAGAGAACTAGCGTATAAATTCTTCACCATAACGTGCGAATTCATTGAACCACCGACAAACTTGTAGGATGCACGAATCTTTTCGCTGCAATAGCGACAAAAATTGTTGAATTATCGAAACATTTCAATGCAGCAATATAAACACAGTAAAGAAAGTGTTTATTTCTATGACGATTATTTTTTCCTGCAGAGTATGTTATCCGAACTATGTTCTATAAAGATACGATTTCACGGCTAATTACTCGATAGTGTGGCCGTCACTAAGCGAATTGGCCATCATAGAAAGAAGTGTAAGTTGGTCAGGGCAGGGATCGAACCCACCTTTCTCTCGCACAACAACCGCGCACACTTACCGTTGCACAACCGACGGCCTTTCCACGTTTAGCTACAACGGCCGACGACTTTCAGCTACAGCGGCAATATTTTCCACTGAAGGAACTGGCCGTGCACGTAAATCAGTTGTTTGTCCAATACTGACCCTGATTAACGAACTCGTTTCTTACAGTTTGGGTTGAAGACTCAGAATTTTGGGTCAAAGCTTTTAATACTTCGCTATTTTCTATAAGCGTAAGGCGACCTATTTCGTAAACGAAATATCTGTGTTAGCATCTATAGGCACGGGTGGGGCAATCTATCAGAGTGAACACATTGAAACAACACACAGCGTTAGCATCACATACGTGGTTGTTGTACAACAATTGTGTCTGCCTGAAAATAAGTATGATGATATTGATGTAGCGTCAGCGAACAAACAAGCAGGTCATCGTCGCCAAAGAGAATTGAATAGTATAGAGAACTAATGGAACGAATTGTAAGACTCAAATGCACTGGCGACATCTGGCGAATGATTCAAAACGTTTTACTGTCTTTTTTTCACAAATTGGTCAATTCATAATTTTGATATGAAGCTTTAATGCATTTTGAAAAATTTATGCTTTTTGTATTCTTTTATGAAATAACATTGTCGAAATGGTACATTTGTATTGCAATATTGTATAAATAGAATAATACACGTTTATGCTCTTTTACTCAGACTCTCTACATGATTGCGGAAAGAGAGTGCAATAAGTTCTCTATACTATTCAGTACTTTTTGTCGTCGCTTTGTTTATGACAAAACAAAAACAATTATTTCAGTGAGCAAAATATTGCATTTTATTCAGTTGTATGCCAGCATTCAAACAAGCAGGTAGTCGTCGGCTCTGTTTATGACAAAACAAAAACAATTATTTTAGTGAACTAAATATTGCTTTATTAATTTTAACAATATTACATCTAATGTTAAAACAGTTGTAAGAAAACAGAAAGTTTAATAGCAAAAGAGTCTTCAGCACAAAACCTATTAATTTTTTTTATTTTCCAATGTCACATTTACTAATGTGCTCATAGAAATCGAACACGTACCGTGTAACAAAAAGGTGTTAACACATCGCCTGTGAGTGCGAACACCCATTGATTTTCTTGCATATTTTGCATTGCCCTTCCTTTATATGTACATGTAATGAAGTGATGCATGCTGAAAAATAAGGTCCCCAGCAACATATTGCAGGAAACATGCACATGTTTCCAAGCCTTGCTTTCGTGAGTAGAAGATCTGCTGAGTTGTGTTCCTTTATTGTCTTTCACGTTTTTGTCTTCAGCAATTTTCAAGAAACAAGGTCATATTCGTGTCATAACTACATATATTATAATCTATTAATCATTGAGTTCCAACCATGTTATATTGAGTAGCAAACACAACGTGTTTGGACACAAGTATAGTATATTTGCGACAAGCTACAAACACTTTATGCTTGCATTCAAACAACAAAAAACGAAAAAATTTTCAGCGTGTGACCTCTGCAAAATGCAGAAGACTCCTGCTGACTTTTAGCCAAATATATGAAACTGTCACAGGGTAGGCATGCAGTTTTTTTTTTGTATGGGAGCAGATGCATAACTCGGCAGGGACTCTGATAATCTCTTTAGGAAATTTCGTAAGCGTAGTCAAAACCATGACAAATTGTAGTAGCATTTAGAAATCTATTGACTAAATTATTTTAGTTACTTACACAAATATTTCAGTCTTTAGTAACCCTAATATTTATAAAGGACAATTTATTCTATTGACTGCTAAACCATTTCCATATTGCTGAGATCTTATTTGTAAAAGTTTTCAAACTTTCATTCATTGAATTATTTCAATTTCTTTTTAAAATATCATTAGTACTGGCGAGCAATTTAGTTGCCATAAAATTTGTTCCCAATTGTTTCTTACCATTTTCGAAACCTTCAGCTGTTCTCCTGTATTCCTAACTAACTACCAACAATCCCACTCCAACTGGCCTAGCCGTCCGTCTTTATTCTCGTACCAATTACCATGCAATTATTTTTATTTCTACTTTTGTACAAGAAATCTGTTTTCTTTTCACCGATTGTGTTGGTTTGCCATTCGAAAATTTATTCATTGCGATTGGCTTGTTTGGTATTCGTAGTTTAAGGTGTTTCTGTGGCAACTTTCTTCTGCCATTGGAGTTCTTTCATCGTTTCAAATTGTCCACAGTTGTCGCCGTCCTCCTGTTTGTCTTTGTTTAAATGTCTTTATATGGTAAATTGTTTCTAATACGTTTTTGTCAATTCACCTGAATGGAACTTTTTGCCTGTTTGGTTTTTGGGTTGTTTTGAATCGTTTTGGTTTGGTTTGGTTTGGTCTTATCTAAATATGGCATTTTATTCTATAAATAATGGCACCTCTCTCGAAATGAACTTGGTTTGGTTAGGTCTGGTGCAGTGGTTGACTTGAGTTTTTTTTATTGTGTCTATCTTTCTGTGGAGGACCACTCTCTGTTCCAGGCAAGTACAAAAATGTGATGCGTGAGACCACAGCTGTTCGTGAATTAAACTACCTAAACAACAGAAAAGTTTAAACTCCAATAAAATATCCACTTGAGAGCTTTCACATTTTTCAAACCAATAATTTGCAATTATAATTCAAGGTTTTTTTTTGTTTGTTGGTTGGAGTATTCCAGGCAATTGTTTAAGGATTTGTGGTTGATGGTTATAACAATGAGCAAAACGTATTGTCTAATAGGAATACTTTGCAAATTGGTTGAGATTTTCATGGCACAGAAGTAAAAAATTTATGGGAAATGCTGAAGATATTAAATAATTGGTTGAAGATGTTTTTAGCATTTAAATACTGGAAGACTTGAAAATAACTACTGCCTTGTATTCCACCGTGGATTAATTTTAGTTGTACTTGATACAAATATTATGTTTGTCTGTAATTGAGCTTTGACAATTATAAGTGTCGGCATATTTTTCCCGAGTTCTATTTTGGATGATATGTTCAGTACGGAACTACATTTGATGCTATTGTCAGAGTAGTTTGATTGCACTGAGTGGGAAAACAAAGTTATCGTGTTTTTTATTTCCCGCTAAACTAAAGCGAACCACAGACATGAGCATGAGCTTGGTCGTTAGCCTTTTATTTGGCGGATAAATTTTAAAAAATATTACCAACAAATGTTGTAAACATGATAGTGATACGATCAACTTCGATTACATCCTTATGTGGTATCAAGAAGGATGGAAAACCGACAATTAACATTAACGAAAACTGATGTTCATGCTCATGAATGACAAGTCTGAGGTTCTCTTAATATTTCGAAGACTTTGTATGGGGACTGCTTAGAATCGCTTAGTTTTACATTGAAAGTTGTCGACTAATTAGTTTACCAGGGAGTACAAGAACACACCTAGCGTTTCAGTGTACCCGCACAGTAAACAAGTGTTACTTACTTACTTGTCCTATCTCGAACAACCCCAGGTGGTCAGGAACCTTACCAAACAAACATAATATATTTCGCCAACCAGTTCGATCTTGTGCTTTATCAGTTGGCAATACCAAGTGTACGCAGGGATTCGTCAACTTTAGTCCTCCACCGGAGTCTTGGTCTTCCTATTTTGCGTCTTCCTTCGAGTTCGGTTCCGAAAACCCTTCGTTCTGGTTCGTCCTTATCCATTCTACTGAAATGGTCTAGACAGCGTAATCGCGTTATTTTGATCCGCTTACACAACTCAGCGAAGTCTTGGTCTTCCTATTTGTCGTCCTCCTTCGAGTTCGGTTTCGAAAACCCTTCGTGCTGGTTCGTCTTCATCCATTCTACTTATTTTGTTCCGCTCGTAAAACTCATGGTTCATGCGTCGCCGATACTCTCCATTGTGGACTATAAGGCCATAAATATTTCGGAGTATTTTTTTTCTCGAATACTCCTACAGATGTTTCGTCTACTTGCGATAAGACCCACGATACTGCGCCATAAAGCAAGACAAGTTGTATGAGAGTCTGGTGTAGCTGGACTTGTGTTACTTGAGAGAGGGCTTTATCTCTAAAGTGCTTGCTTAGCCCAAAATAACATCTACTCGCAAGGACAATTCTCCGCTTGACCTCAAGGCTGACGTTGATTTTAATTTGTTGTGTTTTTGTTTTACGGCAGAGCCGAGGTATATAAATTCATCCACCACCTCTAAATTCTAATGGTTACCAACGTTCACGCTTTGGTCTAATCGCGTGGAGGTCGTGTTCCGTGAAACCATTGATTTTGTCTTATCCTCATTTACTTTCAGACCCACTTTTGCTGACTCCTTTTCAGTTCTCGAAAGCCATCGCAGTAACTTCTCTAACTGCGCGCCCACACGATGACAAATCTGTCGTTTTTCGTTGTTTGAACGCAAATATAACATGTGTTTGGAATTTGTCGCAAATATAGTATACTTGTGCCCAAACTCATTACGGTTGCTATTCCATATTACATGTTTGAGACACAATGATAAATATGTTATAACATATGTGCTTGCCACCCAAATATATCTGTGTTTGTGATACAAATGCAGCCGTGTTTGTAGCACTTTTTATGCTCTCTCTCGAGCAAGACAATAAATAAGGGGCATTATTCTCTCAGTGAGTGATTCATAAATATTCCTGAATGTGCGTGTAATTTGCAGATGAAGTCAGTGTTTCTTATTTTGGCTGATGTATTTCATTTTAATCTCATGTATTCAGTCGACAATGGATCATCGGACACGGGATATCAAAAGCGCTTGATCAGTGAAAGAAGAATAAACATACGCTTGGACGGTTAAATGGATTGTGATGTTAAAATACTTATGTGTGCTATCAAAGTAAGAAACGAATCCCTTTTTCTGCTCGAGCCTTTACTGAAAAAATCGGAATGACGGACTATATGTGAAATAAATGTAATAAAAAAAAACACAAGTAATTAATACACGCTTGTAGGAACTTGCATGAATTAGATTTGTATATAAATATATTGTTCGTGTACCAACGCATAGTTGAAACCTTCTGGACACAAAACGTGAGAGACAAAAAAAGAAAGGAGAAAGAGCAGAGCAGAAAATTCAAAACAAAACAAATAATGCATTCAAAGCAAGTAAATGTAAAAATCATTCAAATCTTTTAATTATTTGTATTAATTATTTATATAAGTAAATGTGGATATATATTAATAAAATTAGGTATAATACACAAAGAAATAATAATTCGTTTCGGATATGTTTGCTCGTAAGTATCTGAAGGTTTGGGGGAAACACGCGAATGTTTCCACGTAAGTATATGGATGTTTGGTATGAAGCACGAATATGTTTCCACGTAAAGGCAACATATTTGTCAGTAAACATGCTAATATTTGCATTTAAATACACCTGAGTTTGGGACTTGCAAACATATAAATGTTTGAAGTGTGTTCCAAACATATACACGGTTCCTGCAGAATATGTTTGGGAGAATATGTTACAGAGGCCTTTTGTTCAGCGTGCAATGATATCTATATCATAAGCATACACCGGCAGCATGTGACTTTTGCTGCTGATGGTTTTACTCATGTTGACTGCAGCTTTTCTCATAATAATCTCTATTAAGATGTTAAAGAGATTGCACGATAGGGTGTCGCCTTGCCTGAGGCCTCGCTTAGTTTCGAAAAGTTCACTAAGATCCTTAACAACTTTCACTGCGGATTTGGTGTTCGTCAAGGTCATCCTGTAAAGGCGTATGAGTTTTCCATGAATGCCAAGCCCTATGAATGCTTCGTAGATTTTCTCCCCTATCTGGCTAAGTTAAATGTTTTTGCCGTGCACAAAAACAACAACGTCAGCCTTGAGATCAAGCGGAGAATTGTGCTTGCGAATAGATGTTATTTTGGGCTAAGCAAACACTTTAGAGACAAATCCCTCCCTCGAGTAACAAAAGTCCAGCTGTACCAGACTCTAATTCAACCTGTCTTGCTTTACGGCGCAGAATCCTGGGTCCTATAGCAAGCAGACGAAACACCTGTAGGAGTCTTCGAGAGAAAAATACTCCGAAAAATGTATGGCCCTATAGTGCACAACGGCGAGTATCGGCGACGCAAGAATCACGAGCTGCATGAGCTTTATCCTGACATTGGGATAGTTAAGCGGATCAAGATAACGCGATTGTGCTGGCTACGCCATATCAGTAGAATGGTTGAAGTCGAACCAGAGCGAAGGGATTTCGAAACCGAACTCGAAGGAAGACGAAAAATAGGAAGACCAAGACTCCGCTGGAGGGATCAGGTTGACGAATCCCTGCGTACAATTGGTATTGCCAAATGGAGAAATGAAGCAAAAGATTGAACTGGTTGGCGAAATATGTTATCTTCATTTTGTAAGGTCCCTGACCCCCCGGGGTTGTCCGAGACCGGATAAGTAAGTAAGATGACACAGAGATAGTACACTGCAGCATAGCACACTGACACTTCAATCGTTAAACTAAACATTAACACTGTATCACACCCATTTTCGTACCTCCCATACAAAAGTTGGGCGGCTTTCTGGTTGAACGACTGGATGTCTACCGTATACTAAAATCAATTTTAACAAATTTTGGTACTGATCCATATTTTGTGAAATATTGTGTTATTACAAATGAACAACTTTGCCATGCCAAGTTTTCTACCTCCCATAGAAATAATGGGCGGACAATTGGCCGGCAGTCACGATAACTCCCCATAATCACTTAGAATCCTAATTAAGATGGGCATTGAATAATATTTAGCGGAGCCACTCTGCTTTTGAATACTGACACATTTGCTACCGTCATTCGTTCAACGTAAGGGGGAATATATGTGTTTTTGATGAGGTAATACCTATAAGCGCGTGTAGGGACTAAACTCACAAAGTGAACACATCCAAACAAAAAAGCTCACAGATTTGTCCGACTGAGATCACACGGATTGTGTGGCGATAAACTCCTCCGAAACGGCTGGACAGAATTTTATGCAATTTTGTGTGCACATCTGGCAGGTCTCAGAATCGGCAAAAATCTACATTTCATAACCCTAAATGATAAGGGTGACCCACCCGTACATAGAACACAGATTTGTCCGACTGCGAAACACAGCTTGTCAGACTGCGAAAAAAACACACCCTGATGTATGGCAGCAAATAGTTCTCTTGTGTGGGTCCGGAGCACTCTCAGAGCATAGAGAAGAATGACGTGGTTATACATATATACAAATGAGATATTAAGAGAGCAACGAAAATTGTGTGAACTTGTGTAGCGTATGTACGAACATAACAATCTATGTATGCGCATGTGTCTGTTGCTATGAATTCTCTTTGTTTTTTGTGTCAATAAAATAAAAAGTATTAAGCAAGAAAATAATGACGCATGTGCTTGCACTGGGCTTTAAATAATTTTAAGTATTAATATTATTTAAATGTAACGTCATCATATGATTGAACGCTGTTTTTTATTTTCCAATGTAACATTTACTAATGTGTTCATAGAAATCGAACAGGTACCGTGTAACAAAAAGGTGTTAACACATCGCCCGTGAGTTCGAACACTCATAGGACTTTATGGATAGAACTCGGTTGCAATGGATGGCTTAGAGTGAAGGTATGTGTAAGCCGCTTCACCCGACTGAAATTTCTGTACAGGTTTTTATAATTTTTCGACAAGATATATTGTTACATCCGTCTCCTGAGGACAAATGAAATACCCGAATATTTGGGTGAGCTTCAGTAAGGTATGACACTTGACACCATGCGACGTAGAGGCTGCTGCGACAGACGCTACTAGTGTATATTAGACAACACGTCTTGAGTTCTTGATTCAAGCAATTAGTTTTTTCAAGACATGTACTGTTGCGAAATTGCGAGAACCAAGTACTTCGGGGTACTGCCGACAAAGCATTCGTGTTTGAGAGTGTATAGAAAAAATACAAAACGATGTGAAAGTAAGTGGAAGTGAAAACGATAATATTGCCTTTTCTGCTCTATAGCTTTCCACAAATACAAGAATGTTTTTCTCAAACGACTGGAGTATTTGGTTGCTGCAAATTCGATACAGTACATGCCCTGAAAAAAAGGCAAATGACTTGAATGACCATTCAAGACATCTTGTGTAGATGTCCAGTTCATATTCATAGGTTATCCCTGCATAGGTTACTTTTTCAGTCCTCGACATATCTGAAAAGGTTTACCCTATACCCAACCAGGCGATGTATTCAGTAGAAGAAGTAGCAAAATCTCCCATGAATGAAGGAGAATTTAAGATGACATAATTATTAAAAAATTATTAACCAATGAAAAGAAAACTATTAATTTTTCAGATTTTTCCCTTTCAAACAATCTGCTGACCGGATGTAATTAAAACCACAATTTGCTTTAAAATTATTTGAACTCACTGTATAAATACCAATAGCAAGTGAATGCCTTATTTCCATATCCTCCAGTCACAGTCTCTGTTTTCGATTGAACTTTATTTAATCTCAAAATATTTGGGTATACCATTCATTCGTCATTGTAAGCAATTCTCGTCTCTGCTGTGATGGGCATTCTGCAAAATATGAAATGAAAATATAATTGGTAATTTATTGTGTCTACAGATTACTTGGTCATTCCAAGCCGAATATGAATGTAAAATATATTTGCAAGATGAATGAAAAAATAAGTTCATTTACATTATTCTGGCCTCCTTCCCTTAGTCGCCTACAATCGCACAGCTGGGACTCTCAAACAATATGAGTTGATTTAAAAATTAAACCGGCCTGATTTTGTATGCCAAAGACCTACAATAAGGGGCATGGCAGCAGCTGAAGCTGATGCAAAACGACCAATGAACAGTTCAATTCATATTAAATACTTGGCCAGAAATATATAGAAAAATTGAATAATATTCGAACTTCACAACAAAGAACAATCACAATCACAATCGCTATCGCACAGCAACGAAATCGTAGCAGAGAAATAAAATTGGATCATTGGCTTAATAAATCACAACTTTACAGACTCCAGCTATAGAATTATTGGATGCCATCAACAGCAGCAAGAGAGCAACACAACAAATGTTCTGAAAAATATCATCAAGAACTTTACAACAACAACAAAAATTATACCCGCCCCTTCCCCTCTTTAGCCTTTTACAAAAGAACCTAAAAAAAAAAAAATATGGATTGAAAATTGTATAAAATGCAATTAACAATAAAACATGTGAAATACAAATTTATTTATACGTGTATAAGTCGTTTTGCTTTTTACGTTTGTTTCAGTGTAATTCCATTGAAGCTGAAATCTCCTCTGACTTCGAGTTAAAGGCTTCAGTGAATAAACAAAAAATAAACAGAAATCAGACGAGAACTTAATTTTTATTGATGGACAAACCTAATTGAACATGTTTGAACCCTCGCGTTTAATAAGAGATTTAAACAGTGGAAATGTTGTGCGATTTTTGTTTCCAAATTTAAATGTAAAATCACATTGTTGAGCAGAGAGATACAGGCATGACTCTGCGATATGCCTACAAATAGAACATATGGATAGAAAAATAGATAACATAATTTCATGAAATAGCTACACATGCCGCAATTGAAATTGTTTAATTTTTGGGATTTGTATAAAAGAAATTCTTTATAACAAAACTCGCGACAGTCGCAGGAAAACAAACCGACACCTATTATCTACACGCTGAAACGTTTGCCTTTTTTATTGTTTGGCGGCAAATATAACGTGTTTGTAGCTTGCCGCAAATATAGTACACTTGTGTCCAAATATATTGTGTTTGCTATTCAATATAACATGTTTGGGACACAATGATTAATAGGTTATAATATTTATATTTGTGACCCAAATGTGGATTTGCTTGTTGATAACTTCTGAAAACACTGGTGTCTGTCACAATTAAGAAACAAAAAGCAGTAAGTCTTCAATTCATGAAAACAATGCTGGAAAACATGTACATGGTTCCTGCAATATGTTGCTAGGGTCGTTATTTTTCAGCGTGTATTTATCGACTACGATATAAGGCGGCCTTCGATAACCCGATACGGGAGAAACTCTACGAAGCAATACCTGAGCTTGCTATTCCTGCAAAACTCATACGCCTTTGAATGATAACCTTGACGATCACCAAATCCGCAGTGAAAGTTGCTAAGGATCTTAGCTAGCCTTTTGAAATCAAGCAAGGGCTTAGGCCAGGCGATACCCTATCGTGCTATCTCTTTAACAACTTAATGCAGATCATTATGAGAAAATTTGCAGTCAACATGAATAAAACCATCAGCAGAAAAACTTACATGCTGCTCGCGTATACTGACGATATAGATATAACTGGGCGCACAATTAGAGAAGTTACAGCGGTTTTTTCGAGAGCTTAGAAGGAGTCAGCAAAAGTGGGTCTGACGGTAAATGAGGATAAGACAAAATTAATGGTTTCAACGAACAGGGTCTCCACGCGATTAGACCAAAGCGTGAACGTTGATAGCCATTATAAATTCGAGGTAGTGGACGAATTTATATACATCGGATCTGCCGTGAACAAAAGCGACAACGTCAGCCTTGAGATCAAGCGGAGAATTGTGCTTGCGAATAGATGTTATTTTGGGCTAAGCAAGCACTTAAGAGATAAAGCCCTCTCTCGAGTAACAAAAGTCCAGCTGTACCAGACTCTCATTCAACCTGTCTTGCTTTATGGCGCAGAATCCTGGGTCCTATTGCAAGCAGACGAAACATCTGTAGGAGTCTTCGAGAGAAAATTTATGGCCCTATGTTGGACAACGGCGAGTATCGGCGAGTTGGACACATGAACCGTAAGCTGTATGAGCTTTATCCCGGCATTTACATAGTTAGGCGGATCAAAATAACGCGATTGCGCTGGCTAGGGCATGTCAGTAGAGTGGATGAAGACGAAGCAGCACGAAAGGTTTTCGAAACCGAACTCGAAGGAAGACGAAAAGTAAGAAGACCAAGACTCCGCTGGAGGGATCAGGTTGACAAATTCCTCCGTACACTTCTTATTGCCAACTGGAAAAATAAACAAAAGATTGAAGTGGTTGGCGAAATATGTTATATTCGTTTTGTAAAGTCCCTGACTCCCCGGGGTTGTTCGAGACCGGATATGTCGTAAGTAATTAAGAAAGTCGCAGCCTTAAAGTACGGAAGTTCATAGAAAGTTTTGGAAAGGCTTGGAAATATGAGATAATCAGAACGTTCACAACCGTAATTCCTGCAGGACTAGGTTCAAATTACCAAAATGTTAATTAACATTTTGATACAGAAATTAAATAAACATTTTGATACAGACCGTATGGATTTTTTTCGGTCAGAAAGTGTTCCTAGAAAATTATTTACTGAGATCTTAGGTACGTTCTTGTAGTTGATTATTTCCTTGAATTTTGAAGAGTTTGCTACCTATGGTCCTGAACAGGGGAAAAGAGGTATCAAATTGAATTTTTTTCAATTTGTTGCAACTTTAACTTTGAAGATGAAATTTTTTTAATTTAATATGTTCTTTATGACAAAATCTACAACTTTCCCTCAGAAAGTAAATCAAAATTCCGAACCGTTTGCAAGATATGAGCCTGACAAAATGATCACTTTGTTGAAACAGTGACACCGAGGCCCCAAACCTTTGGGGGCCCACAAAAAAAATTGCATGACTGTGGGCAAAACTTGGAGACACGGGTCATTTTGCTTGGACTTTTATCACATAGTCGTGTCCGTATATGGTTATATTTTTTCGTGTTGCACTGTGTAATCGTATTGTTGACTTTTTTGATATCTTTTATTGTTAGTATATATTTGTGGTGTTTTTTTTACAAAAATTTTCAATTATTTTATTCAAATAATTAAATTTAATCTTCAATTTAGGTGCCAATTTATCCAATAAACTTCTACATTGTTCAGGCAACAGTTTGATCGCACATTCATAAAATAACTGGACCATCCCACAAATGTACTCGAACAAATCGGTATTATGTAGTTCATCTTCTCTGTTGAAAGATTTTCCCTTCAGAGAGATTTGCAGACTCCGGAATAAATGTAAGTCCGAAGATGCCAGATCACGAATATAACGTAGATGTGGCATCACTACTCGTGCAAGCTCCAATATTTTTTGTCGAGTTTGAAAATACGTGTGAGGCCTATCGTTGTCGTGATGGAAAACCACGCCATTGCGATTTACCAACTCAGCTCGGGTTTCTTTCAGTGCTCCATCAAGGTTCGGCAGTTGCCAAAAATAGACTTCAGAATTTTTGATTTGGTTTTTAGGAAGCAGTTCAAAATAAACTACTCGCATAAAATCGCATCAAGTGGACAGCATAATCGTTTTTGTGATGTGTTAACATCTATAGGCGCGGGAAGGGACTACACTAACCAAGTGAACACGTCCAAATACAGTTTGTCCGACTGCGATCACAAATTGATTGGCGTTAAACTCCTCCGAAACGGCTGCACCGATGTGTATATCGTATATCGGGTAGGTCTCAGAATCGGCCAACATCTATGTTTCATACCCCTAAATGATAAGGGTGACCCACCACTATATAGAACACAAATTTGTCCGACTGCGAAACACAGATTGTCATACTGCGAAAAACACACACTGATGTAGCGGCCGCGAATAGTTGTATTGTGTGGGTGCGGAGCGCTCTCAGAGCAAAGAGAATAATGACGTGGTTATAAAGGGTTTTTCAACAGAGACGCTACAAAAGTAAATCGATAGGGACAGCAAACGACGCCATATTTTTACCCGCTCTTTTGACATTTCTCTTCAGTAAGGTTTGCCATTTCATCATGGAAAGATATACGAGCCAACAACGAGTCGAAATTATTAAAATTTACTACCGAAATTAGGAGTCAGTGTCCTCAACTTTAAGAGCGCTACGTCCAATTTATGGTCGGCTCATTTCTGGCTGAATGGCTTTGTCAATAAGCAAAATATGCGTTATTGGTCAGACAGCAATCCACACGTAATCCATGGGTCAGGATTGCAACCCGCAAAAAATACGGTTTGGTGCGGTTTATAGGCCGGCGGCGTCATTGGGCCGTACTTCTTCCGTGATGATCAAGACCGGCACATTACTGTGAATGCGAATCGCTACCGTTCAGTGATAACCGAATATTGTTGGAACCAATTGGATAATATGGACTTGGAGCACATGTGGTTTTAACAGGACGGCGCCACAAGGCACACAGCGAATGCCACAATCAATTTATTGGAAACCAAGTTTGGTGAACGTGTTATTTTACGAAATGGCCCAGTCGATTGGCCGCCTCGGTCGTGCGATTTGACGTCGTTAGATTATTTACTGTGGGGCTACGTCAAGTCTATGGTCTATGCCAACAAACCAGCGACGATTGATGAACTTCGTACGAATATCGAACGTGAAATTGCACCAGTATCGGCCGATTCATGCTTGAAAACCGTCGAAAATTGGGTTCAGCGTCTGGACTTCTGCAAGCGTGCCAGTGGTGGCCATTCAAAAGAAATCGAGTTCCATACACAATGGCATCCAACGTACTTTCACAGGAATAAAGAATTTCATTGGTATCAAAAACCGGATTTGTTTTATTTAAAAAAACTTTTGTAGCGCTCTTAGTGAAAAACCCGTTACTTTACAAAAATGAGATAGCAAGAGAGCAACGAAAGTTGTGTGAAGTTATGTAGCGTATATACGAATATAACAATGTATATATGTTCATGTTCTGTTGCTCTTCATTCTCTTTGTTTTTTGTAGGAATAAAACAAAAAGTAGTAAGCAAGAAAATAATGACACATGTGATTGCACTGGTGATTTAATAATTTTAAATATTAATATTATTTAAATGTAACGTCATTTTATGATTGAACGCTGTTTTTTATTTTCCAATGTAACGTTTACTAATGTGTTCATAGAAATCGAACAGGTACCATGTAACAAAAATGTGTTAACACATCGCCTGTGAGTTCAACCACTCTTTGGAATTTTTAGCGCAGTTCAGCCTTTGATGAAGTTTGAGCTCGATCATCGTGCATGGACTAGGATCTCTTTCGATTGAAATTGTGGTAGAGAGTCCCTTTTGACATCTCTAGTGACAATGCGTTTCAAAATTGGATCAGTTTGGTTGTGTTTGAGCAATAAATCGCAAGTGCTTATTTCCTTGAACTAGTGCGGAACACAAATATCAACATGCTTGACAAGTCCAAGTCGCTTAAAATTGTTTTCAATTGTCGCGTGCGACACCTTCAGTTTGTCTGAAACTTCTCGAACAGAAACGTACCGTACAGATTCTATAGCAGTTTTGATTTCGTTGTCATCAACCTCATGTCGTCTACCGTACCTGTGGGTATTTTTGATCGTGGAATTTCTAGAACAATATTTTTTGAACCAGCTTTGTTACGTAAGTTCTTCTAAGGCAACGGAACCATACACATCAGAAATGTCCCGTTGTGCTTCGGCGGCTTTTTTGCCTTTTCGGAAATAAAAGAGCAAAATATGGAAAAAATAGTAATTTTGTCCATAAATATTCACAACACGATCTAAATGGTTATGTGACATGAATCCAAGATTTTATAGACAGTCCCGGCAAAAATAAAATGAAGTAGTTCTAGTAGAAGTTATTATTTTTGTACAATTTTAATGCAGTTTTGATTCTGATCAAAAATAACTCCGAAAAATCTACTTTTGCATCACATCCATTATGATGCAAATTTATTAAAGAGCTAAAGGGATAGTTGAGAAGTGCAAAGATGCCTAAATATAATACTTGTTTTTAATTTGTATTTACTTTCTTTCAAATTGCTTTCCATTTCCTTTCTTTTCATCTGTTGACAGAAGCATTTGGAGTACTAATAAAAGGTCAATTAATAAAATAATTAGTTATATAAAAGGTTAAAAAGTTAAGACCTAAAGTTGTAGCTTAAAGTCATAACTTATTGCCAAGATTCAAATGACAAGAAATTTAAAAATTGTTGAAATAATAGTTTTGGTTGCTCGTTTGCGGACGAAATGTAGCAGAAAAATTTTAGCATAAACTGCTCTTTCAAACAGTCAAATAAGAAGTAGTGCTGCGTTGGACAACGTCATATAAAAAGAAGTACTTCTGCACCTAAATTAGCACTACATCTTACCAAGTAGTTGTGGTGCAAATTCTACTCCTTGGTATACTCTTTTTTTGCTGGGAGTAGTCTTAGAGATTTTAAAGCAAAAAGTCTATTAAATTGGTCACCATCGGTCTAAGATTTATTGTTGGCTCTCACCATAATTCCGTATTTTGATTTTAAAACGATCTGGAAACTGATATTTTGTTTTGAATTGTAAAATTTAATCAGTTCCTAGTTAGAACACAATTATTTCGATTCTGGTGAAATTTAAAGAGAATTTTTTTCAGTTATTGATTTTAAAAAACGGCTCCTTTAAAACTTTTTCCAGGACCCACCCGCCTAACTTTTGAGAAAGTTCGCAATTTCATTGCTCCAATTATTATTCACCTATGCGCATATCCATCTCTTTCGCAACTCCATCCAATGCTCTTCTCTCAAAATTTTCATGTGCAAATCCTCAGTTTTCTAGTATCATCTGTAAAGTTTCCACAATTTTCCGCGTAAATTCCATTACTGAGGTAGATTTTAAATGTTCATTTCATGTTAAATGCTGTGCCTTTTTTTGTTTGCATTTAATCTTCAACAAGATTTTGTCCACCGATGTAAATTACAACATGTTATCCACTTCTGCGAATGCGAGTTTATATGAATGACAACAATGGACATTTAACAAATGTTGCCCTGTCAATTCCGTTGCAGAACAACAATTGGTGTTCTTTAATGCCAACAATAAAAACCCTCATCATCGGTGGGCCAGAGGGTGGAAAGGAGGACGACGAAACAACCAACTAACAACTTTTATGCAAAAGAATAAAGCGACCGCTAATATGCAAAATTAAACTTCAGGTAACTAGGTAGGTGCACGGGTACATGACATTCAAATGCTTGCACTAGTGTTGTTGTTAGATCAACTTTGTTCAACTGCTAACTATGCTTAATTAATTAACCTAAACCTTAGTTTGCCAGAATTGCATTTATACTCGTATACCAGGGTCGGTTTTGGAGTAAGAGATTACAGTTGAATTCGGTTGCAAGCATTTTGTAATTTATGTAGTATTTCACCAAACTTTTGGTTAAACCTGTGTTAAAGTTAGAAAATCTTTCTACGTAGCGGATGATGTTTACAAATATCATATTCTCTTCAAAATCTATATAGAAATGAAAATGAAACAGGTGTTGGAACACAGGAACACTCTTGTTTGGGTGCAAATATAACGTGCTTGTAGGTTGTCGCAAAACTATTGTATACTTGTGTCCAAAACACATTGTATTTGCTATTCAATGTTTCATGTTACGGAGACAATGATTAATAGGTTATAATATATGTTTTTGTGGCTTTGTTTGTTGAAAAATGCTGAAATCACTGCTGTCTGTCACAATATAAGAAACAAAAAGCAGCAGATCTTCAATTCAAGAAAACAATGCTTGTAAACATGTATCGTACATTGTTCCTGCAACATGTTGCTAAGGCCGATCTTTTTCAGGGCGTACCGACTTTAAGCAAGGCCTCAACGACTGTTAGTAATCACCGACTGTTAGTAATCACCGTTACAAAATCACAAAAGTTTTTTTAAATAAAACAAAACCGGTTTTAGATACCAATGAAATTCTTTATTCCTGTGAAAGTACGTTCGATGCCATTATGTACGGAACTCGATTTCTTTTAAATACGCTGACGCTGAACCCAATTTTCTACAGTTTTCATGCATAAATCGGCCGATACTGCTGCAATTGCACTTTCGATATTCGTACGAAGTTCATCAATCGTCGCTGGCTTGTTGGCATAGACCATAGAGTTGACGTGGCCCCGCAGGAAATAATCTAACGGCGTCAAATCGCACGACCGAGGCGGCCAATAGACTGGGCCATTTCGTGAGGTAACACATTCACCAAACTAGGTTTCCAATAAATTGATTGTGGCATTGGCTGTGGGCTTGTGGGCTTGTGGCGCCGTCCTGTTGGAACCACATGTCCTCCAAGTCCATATTATCCAATTGGGGCCAAAAATATTCGGTTATCATTGAACGGTAGCGATTCGCATTCACAGCAATGTGCCGGTCTTGATCATCACGGAAGAGGTACGGCCCAATGACGCCGCCGGCCCATAAACCGGACCAAACCGTAATTTTTTCGGGATGCGATGATGACTCATGGATTACGCGTGGATTGCTGTCTGACCAATAACGCATATTTTGCTCATTGATGAAGCCATTCAGCCAGAAATTATGACGACCATAAATTGGACGTAGCGCTCTTAAAGTTGAGGCCACTGACTCCAAATTTCGGTAGTAAATTTTAATAATTTCGACTCGTTGCTCGTATATCTCTCCATGATGAAATGGCAAACCTTACTGAAGAGAAATGTTAAAAGAGCGGGAAAAAATAAGGCGTCGTTTGCTGTCCCTATCGATTTACTTTTGTAGCGTGTTTGTTGAAAAACCGTTTACTAAGTATTATGTCAGTCAAGGTGACGTCTCGCAGCACAAATTATTCAACAAATTTTTGTTTTCAAGCAAATGTTTTTGAATGATCTTAGTTATGTAAACTACAACGAATATAACGGGTCTATAATTTTTTTGAAAATAAATGAGTTTCCGCTGGTAATTAGAAATGAACCGTAATTGTCATTAGCTACCTGAAAACATCAGCAACTGCATAAAGTCTAGCACAGATAGAACAGAAACATATAACATACAGTAGGTAGGAGGAGATATCGTAGATATGGCACTGAACATACATTGTTTACCCACAGATATGGAAAAAGTTGACAGGGCCAAATATTGGCGGACGATAAGGTAGAAGCAAACAAGTTTGTGTTTGGACCAAGCCGATTATATTGTATACTATAATTCGTTGTATCCATAATGTGTTCATAGACGCTGAACAAGAAACGATCCCAGCAACATATTGCAGGAGCATATTTATGTTTGCAAACATGGATTTCATGAATGGAAGATATGATGAGTTTTTGTATTTGTTGTCTGTCACGTTTTCGCTTTCATCAGATTTAAACAAACAAAGCCACATTTGGGTCACAAAAACAAATATGATAACCTATTTGTCAGAGTGTCTACAACATGTAATATTGAGTAGGAAACACAATGTGTTTCGACGCAAGTACACTATATTTGTGACAAGGTACACACACGTTATATTTGCATCCAATCATAAAGAAAAGACAAAACAAAAACAAAAATATTTTTAACAAAAATTAAATATTGCGATATTTACTTTGGTCATAAGAATAGATGCACAGAGTTGCCACTAGCACAAAAAAAGTTCACAAAATTAAAAAGTTCAATCTTACTGAGATACCCTTAAGTTACTTTAATGGAAACAAATATATATTGTATTTGCTGGTTGATACACTGTAACTCGCATCAAATATAATTGCATCGCGATAAACAACATACTTATATTATAGTTAATGTCTTGGAATATCAAACTACAAACTTACAAGGTCAGGAACATTTTTCAAGTTATCAAGAAAATAATATCCTGACAATGCTACCCAATGGGTACCGAAATATAATTTTAAATAAAATACAATAATGTATACATGTAATAAATATCACATTTTAAAACACATTATATTTTGTTCAAATAACAATTCGTTCACATTTATTTATAACAAATTTCATATTATAAATACAAATTTGTTCGCACAATTTCGCCAGATAAGGAAGTAATACCAACTAGAGTATATATGGGTGCGGACTCTTGGCTAACACGAAGTTACAATCATCAACTGAAATGCAAATTACCCTTAGCATACACTGTGTGGTGTAGGGTATACAAATATATATGTCTATTGTTAATATATAAGTTCGTATATATTAAACATACATATCTGTTCATTAGGGTGCATTATTTTCTATTAATTTACAATTTTTTCACATTCCGTCATCTAGAAATGTTGGCCTTAATTTTTGTAAAAAAAAACTCACGTCTTATAAGATTCTTATATTAGGAGTATAAAAAACTCCATCCAGTTTAGTCGAGCGGAAATATGGGGAATAACATTTAGTTTTAAATATAATTCCCAAATCTTTGTAAACACATAACAACAACAATTTTCACTTTTCCACATTCGATGTTATTTAGAATAATTCTTTACTAAGAAAAGAGCTATCAGGGGACACCCGGTTGGAACGAAGTTCCTTTCGGTATATATTATGTACCAGTCAGTTCCAAAACGCCTAAGGCGCCCGTTTAAAAGTACGAATTAAATGAATCTTTGAGAAAATATACTTTTTGTAAAATGATAAACTTTTATTAAGAAATTTTTTTGTATAGAATTGTTTGAAGTGTCATTTTTGTAAGAATATATATTATAATTTCCCGAAAAGGTAATTTTTTAAAGCGAGGTATTTCTTTTATTAAAAGCTAATGTTTTTGATGTGTTAACATCTATAGCGGCGTATAGGGACTAAATCTATCAAAGTCAAATTTTATGCTGCTGCTAAAACCAGATTTTATGCTGCTGCTAAAACCAGATTTTCTGCAACTGCGAAAGATAACAATGACGTGCGAAACAAAAATGGGGGAGCAAGAGATCAATGAAAGAGTGGTGTGGCAGGGGTGAGGCAAACGAAATTGTGTCTATAGCGTATGTATTAACATAATAATGTATGTATGCACATGTGTCTGTTGCTGTTGTTGAACGGAGATAGAAAGCATAGCCACGCAAAATTTCATTTGCAAGTCAACGTTATGGTGACACACTAATCCGTCAGCTACTTCGTAGAAAGTATGTGTGATGTTGTGTGTTTGGCTGTTTCGTTGCTGTTAATATGGCAAACATGTGGCTATGTGACACACGTATACGTCAGCTACTTCGGACAAAGTATGTGTGATGTTGTGTGTTTTTTGTTGTTTCGTTGTTGTTGCTATGGCCAAACAAAGTGAGTCATATGATGTTCAGCATTGCCCGGTGTATACAAAGAAACTATTATTTTTTATTTTCCAATGTAACATTTACTAATGTGTTCATAGAAATCGAGCAGGTACCGTGTAGCAAAAAGGTGTTAACACATCATCCGTGAGTTCGAACACTCATTGATATTTTTTTAAGAAAAACACCTGTAAAAAACACCATAAGAGTATGCATTTTTTTACACAGAAGTACTTTTTTAAGAAGTACTTTTACTTTCTAAAGAAGTGGTACTGTTTTTAGGAAAATATAATTTTTTAAAACGTTGTACTTATTGTCAGACAGGTTGCTTATCTCAAGAAAATAAAGGAAAAGAATAGGTATTATTTTATTTTTAAGGATAGGTACTTTTAAGAAAAGGTACTTTTAAGAAAAGGTACTTTTAAGAAAAGGTACTTTTAAGAAAAGGTACTTTTAAGAAAAGGTTTTTTTTTTAAGAGAATGTATTTTTTTTTTAAGAAAAATGGGATTTCTTTAAATGGAATTTTTTTTAGAATTGGTCCTTTTTTCAAGAATAGGCACATTGGTGAGAGTAGGTACTTATCTCAAGAAAAATTATTTTGTTTCAAAAAAGTCAACTTGTTGTAAGAAAATTTACGGCCTTATTTATAAAAAGTTGTGAGAGGTTTGAGAGGCGTTTTTAGTATGATAAATCGTCTCCCAAACCACTCATAACTTTTTATGCATGAGGCCGTTAATTTTTAAGAGAAGGTACTTATTTTAAAACAATTAATTTTTTTTAAGAAGAATTATTTAACTAAGAAATATTTAATTTTTTTAAGCAAAGTTATGATAAGGTTTTTTTTAAAAAAAGTAGTTTGTGTTAAGAGTATTTGTATTAGGGTATTTGTTTTGAGAAAATTTAGTTTTTTTTAAAGAAAAAGCACTTATTTAAGAAAATTTTCTTTTTTTAAACTTCTTTCGTTTTGGCTTTTCTAAATTTACTTTTTATTGGGTTCAAACCTACAATATATACTAAATATATATATACTAATATTGTTTATTTTTGCTTTGGTTTGTGTCTAGACTAACCACGTGTCTCACATAAGTTGGGAAATTTCTTGTTTAATGGGAAGATTTCTAGGTGAAGCCTGTATCTAATATATAGTATATATAGTAGTTTTGAACCCAACAAAAAGTTAGTTTAGAAAAACCAAAGTGAATGAATTTTAAAAAAAGAAAATTTTCTTAAATAAATACCTCTTCTGAAAAAAGTAAATTTTCAAAAAAAAAAAATACCAATTCCTATTCTTAAGCAAAGTACCTTTTCTTAAAAAATGCCTTATATTAACGAAGTACCTTTGCTTAAAAAAAGTAAATTTCCTTCAAAAAGTACAGTTTCTTAAAAAGTTTTTATTTTAAATATATACCTTAAAAAGTACATTTTCTTACAACAATTTACCGTTTCTTACAAAACTACCTTTTCTTTAAAGAGTAAATTGTTTGTGAACCAAAATGACCTTTCTTGAGATAAGTACCTATTCTTGAAAAACACCAATTCTAAACAAAAATTATTTTTCTAAAAAAGTTTTCCTCAAAAAAATACCGTCCTTAAAAAAATACATTTTCTTATAAAAATTCATTTTCTTAAAAGTGCCTTTTCGTAAAAATAAAATAATACCTTTTCTGTTCTTTTCTTTAGATAAGTAGCCTTTGTGAAAATAAATACATTTTCTTAAAACAATAACCAATTCCTAAAAACCGTACCACTTCTATAAAAAGTAACTATTCTTAACAAAATTACTTCCTTGTGAAAAAAATGCATACTCTTTGGCTTTTTCTTACAGAAAGTACTCCTTCTTAATAATAGTACTTTTTCTTATAAAAAAACATTAACTTTTAATAAAACGTGATGTCCTCTTTTTAACAAAGGAACTTTTCGGGAATATAACGGGTCCGCCAAATACCTTTTTTTTTTTTGAAAATGCTATAAAAAAAAAACTACTGAATATTTTCTCAAATTTCTATTTTTATTTGAAAGTACAATCCTTCCGGTTAATAATGGAAAATAATTTCATTCAAATGGCTGCCTCGGCTGGCCAAATTGGACGATCGATCCAACTCTTAAGCACATTATCGATTGTGTGCAGCTGTATTGCACCAATGGCTTCACGAATATTGTCCTTTAAAGCGTCAATTGTCTCTGGCTTGTCGGCGAAACACTTATCGTTGAGGGCACCCCAGAAATAATAGTCCAAGGGTGTCAAATCGCAGCTCCGAGGTGGCCAAACGACATCAGCTCTGCGGCTGATAATGCGATCATCAAAAACAGGGCGCAAAACATCGAGTGTAGCTCCGGCTGTGTGGCACGTAGTGCCGTCCTGTTGAAACCAAATGTTGCCAATATCCTCCTCCTTGTGAACAAAAATTCGTTCATCATGGCCCGATAACGTTCGCCATTGAGTGTAACGGCCACTCCTTGCTCATTTTCGAAGAAAAATGGCCCAATTATGCCTCTGAACCAAAATTCGCACCAAACAGTGACTCGTTTTGGGTGCATTGGCTTTTCAATGTATGCGTGAGGGTTTTCTGTGCCCCAAATGGGACAATTTTGCTTGTTTACATACCCGCTAAGATCAAAATGAGCTTCATCTGAAAAGATGATTTTTTTTGGCAAAATCGGCATCTGCAACATTACCATGATTTTCAAAGTAATGTCGCAATATTTCCCAGCTGTTGTTCAAGCGTATACACAACCATATTCGTTCAGCGAAGGATAAAACTAATTATCTGTCAAATCAGACATGAGCTAAGTGTTACCATTCACGAAATATGGCGGACCCTTTATAATACATATTCTTACAAAGAGTACCTAAAAATATACTTTAAAAAAATGCATACTATAATAAAAATGTTCTTAAAAATAATATATCATTTTATAAAATGTATCTTTTCTTAGAGATCTATTTAAATTATCGTATTTTTCATCAGGCGCCTTAGGCGTGTTGGAACTAACTAGTACATAATATATAGCGAAAGGAACTTCGTTCCAACCGGGTGTCCCATGACACCTCATGTGATTTTTTCCTTTCGTTCATAACATGAGTAATTTAATTCTAAAGTATTTTGTTTTTGTACTTTCTGGCTTACTTTTATTGTTGATATACATATGCATAGAATTGGACACGAAATCAAATTATATTTTATTGTTGACTTGAACTATTGCCCGTACTATCGTACTGGTATCACCTCTTTGAAAAATGTTTCGGATCGAAATAAACTATTGCTACTTTAAAGCACACAATATTCAAATATTTCCTGCAAGGATTACACTTGCCAGATTTGCTTAAATGCAACAAATCAGTGGCATGAATTTTTAATCCTTTCAAAATTATATTAATAAAAGTCACCCTATTGTATGTATCCCTATATATATGTACCAGAAAAATAATGTTTGTATATGCGATGTTCATGTGGTCCTACTACAGCTTACATGTACTACATACCATGGAGGCAGAGGCAAAAAGTATGTCATTTAATGTAATATGGTGTTTTAAAGGAAGACAATTATTGACAAGACAATACCTATAAGTGGAAAGATAATTAATCTTGACATTATCTAAACAAGCATAAACCAAAAACAAACAGCAACAACAACAACAACAAAGTAACACAACATACCAGCTACACAACAATATCGACATCATCAACAACAAGCGGCAATGATTACAACATGCGCGGCAAGAATCTGTAAAGAAAACCTTAAAGCCAAAAGATACAAATATTCTAGCAAGTAAAACAGATAATTTAACAATAAATTATTTAATGTATCAACGGAAAAGTACTGCATAAAGGACGTTAGTACAATGTAAGGCAAATTGGACATTGCTGAAGAGTAAAGGGTGTTGAAAAAATTTTGGGTCGATTCCATCCATATTTCGGAAGTGCGATTAAATGGAAACTTCAATCCAAACATGTTAAATAGTTAAATATATAAGGTCAGTATAGCAATAGGATTTCATCACATTAGATTTTTAGCAGATTTCAGCAAATTTGCTCTACAAAAGATCATCTAAGTTAGAAATGTTGATCACTCCATTCTGCATTCAAGCTTCTGCTCAAAACCGAAACTCTCACAAATGCTAATGATAGATGGTATCGTGGCATAAATTGAGTCACAAAAGTATCACCGAACAAGTGTGTTCAAGTTATGACCTAAATCGTACGCTAATCCTGATATCCATTTCGGTACAAGTTATGTCTATTCTAGTAGCTGGGATCAGTGCACCCTGAAAAATCTGTCTTTTTGTTGTTGTTTGGACTTAAATATAATTTATTTGAAACTTGTAGCAAATACAGTATACTTGTGTCCAAACACATTGTATTTGCTATTCAATATTACATGTTTTATACAAAATAATTAGTAGGTTATAATATGTGACCTGTTCTACGAAAAGGGAGCTTACGTGCGAACACTAGTTTTCTGTGAAAAGGCTGTTAAAAGTAAGCAACTCGTTTCGTCAGTTTCTCATTATCTCGTTAATTGTTTTCCGCGCCGGACGTCCAGTAAGTGTTGTTGTTGGTCGGAATATTATTATAGTTCTTCGTGTAAGTTGCTAGTGTGGAACATTTAAAAAAGTAACACTGAAGAAGTGACGTTTACTGTTTCTGTTGATTATTTTGTCGTATTTTTACTCTTCTTTCTCTAGATTTTTTGTACACTTCTAAGCAAGTTAGGATTTTCTGCTTTTCACCACGTGAAAAAGCATCTCGTCTTCCATCCGAATCAACCAAAAAGTGAAAATTGATTTTTTGACACCTAAGCCCCCTTTCCGTAGACCAGGTCACATACTATATGTTTTTGTGACTCAAATGTTTCTTCGATTGTTACAAACCTCTGAAAACAAAAATAAGTAGTCAACCAAAAGACTGCAATATGTTGCTGCGGCTTTTTTTTTGTAAACGCTATTTAACAGACAGACAGAATTTAAGCTCATGATTACTGCAGAAGCTGTTGGGTTGGAGAGGATGATAAGAGCATCGAACATGTCATATGCTACTGCACTAACATTTGCATGATTAGGAGAAAATGTCTAGGATCTTAATTCGTGTAGGATCTAACAAACATTCACGAAGATAAGCTGATTGATGTTAGGACCTTTTGGCAGAGCACCAATAGGTTCGCCAGACTCCAATGTATGTCTTAACTTCAGCCACATCCTTGAATATCATATGGCTTGACACCCGTTAACCATACTGGGTTTATTTACAGGTTCAACGAATCAGACGGAATATAACGTCGCGTGGTATCACAACGGTACTAATTGGACTAATTGCGACAGCTACTCCAACCTCACCGTAACCAAACCACCTAAAGGATTGACTTCTACCAATTGTGTAAAGATGCATGGTATATCAAGACCAAGTGAAGCACATGGGAATTTCACTGGATCATTCTTTCGTGAAAATGATAATTTTATTGTCGCACTGACAATTTCTAAGACAAATCTGTTTCATATTTTCAATGGAAAATGTTCTGCACTTAATATAAATATCATCAGAAACTGTCAAATCTAGAACGGTCCTTGACTGTAAGAAGGTGATAAACGACTACTCTATGCACGGCAGACTCAACATCATCTGGGTGCCGGGGCACAGCGGGGTATTCGGCAACGAGAGAGCGAACCTCCTGGCAAAGAAAGCCAGGGAACTCCAAAAACGGTGAGCCTAGATGGAGCGAAACCCTTTGGGGTGACGAAGGCTGAGTTAAATAAATGGGCGGAGTCGGCACATATAGCCCAGTGGAACCGGGAATCACGGGATGACAAAGATCCTATGGGGAGACCCAGATGGATCGTGGACAAAAGGTTTGCTGAAACTGTGAAAAGGTGAAATGGGCAAAATGATGGGAGTCTTAACGGGGCATTCGGGATTACGAGCCCACCTGTACCGTATTGGACTAGTGGCGAACAGTGAGTGCAGGGCATGCATGGAGGACGATGAGACGTTGGAGCACTTCTTATGCCACTGCCCGGCCTTCACACAAGCTAGATCCAGATATCTTTCGGATAGTACGATACCGGACATGACCAAACTTGTGGGTATGGACTGGAACAAACTAAGGAATTTCGTGAATAGCCCCGAATTCCTATAAGGGACATAGTGAAGTAGTAGGATAAACTTAGAGCGCACAACAGGTCGAACTTAGCGGCTTAAGTGTATGTCTTACTGACATGGGAAGGTTTAGAGTGCTCCTTCTGAATACTCAACACCACGCCCCTCTTTTCGAACTAACTAACTAAGTAACTAATATAATGCAGTGCTCCGGTTATTTGGATGCAAAGATAACGCGTGCCTGAAGGTTGTCGCAAATATTGTAAACTTGTGTCGAACTATATTCTGTTTGCTATTCAATATTACATGTTTAAGACACAATGATTAATATATTATAATATATATGTTTGTGATACAAATACAGTTGTGTTTGTTGCTCTGTTTACTTCAAGGATATGTTGTTCCCTGCTTAAGGTAATGTTATTGCAAGTGTAGAACTATATTTTTCCATTATTCTTTCAGTCAGTGATTTATAAATACACGCTAAAAAATTTGTCTTTATTTATTTGGATGCAAATATAACGTGGTTGTAGCTTGCCACAAATATAGTATACTTGTGCCTAAACACATTATGTTTGTTATTCAATATAACATGTTTGGGACACAATGATTAATAGGTTACAATATATATATTTGTCACCCAACTGTGGCTTTGTTTGCTGAAAACTGTTGTAAAAAATAACATGACAGACAATTAAGCAACAAAAAGTAGTAGGCCTTCAGTTTACTAAAAGAATGATTGCAAACATGTACATGGTTCCTGCAATATGGTGCTGTTATCCTTCAGCGTGTACTCTTGAATGTGTGTGTCTCATCGGTTGCGTTTAAGTTTCATGCATGCAGTCATCAATCGTTCGTTTGGGAGGAAACATACGAATGCTTCGACGTAAGTATATGGATGTTTGCAAGGAACACGCATATGACTCCACGTAAAGGAATAAACCTTGGTAAGAAAATACGCCAAAGATTGCATTTAAATATAAGTGAGTTCCAGACTTGCAACTAAAAAAAATAATTCAATGGTTCCCCGTTACATCCCATGAGGGGATTAGGGAGAGCTTCTCACAAACCAGTGAGCTGTGGGCGTTCTAGTTTTATACTCAGTGACTTGCAAATATATATATGAATATTTGGAGTGTGTTCTAAATATCTAACGTTTTTTTTTTCAACTAGTGCTTATTTCGTGAATGGTAACACTTAGCTCATGCCTGATTTGACAGATAAATAGTTTTATCCTTCCGCTGAACGAATATGAACGAAGCCAACTGACCATCCAATGCGTTTTCGCTTCGCTAAGTGGGCCTGCGATCGTTTATTTTATAGCATTTAAAAAAAAAAATTATTTGGCGGACCCGTTTCATGGCTACTGCTGAATGTGTTTGAGAGTTTCACACAGCCAACCTTTGAATCAATCTTCTGCGCACTGTGTTCAAAGCCCGCATGATCAGCTGAAAGGTGAAAGGCCATTGGCCGCCTCAAAGCTGGGATTTGATCCAGTTAGACTATTTTGTCTTGGGCGCCGTGAAAGCTAAATCTTACGCAAACTAATCCCGCTGTAAGGAGAATATAAAGAAAAGTGCCGAGAACACATCCTCGCGGAACCCCAGCATTTATTTCGCTTTCATCTGAAATACACTCTCCATGTTTGACAGACCTTTACAAATGCTTGAGCAACATCCAAAACTAGCGCACAGCAATACTGCCTTATTTCAAAGGTTATCTTAATGTCGTTGGTTAGACGGTTTACCTGTTGTAGTCTACTATGCCCGTCCCTAAAGCCTAATTGATGATCAGGGATGAAATTATGGGACGACTTAAATCCTTGAAGTTTTACTAGAAATAATCTATTAAAGAGTTTTGACAAGCAAGGTAATAAGCTTATAGGTCTGTAAGAGGATGGGAGCATTCCATTTTTCCAGGCTTCAATATCATTTCCACTAAGGAAGTTTTCCAGGCATTAGGGGAGTGCAACTAGGTTTTAGTATATGATTAAACACATTTACGAGAAACTTTTGGCCCAGGGGTGGAAGTTCAGAGATCAATTTCTGTGATATAAGATTGAACACATTTACGAGAAACTTTACGCACACGGGTGGGAGTTCAGAGATCATTTTCTGTGATATGAGATCGAAACCTGGTGCCTTTTTCGGGTTATCAGTTTCCTTTATAATGGCAACAACTTCTTCAATCCTTATCTCCGAAGTTATTGCAGAAGACTCCTTAATACAAATTATTTCGGGAGATTAAAACTGTTAGTGGATGAGTTTGTGGCGGAAAACTCGACTTAAATGATCCGCATAAACTTTGGTTGTTTCCTCACCTATTGTCGGGTACTTCCCACTTTCAGTCCGTAAGGGAAAGATAGCCTCAACTGGCTTACATCTATGTCTTATGGGCACCCATAAGGAAAAATTCTTTGAATTTTTCGGAGTTAGACCCCCAACGTAATTGGCATGTTGATGGTCAACATCCTTTCTGAGGGCTGCACGAAGACTATTCGTTGCAACGGTAAGTCGAAGTCTTGTAGCTGGCGATCTATATCTTTATCAATCTTGTCGAGCTTTTCTCTTGCCTACACGCTGAAAAATCTCTTTTTTTTTGTTCTTTGGATGCAAGTATAAAGTGTGTTTGGAGCTTGTTGCAAATATATTATACTTGTGTCCAAACACATTGTGCTCGCTATTCAATATTACATGTTTATAATATATGTGTTTGCGACCCACATGTATTTATATTTGTGATATAAAACATCTGTGTTTGTTGCACTGTCAATGCTCTCGGGCAAGATAATAAAAGAGGGACAACCAGAGAGTCTATCTTGTAAGTGTGTATCTGTAGTTTTGCATTATTCTCTCAGTAAGTGAGTCATAACTATTCCTGAATGTGATTGCAAATTGCAGAAGAAGTTTTTCTTATTTTGGCTGACATATTGCGTTTTAGTTGCATGTATTCAGTCGTCAATGGTTCATCGGTTAGAGGATATCAAAAGCGCTTGATCAGTGAAAAAAGAAGAAACGAAGGCTCGGACGGTTAAATGGTTTGTGATGTATATTTGAATGTGCCCTACCAAAGCGAGAAACAAGAAACGGGAAAGGGAACAACGTGAAGCCTTTTGTCTGTCCGAGCCTTTACTGAGAAAATCGGAACGGCGGACCATTTGTGAAATAAGTACAATAAATAAACACAAGTAATTAATTCTCGCTTGGCTAGCATGAATTTGATTTGTATATAAGTATCTTGTTTGTGTACCAACGCATAGCTGAAACCTTCTGAGAAAAAACGTGGGAGACAACAAAGAAAGGAGAAGCAAAAGAGCAACGGGTTCTTATTTAAAAAAAAAAACAAATAATGCATTCAATGCAAGTAAATGTAAAAGGGCCGTTACAAATCTTTCAATTTTTTGTGTTTATTATTTATAAATGTGCATAAATGTGGAAATATTGATAAAATTAATTATAATAAATAATACATTTATATTGAAAATACAGAATAATTCGTTTCTAAATGTTATTCTGTTTAGGAGGAAATACGCATACGTTTCCACGTAAGTATATGCAGGTTTTGGGGGAAACACGCGAATGCTTCCACGTAAGTATATGGATGTTTGCGATGAAGAACACATATGTTTGAACTTAAAAGCATATATATTTGCCAGTAAACATGATACTGTTTACATTTAAATACAAGTCAGTTTGGGACGTGTTCCAAACATATTCATGGTTCCTGCAGAATATGTTTGGGAAAATATGTTATAGAGGCCGTTATTTTTCAGCGTATAAAAAATATTACATTTGTATATTCCCTTCTGGTCGTTGTTTGTAGAAACAGAAGTAAAAGGGCATTTTGAAATTGATAAAATTTCTAGTTTAAAATTTACATTTTGATGAATTGTTAAATTGTTTTAAAAGTATGTGGGAATTTAGATTACAGATTCTAGTCGCTGACAATCCATGGTAGAATCTGCATCATTTTGCTGCCTTTTGTAGTGCAATAATTTCGAAAAGACCAAGACCCTCATGATATATAATAGTAAAATGTATTTTTATTTCATTTTGATTGTTAAGTATACGGAAAAATTATTTGTTAATACGTATTTAAGTTTGTTTATATTTTTCTCGAAAGAATTTTACCAATTTGTTTCAATTTTCCTCAAATTTTTATTTTCCACAATTTTCATACGAGTATATCCAAGTTTCATTATTTTAGTTATTTAATTCATAACTTCCTTTCCAGGAAATACCTTTACTGTGGGTGTACTAAGTATCAATCACTACTATCTTGCCCCAAAAGGATATTTTGTTGTGACATTTGGGTTTGTCGTTAAATTAAATTTTATATTTCCGCTTGAAATATGTACATCCGGTTAAACAGACAACCCCTCGAAACAGACACAAAAAAAAGGATAAAACACAAATTCATCCTCAACCTGAAACACAGGGCCAAGGACGTTATTAAAAAGCAAAACGCAACAGAGTGGAAAACACGAATAATTGAGTTGTCATTGAGAAAGCAAGAAATTTTCATGATAACTGAAACATTGCTGAAGTGGATATCAGCTTTTCATAATCTTACCACAAATTCATTCAAGATTCATTTAGCCTGCTGCTATAAACAGTTAAGGTAAAACATCCAAGGTTAGAAAATGTTGCCATTATAATTGGATACATAACGTCTATATCGATTACGTTTAACTGAGCAAAGAATCATTGATGTTTTTCCTTTAATTGTTTTAGCAATATGATATAAACGAATTAATTTTCTATTTCTCATTTCTACATTGATTTGTTGGCTTCTACATTCTAGAGGCTAAGCATCGTGTTTGGCCTCCAACATGGCTTTGCTGCACTCTCTTAAGGGCAAATTCAGCAACTGTTCACAATTTATTATTGAAAGAGCCTCAATATTGTGGTTTTGGCCTTAAATCTTTTCTGATTTATGATTCAATAGCACGCAATGCCGCCACTGCACTCGTAATAGAACAGGTATAAAGTAGATAGACAATTAAGTGGAATCGTAATGTTCAGCAGTTTCTTGGTTGGATTAGAATCAACATTTGTTTGACAAGTTCATTGGAAGAAGTTTGATTTAAAGTCATTTAAGTTGGAAGTTTACATACATGTATACCCGCATCCACAAGAATGGGGTATATATCATTTAATACGGAAAAAAATTTAAAGCACACAAGGAACCATATTAGACTCTTAGTATCTAAATAAATAAAAAATAAATGGTTTCCCGTTGCATCCCATGAAGGGATTACGGAGAGCTTCTCACAAACCAGTGAGCTATGCACGTTCTAGTTTTATACTCACTGATTGGGACCTACAGTTTTACACCGGTTCCGAACGGTATTTTGAGAAGCTTTTTCATGGCTATATACTCGATAGTGTTGCCGTCACTAAGCGAGGTGACCGCCGTCGATAGAAATTTAAGGTGGTCAGAGCAGGGATCGAACCCACGTTCTCATGCACAAGAGCCGCGCACTCTACCATCTACACACTGAAAAATTTTTCTATTTTTGTTGTTTGGATGCAAATGTAACGTGTGTGTGGCTTGTCGCAAATATACATTTCTTGTGTCCAAAAACGTTGTGTTCGCAATTCAATATAATATGTTTGGGACACAATGATTAATAGGGTACAACACATGTGTTTGTGACGCAAATTTGGCTTTGGTTGTTGAAAACTGCTGAAAACAAAGACGTGACAGACAATAAAGTAGAAAAAGGATCAGATCTTCAATTCGCGAAAACAGTGCTTGCAAAATATGTACGTGATTCCTGCAATATGATACTGGGCCCTTTATTTTTGAGGGTGTGTGTTGTATAGTACACTGAGACTCCAATCAATCGCCGGGCATGCATTCATCTAACCAAATTTCGCCAACGAGCTGATGCAAGCACCTTATCACCCACCGGTAACCCATCGGTTCCTGTGGCTTTGTTGTTCTTAAACCGGGCACTAGATGTTCTGACTTCGCATTGCTTAGGAGGCGGCAATCGACGTCGTCATCCAAATGGTGATCAATTGTCTCATCGTCATTGGATATCTCAGGTACCAGTAGGGCGCAGAAATTATCTCTCCATAAGCCCAACATATTCTGCACATCTGCATTGAGATTTCCTTGTCCTTGTCTTTGTCTTTATAGAAGTTGGACCCAGAACCGTGTCCATTAGTTCTGCTTTTGACGTTTTGATAGCATTTTTTGGCTTCGCAATTCCTTCCGTATGTCTTAATTTTCTAACACTCGCCCTTTCTCCACTGCCATTTCTTACGCCTAAAGAGACGGTTTACCTCCTTTCCTTTTCCCCAAACCACTCAGTCGCAGCTCGCGTTACAATTGACTGAAGCATTGCCATACGTGCAGCGTTCTTTTCATCATTTGTATTGCGACAATACTTATCGTACCAAGGTTTGTTGCCAAGCGGTTTTTCAAAACCAAGTACGGTTGTTGCGGCGGTTTTTATAGAGTCGGAATTGGATTTCTATTGCGCTTTAGGATCGTCATCGGGATCGGGTGGGTTCTGTGTCAAAAGTTGCGACAGCATCATTGAGTAGGATGTGGCTACCTCTGGTAATTGCAGCTTATCGATGTCCAGGTTTCTCAGCGTCTGGTTGCGAACGATTTTCACTTTACTTAATATTGTGCGAACTTTTGCTGCCACAAGGTGGTGATCAGAATCGATGTTGGCTCCTCTGATCTCTCGAACGTTCATTGCACTGGATGAGTGCCGTCCATCATATTACCACGTGATTAATTTGGTTCTTCGTTGTTTGATCAGGGGATGCCCACATGCTGACAAATATCGGCCCAGCAACACATTGCAGGAACCATGTATGATTGCAAGCAATTTTTTTCGTAAATTGAAGATCTCTTTTTGTTTCTTAATAGTCTGTCGTCTTTTTGTTTACAGCTGTTTTCATCAAGCAAGGCCACATTTTGGGCGGCAAATATATATATTGTAAACTATTAATCATTGTGTAACAAACATCTTGCATTGAATAGCAAAGATAATGTGTTCGGAAACAAGCATACTTTATTTGCGAGAAGCTACAAACGCATTATATTTGCATCCAAACAACAAAAAATGAAAATTTGTTCAGCGTTCAAGCAGCGTTGAGGATGAGTTTATGCTGGTATCTTGTACCACTAGTGCCCAGGTTTTCTGCCGCAGCAAAGTTAATCAGTTTCACACCGTTGTCCCAACTGTCAGCATGTAGACTGAAATTGCAAATAGTTGGATGAAACACATTCCCCCTGCCTACTTTAGCATTAAAATCTCCTAATACAATCTTAGTGTCATGGCCAGGGCAGCGGTCGTAGGTTTCCTCTAAATAAAACTAAATGGTTTGCGTTGCATGTAGGTAATGGGGAGACCTACTTTCTAGTTTTATACACCGGTGCAGGACGATATTTTGAGAATCTTTTTCCGTGGCCAAATACTCGATAGTGTCGCCCTCACTATGCGAGGTGACCGCCACCGACGGGCGACGTTCCTAAGTTTCTTCTAGGCGTTCATACAATATGTCTTTGGCATCATCATCTTTCTCTTCTGTCGTTGCATGCACACAAATTAGGGAAATAGGGTTGTGGATATACGTTCACTCAAAGGATTGAACCTAGAGACTAGATGTCGCAGTCTTTAGCCAACTACAAATCCGCAACCAAATGCATGTTTTTCATGTGTTAATATATATACTTAGGCACGGGTAGTGCAATATATTAAAGTAAACACACCCAAGCAATATACAGCGTTTGCATCACATACGTGGCTGTTGTAAAACAATAGTCTCCACCTGAAAATAAGCACGATGGTATTGATGTAACGGCAGCGAACAAACAAGTAGAGCGTCGTCGCCAAAGAGTATTGAATAGTGTAGAGAACTCATGGAACGAATTGTATGACTCAAAAACACTGGCGACACATCTGGCGAATTATTCAGAACGTATTACATTATTTTTTTAAGTGAAAGAATTTTTATGTGAAATATTATAATACTGTTTACACACAATAAGACTCGATTATGCTCGTTTACTCAGACTGTCTATATGAGAGCGTTAAAAGAGTGCAATGTGTTCTCTATTATATTGAATACTTTTTGTGGTCGCTCTCTGTAAGGCAAAACCAGAACAATTATTTCAGTGAGCTAAATATTGCTTTATTTATTTTAACAATATTACATCTAATGTTAAAGCAGATGTAAGAAAAAAGAAATTGCAATAACAAGAGAGCCTTGAGTACAAAAACTATTCTCTTTTTTTTATTTTCCAAAGTAACATTTACTAAGGTGTTCATAGAAACCGAATAGGTACCGTGTAACAAAAAGGTATTAACACATTTTTTCTCATGGTAACTCTAGTATATGTCGTAGTTTTTTTCCTTGTGCGGATATGTCCTGTCCATCGCATTTCCTGGATAGCGGTAGTATCAGCCTTCTAACTCTCGAGGACATCTGTCTATTGGATACGTGCATCGGATCTATACTTATATAGATTTCTATATTAAAGAAAATATATCATAGATTAAAAACGCAAATAAATCTAAATCCCTATAGGAATAATAGAATTTTCAAATTTTAAGGAATTCGAAAGCATTTACAGTATTGGAATTCCTTAACAACATCCTTGTCACATGAAAAGCTTGTGCGCCCTCCAGGAACTTCAGTATTTCCCTTTAATTTCAAGGATTTACTATTTGTTCTTATTTTTTTTTTTGCTCCATCATTGGACATAAGTATTTATTTATATTGTATCACAGTATTTGTAAACAATTTAAACTTCCTTTTCTTTTATGATTACTTATGTATTGTAGAAATTTATTTGAACATTTTTATGATGGCCAAAGAAGATATTATACAAAAAAAATAAAAAACAACAACAACTCCAACAACACGACAACCATCAACTGACAGTTTAAAATGTTGTATGGTCAATGCGGTTGTTAGTGGTCTGAAAGATGAAAAGACACACATACAATGTAAACTCGTGCTGGCATCCTGTGTCCTATTGTGTTGTCAGCGTATCTTTGTGTGAGTATGAGGAAAAGGAAATACGTGCTAGTGTGTGTGTATAATTTGTTATTGTGTGCTTGTGTGTATGTGTTTGTGTGGGTGTGTATGGGTATGTGTGCTTTAACGCAAAAAAGTTTATATATGTGGGCTAAAGACTCTATTGTTGCTGTTTAAATATTTGCTGTTATATTCTATTGTTGCCTTAAACGTCGCAAAAGATATTTGTCATTTAGACAAATGTATTGTTATTATTGTCTTTGGAACAGTGGTTATGAAGAAACAGAGATTTTATATGCAAAAAATTAAAGCAATTTAATTTTCAGCCAAAATTATATTGAAAATTATTTGAATGTAATTAATGTTGGTCAACAAACCTCTGTGATCTTCAAAGAATCAAATGGTTTAGCATAACCAAAATCTTAAATTAGCTCCAGAGGAGTAGCGTTCATTGAAACCGATAAATATTGTCAAGAGGATATCTCCTTAAAACATAAGTGTAAGACATCATCAGAACCAGACTGTTGAACTTCATATCTACTGAATAAACAAGTTAGGTTGCTAGAATGATTTGTAGTCTTGTACAATTCCGGTGGGGTTATAACAATATAATTTTATACACAGCAGCCCGGATATCATGGTCTTCAATTTATTATTTTCGGGAAGTTTAGTACGAAGGATTGTAATTCGTACATATATAAATTAATTGAAAGAAATTATCTTTTGCCGTAGGCGCATATGATCTTCTCGATCGTTATAAGCAAAAGACTAATGCCAATTTTTCCAATCATGATTGCAAGTAGTAGTGTCTCTGTAGATCTATAAATCAAAGACCGACTAGATATTGGTTTTGCGTAAATTTTGGAAAATTTGCTCGTGGGAGCAAATCGTCACTTTTATTTGTTGTAATCGATAGCATGTCACTGAAACATCTCTAAGTTACCATGTCTAAGCTTGGGCTATCTTCTGATACTCGTTTGCTGAATGATTCCTCTGTGACAATTAGTAACAATCTAGTTAAACTATTCGATTCCAAGCAAAGCGTCAGGCAAGACGAAAGGAAGCAATACACCAGCTGAAATATACAGAACCAAAATATCACTCACATGAGGTTTCAGGGGATACCCGGTTGGAATGAAGTTCCTTTCGCTATACATTATGTACTAGTTAGTTTTAACACGCATAAGGCGCCCGTTGAAAAATACGATAATTTAAATGGATCTTTATGAAAAGATACCTTTTTTTGTAAAATGACTAACTTTTTTTCAGAAAAGTATATTTTCAGGTCCTTTTTTAAGAATATGTATTATATTTTCCCGAAAAGGTCCTTTTCTAACTTCTAACTACTACGTCTACTTCTTTTATTAAAAGCTAATGTTTTTTTTTAAAGAAAAGGTACTATTTTTAAGACGAAATAGTTTCTGTAAGAAAACGCTATAAGAGTATGAATTTTTTTACAAAGAAGTACTTTTTGATGTGTTAACATCTATAGCGGCGTATAGGGACTAAATCTATCAAAGTCAGATTTTCTGCTGCTGTTAAAACCAGATTTTATGCTGCTGCTAAAACCAGATTTTCTGCGACTGCGAAAGAGAATAATGACGTGTTAAAAAAAACGAGCGAGCAAGAGAGCAATGAAAGAGTGGTGTGGCAGGGGTGAGGCAAACGAAATTGTGTCTATAGCGTATGTATTAACATAATAATGTATGTATGTACATTGTACATATGACTGTTGCTGTTGTTGAACGGAGATATAAAGCATAGCCACGCAATCTTGCGCAGTCGACGTTATGGTGACACACTAATACGTCAGCTACTTCGTACAAAGTATGTGTGATGGTGTGTGTTTGGCTGTTTCGTTGCTGGTGATATGGCAAACATGTCGTTATGTGACACACGTATACGTCAGCTACTTCGGACAAAGTATGTGTGATGTTGTGTGTTTGGTTGTTTCGTTGTTGTTGCTATAGCCAAGCGTGTCATTTGATGTTCAGCATTGCCCGGTGTATACAAAAAAACTATTATTTTTTATTTTCCAATGTAACATTTACTTATGTGTTCATAGAAATCGAACAGGTACCGTGTAGCAAAAAGGTGTTAACACATCATCCGTGAGTTCGAACACTCATTGATTTTTTTAAGAACAGTTACTTTTTAAAGAATTGGTACTCTTTTTAGGAAAGGATATTTTTTTAAGAAAATAAAAGAAGAGGTATTGTTTTATTTTGACGTGACAACGTCTTAAATTAGGTTGCGGCTGGGAGTCACTTATGAAAAAGTGTAACGCCCGGTAACGTTACGATGAGTCACCGAACGAGAGAGAGGCCCGCCGAATGCCTTGCGTCTCTCTCCCACTCAATAAATAATTCTGTGTGTGCGGATGTGTGTGTTTACTTGTGTGCCAGAAACGATTTGCTTTGCTGGCTTCTAGTGGCTGTTGGTCGGTGGTGTGAGTGTTTTTGTTTTTTGGCACATCATATATATGACGACTGAGCAAGTATGTATGTGTGTATATATATTGGCGTGTGTATGAATATTGATTTAGATCAGTCTGCATTGGATAAGGTATTATTTTTTGTTTTTTTTTTGTTTTTTGTTTTTTGGCTTTATGATATGTGTAGTGTATGTTTGTGTGTAGAAATTTTCATATGAATTAGGTAGCCAAAACGAAACAGAGAGCTGCGGTCGGCTTTAAAAACGATATGCGAATATGATGAATTGAAATACTTTTTGGTTAGTAAATTATTTTCTTTTGTTTTTAATAAAAGAAATGTTTATTTTTTATAATAAAAGAAATGTTTATATTTTATAATAAAGGATATGTTTATTGTTTATAATGTCACATTTGATAATGTGTTCATAGAAATCGCACAGGTACCTAGATGGTGTTGAAATTACTTCTATTTTCCTAAACCATAAGTTTCAATAAATGTTAAAACATCGCCCGTGAGTTCTAACACTCATTGGTTTTTTTTTTTATTTTACAAATTTTAATTAATTTCAAATTTATTTAGCAAAAATTTGAACCTTCGATCTGAATAAATGTTTTGATTTTCGAATTGATTCTTTAAAATTACAAATATTAAGAAAAAGTGGCAGATATAAGAAAACTTGATTTAAACTGTGTTGAGCAAGAATTTTAACATCTAATCAATATGAAAATCAAATCAATCTAAACAAAATATATTTCTATAGTTAAAATTTGTGCAATTCTTATTTTCATTCAATTCCTTGTTCCTATTGTGCAATTTAATTATATTCATATCAATAAATATTCTACCGAGAAAAAGACGTTGTCACGTAAAATCTTCGCCCGTAAAACCGACTTTACAGGCAACAATTTTTTATGAAAAGGTACTTTTCAGAAAAGGAATTTTTTTAAGAAACGATATTTTTTTTAAGGGAAGATATTTGTTTGAAGAAACGGTTTTTTCAAGAAATGGGAATTTTTTTAGAATTGGGCCTTTTTTCAAGAAAAGGCTAATTATTTCAAGAAAAGTAATTTTGTTTTACAAAAAAGGTAGGTACTCTTTAAAGTAAATTTAGTTTTTTAAGAAAAGGCAATTTCTTGTAAGAAAATTTCTTTCAAATGGCTGCCTCGGCTGGCCATGCAGTAGCCAATTTTTAAGCACATTATCGATTGTGTGCAGCTGTATTTCACCAATGGCTTCACGAATATTGTCCTTTAAAGCGTCAACAAAAACAGGCAAAATTGTCGCATTTGGGGCATAGAAAACCCGCACGCATTCATTGAAAAGCCGAAACACCCAAAACGAGTCACTGTTTGGTGCGGATTTTGGTCCAGAGGCATAATTGTGCCTTTTTTCTTCGAAAATGAGCAAGGAGTGGGCGTTACAGTCAATAGCGATCGTTATCGGGCCATGTTGAACGCATTTTTGTTCACAAAAATTGAAGAGGAGGATATTGGCAACATTTGGTTTCAACAGGACGGCGCTACGTGCCACACAGCCGAAGCTACACTCGATGTTTTGCGCCCTGTTTTTGAAGATCGCATTATCAGCCGCAGAGCTGATGTCGTTTGGCCACCTCGGAGCTGCGATTTGACACCGTTGGACTATTATTTGTGGGGTGCCGTCAAAGATAAGTGAATGAATTTGAATGAAATTATTTTCCATTACTAACCGGAAGGATTTTACTTTCAAATAAAAAAAGAAATTTGAGAAAATATTCAGCGGTTCTTTTTATAGCATTTTCAAAAAAAAAAAGTTATTTGGGGGACCCTAAGGAACTTCGTTCTAAAATCATACTCGCGTATGAAAATTACGTAGTTATCTCTTGGCGAACATTTGTAACTGCAATAATTGCATTATTGCCAAAAATTGAGATGATATTAGGTAACATATGTTTGACAATAAATGTGGGCAAAATAAAGTAAATAGTTTCAATGCAAAAATCATATTATAATCAAAAAATAAATTTTTTAACATTACACATCCCATGAAGGGACTGGGGAGAGCTTATCATATACAGTGAGCTGGTCGATATCTAGATGGGGACCTACAGTTTTATACAGGTTCCGAGCGGTATTTTGAGAATTGGTTCACGGTTAAATATTCGGTAGTTTCGCCATCACTAAGCGAAGTGCCCGCCGTCAAAAAAATCAGTAATTAAAATTTAAGTCGGGTGATTCGAATTAAACATACCCTCACCCGAAGTCATCCATCGCTATCTATTAATTCTAATTCATTTAAAAAATACATATATTCACCCTTACGTTGAACGAATTGGCGCGGCAAATGTGTCAATATTCAATAGCAGAGTGGCATTGAGTTAAATATTATTCAATACCCAACTTAATTAGGATCCTAAGTGATTTTGGGGATTTATTGTGCGTACCAGACAATTGGCACAGAAATCGGCGTGCGGAAGTTACTGATTTGGTATTGCACAGTAGATTTTGACAAAATATTAGTCCGCACCAAATTTTGTTGACATCGATTATAGTATACGGGAGATATCGAGTCGGCCAACCGGAAAGCCGACCAACTTTTGTATGGGAGGTAAGAAAATGAGCGTGTTACAGTAGTTATATTGTAATTTATAGTAAAACATTGCCTAGTACAGAAATTCATTGAGATCGGTTGTAGATTACGAGATTTATCGTGACGATCAACCGGTCATCCTTTCAACTTTTCTGTGGGAGGGACCAGAATGTGTGTGGCAATACCCCCTATTTTGTGGCATTAGACTAAATTTTGTATAGTACCAAATTTCATAAAAATTGGTTCGGTTTTGCTGTATTTATCTTGCCGAACAGCCAGCCAGCCGTATATCTTATGTATGGGAGGCATCAACATGAGCGTGGCAGTATCAGCCTTGTCTTAATCGGTGGCTGGAGTTTGATAACATGAAGCCTAATACCTAATGTGATTAAGATCGGAAGTGTTTCACGTGACTTATCGCATTGACAACCCGGACGAACACCAAACTTTGTATGGGACGTGCCAGACTGAGAGTGGTAACCTCAGTTCTCCAGTTTAGTTACAGATTATTAACCAGTGTTTAAGTTGAAGGTAATCACATCTACCAGAAAATAGTTTGAGAAGAAAAATGATTTTGTCCTAAATGTGTCATTGTGTATGGGAGGTACCAGAAGGGGTGTGGTCAAAACGCCCATTTTCAATCCCAACCTAAGTTTGGACAAATAATATTCACTGACAAATTATTATTGTGATCGGTAAAGGTTTAGGGGAGTTATCTTGCCGACCAACCAGCCGGCCGAACAACTTATGTATGCGAGGCATCAACATGGGCGTGGCAAAATCATCCTTGTCTTAATCGATGACTGGCGTTTGATGATAATAATAAATGGAACATTTTTCCGCAATAAAGTAGGAAAAGGGTGTCTCAGTAAGAATGCACCCTTTCATTTTGCTACAGAGTACCTGTTCGATTTCTACGAACACATTAGTAAATGTTACATTGGAAAATAAAAAATAATAGTTTTTTTGTATACACCGGGCAATGCTCAACATCAAATGACTCGGTTTGTTTGGCCATAGCAACAACAACGAAACAACCAAACACACAACATCACACATACTTTGTCCGAAGTAGGAGACGTATACGTGTGTCACATACCCACATGTTTGCCATATCAACAGCAACGAAACAGCCAAACACACAACATCACACATACTTTGTACGAAGTAGCTGACGTATTAATGTGTCACCATAACGTGGCTATGCGTGGCTATGCTTTATATCTCCGTTCAACAACAGCAACAGACACATGTACATACATACATTATTATGTTAATACATATGCTATAGACACAATTTTCGTTTGCCTCACCCCTGCCACACCACTCTTTCATTGCTCTCTTGCTCGCTCATTTTTGTTTAACACGTAATTATTCTATTTCGCAGTCGCAGAAAATCTGGTTTTAGCAGCAGCATAAAATCTGGTTTTAGCAGCAGCATAAAATCTGACTTTGATAGATTTAGTCCCTATACGCCACTGTAGATGTTAACATATCAATAAAAACACATATTTTTTGAGATAGTTGTGATTTTTTTATTGGATTGTAAAGAAAACATATTGCGATTAAGTATGGAATATAACTTCCCTCAAATGTCCCCCACGGCTGTGGTAACAGGCCATTAGTCTTTTTATAAATTTTTCAATGATCTCTTTCACAGAGTTATGACTCTATCTCACCGATGACGCGTTGGATCTGGGATTTGAGCTCAGGAATTGTTTCTGGTTTATTCGTATAAACCCGAGATTTCACAAAAAGAAAGAAATCACACGGCGTTAAATAGCATAATCTTGTTTACCAGTTGTCATCAGAATTTCTTGAGATAATTTGTTCAGGAAATCGCTGCTGCACTAAATCGAGTGTTTCTTGCGCGGTTGTGGCGGGTGGCGACATCATGCTGAAACCACATGTCGTCCAGATCCGCGCTCTCCAGTTGAGGCCACAAGAACTCCTTTATTCCGAATTCCATTCACAGTCAGTGTAATTTCTTCATCATCTTCAAAAAACCAAAACCAAAAAAGCGAGTGACCAATATCCACACCACACAGTTCCTGGTTGTGGGTGCATTTATTTCCCATGGATTGAATGCGTATTTTCTGGGCCCCACATTCGACAATTTTTTTTTGTATTCATGAAGTCATTTAGATGGAAATGCCCTTTATTCGAGAAGATTACTTTTTGTTTAAAAATTGGCATTGACTTCACTTTGCTCCATTACCCATTGAACGGCGCTTTCCATGGTCTGCTGGTTTAAGCTTCTGAGTAAGCTGAATTTTATACAAATGAAGGTGGAGTCAACATGAATGAAACCATCACTAGCAAAATTCACATGCTGCTCGCGTATGCTGGTGATATAGATATCATTGGGCACACTACTAGAGAAGTTACTGCATATTTTTCGAGAATAGAGAAGGACTCAGCAAAAGTGGGTCTGAGAGTAAATGAGGGGAAGACAAAGTTAATTGTTTCAACGAGAAGGGCTCCAAGCGATTAGACCAAAGCGTGACCGTTGATAACCGTCATAATTTCAAGGTGAGGAATGAATTTATATTTCTCGGATCTGCCGTACACAAAAATAACAACGTCTGCCTTGAGATCAAGCGGAGAATTGTGCTTGCGAATAGATGTTATTTTGGACTAAGCAAGCACTCTAGAGAGAAACCCCTCTCTCGAAAAACAAAAATCCAGCTATACCAGACTCCTGTCTCGCTTCATGGCGCAAAATCCTGGTTCCTATCGCAAGCAGACGAAACATCTGTTGGAGTCTTCAAGAGACAAATTCTCCGAACAATTTATGGCCCTATAGTGCACTACGGCGTGTATCACCGACGCATGAACCATGAGCTGTATGAACTTTATCTCGACATTTGAATTGTTCAGCGTATCAAAGTACCGTGATTGCGCTGACTACGCCATGTCAGTAGAATGGATGAAGACGAGGGTTTTCGAAACAGAACTCGAAGGAAAACGAAAATAGGAAAACTAAGACTCCGCTGGAGGGATCAGGTTGACGAATCGCTGCGTACACTTGGTACTGCCAACTGGGGAAATAAAGTAAAAGATCGAACTGGTTGGCGAAATATGTTATCTTCGATTTGTAAGGTTCCCGACCCCCCGGGGTTATCCGAGACCGGATAAGTGAGTCTTTTGCCAAACTTCGCTGCGTAGTGCTTCGTGAAATTTGAATTTGCAGACGAATTGATGTTTCCACTCTTCGAATGGTTAACAAATTAAATGCACTTTGTCGACTGAAAATTCTTCGAAGTTTGGGGGCGGTTCCAGCATAAATTTCCAAATTGTTGTAATAAGTTTTCACAATTATAACGCGTTGTTCTTTCGTAAAGCGCTGCATGTTTAGTAATCAGAGAAAACATATGCGACAGGTGCCAAGTTTCAGAGTTGCTACTTGCACAAAAAAAAATTATACTATATTTAAAAAGTGCAATCTTAATGAGACACCCTTTACAATACTGGACATAACCAATCTTAAGAGAATTCACTATAACTTTTTGAGGAACTTCGTGAATAGCACCGAATTCCCATGAGGGTAGTATGATTAATAGGCCAAACTGAGAGCGTCCAATACGTGGATTCAGTGTATGTTTACTGACATGAGAGAGTCACTTCTCTATGGTATCCTTATTTTTCAAACTAACTAACTACCCAGAATTTTGTTAATCTTGGGAATTACAAATATTTCCAAATTATTTTAATATTAAAAGACGGACTAAAAAGTTATTAATAGATTCAGGTGTCCTAGTAGATCACACCCAAATTTTTTACATCTTTCCCAAGTAATGTAATATCTTCTTCACCACTGTCCCTACTTTCCAGTGAGTGTTAGCTAAATCTTGAGTGCACTAGTGTGAGTGAGTGCTCCGTAGTGGCGGTCATGTTGATGTGGATGATCCCCAGTGCAAACAATAAACTTAAGATACAATTTCTTGGTATATTGTTCTCCTCTAACATAAAACTCTGTGTTAAGAAGAAAGCACTTGTCATAGATGTTGCTCATAGTTGTTGCTGCTGCTGTCATTTTTGCCATTGTTGTTGTTGTTTGAAGTGACATATCTTAAGAGTGCCATAATACATTTAGATGTTTGTTTTAGTGTATTTTTTGTCATAGCTTATGTCTTGTATAAAGCTTTAGGGCATTTCCAGAAATATCCTTTGCGTCTTTTATTTGGTGATTTTTGTAACGAACAAAAAAAACACGAACGAAATTCTTAAGAAAATTTGTTGTCTTTTCATCTTTGCTAATGTTTATTGTTGGGAAATTTGAACTTTAACTTTTGCTGTTATATTTTATGTTACCCACTCTCGCCATGTCTCTCTGTGCACTAATACAAAAAGGACAAAATCAAACAAATCAAAATTTCATTTTCCAGATTTGTTGTCCTTGCCTTTTTGTGTAGTTGTTGTTTTGCCGCTGACGTCCTTTTACAAATCCCTTAAGACAAAATGAATTTTTATGTGAAATCATAAAATGGTTTTTTTTTTTGAATTTCATAAAATTTTAGATCCCTAAATGAGAATTATTGCGTTTAAAATGCTATTGAAATGTTAATTAGTTTTATAATATTATCCTGCATACATATTTTAACCATGTGTCCTTTGTTGTAACATTTAGTTTGTTGCTCTCTAGACCGTAAGGATAACAATATTATATTAAATATGTATATATTAACGCTGTGTGGCCATCCTCTGCAGTGCCATTATTATCAATAATATTCATACGGGAAATATATGATAGGATACGACAAAGGACGATTCGTACCGGATGCTTAGCACTGAATATAATTTTAATGCAAAAGAATTTATATTCTGCTTTGCTAACTCGTCCCTGTATCATGAGAAATTATGAATTTTAGGAAATTGAAAATGCTTCATAACTCCTTGACTTAACCCATTATGTAATAACTTCTGCCAGAAAGGAAATGTTTTAGACTTTATTGACAGGGATGTACATTTAATTTATAAGATATTTATGCGGAATATTTATCATCACATCCATACAAATATTTGTTGAAAATGGGTTTATAGCCATCACAAATTTACCGAATTGCACGTTCCCAAGTCGATCTGAGGCGGTATCAATGAATTCAGTTGCTACAACTGATATTCAATTGCAGCAATCTAAACTCATAGTTGATTCGGTTGTGGCAATTGAAATTTCAATTACCTTGACTTACCTTGATTGCATCGACAAGACTTGTCATTAATACTTAAGTACTTACTTGCCCGGTCTCGAAGAACCCCGGGGGATTAAGGACCTTACAAAACGAAGATAACACATCTCGCCAACCAGTTCGATCTTTTGCCTTATCTCTCCAGTTGGCAATACAAAGTATACGCAGGCATTCGTCAACCTTATCCCTACAGCGGAGTCTTGGCCTTCTCATATTTGGTCATCCTTCCAGTTCGGTTTCGAAAACCCTTCATGCTGGTTCGCCTTCAACCATTCTACTGATATGGCGTAGCCAGCGCAATCGCTTTATTTTAATCCGCTTAACTATGTCAATATCATACAGCTCATTGTTCATCCGTCGCCGATACTCGCCGATATGTACTATTCAACCATAAATTTTTCGGAATATTTTTCTCTCGAAGAGTCCTACAGATGTTTCGTCTGCTTGCGATAAGACCCAGGATTATGCGCCATAAAGCAATACAGGTTATATGAGAGTCTGGTACAGCTGGACTTTTGTTACTCAAGACAGGGCTTTATGTCTAGTTGGACTTTTGGTACTAGAGCGAGGGCTTTATCTCGAAAGTGCTTGCCGAGCCCAAAGTAACATCTATTCGCAAGCACAATTCTCCGCTTGATCTCAAAACTGACGTTGTTGATTTTGTGTACGACAGATCCGAGAAATATAAATTCATCCACCACCTCCCTGTTCGTCGAAACCATTCATTTTGTCTTGTCCTCATTTACTGTCATCTTGTCCTCATTTACTGTCAGATCCACTTTAGCTGATTTCTTCGAAATTCTCGAAAACACCGCAGTAACTTCTCGAATTGTGCACCCAATGATATCTCTATCATCAGAATACGCGAGCAGCATGTGACTTTTGCGGCTGATGGTTTTATTCATGTTGACCGCAGCCTTTCTCATTATCATCTCCAATAAGATGTTAAAGAGATCGCCCATAGAGTGTCTGCCTGCCTTAGGTCACGTTCAGTTTCAAAATGTTCGGTAAGATCCTTAGCAACTTTCACTGCTAATTTGGAGTTCGTCAAGGTCATCCTGCTAAAGCGTATGAGTTTTGCAGGAATACCCAACTCAGACATTGCTTCGTAGTTTCTCCCGTATCGGACTATTGAAGGCCGCCTTGTAATCGACAATAGATGAGATATGAATAGATTGCTTTTCGTGGGTCTTCTCCAGTATTCGGCGTAGCTTGAAAATCTGGGCAGTTATCGATTTTCCAGGCCTAAAGTCACACTAGTATGGTCTAATCAGGTCAGGGATAATAGGTTTTAGTCTTTCGCACCTTATAATGGGGTTTTCAATAAGAGCGCTACAAAAGTTTTTTTAAATAAAACAAAACCGGTTTTAGATACCAATGAAATTCGTTATTCCTGTGAAAGTACGTTCGATGCCATTATGTATGGAGCTCGATTTCTTTTGCATGGCCACCACGGGCACGCTTGCAGAAGTCCAGACGCTGAACCCAATTTTCGACGGTTTTCAAGCATAAATCGGCCAATACAGCTGCAATTTCACGTTCGATATTCGTACGAAGTTCATCAGTCGTCGCTGGCTTCTTAGCATAGACCATAGACTTGACGTAGCCCCACAGGAAATCATCTAACGGCGTCAAATCGCACGACCGAGGCGGCCAAGCGACTGGGCCATTTCGTGAGATAACACGTTCAGCAAACTTGGTTTCCAACTAATTGATTGTGGCATTCGCAGTGTGGCTTGTGGCGCCGTCCTGTTGGAACCACATGTCCTCCAAGTCCATATTATCCAATTGGGGCCAAAAATATTCGGTTGTCATTGAACGGTAGCGATTCGCACTCACGGACGTAAAAAAAAAATTGGACGTAGCGCTCTTAAAGTTGAGGCCACTGACTCCAAATTTCGGTAGTAAATTTTAATAATTTCGGCTCGTTGTTGGCTCGTATATCTTTCCATGATGAAATGGCAAACCTTACTGCAGAGAAATCTCAAAAGATCGGGAAAAAAATATGGTGTCGTGTCCCTATCGATTTACTTTTGTAGCGTCTCTGTTGAAAACCCCGCTACTTGATTGAACCTTATATGCTATGGACAAAAGGCTTATTCCACGGTAGTTGGAACAGAGACTTGAGTCACCTTTTTCAAATTTGGGACATAGTGCACTGAGACTCCAATCGCTGGGCATGCATTCATCTAAACAAATTTAGCTAATGAGCTGATGCTTGCACTTTATCGGCTCATGGCCGCCAGCCTTAAACAGCTCCGCCTTTAATCCATCGCCTCCTGCGGCTTTGTTGTTCTTAAGCCGGGCAATAGCTGTTCTGACCTCGTCTTGGTAAGGAGGGGGGCAGTCGACGTCGTCGTCCATATTGTGACCGATTGTCTCATCATCGTTGGATATATCAGGTACCAGTAGCGCAAAGAAGTGATCTCTGATAAAGAAGACGGGCCCTGAACAGTGTCCATTAATCCCGTGTTTTACCTTTTGGGAATTTTCGGGCGTCGTTCTTCCTTCTCAATTTTCTCACTCTCGCGCTTTCTCCACTGCCGTTTCTTACGCCTTAAGAGACGGTTTACGTCATTTCTTTTCTCGCTATACCGCACAGTTGCAGTTCGCGTTGCATTTGACTGAGACATTGCAAGACACTTTATTTGGAATGCGACTCTCTTCATCGTACCATGGTTTGTTGCGAAGCGGTTTTTCAAAACCAAGTACGGTTGTTGCGGCAGTTTTTATAGAGTCGGAAATGGGGTACCCATTGCTCTTCAGGATCCTCGTCGGAAGGGGATGGGTTCTGTGCCAAGATTTGCGAGAGCTTCCTTGAGTAGGACTGTTCCAAAATCTGATATATTGAACATATGACCTACAATTGTTATTCCAATTCCAAATGAAATGAGGCAGTATTAGAAGTTTTCAGACATGGGTCTAGGAAGAATTTATGCACTTTTCCAATTATCAATGGAGTTAACTGAGCTTAAAAATCTAACAAGTGTTTTACTTGACAAGTGAATAAACTTAAATGAAGATTTCCTACCGAGGATTTCACTTCCGTATTAATCATCCAAGTGGTTAACGCTATGTATTTGACTAAACTTTGTAACAGGTTACTTTACAATTTCTAAAAAGTTGAAAATCTCAGCATCAACTGGCATAAACTACGGATTTCCTGGAACCTTTAGAGGCTAACAGTTTATCCTTTTCACCTGATACCCATGCAAATAAACCATTTGCCCATATCCAGTTAGCCTTTTGGTACTGTCGAGGATAAACTTTATGACACTACAAAAAAAGTTAAATGCTAATTATCACCACACACACACACATACACAATGTCTGTATATGTAAAATATACCCACAATTTAAAGAGCTCCAACTTTGGATTCGAATAGATAATGTAGTATCCCAGCGGCGGAATTCACCAGGCCTTCCACGAATAGGGCATGCGGAGTGGTTCGTTTGAAATAAAATAAATTGTTTCCCATTACATCCCATGAAGGGATAGGGGAGAGCTTCTCACAATCACTGAGCTGTGAGCTTTCTAGTTTTCACACACTGATTGGGTCCTGCAGTTTTACACCAATTCCGGACGGTATTTTGAGAAGCTTTTTCGTGGCTAAATACTCGATACTGTAGCCGTCACTATGCGAGGTGACCGCCGCCGGCAGAAATTTTAAGGTGGTCTGAGCAGGGATCGAATCCAGGATCTCATCTACAAGAGGCGCGCACCCTACCATTGCACCACCGACGGTTCCTTTGTAATGCCTTCCTAAAATAAGGCCTGCGGAATGCATGCATTTTTTCATCAGATATAACCAAGAAGAAAATTTTTACAATTTTGAGTAATTTATTTTCCGATTCTTTATAACCGCAATTTAATTGGAAAATTTCGTACAAATTTTAAAATTATATTTTTTATTTAATATTTTTCAGGGTATTTTTAAAATTTTGAATTTGAAGTTGGGTGTGGTACAATTTTCTAAGATGGCTACAGACATACTTATAAATATATACGTAGAAGTGGATAATGATTTTGTGATAAACTAAATTATATTAATTTTATTTGTATTTAACAAAAATTAATTAAGGCAAGTGCCTTTTAAGGCGTTCCGCTTTGCATGCCATCTAAGGCCCTTCTTTAGGCAATGGGCAGGAAGGCCTTGCCTCCCAATCTAACACAATGTTAAAAAGAAAGGAGGAGGTAATGTGTAGGGAAGGCCTTCAGTATTTTAAAGAAAGCATGTTTGGTCATGATTTCAGGCCTTCCAGGTAATGACTTCCGCCGCTGAGATATACTATACATTTGTTTATGTGTGCGCATGTATTTGTATGAGTCCTGAACAGTTCATGCGATAATTATTCGCATGAAATTGAGATGAATAATTTGTTGAAGTTCTATTCTGTTTTGCACATCCTTTGCCAGCCGTGGCGTATCCTTTCTCTGCTGTGGCAGTTTTTGCGAGATAGTACAAAACTGTGTTGACCGTGAGGTACAAAAAGGTAAATATGATTTACATATTATTTATGAGTTATTATTTTTGTGTATTTGTTATTTTTGGCCAGGGTTTTCTTTCTTTACATACAAATGCAAAATATTTGCATTGTTTGTCGTAACAAACGGTTATGTTTTGATTGAAAGCAATAATAACGAGAGAAAACTTCCTTAGTTGGAGAGTGAAGTTTTGTTGATTGGTGTAGGTAACAGGTTATTAAAGCATAATAAGGTAGAGGACGAAATTACAGAGGAAACGGTAACAGAAATATTGATGTAATGTAGTTCACTATATTGGTTTTGCTATTTCCGCATAAATCAAACCGACTATATTACTATGTGATTGCGAAAGCCCCTTGGGATATCAGTACTTTCACCGAATGGAATAGGCAAGCTATAAGGAAACAGTAATCGTCAATCTTGGGAGAAAATTGATATTAGTGCAGGTGCTATTGCCTGTGCATAGATATACATACAATTTGGAAACTTATTTCCGTTTAAATAAAATGCTAATGTACACACACATTTTCAAATGTATGATTTTATTTCTTGGGCCCAATATTGACAGTTATGAATGAAACACAATATCGTTCAAATGGCTGACGCTACTTGCTTTAATGGACTGGAGTACATTAACGATTGTTTGGGCGTGTATCTCGTGAACGAAAGCATCGATTTCGTGTTCTAAAGCCTCAATTGACTCGCAATTATTTGCGTAACATTTATCTTTCACGACGCCCTAAAGATAATAGTCTAACGAAGTCAAATACCAGCTGGTAGGTGGCCGAGTTTCGGCTGATTATGCGTGTTTCGAACGCAGTGCGCAAATCAGGAGCTGGAAGGCCTGAAACCATTGCCCAGAAGACATTCTATAGAATACGGTAGACCTTCCCTTCATATTACCTCCTCCTTTCTTTTCAACATTGCGTGAGATTGGGAGGCAAGGTCTTTCATCCCTCTCTACTAGAAGGCCTTATGAAGGCCTGCAAAATGAGCAGTTTTAGAAAGAAAAAAAAATAAAATAAAAAAAATGGTGTCTCATACCATCCCATGAAGGGATTGAGGAGAGCTTCTCACAATCAGTGAGGTGTGCGCTTTCTAGTTTTACACACACTGGTTTGGACCTACAGTTTTACACCGGTTCCGAATGGTATTTTTGAGAAGCTTTTTCATGGCTAAGTAATCGACAGTGTCGCCATCACTATGCGAGGTGACTGTCGTCGAAAGAAATGTAAGGTGGTCTTAGCAGGGATCGAACCCACGTTCTCATGTACAAGAGCCGGGCACACTCATTATTGCACCACCGACGGCCACAAAAATAAAAATAAATATATCCAAATTAGTTTCATATTTCAGTTGTATACTTAAACCAATTATAATTCTTGGTTAATGTATGAGAAATTCATACTACAAGCTTACAAGTCATGTACATTTTTCGAATTGAAAAATCGTTGGTTTTTTGTTCAACATAATAGACAATTCAGTTCAACACACACTCAATGGCATGATTAGTTTCGAACTCAGTGAAAAGTTCATCATCAGATGCCTAACTACTGTGCCTGAATTGATACCATCGGTTTCTATATGCATTTCGCAGGCTTTATTAAAGTAGGCATTACCAAAGAAGGACTCCGCATGCCTTATTCGTGGAACGCCTCGTAAATTCCGCCGCTGCGTAGCTCTAGGGCCATGTCGTCATGTCATCCTTTTCAACGTTTAGGAACATTTAGACTCTGAGGTAACGCTCGTCATTGACATTTCAAAGAAAAAATGGGCATATGATGCCGCAATGATAAAAACCGCACTAAACAGTCAATCGTTGTGGATGCATCGGCTTTTCCTCGACGACTTGTGAAATTTCCGAGCCCTAAATACAACAATTTTGTAAGTTTATTTGTTAACAAAGAAAATGGTCTACATCAGAATATATGATTTTTTCGATAAAAATGCTTATTTTCAGTCAATCCAAGCAACGAAAACGCATCGAATAGTCACGAGGCTTCGGGTTTTGGAATTATTGGACTTAATATATAAAGTCATCTATATCAAGGCGAGCGGTGGCGAATTGGTTTTGCCGGCTGTCTTTCAAATACACTTTCAAATACAACGGCAATATTCTCCACTGAACGCACTGGACGAGCACATTCACGAGTTTTTTGTTCACGCGCTGAAAAAACGGCCTCTGTAATATATTATCCCAAATATATTCTGCAGGAACCACGTATATGTTTGGCACGCACTTCAAACATTCATATGTTTGCCAGTCCCAAACACACTTGTAATTAAATGCAAACAGTAGCAGGTATACTGTCAAACGTGTATGCTTTTATGTTGACACATACGCGTTCTTTATCCCAAACATTCTTAACGATCGGCAGTATGGCTTCCGTAGAATGAGATCTAATGGAGACCTGATGGCGGTCCTTTCGGAACAGTGTAGTCGATCTATCCACCGGCTTGGTGAGAGTAAGGTAGTGGCTCTTGATATTTCCAAGGCCTTTGACAGAGTATGGCATGATGCACTCTTGTCAAAGCTCGCTTCTTTTGGTGTCGGTGATAACTTCACTCGATTTATATCGAATTTTCTCAGAGATCGCACTATACGATTTGTTGTAGATGGGGTTTCATCCGACGAGCATAAATTGACTGCAGGTGTACCACAGGGCCCTGTTCCTTCTCTTTTTATTATTTTCATTGACTATCTCCTGGGTCAGACTGTGAATCCAATCTAATATTTTGCCGATAACAGTAATCTCTTATTCATTCGATCGTAGGCCAAGTCTTCAAGAGATTGCAGTCAAACGCCGGACGATGAATGAAACACTCGACCGCGATCTGGTGTCCATTGTTGAATGGGGTCGAAAGAATAGAGTAGATTTTAATGCGGGTAAGACCCAGTGTGTCCCAGGTGTGTTGTCATAGTCTATAGACGGTGTGGATATTGATGAATCAGACGCTCTTGATGTTCTGGGCAATAAAATACAATGTGATGTCCGTTGGGCAAAACATGTATTTGAAGTGTCGAAAGATGCATACAAGTGTGTAGGCTTTTGGCGTAGAATACGTCTTACCTTACGGTATAGGGAGTCATGTCAGATTGTTATTGTTGTAATCTTTATTTCATTGATTATGAGGAAACGGCGAGATAACTTTTTTTTAAAAATTTTTTTGTATTTAAATGAAGATGTTATCTTTCGTTTGATATACATTTCATATTGGTTGATATCTTCCTAATATTTAAATTTCTCAAATAAAAATTGTTTCAACACATACACTCAAACATATGTGTGGTGTTTGGTTGAGTGTTTGAGTTTGTAGCGTGGACACAAACAATGATGCTGTTTCAGTGTGGACACAAACCTTCGGCTGTTGTTTTGATTGATGAAATATTGAAATTTCGTATATTTACTTATGTATTTAAGTGAAACAAAATGGTAAATGTTAATTTGAATTTAACATGGATATATAATTATAAAAAATATAAATCAAATTAATTTGCGTCTGTTATTTATCATTTATCCTTACTCTTTTAATTTAAAAACATGTTTATCCTATTTTTCCTACCATAAGCTTATGTATATTATCAAAAGTAACTATCAAATAAATAAATTCATTTGCTTATGTTATTTATTGTTATATATGTTTTCTGTCTTATCGGATGGCGTATTCTACGTTAAACTTAATGACCGTGTCTCTGACACAGCCTGCAGGGAAGTCCGTGGCCGAAGGCCTAGGATAACTGTCTGCTGTATTTTTAAAGCGGAGCAAGAAATCCTTCACTCCATCTGATCTTCTCAACATCTACACCACGTACAGCAGGCCAAAGATGGAGTATAACTCCCATATATGGGCAGGTGCTCCTAGGACATCTTTGGAGCTTCTCGACCGTGTCCAGAGGAGAGCGACGGTGTAAATAGGGGACAGTAGGGTATCCAACTCCATTGCCTCCCTCGAGCATCTTCGAAATGTGGGTTGCGTGTCACTGTTCTATCGATATTTCCACGGTATATGTTCCTCGGCCATCCGTCAACTTATGCCGGACGTGAGGATATTTAGCCGAAGTACGCGGCTTTCCAGGAACTCTCATTCGTTTTTTATCGAGTGGCCCATTGACCGCACTACACACTATAGAGAAAATTCTTTCTTCAGCCGTAGAGTCCGTATGTGGAATAAACTTCCGGCTAGTGTATTTCCCACCAACTGTGACATACAAACATTCAAGGCAAATGTCAACAGACACTACTCCCTCTTTCCACCCTTTACTACCTCAATTTTCCTTCACCATCACAATGCACTGCATTTATAGGGGCATCTTCTGAGTGTTGGTTTGATAAAAAAAATAAAATAAATATATATACATACCTGGAAGCATTCGCGTTTTACCCGCAAACCTTCTTATACTTACGTGGAAACATGTGCGTATTTCAACCCAAACATAGTAATATTTAAAATAGAATTATTCTTGAATTCAATATATTTGTGTTATTTATTATAATTAATTTTATTAATATAAATCCATATTTATAAATAATTTATACAAAAAAAAGATTTTAAACTGTCCTTTTTACAGTTACTTCCAATCGCCATCGTTTCTGTCTCTTATCTCTTGAGGAGCTTCAAGAAGTTCAATTGTTTTCGACTAAAACTTTCTTCAGAGATAAGAACCAGTTCAGATCGGTTGGCTACGTCATTATGTAAAATTATCCTTTTTGGACGGAAGAAAAATCCAAAGAGGTAACTAAATACATCCAGACAAATCACCTGCTTAGTGTTATTTTGGGTTGGTGGAATCTTCGGCCTATATTTCTTCCAAAAATTAGGACGGCCGTAATGTAACCGTGAATGGCGCCCGTTATCGTGCCATTATAATTGACTATTTGCTGTCTACCATTGAAAATCGCGTTTTCGATGATGTTTGGTGCCACTTGCCATACACCCCGTTAATCTATTGGCTTGTTGCAATGACAATTTTATTAACAGGTAATTTCACGCTTCGGACTGGTGAATTGCCCACTTAGATTATGTGATATCACACCTCTATACCTTTTCCTTTCCAGGCTACGTATTGTCCAAAGTCTATACAGATACTCCGGCTCTGATGGAGAAACAGGACGTCAATGTAACCCGCGTCGTTCACGAAACACGGTACGAAATACTCGAAAGCGCGACCGATAATTGGAACCTCAATATGGAGCACGGAAGCCGTAGTTACGGCCAACAGATGAGAGAAATAATCTTAGAAAAATCAATGTGAATAATTTTTTTTTGATTATGAAAATAATAATCATTAATAGAATCACCAGACAAAAGTAATGGTTTCAACGAGCAGGGCCTCCACGCGATTATACCAAAGCGTGAACGTTGATAACCGTTATAACTTCGAGGTAGTCGACGAATTTATATACCTCGGATCTGCCGTGAACAAAACCAACAACGTCAGCCTTGAGATCAAGCGGAGAATTGTGCTTGCGAATAGATGTTATTTTGGGCTAAGCAAGCACTTTAGAGATAAAGCCCTCTCTCGAGTAACAAAAGTCCAGCTGTACCAGACTCTCATTCAATCTGTCTTGCTTTATGGCGCAGAATCCTGGGTCCTATCGCAAGCAGACGAAACATCTGTCGGAGTCTTCGAGAGAAAAATACTCCGAAAAATGTATGGCCCTATAGTGCACAACGGCGAGTATCGGCGACGCATGAATCATGAGCTGACATTGACATAGTTAAGCGGATCAAGATAACGCGATTGCGCTGGCTAGGACATGTCAGTAGAGTGGATGAAGATGAACCAGCGCGAAGGGTTTTCATAACCGAACTCGAAGGAAGACGAAAAATAGGGAGACCAAGACTCCGCTGGAGGGATCAGGTTGACGAATCCCTGCGTACACTTGGTATTGCCAACTGGAGAAATAAAGCAAAAGATCGAACTGGTTGGCGAAATATGTTACCTTCGTTTTGTAAGGTCCCTGACCCCCTGGGGTTGTCCGAGACCGGATAAGTAAGTAGGTAAGTAATAGAATCACCCATTACTTATCATTCAGCAATTAGAAGATTTGATGCATGTCAATCTCAATAACCCATACTAATTTTATACTATGACCACCATCCTGAAATACATGCTTTTAGGTTGGATTATAAGCCGCCATATTCAATTTATATATGATGCATACTTGTCGGAGTTAATAATGCGCTGTCAGTAGACAAAATGTAACAAATTTATTTCCAATATTTTTTTACATTTTGTAAGGTTTTTAAATTTTTTCTAATTTGAAATCCTCTATGCATATTTTGAACGCAAACATGACATGAATGTAAAATTTTTATAAAAATTGCATAAATATCCATAGCACAAATCAAGCCAGAAAATGCCTAAAAGTATGCAACAAATGTGACAAATGTCTGTTTCATTATTAACATGGCGTTTTAAACACCAAATTAAACATCAATTTCAGATGACGGCAACGATTTATAACTCCACCCACTCAAAAATATTACATATTTTATCACCTTGCAGCATTTGTCTGATAATGTCCATTAGCACTGGCCGGCCGACTGACTGGGTGGAATGATTTCGAAAATTTGTATAATTTTTGGGAGGGCTTTCGAAAACGTTTAAAATTAAACACAATCATTTGTAATTAACCGAATATCAAAAGTATGAGTCGAATGCATTCATGTGTTAAAACAAAAACAGTATTCACTGAAGCATAAAATGACAAAAACAACAACCAGCACTGCCACAGGAGAACAATGAGGATACATATCACCGGGTACGAGAACGCAGACAAAAATATGTTATTCCGGCCCTCATAAAGTTTGGAAACAACAGATTGCGTCTGTTTGTGTGAGGGAAGCAAAAAAGCAATACTCGTATTTTCCAAAAAGTCCGAAAGCAAATGGGGAAAAAGCTGAATTTTAAAGTGACGATGAAATAAACACAAATTAGCATCATATAAGGGGCACGGGTAAAAGCTTGTCGGTTGCATATTTGAAGGGAATGAAATTCGAGATCCTTAAAATATGCAAATTTTGTGTTTAAATGAATCATTACATTGCTAGATGTTTTCTTTTTAAGGGGAAAACATTAACTGGCCATGCCTTTTTGACATGCCATGGTCTGTTAAATTGAGGGTATCTTAGGCTGTAGCTACATCTTAAGGTTAATCAAAGATTACCTTTACAATGTTACAATGGTTCTGGTAAGATTGGCTTAAGCCTCTTTCATTCCTTTGAACGAAGTGTGGACGAACCACAGCAGAGTGAGGGCGTTGGCAAATGATTAATGGTGGGAAAAATATGTAAAATCAGATTATGTATGAGGTATTGGATTACAATGTTGGTTGCCCTCATATATGAACATGCAGTTTTATTTGTTGCATTCCTTAACTGATTAAGACTCTGTGCCAGCTGAAGATATGGCTGAAGACAGTAATGATATGACGTTTTTGTTTTGTATGGCTCAGCTGTTTGGTCTGAGTTTAAATTGTTTGTCGTTGTTACTGAGACGAACGACCACTGATTATAGATGTCAAAGCTTTAAACTACACACCTTTCATGTCAAACAGACTAACAAGCAATTACAACCTTCATCAAGGCGAAACGAATAAATGACCAAAATGGCTCACTCCATTTAGACCTATGCACAGTGAATTGAAGAGGCATAAAATGGGTACAATTTTTTTAAAGTTCAAATATAATATGATTTGGAAAAGATTGGGAGTTTCAAACATTATTTTCAGAAATCTGATGTTTTACAATCTATAGGCACGGGTAGGGCAATCTATCATAGTGAGCACACGCAAACAATACACAGCGTTAGTATCACATATGTGGTTGTTGTACAACACAGTCTTTGCCTGAAAATAAGCATGGTGGTATTGATGTAGCGGCAGCGAACAAACAAGCAGGTCGTCGTCGCCAAAGAGTATTGAATAGTATAGAGAACTCATGGAACGAATTGTATGACCCAAAACCGTTAGCGACATCTGGTGATTGATTCAAAACGTATTGCTCTCTTTTTGTCATAACTTGGCCCATTCATAATTTTGATGTGAAACATTGATGCCTTTTGAACCACTTATGCTTTTTGTATTATTTTACATATTAACATTATCGAAATGGTGCATTTATTTTGAAATATTCTATAAAGAGAATAAGACTCGTTTGTGCTCTTTTACTAAGACTCTCTACATGAGAGCGGAAAAGAATGCAATAAGTTCTCTATACTATTCAATACTTTTTGTCGTCGAACTGTTTATGAAAACAAAAACTTATATCAGTGAGATAAATATTGCTTTCTTTATATTAACAATATTACATCTAATGTTAAAGCAGATGTATGAAAAAGAAAGTTCAATAGCTAAAGAGCCTTCAGCAGAAAAACTATTCTGTTTTTATTTTCCAATGTAACATTTACTTATCGCCCGTGAGTTCGAACACTCATTGATTTTTATATATAAAATACTAAGAAAGAAATTTCGATAGAGAAAAATTTAACTTCTGCTAGACGGAAACTGAAAATTTTCTGTACACAAATTGCAGGAAATTTTTTCGACTGAAAATAAGTATCACCTCTGCTGTAGAGAAGTTAAACAACTTTTTCTTAAGAAAAGATGAACATTTTACCTACAGGACGTTCCCCTCCGTAATGATTTCTTTAATATGTGACTTTTGAATTTAGTGCTATTTTTCAACCTAAATATCAAGCTGGGCTCCCCCAGCATACGGGGGTTGGATCCCTGTTTTGACTGATTTGCATTCCTTTCGACGGCCATCACCTGGCTTAGTGACGGTGGGACTATATACGACAAAGCCATGAAAAACCTTCTGAAAAAAACATTCGGAACCGGTATAAAAACTGTTGGTACCAAGCAATCAATGTAAAACTATAAAACCCATAGCTCACTCAGTGTTATCCCTTCATGGGATGTAATAGAAATATATTACATTTATTTTGATAATTTATTAAACTGCTCAACGAGTTTCTAACTAAAATGTTGTTTTAGCTTCTCACTTAGTTACTCGTTAGTCAAGAGTTGATTCATGACAGTTTTCAATCATCACTTTAACTCTAATAGGAACATGTCTGGTTTAACAAAGGGCAACCCTGATAGTCAGAAAAGTTATAATATAATTATACATATATTATTCATAACCTACCTTTGGGATAAAATTGTTGAATAAATTCAGCTATTGACGAGAAACATTTTGCAAATATTGCTGTAACAATTTTGAAAAGCAGTTATATGAAATGCAACACTGCTCCCATCAAGTTCAATCTGTTAATAGACTACTGTCAAATTTTGAGCAAGTTTAACAGCTGTTCAAAACATACAACCTCGTGCATTTTTTTAAAAATGGAAAAAAGTGAATTTCGACTGATCATTAAACATTATATTTTGCGAAAACAAACCGTCAATCAAACCAAGGAAAACCTTCATAAATATTATGGGGACTTTGCACCGTCGATTTCAATGGTAAACAAATGGTTTACAGACTTTCGTTGTGGTCGCACAAGTACAAATTTCGCTGAACGTTCTTGACGGCCAATTGAGGTCAACATACCAGAAAATGTCGATAAATCCACGATATGGTGTTGGCCGATCGAAGAGTAAAAGTGCGTCAGATTGTTGATGCCATAGGCATTTCATATGGCAGTGTGGTTTCGATTTTAAATGATTAGTTAGGTTTCAGAAAGCTGTCTGCAAGATGGATGCCGCGTTTGCTCTCAATTGACCATAAACGTATTCGTGTGACAACTTCAAAGGATTGTTTCGAGTTGTTTAACCGCAATTCGAAGGATTTTTTGCGGAGTTTTGTAACTGTGAATGAAACATGGATCCACTACAACACTCCGGAGACCAAGCAGCAGTCTAAAACTCCGAAGAAGGCCAAGGTAAGTTTGTCGGCCAATAAGTTGATGGCAACAGTTTTTTTGGGAAACACGTGTGATAATCCACCTTCAAAAGGGAAAAATAATAAACGGAGAATATTATGCCAACTTATTGGACCGATTGAATGAGCGTTTAACAAAAAACGACCACATATGGCCAAGAAAAAATTTATATTTCATCAAGATAATGCACGGGTGCATACGTGTGTAGTCTCAATGGCAAAGTTCCATGAATTGGGCTACGAATTGGTACCTCATCCGCCACATTCTCAAACCTAAAGAAATGGCTCGGTGGGAAGCGGTTTAGCTTCAACGATGACTTAGAAAAATCCTAGGATACATTACGGGCGAAACCATGGACTAAGTGTATTGAGCTAAAAGGAGGTTATGTTGAAAAATATATTTTTTTTCGTTTATGTTTATATTATTTGATCTTTCAGTTGATATGTTTCTTTAATTATTGTTCGGTTTAAGATCAATAACTATTACAAAGTACTTTTTCTATGAAAAAGTAAATTTTAATAGAAATATTATAAAAGAAATATGTGAAATTAATTATTTCAAAAAAAGTGTGTTTCATTGAAAAAGTCACGATTTTATTGATCCGCCTCGTATATTTCAATACTCGAACACAACATTGAAAATAATTTCCTTTCCTTTTTGGACGTTGCGGGAAAATGAAATGAAAAAAAAAATTTTAAAAAATCACTAACAGGAGAAAATATGATCTCTTAGCCTTAAAAGGAAATTACAACTTTAAATATGACGAGGATCTAAAAACAACTAAATTTGAAACATATGGTAGGGCCAAACCAAAACAGAAGGAGACAACTACAATTAGAATAGTTCGTTCTATAAATAGAACTTTCATAACTTCTGCATTAGTGCGTGTAAGTAGGAAAGCAATGTGTGTAAGTACCGACAACAATCGCTCTACACACAATCAATATATGTCTTCGGTTAGTGACTTATGTAAATACACACCGCAGTGGCTTAACGGGCTAGACGCTGCTGAAGATGATGCTTCACAAACATCGGAACGATCGTCCAGCGAATGTGAGTTCGAATCCCACCCGAAAATATGATCTCTTAGCCTTAAAAGGGAATTAAAACTTTAAAAAGCTTTTGATTTAACACTATTATGCTACAACCCACTATTATCAACTATAATGTTTACTTTTGCTGCGGTTTGAATCTAGACTAACTGGATGTCTCACAAATGTTCCGAAATTTCTTGTTTAATGGGAAGTTTTCTAGGTGTAGCCTGTAACCAATATTTAGTTTATATTGCAGTTTTGAACCCAATAAAAAGTAAACTTGAAAAAGCCAAAGTTAAATACGTTAAAAAAAGAATATTTTCCTAAAATAGTGCCTTTCCTTAAAAAACGTAAATTTTCTCAAAAAAAAATATGTCTATTCATATTTTTAAACAGAGTACATTTTCTTAAAAAAAAACTAATTTTTTTTTAATAAGTACCTTTTCTTAAAAAATTAAATTTTCTTACAACAAATTGCGTTTTCTTAAAAAACTGCCTTTTCTTTAAAGAGTACCTTTTTTTGTGAAGCAAAATAACTTTTCTTGAGATAAGTACCTACTTTTAAAAATTTACCTATTCTTGAAAAAAATTTCCAATTCTAAAAAAAATTCCTATTTCTTAAAAAAATCTATTCTTCAAACAAATATCTTCTCTTAAAAAATAGCTTTTCTTACAAAAAATATTTTTCTTAAAAGTACATTTTCCTTAAAATAAAATAACATCTTTTCTTTTCTTGAGATGAGTAGCCTTTCTGAAAATAAGTACATGTTCTTAAAAAATATCCTGTTACTAAAAAGAGTACCACTTCTTTCAAAAGTACTTGTTCTTAAAAATGCATACTCTTATTACTCTCTGACTATCTTATTACTCTCTTACTCTTAAAAGTACCTGTTCTAAAAAATGCATTCTCATATGGCTTTTCTCTTTCTCTTATGGCTTATTCTTACAGAAAGTACTTCTTTTTAAAAATAGTACATTTTCTTAAAAAAATATTAGCTTTTAATAAAAGTAGTACCTCTGTTTAAAAAAGGGACCTTTTCGGGAAAATATTGTTACGAATTTCCTTATTAGTCCTTTTTGCGTTGTTTTATTCCCAATAATAAAACAAGGTTCGTTTTAAATTACGATAATTACAACGGTTTAACTTCCTTTTATTTTTCTTATATAGTACAACAGTTTACTTTATTTATAACACTTTAACAAGTCTTATATTTTACTATCGATTCGCGTTGCTTACTTTACGGGGTTTAATCACAAACTGAACTCTCCACTCCAAAGACCTCCGCTATTTATACCAACTGACCATACTCAAATGAGGGTATATCTAGCTAATTCAAGAACCTTCTAGATGTTGTTGTTTTTGCTTATCTTTGTAGAACAATCTCGAATGGCGGAGAGTTATCTTTACTGAGGTGAATTCATGCTACTGGTTTAGCGAGCTGGTACGTTGTTACAATGCATACTTTCAGGCGCAGCACTAACCGCCTGTTATTTACATACTGTTATGTTCTTAAAAAGTTTATCATTGTAAAAAATATCTTTAAATTATCCTGTTTTTCAATGGGCTTCTTAGGCGTGTTGGAACTAACTAGTACATAATATATAGCGAAAGGGACTTCGTTCCAACCGTGTAATTTTTATAATTTTATAACATTACGTTTCGAAACGCTTTACCCAAACCACTGTCCACTCTGTTGTAACACGCTGCTGATATCCGTAGTTACCTATCATTGCCGCTAAGATCGAACACACCACGCATTTGCTTAAACTTGACTGGTTACCGTGGACTCGGTTGCCTGTCGGTCTACCCGCTTGACTAGCCAAGTTTGCCGGTTGGCCGGCTGTCTCGTTTGCCAGCTATTTAAGCTGTTAATGGCAAGAAGCGGTTGCCATTTACCAGAAATAAAACAAAACAACAAAGCACGGAAAAGAGAAGCCTTTTGTTACAGTCTGCGATACACAAATTGCAATAGGTGCTAATTACAGATGGTTCGTTGAATGCAACACCAGCAACAATGGCCAATAACCATTGTAAGTATTTCATGATGTTGCTGCTGCAATTGTGTATGGTGTTCAATTTTGGACAAGCAGCGCAATTGGAGTTGTTGGGGGATAAATTACGGAAATAAGTCTTGATATTTTGTCCAAATCAAAGTCACTTCTTTCTGTTGCAATTCATTTTGTGGGGTCAAGGAAAATGCGAAGTGATTAAAGTAAATTGGATTGGTGGTGAAATTTTATAGTAATTGAAGTTTTCTTGTATGTTACGGCTGGAAGGGAGAGAATTAAGAGGTTTCTTATTAGACAAAAACGAAAAAGAATTATTTAAAAAGTTTTTAAGTTTAAGGTGAAGTATAGGAAGTGATTCCTCAAAAGTCCTGAAGCACAATTTGATTTTGATATAATATTGGTGGAATGGAGTGGATCTCAAAACACCAGATATACTGATCGTAGTTGCAGGCAGATATATCAATTTAGTTAAATAAATATCACCCAATTAATACGTTAGAATTTTTGGAATCAATGAGCTGTGCACTTTCTAGTTTTACACTCACTTGCACTTTAGAAATGAAAACTTAATTATGGGGAAAAATTCAATTGTCTAAATCTATATCTAAAATCTTTCAATCAATACTTTCGAAATCTATTTGATTCTTACGAGGGTATTAAAGAGTGTTGTATGACATAAATTAGAAAGTAATATTATTGGTGCCTTCTATGCGAATCTCAGTTTTGCACTTAGCATTCACACAAATTTTTAGTATCGTCACCATTCTGCGTCACACACAAATGTTGAACTTTGTGTCACCGTCGTAAAGCACAGCTTTTGTTGAACTTTGTGCTTATCAATGTTGATATTTAATAAAATACATTCGTGAGATTGATTTTGAAAACGTGTAAAAAGTATTTGTGTGAAACTATTTAAAAGTGAAACAAGTGGAAAAAAATTTATAATTCGGTTTTTGTCAAGATAGAATTTTAGAGAGAAAATTTTGGAAAATATGGAAAGTTTTTGTACTTGCCGTCGGCAAAATGCCAAAAAAAATTGTCCTTTGGTGAAGTAACATGTCTTAGTCTGAAGTGGCTGGATTCACTTCAGTCACCGGGGGGAAGTGCTAGGGTCCTGTGCACCACTAATCCGGCGGAAAGAACAATTTGGCCGGACAACCCTGAAGAGGAGCTATCAATGAGAAGGGATCTTATGCCTGGTTATAACGAATGTGAAGTAAACATGATGGCGGTGGGTCTAAAACCTCCGTTAAAACCCCAGGATGATGCCGAAATTTTGAAGAATAGGAAGACTGATGCGATTGTACTAACTGAAATCCGTCAGCTCCGAGCTGAGAATGCTGCAATCACTGCAAAATATGAGGCAGCTATGAAGAAAATAGATGACTTGAAGATAAAACCAAGGAGCTAGAGATGACAACTTCTAATGAAGCCACAGACGATGGAGAATATATTGATAAGGAAACGCCTAGTTTTAAAGATATACTGTTCGAGCCAGAAGCTGTCGAGCAGTATTAGAAAGAAGTTTGATTCCTTGAAGTACATGGCAAATCAACAGACAACATCAAGTACGAAAAAGGATGGCCCCAAGACGAGAAGTGGCGCCAAAAAAGTTCCGGCCAAGTGAGGTGCCGGTGGAAATAGCAATTATAATAAGAACATTCCTGATCTGTATTTATATAGTGTAAACGTTGACTATTTTACAACCTCATGACGTCAGACGACTTTCACATATTAATTAACCAAACAAATTTCAACATATTCGTTTAACTGGCTCTATCCTTCGCCTTTTCTCGCCAGTTGGTAACACCGACGGTACGGAGGGATTCTTCTGCGAAAACCTTACTTTAAGTTTAATGGGCGGAGTATGATAAACATTAGGAATACCAATCTAGATGTCTACGTAGTAACGGGTGTTTCAATAAGAGCGCTACAAAAGTGTTTTTAAATAAACAAAACCGGATTTAGATACCAATGAAACTCTTTATTCCTGTGAAAGTACGTTCGATGCCATTATGTATGGAACTCGATTTCTTTTGCATGGCCACCACGGGCACGCTTGCAGAAGTCCAGACGCTGAACCCAACTTCCGACGGTTTTCAAGCATAAATCGGCCGATACTGCTGCAATTTCACGTTCGATATTCGTACGAAGTTCATCAATCGTCGCTGGCTTGTTGACATCGACCATAGACTAGACTTGAAATAATCTAACGGTGTCCAATCGCACGACCGAGGCGGCCAATCGACTGGGCCATTTCGTGAAATAACACGGTCACCAAACTTTTTTTTCCAATAAATTGATTGTGATATTCGCTGTGTGGCTTGTGGCGCCGTCCTGTTGGAACCACATGTCCTCCAAGTCCATGTTATCCAATTGGGGCCAAAAATATTCGGTTATCATTGAACGGTAGCGTTTCTCATTCACAGTAATGTGCCGGTCTTGATCATCATGGAAGAAGTACGGCCCAATGACGCCGCCGGCCCATAAACCGCACCAAACCGTAATTTTTTCGGGATGCAATGATGACTCATGGATTACGTGTGGATTGCTGTCTGACCAATAACGCATATTTTGCTTATTGACGAAGCCAGTCAGCCAGATATGAGCCTCATCGCTGAAGATGATTTTCCGATGAAAATCCGAATCATTTTCAAGTTGTTGCTCAGCCCAATTCACGAACATACGACGCTTATGGTGGTCAAGCGGTTACAGTGCTTGCGTCAATTTGATCTTGTAAGGATGTAGGCCAAGATCTTTTCACAAAATTCGCCACAACGGCATCACAGAGATGCCCAACGCTTGAGAACGACGTGTGAGAGACCCATTTGGGCTTTCTTGAACTGAGGCCTCAGCGGTAGCAATATTCTCGACACTACGGGCACTTATTTGTCTCACTGGCATGGGAACATTTTGTACTGTGCCTGTGGATTCAAATTTGTCCACTAGGTGCTCAATTGTTGATCTGGTAGGACGATTATGACGACCACATAAATTGGACGTAGCGCTCTTAAAGTTGAGGCCACTGACTTCAAATTTCGGTAGGAAATTTTAATAATTTCGACTCGTGGTTGGCTCGTATATCTTTCCATGATGAAATGGCAAACCTTACTGAAGAGAAATGTCAAAAGAGCGGGGAAAACTATGGCGTCGATTGCTGTCCCTATCGATTTACTTTTGTAGCGTCTCTGTTGAAAAACCCTTTAGTTAGGAATTTTGCACCTATTCCCCTAAGTCTTAAACTCCCTTTGGGGCTGTGATAGCTGGGCTATCTGACGCATTCGAGAAGTCAGATATAATATTGTACCTTGAGGGGTTAAACGTTAAACCGACTATAATTAAGATTATCAATTTAGGAGGCAATAAGTGACTTCTCCACTTAGCGCGTGACTCCGACATAGATTCCTTTTATACAATTTAATTTATTTTGCAGTGCAAGAACTGCCAGAGATACGGGCGCGTATTGTTAAATTGCCGCATGCCCCATCGCTGCTGTAAGCGTGCCGGCTCACATGGCCCGGGAAAGTGCCTCATCCCCACCAAGGAAGTTGGTGTGGGTGAATCACTGGTCACAGATCCGACTACGGGGGCAGTTGTTCTCAAGCCGGATCATGTGACCAGATGTATAAATTGTCTGGTCGCTGGGCATGTAGCCAGCTCTACTGAATGCCCACTACGGTTAAAACTATTGCTTGAGAAGGCCGGAGCTAGAAGTCGGCAGTATACCGCTCCTAGATTCGGCTTTCCGGGCAATAGCGGAAGTGTAACTGGTGCCATTTCCTGAGCTGCTGCTGCCCCCGGTGGCTACGGTGTTGTGGCATCTCTGCCGCAGGCAGAATATTTTACTACCAGTGCTCCCATCGGAGTAACGCTGCCAGGCCAGGTGACGCTGACTGCAGGCGTTTCTTTGGCATGGACTTTATGTCCTGCCGTGCCAAGTTGGGAAACTTCTCGCGTGATTACGCGGGGATAACTGATGAGGGAGTTACGGCCCAGGCTATCTTAGGCATTTTTTTTGGCTTTTTTATGATTTCTAATAATATGGAATAATGAAATTTAAATTGAAAATTGTAGGAAGACTCTTGAACTGTTAATTGAAATATATTAAGTGAAGAAAAAATAAAAATAGTGTAACAATATTGAATTTGTGTTTGTAAAGATTAAATTTGAGAGATATGGAAGAAACAATTTTTTGAGATTTGCCGCCGGCGAAACGTCATCGAAAATTTTTTTGACTCCGTCAAAATATCTGAGCCTGATGGTGCTGGATTTGTTCCAGTGGCCGGGAAAAAGTAAAGAAAATGGCTAAGGTGCTGTTCACGGTCGACACTCTGAAAAGACCGTTGTCACCCATGGAAGATTTAAAGCTAGATGAAGAAGAACTAGCTTAGGTTAATAAGCACTTGAATGAAATAGCCAAGTCGCTTAATCTCGAAACAAATGGGGGAAACAGCGAAGAAAAGGAAGACCAAGGCGTGAATAGTCGATGAGAACCGAAAGCTGCGTGCCGAGAATACCCAAATGTCACTCGAGTTCGAACGAGCAATGAAGACTATAGAGAATTTAACCGATAGTGTCAAGAATCTGAAGAAAATTATGAATGATGAAGCCACGAACGAAAGGCAGTCTAGTTTTAGGGCAGTACTACTCTATCAAGCAGCACACGAGCAGTTCGAAAGAGAAGAGAAATTAAAAATTAACTGGGTTGATTAATTTGACCAACATTTGGGAAAAGTGGAATTAATTGGTTTGACTTCTGAACGCCTCGAGTGGCAATGTATGCACAGAAAGCCAGTGTTGGGAGTGAATTGTGGGTCGCCGGAATCACCGGTCCGTAATTCGTCGAGAATATTGATGTCAGTGCTATCATTGTCAACTGAGAGCGCTACCGATCGATGACAACCAATTTCTCTTGGGCAGAATTGAATTATATGGATGTCAACAATATGACAATATGCTGTTTCAATAGAACTGAGCTACGTTCCACACAGCTGTTGCCAAAATTGGCATTCTGCACGATAGATATTAGAGCAGAATTATCTGACTTAGAGGCGATGTGAAACGGCCACCTATATCTAAGTATTAGACCCATATGAATACTAGAGCACAATTATATTCCACGGATTGACGAAGCGAATAAGCTTCCCCCTTTCAAAATGCCAGTTGATTCTTCAAACCGGTACTCACTAGACATCTGCACAAGATATCTTGAATGACTATTCAAGACATTTGAGTGTATCGAAGTTGCGACAACCAAGAACTTCGGAGTACTGTCAACAATGCATTTGTGTGTGTATAAGGTGTAAACAAAAACACAATACGATTTGGAGCGAAGTAGACGTAGTATTATTGGATTTTTGTGCTCTATAGATTCATATACGTATACGAAATTTTTTTTTTCCGAACACTGAAGTATTTGGTTGCCGCAACTTCACTACAGGAATGTCGTGAAAAATAGTCAACGAGTGTTCGAACTCATGGGCGATGCGTTAACACATTTTTGTTACACGGTACTTCTTCGATTGAACACATTAGTAAATGTTTCATTGGAAAATACAAAAAGAATAGTTTTTGTGCTGAAGGCTGTTTTGCTATTGCACTTCCATTTTTCTTACATCTGATTTAACATTAGATCTATTATTGTGAAAATAAATAAAGCAATATTTAGTTCACTGAAGTAATTGTTTTTGTTTTGTCATAAACAGAGCGACGACAAAAAGTATTGAATAGTATAGAGAACTTATTGCACTCCTTTTCAGTTCTCATGTAGAGAATCTGAGTAAAAGAGCACTTTGATATTTTGATAGATTGCCCTACCGGTGCTTCTAGATGTTAACACATTAAAAGCAAACGTCTTGAATGACCATTCAAACGTCTTGTGGAAATATCTAGTGCTCACAGACGGACGAATGACAGATGTTGTGTGTGTAGCATGTCGATTAATTCCAACCCACAAAAGCGTCGAGTAATAGTGTTATTTAGTAAAGACTTTAATATGAATGTTACGTTCGTGTATACAGGGAAAACCGTTGGACTAACTGTGATTTAAAAATAACGTTGTTTAGTTAATGGGAAATAAAACAGCGCAACAGAACAATTATTAAATTCGAATCAATACTCATTAATCGGAATTGCCTTTAGGCCGCTTTCCTTACTTATATTGCATACTTTCAGGTGATTATTTAATTCCCCAACCTTTTAGCAGCTGATTCCACTAGTATTAATTTTTTCGTTATTTTAAATACTCGTTTTAATTATTAAACTTAACATTTAACCGCACACATGTAAGCCGGTACAGTCTTTCGATTTCTTTCCGTTTACTTTTATTCAGCAATTCTTTCATTAAAAAACTTTTATTAATAAAGTTTTGCAATGTTCTTTTGTCATATTATTCTTTTGCAGTTTTGGCATTTTTCTGTGTGTGTGTGTCAGGATTTAATCCTTGGCAATACCATAATACCAGAGATGTGTGACATAGAACTTTGCCACAAAATGACAACATGCAACATGTAGCAATGCAATGACACAAAATGCTTCTAATATTTAACTGGCAAAACACAGCGACTTAATGCCACATGTGTGTGTGTGTGTGTGTTTGAATGTTTTCTGGCCTGGTTCTAGTTTGGGAACAATAAAAAGAAGACCAAAAGTTCTGTGTTCTGTATTGTGAGTTTCTGTTTTTTTTTTTTGATTCAGCAAACTTTCGTTAAAAATTTAATTTTGGAAAATTGCATTTTGGTAAAAGATAGAAAGAGGACGACCGAGTCTATGGATTTGCCAGTCATTGCTTTTGTAACAAAAAGCTTAATAATGTCATTTGCTTGTGAGCATGTTTGTTGGTTTTGCCATTTTGGCCTAAAGTTGTAATTAAAACAAAATAATATGTACGAAAGAGCACTTGGTACATGGAAATTAAGATTATATGGTTTTCTTTACAATTTTCTTCTAATTTTCTGCAACTGTTTTTTTTTCCACAGAATTGTTAGAGACTTTGAAGGAAGACATAACATTAGACCAAATGGGTAAAGTCAAAGTTTGACTCATTACACATAAGGAATGTGAAGCAAAATTGCATTTTCTTTTCGAGTATAGTTTTAATTAAAATTCAGTTTTAATTTGTTGTTTGTCACATATTATATTTCTGTTAAAGAAATTGTATTTTTCCCCCTACTTGTAAAACTAATTTCATGTGGGTTTGTATTCTTGGTGGTTATAATGAAAACATTAACAGTTAACAAACTTTGTATATTTCAAGCTTTACAAAGCGGCGTTCGCTAGACAAGGCATCATAGACTTTAACACCCACAACAGCAACTACTTTGAGAATCCTAAAAATATGCTGTCAATTCTGAAAAATTAAAGCCTTAGCATATGCAGCAGTTTGAAGGTGTTGGTAGCATTTTCTTACAGTTAGGTATTGTTGCTAAGCTATTGCGCCTTTATTGATCCAACAACACGAAATTCTCGGTAAAGGTTGACAAAAATCTTACCGCAAGGTCTCTTCGAGCAGAAACCTCAGCTAGGGCGGCACCCCATCATGCACATTCTGCTACATTCTAATAGAGATCATTTTGAGAAAAGCAGCGTAATACTTGAGAAGTAACCGCAGCATTTTTGAGAATCGAGAAGGGATATGTTTGATTAAGAATGATCTATGTTCACGGATCTATGCATATGAGCCTGAGACTAAACAGCTATCGACTGTATGGGTCTTCGAAGAAGTGACAAATCCAAGAGTGTTCGCACTTGAAGCACTTCATAGCAAATAGTGACATCCTGCTTCAGTAATAGCTGGTCATGTCGCAACTCTTTCGCTAGATCGCCGTAGGCTGGTCAATTCTGAAAGGTACGGTTAGGTTAGAGTGACTCAGAGTTGTTCCCAGGGAAGCACACCGAAGTAGCAGTGATGCCGTTTTGAATAGCCATGTTACCTGAAATAATAAACCAAGAAATGTAAAGGTTACCCCCTTGAGTTTACCCCTTATACCCAATTAGTACTATTAATGCATGTTACATGTTGACTGCGTTCATTAATTCCCACTTCCTGTATTCCGTCAAAAAGACTTTCCCAATATTGCGCTCCTTACATTTGATAAGGCTGTACACTTTATACTCTGAAAAATTTGTGGTTTTTTATTGTTTCCAGTTAAATAGAACGTGTTTCTAGTCTGCAGCAAATATAGAATATACTTGTGTCCAAACACATTGTGTTTACTATTCAACATAACATGTTAGGGATACAATGATTAATAGGTTATAATATATGTATTTTGTGATCTAAATATCGATTTGTTTATTGAAAACTGCTGAAAACACTGCTGTCTGTCATAATAAAGCAACAAAAAGCAGCAGATATTCAATTCACAAAAACGATGCTTGCAAACATGTACATGCTTCCAGCAGTAAGTTACTGGGGCCAATATTTTTCAGCATGTAGAAGATAGTGTTCAGGGCTTTCCGCCTTGAGCTCGTCGTCGCAGTTACGACAGCAATGTCTGTGTTATATTCCAATGTTAACAGCATGTGTACCAGTAGTTTAGTGGCCGGTTATAACAGCTGTCATTCTGTCTATTGTCATCCTGTTCAGAGTTACCAGGAGCTCGGTTCTTTTACCATTATAATTGGATCCTATACCTCGTGATATGCGACGGGTAGTGATGTCTCTCCTGTTTTCCTCTACCCCGTGGTGGAAGTGGTGATTAATCACGTTATCCACAACTTTTAGAAACATTTCAGTCACGTTTCGTCCATCCACATTTCCACTTGAACCTTTCCTGGCTAGTTCATCAATTGCTTCCTTTCCGGCTATATTCGTATCATCCGGAACCAAAACTAGGAAAAGATTTTTCATAGCGTTGATCTCATCCACCAGACTCCTGCATTCACAAACTATTATCGATCTTTTTTCCTCTAAAGATTGAGCCCTTATCGCCGCTTGTCTGTCCGAAACAATTTTCATACTTTTCCCAACTAAAAGGTGATATCGCAACTGATAAACACTTCCGATTTTGCCACTACATCCTGTAAGATACTGCCGCAAATAGAGAGGCCGATTGATTGTGTTATACCCAGTAAAGTTGAGTAATACCCAACTGCCACTCCATTACCCGTCTTAGATCCATCCGACGGTAAGTGGCTCTTTATGCAGTATGGGTGTTCCGTTCTTTAACGATGAACATGTCAGATCGTTGGTGACCAGTAGCTGTTTACCGAACTGCCAGCATGCCCCTATGAAAGAAAAGTGGATTGAGAAAGCGCTACCCCAAGTAGCTAGCATGGCCGAAAGAGGTCTCTTCTATAAACAATATCCTGGATATATAAGGCGCTTTTAGCAATGCCCTAAAAGATATAAATGTCGGTAGAGGTATTCTGAACTGCAAGGACTCAATGCTAGGAACCAGACGGCTGCGCGTTCAGAGGGAGTGAGGTGTGCACCACAGGGTGGGGTTTATGACGATAGGTTATGAACACTCTATTGGTGAACTTGAATAATAGAAGGGTAAGGGTAATCGCATATGCGGATGATGTCGTGGTGATGGTAAGAGGTACCTTTATATCCGTTATAAGTGAAGGCATGTGGAATAACTTGAGAGAGGTCAGCAAGTGGACCACAGACTGTGGTCTAGGCGTTAACCCGGTAAACACAGGGAGACCGGTTGATAGCTCCCGCTTTACTATCCATCTTAGATCCATCCGTCGAAATGTATATTTCAACATCCTACAACGGTCAGTGGTTCCTCCATTCTTCTCTATGTAGTAATATTGTCCTGCTATTTTTCCGGAAGTTCAGGTCAGGACTAGTAAAGTCCATTCTTTGCGGTATGACTATTCTGCTATTTTTCCCGAAGTTCAGGTCTGGACTAGTAAAGTGCATTCTTTTAGGTATGAACGCACTAGGCAAATTGCACAGAATTCTACTCCGCCCATAGCTTCATTGGCTTCAACATTTAAGCTTTCTAAGTCGCAAAACACTCTTTAGCAATGTGTTCAATCCCAAGTAATTTCATAATCGTATCGAGAGCATCAGAGGGGCATGACAATATTGTCCCTGTCACGTCAATGCATGCTGTTCCCTACACTATTGACCGTTTTATATCTTTCTTCAGAGCCGGCCACCATATTGATACTCTATAGGTCAGACCGCGTCTAACCACCGCCGTGTACATCCGCAAGACCATCCTCGGGTTCAGGTCCCATGTTCTCCCAAATGTTTTCTTGCAAGCGTAGAAGGCACATTGCGTCTCCTTGAACCATCTGTCTGACAGATGTTTTTGTAGACAAAGGAAACGATCCACCGTCGAGTCAGTCTCCATCACGTCAACATTTTTGGCATCTAAATTTTCGGTTGATGAGTATTTTGCAGATACCTCATTCGTAGTAGCAACCGAGCTTCGAAGATTGGTTCCAACATATGCTTGAGAATCTGCGTAATTCCACTTTAGGCAATACCTACTATTTGCAAGTCAATTAAAACCATCCGTAAATCCTTAAAACTCACTCGAAAAGACTATAGACCTTACTCATAAAAAGTTGTGAGAGATTTGAGACGCGATGATTGTAGGAGATAAATAGTAAACCAGTAACTTCAGTTATACATTAACTCATCCCATTTCATATCAGGTGAGTATGATTTCCTTGCCATTTTTATCCGAAACTTAATCTCCAATGCAAGGTTGCTCTGTAATTAAGTTCTCGCGGCTCTCCTTAAAGTATGCTTCAGCATCTGTGGAATTCCACTCCTAAACATCGACAGTACATATGTATGGTAAGAGTATCACTGTACCGCTTTTAGTATTCGTTGAGCTTCAACTTATATTAATTCTCTCTTTCTAAAGGACAAATATAATTTTCTTTTAAACTTTATCCAGTGTACTGATAGTTTCCATCAACTATTATCCATTCAACAACAACGACAACTATGATTCTTTACGATCAACTCCACTTATCCAGCTGTGGGTGGCCATTACACTGGGTGATTTCTAGCGGCGCGTAAGAAGAAGTCATTTCGAAGTCAAGAGTTCTTTTTCCAAACCAAAACACTCAATGGTTTCCACTTCATCTTCTTGCATATTTATTACTTGAAATTTTACCAGATTGTGGACACGGAGGACGGCAGCCACAGGGAGGTGTGTTAGGACGATTATTAGAGAAACTGCAGACATCGGAGTGGCTATGCTGGCGGTGATGGTTCAAAACATACTTAAGATTGCAAAAAGAATTTCATAATAGAAGATCTCATTAAAACTTTAAACCACAAAGTTCATTTACACAAAATGCAAAAAATATGTTGTTGATAAATAACTACTACCATACAACAAGTTTGAATATTTTCAAATTCTCTGGATGGCATTTTTAAATAAGATTTAATTTTTCTTCAATTTCTTTCGTGCGCTTTACGTAATTGGAAAAAATATTGCATATTAATCATAAGTTTGAATTATAGTTTCCTTCTCAAGGACTTTGTAAGGAACTTAAAATTGTCCGTCCATTGTGGACAAACATCATTAATTAGAATATTTGTTAGAAAAACATAACGTCTTGGGATTTGTATAAACATGTAATTTTTAATATAAAAAACATGTATTTTTTTTATATAAAACATGTATGTAATTGTTTTTAATATATAAAACATGTAATCCGCCTGGTAGTATGCAATTAATGTAGGCAGCATGCTATGGTTTATCAAACAGATAAACTATGTTAGAAAAATATTTAAAAACACGTTAGGTTCTGCCCACAGTTTATCTTACATCTATACCGTTAGGTTCTGCCAACAGTTTATCATACATCTATTCCATATGATGTTGTATCAATATTCACTCCAAAATACTAGCTGACCCGGCAAGTACTGCTCCACCCAGAAATATCTACTTAATCTTTATGAAGTAATGCATACTTTTAGGCACAGAAATGGGATTTTTTCTATTTGATAACGTCTTTACGGCATTACAATAATCTACAATTTTAACCAAAACTAAAAATTACATTTCATAAGCCCTTAATTTTTTACATATTTCTAAATAACAGACTCAATATTTATAAATATCAAAGCATCTTTGAATTAGTCCTAACAACTATTACTTAATTGCTTGAATAATTGATCATTGATGTAGTACAGACTGACCACAATTCCGTATTACTTACGACATCATGCCAGGCATGTGTCATGCCATTATTTACGACATTTACGATAAAATTTCATATAATTAACAAATATATCATTTTGAATTATCCTTTTTGCAAGAATACCGGCGATAAGGGTAAAAAATACAACAACAAAAGTGGCTGAGATACTGGTAGTAGTGATAATTTATATTCGTATTTCAATTACCGAAAATTTTCGAATACGTGTAGGTACGTACGATCGACTAAAGTCCTACATAAATTATGTGCATTTTTCAAATTGAAAATATTGCATTTTTTGGCAATTAATTACATTTGACACTAATTACACTTAACAAAAAAGTATGCACACACATACTACATGTGAATGTGAATGTGTGTAACAAAATTACAATAAAGTTAACATAAATTTCAGGATACCATGATATACATATAGTTACTATATGTACAGAGAATTCACAAAGTAAGTCTGGTCTACTGGTTGTGGAATGGGTGGCTGTCCAACGATAGTGGGCACTCTAGTGTGAAAATCCTTATTGGCAGCTACAAAACATGACGTTGCAAACAGTATTGGAGTGCACGGCTAGAATACAGAAGTTATAGAGAGCATGAGGATCATATGGAATAGTTTTGTTTTATATGCTGACCAAGGCTCAGGGGATGCTCCTACACGCTGAAAAAAAATGGGCTCTGTAGCACATTCTGCAGGAACCATGTTTATGTTTTTAACACACTTCATACATTCATATGTTTGCATGCTCTAAACTTACTTGTAATTATATGCAAACAGTATCATGTTGATCTACTGGTAAACATGTATGGTTTTTTGTGGCCATATATGAGTTCTTCACCTGAAACATCCGTATACTTAAAAGGACGCATTCACGTGTATCCCCCAAGCTTCCATATACTTACGTGGGAACATATGCGTATTTCCTTCCAAACATTATAATATTTAGAAACGAATTATTCTTTGATTTCAATATATATGTAGTATTTATTATAATTATTTGTATCACTATACATCCATATTTATAAATAATTAATTCAAAAATTTAAGATATAAAACGGTCCTTGTTACGTTTACTTGCATTGCATTTTTTCATTAAATGAGAATCTGCTACTCTTTTTCTTCTAATTTCTTTATTGTCTCTCACATTTTTGGTTTCAGAAGGTTTCAACTATGCGTTGGTTATCACTATGCGTTGGTACACAAACAATTTCGAAGAACTAGTTCTTGCAAACTTGTGATTTTTTTTATTACTTATATATTTCACAAATGGGCCGCCGTTCCGATTTTCTCAGGAAAGGCTCGGACAGACAAAGAGCTTCACGTTGTAGCCCTTTCCAGTTTCTTTCTTGAAAATAGTTTCCCACTTTGGTATCACACATACTACATATATACGAGACTCTGTCCGATGAACTATTGACGACTGAATACATGAAACTAAGACGCAATGCTTCACTCGAAATAAGAAACAATGACTTTATCTGCAATTTACACGCAGATTCAGGAATATTTATGAAACACTTTCTGAGAGATTATTGCCAAAATTTAGATACACACTTACAAGATCGACTCTCTCGGTATCCCTCTTCTATTCTCTTGCTCTCGAGAGATAATAAACAGTGCAACAAACATAGCTGTGCTTGTATCACAAACACTGATATATATGGGTCGCAAACACATATATTGTAAAATATTAATCATAGTGTCTCAAACACGTAATATTAAATATCAAACGCAATGTGGTTGTACACAAGTATATTATATTTACGACTAGCTCCAAACACACGTTATACTTGCATCCAAACAACAAAAAACGACCGAGTTTTCAGCGTGTATAAACAAAACGCATTGGGTTTAACTAATGAAATGTGAAATTTTCTTTGAGCTAACATATCAGGGTTATTTCTGCAATTAGAAGAAAATTAAACAGTCAGAATTACACGCTGAAGATAACGGCCCCACCCACATATTGCAGGAACCATGGGCTTCTTTGCAAGCATGGTTTTCTCGAATTGAAGATCTGCTCTTTCTTGTTTCTTTGTTGTCAGTCACGTTTTTGTTTTCAGCATAAATACATATTTTATTACCTATTAATCATTGTGTCCCAAACATGTTATATTGTTATATTGAATAGCAAACGCAATGTGTTTAGGCACGCATACTATATTTGCCACAACCTACAAACACGTTATATTTGCATCGAAATAACAAAAAAAGACAAATTTTTCAGCGTGTGGGGCTTGGCTTCACGCTTCCGGGCGACTGTTTAGAAGGTTGTGATTCTTCTCATCAGCCCAATTCAGTTTTAGGCCAGTGACCGTCTTGTTCACATTGTCAATTATCAGTTTTTTTGTTGGGGTTACTCTCCTCTTTCTCCCTCTGAATGTTTTAATTTTAGAAGGAATGAGAGACTAGTGTTTGTTTAAGTAAGTTAGGCTAATGCCAATTGAGGAAACCCATTACAATAAATCTTTTCTTGGTTACAGGAAACGAGATGCAGTGCCACCAAACTAAAAGCAAACCTTTACGAGAAATGGAAAACGTTTGCCGCAAACGGTTTATTAATTTTCGTAGTGATAGTAACTCAAAACTCAAAAAACTTTCATGACAAACCGGAAAATGTTTGCTGTAACCAGCTGTTTCGTTTAATGCAAACGACTTTAATTTCACAGAGTAGGATTTATTTGGATTGAATTTAAATAGGAATTATTTGGATTGAAATTGAAACCGTCTTCAATAAAAACATTTTATACAATTGTAATACAAAGTTGTGGTAGAAAACATGTTCCCTGAAATTATGTTGAGCCCAGGCGCCATCACCGCAAATCCCAGCGTTTATTCACTGAGCCATCTCATTCGTTGCACGAAAACGAGTAAAACCATGATATTTGCCTGCTTGTTTTTATTGATGGAAAGTTAGGGTGGATGAATCAGGTGAATCAAGTCATAAGGCTGTGTACTGAAGTGAAAAGCAATTCATCAGAGTGATCACATGCATATACAAATTTCGTTTATTACAAATGGTTCCCTTCATTTGCCGCAAAAGTAAATTTGAACAATTTGGAGTAATTTGAAATTGGATTGCAAACGCATGACACGACTCATATAATGAATGATTTTATTTGCAGTGAAAGTATCAACTTCTAAGGTCATCCATGGGACTTATTGTCAACCGAAATATTTTTGTTGTAAATAAAATACGTTTACAGCAAACGACCTTTGACCTGTTTTTCTTTGTGTGCAATGATCAGCATCCGGTAATGGTTGTACGATTGCTAACGAGTATCAAAGTATTAACTTCTAAGGTCATCCATGGGACTTAGTGTCAACCAAAATATTTTTGTCGCAAAGTAAATACGTTTACACCAAACGACCTTTGACTTGTTTTTTTTTGTGTGCAGCGATCAGCTTGACTGAAAGATAATGGTTTGTAATGTGACGGCCTGATATAAATATTTTATAAAGTAATATCGTTAAAAAACGGTGAGCAAATTATTACACGCCACAATAGAGTATTTGCAAAACGATGATGTTATACTCTTTCTGAGTTTGAATTTCTGTTCTGATCGATTTTTCTAGTTTGAGTAGTTCATTCTGCGGGCTTACAAAGCAGGAATGTTTTTCTAAGCTACAAAATGGTTGGGTTTTATTGGAATACTAGACAATTTAATTAAGCACATTCGCCGGCATGACTAATTTCGAACTACGTGGCAAGTTCACCATCCAAAACATAATCACTGTTCCGGAATTGAAACCACCGGTAGATCATCAAACGTATATATGTCGTATAAACTTACATGCAACTTAACATATGGGAATTTCCACAGATCGATTGCCCCTTGACACAAACTCACACTAAAAAGTCAATTACTCCAACAAAAGGACAGATTACTTTTTCCTCCTTGCTGTCCTTTTCCTCGTGCGTTTCGACAACAAAATTTGTTCCTCTGCTCTTTGTTGTGAAAATCACCCTTATTACTAAACCTAAAGCCCATACATTTGCATGTCACTGTAAGCATATTCACCCACAACCAGCTGAGTTTCGAGAGCATTTTACATGAAGGACTTCCACCTCTTTCGAGTGGTTCACATGAAATTAATTTGACTTGAAAATTTATGTTGTATTACAACAATGGCCATTAACTTAAATTAGTGGAAATCGTGTAACTGTGGAAATGTCCAATAAAGATTCCGGTACACATCGAAATGGACAATGGCCACTGGCGAAAGCCAAAATGGCATCGATTCGACACTGGGAACTCTTGAAATGTGATCTATTTATGGAAACCAATTGAAAATGTTCACCTACAGATTTAAGTGCCAACCTACAGTTGGGAATTGTACCGACAGATGTATTTTGATTCAAATCCTCTCGCTTGTGCAGCGGAAACGGATGTTGTAACTTGAAACTGTACAAATATGTTGCCGTTTTTTTTGTGCTGACGATTTGTCCTGTTGATGCGAAAAATACACAGTCCGCACTAAATGTAAATGAATATGCAATTTAGTTTCAATGGATTTTTGCGAGGCAAATGCAACTATGTACATTTGAGTAACTGAGATGAATCAGGGGTGTATTTTTGGGTACATAAAGGCCTTGTCATTTCGGTATTTGGCAAGCACTATATTCCGTTGAAAATACCACATTTTCATACCGGAATGGAATTCCCGGAGCTATGGAATTCCTGGTTGGGTCGAAATTGAATGAACAGGTAGTCTAACTGTAAGCAACTAGGTTTATCCCTTTTTCGTAGACTGTCTGATTATTGTACAGTGTAACAAGCTGAAGTGATAGTCAGCAGTGATTAGCGCCAATATCTTCGCTGACAGTCAGACGGTCATCATGCTACTGGAATCAGCATTCCTGAATTCTATATCCACCCACAACTACAGCAGATCTTTTACCGAGGTGGGCCAATAACACGATATTCACCCTATGTGGATGCCATGGTACAGTTCCATTCTGCGGAACTGAAGAGAGGATGAGCTGGCCATACTAGAGACTGGCTTACAGGTTGCCCAGGAATGGGAACCTGTTCAAGCTGGAAACTCTGTACTTCCAGTTGTTCGAATGCAAATAGAACATGTTTTGTAGCCTGTCGCAAGTATGGTATACTTCTGTTCAAACACATTGTATTTGCTATTCAATATTTCATGATGGAGACACATTGATTAATATGTGATAAAATAAAGATGTGTTTTGTGACCCAAATTCGGATGTGTTTGTTGAAAACCGCTGAAAAAACACGTGAGAGACAGCAAAAGACAGAACAGCTGCATATCCAAACATACACTCTGAAAATCAGTATTTTTTTGTTGTTTGGGTGCAAATATAAGGTGTGTTTGGAGCTTGTCGCAGATATAATATACTTGTGTCCAAACACATTGTGTTTGCAACGCAATACTTGATGTTTGAGACACAATGGTTAATATGTCATATTATACGTGTTTGCGACCCAAATATATCTGTGTTTGTGATACAAAGCCAGTTGTGTTTGTTGCACTGTTTATTCTCTCTCGAGAGTAAAATAGGCACAACTAGAGACTATATCTTGTATGTGTGTATCGTTATTTTTGAATTATTCTCTCAGTCCGTGATTCATATATATTCCTGAATGTGCGTCTAAATTGCAGATGAAGTCAATGTTTCTTATTTTGGCTGATGTACTGCGGTTTAGTTTCATGTATTCAGTCGACACTGGTTCATCGGACAGAGGATATCAAATGCGCTTGATCAGTGAAAAAAGAATAAACGCAGGCGCGGACGGATACTTGGTTTGTGATGTTGGTGTGGTTTTTGTGTATGTGTTTCGTATATATGGATGTGTGCTACCAAAGTGCAAAACGATTTTGAGGAAAGAATCTGGAAAGGGCAACAACCCTTTGACCGTGCAAGCCCTTTGACCCTGCGAGCATTTACTGAGAAAATTGGAACGGCGGACCATATGAACTATATTTTTATATAAAGGGTTTTACAACAGAGACGCTACAAAAGTACATCGATAGGGACAGCAAACGACGCCATATTTTTTCCCGCTCTTTCGACATTTCTCTTCAGTAAAATTTGCCATTTCATCATGGAAATATGTACGAGCCAATAACGAGTCGAAATTATTAAAATTTACTACCGAAATTTGGAGTCAGTGGCCTCAACTTTAAGAGCGCTACGTCCAATTTACGGCGTCATTGGGCCGTACTTCTTCCGTGATGATCAAGACCGGCACATTACTGTGAATGCGAATCGCTACCGTTCAATGATAACCGAATATTTTTGGCCCCAATTAGATAATATGGACTTGGAGGATATGTTGTTGCAACAGGACGGCGCCACAAGCCACACAGCGAATGCCACAATCAATGTATTGGAAACCAAGTTTTGTGAACGTGTTATCTCACGAAATGGCCTAGTCGATTGGTCGCCTTGGTCGTGCGATTTGACGCCGTTAGATTATTTCCTGTGGGGCTACGTCAAGTCTATGGTCTATGCCAACAAGCCAGCGACGATTGATGAACTTCGTACGAATATCGAACGTGAAATTGCAGCCGTATCGGCCGATTTATGCTTGAAAACTGTCGAAAATTGGGTTCAGCGTCTGGACTTCTGCATGTGTGTCCGTGGTGGCCATGCAAAAGAAATCGAGTTCCATCCATAATGGCATCGGACGTACTTTCACAGGAATAAAGAATTTCATTGGAATCTAAAACCGGTTTTGTTTTATTTAAAAAAAACTTTTGTAGCGCTCTTATTGAAAAACCCTTATCACCACTCCTGTGGGTCGTCAAAATTCACGGTGTCCTAAGGATTCTTACTGCCAAATGTCTGCTATGATGCAGACGCTGTTGTAATACCTATGAGGGGAAATACTTAATCCTAATGGATTATGCAGAGTTACCGAGATGGCACTGAACATAGCGTTTAACTAGGCACAGCCAAGGCGATTAAATGTGACCCCGGAAAAAACGAAAATATATATATTCACAAGGAAATCTAAAGTCTCAGTGTTGGAAAAACATAGGTTCCTGGATCAGACGATTAAAATAAACGAACTAGGAAAATATTTAGAGGTAAGTTTAGATCAGAAATTGAATTGGAAGAATCATATAGGACAGGGCAAATAAGGCCTACAGATGGTGGTCGATATGCAGAAGGGCTAAACGATCTAAATGGGACCTCAGCCAATTGTTTGTGTAGCAACTCAGAGTGTTAACCAACGGATAGCTGAAACCTTCTGAAAATTGAAACGTGGGAGACAACAAAGAAAGGAAAAGCAAAAGAATAGCAGATTCTCATTTGATGAAAAAATTCATTCAATACAAGTAAATGTAAAAAGGAACGTTTTAAATCTTTTAACTATTTGATTATTATTTATAAATTAATTGATTGTAAAATTAATTATAATAAATAATACTATATTGAAATCGACGAAGAATATCATTTCCAAATATTGTTTTGTTTGGGAGGAAATACTCGTATATACCACGTAAATATATGAAGATTTGGGGGAAACACCCGTATGCTTCCACGTAAGTATGTGTATATTTGGGATGATGAAGGCATATGTTTCCACATATCAGCATACATGTTTGCCACATGAGTCTGTTTACATGATACTGTTCTATTTATATTTAAATACAAGTGAGTTTGGGACTTGCATACATATGAATGTTTGAAGTGTGTTCCACAAGTATACATCATTCCTGCAGAATTTGTTTGGGAAAATTTGTTAAAGAGGCCGTTATTTTTCAGCGCGTAGACAATGTTCCTGCATAATGAATGTTTGAAGTGTGTTCCACACGTATACATCATTCCTGCAGAATTTTTTTGGGAAAATTTGTTAAAGAGGCCGTTATTTTTCAGCGCGTAGACAATGTTCCTGCATAATGTTACAGGGACCGGTCTGTAGTTTGGTGGTATGGCCCTAGTGACTTGTAACCATATCCTGCACTGCAGCTCATATACGATGATTCATTAAACTGGTACTTACGCATATGAATATCCATGGATATTACAAACATAGACATGGTTCCTGCATAATGTTAGAGGGACGATTTGTATCGTGGTGGCATGGCCCTATGGAGTTCTAAGAATATCCTGCAAGGAAGCTCATATACTGTGATGCAGGAGAGGTGGACGAGGAGCTCAGATTTTGCACGAGCAAGATAAATCTGGTCGGTATTAGACAGCAGGAGGTCCATGAACCTTTTGTTGGGACCAAGATATCAATATTAGTTTCAGTTTTGCCGGGACACTTTCTGATTGGTAGACATGATTTGTAGACGTGCGGTGAGGCTTTAAGGTTTAATGACTTTTGTAGTGGCTGTAATGGCGAGGAAGAATCCATTGATCATCTTCGCCGTACTTGTCTAGCACTAGCCGGCAGGAGGATGTCTTTAATAGGATCCTACCTAATTAGGGACTCTGGGATAATTATGGCAGATAGGCGTATGTAAGATCCTGAGTTTCATGAAGCAAACAAAATTTTTCTACGTTGAGTCCAAACCTCAATCTCGTTAGCCTGTTTTATTACAATGGACTAATAAGTCCAAATTTGTTTTTCGACGACTGTCAACAAAACCTAATCTATCCTAAGGTCTTGAAATATTGAACTTCGAAGACAAAATGTGTATGGAAATATGGGATGTAGGTTTGGGCAAAGTAATTAGCCACAAGTATACAGACATCCAAAAGGGGTACACGTAAATTCTGATTGGCTCACAGTGTATGTCTATTCTGGTGGCCCATATATTTGGTATTGGTGCAATGGTAGCGGTCACCTCGCTTGTTGATGGCGACACTGTCGAGTATTTAGCCATGAAAAAGCTTCTCAAATTATCGTTCCGAACCGGCGTAAAACTGTAGGTTCCAATCAGTGAGTATCGGGAAACCATTTTTTTTTAATTGCCAGCACGAAATCTGTCTGTTATTACAGCACTTGTACTGCCATAATAACAATTTGTTTGCCGCGTTGATAAACAAAATGTTTGCCAAAACAACACCGATGCTGATATTTCTAAAATTTTAGAATTTATTTTCCTTATAGTCTCAAGTTTCTTAACTCCAGAGTTGGTACACGATGAAACGGCTGATGAATCTAAGAAATTTAACATCCTTAGATAACACTCGGCTAAAGCGTGAAACACCATAAATCCTTTTATAGTTTACCTTAGTTTATCTCATTTCTAAAGAGGTCAAAGCTGGATTTGTGTGCACACCAATCTTTATTCGGTCTAGTTCTCTTCGCTCTACTGAAAACTTTACTGGTGGATTTCCGTAGCTTGCTAAGATCCTTGAACCACCAGAGTGGTTTCATCCGTTTGAGGGACGGTGACTTAATGAAGGAAACCAGTGATATTTTTGACTGTTTAATTTACTTGGCACTATGTTGCAGAGATTTGCCATCAATCCTAATTCGGTCTCCGTCGGTGGTGCAATGGTAGTGTGCGCGGCTTTTGTGCATGAGATCGTGGGTTCGATCCCTGGTTTGACCACCTTAAATTTCTTTCGACGGCTGTCACCTCGCTTAGTGATGGCGACACTATCAAGTACTTAGCCATGAAAAAGCTTCTCACAATACCGTTCGTAACCAGTGTAAAACTGTGGGTCCAAATCAGTGACTTTAAAACTAGAACACGAACAGCTCACTGGTTTGTGAGAAGCTCTCCCTAATCCCTTCGTGGGATGTAACGGGAAACTAATTATTTATTTTTAATCCGGTGACTAGAGCTTGACATTTTAATCAGTATGTTTGTCGTGGATACCTAAGGGGTCCCTTTGACCTGGCCACAAAATCAATCGTAAAGAGAATCATGCTGTGCGTGGGGAAGAAGTACTCCTTCGATGCTTAATATTGCCTTATAAGACACATTTCGGAACTCAGCATTATGTCAATAACAGTCTCTCTGGCTCTGCTTCGAAAATCACCCAAACTTCTCCAATTACAAAAATTGTAAGCCCGGATAGAATAGTAAAATCAAAACCAGCCTAACATCGTCCGCTGCCCCGCTATTTGTGGTAAGCCTTCGCATCACATCTTGATACAAATCTACATTTTCTGCTAGATGCATGACGCTATCGACAGGTTTTATGCTTAGTCAGCGCATATGTAAGGTGCGACCACGACCCCTTTATTAATATGATAATAAAGGATTAGATTGCACGCTATAATTCAAGCTCTTATCCTGCCAGGTGAGGTGATCGCGACAATTTTAATGTTGCATTGATCAATCGTTTTCTGGTATTGTCGCGGTCAATCTAGGGATTCGTGACCAAAGCGATGTCGATTTTTCCGCTTGTGAAGATGAGCAAGATTCTAACATAGGTGGCTTCACAATGAAGCAGGTTGCTTTTCGCTACTCGAACCCGGGTGGGGAACCCGTGGTGGGGAACCTAACAGTTCCAAATTCTTCTCAAGGCTTCCACCAGATTCCCTAAGATTTATAACTGTTTTATAAATACTATGAAAATTTTTATAGACGTGACTCCAATGAAATTTTCGTCAATTTGATTATGACACTTTCGTTGAATGAGATTGTATGAATAGTTTCGTCATGCTGATGAATGCCTTGATCAAATGTCATTTATACTTAATCTGAGCAACTGTTTGCGAGAAAAAACCTTGAACACAATTGATAAAAACCTGATTTTTTGGGGTTTGCATAAAAAATTAAATAAAAAGTTACATAAATGTGTTAAAATATGACGAAATATATAAAATAAAATGTTTTGTTTTGTATAGAATCATAGAATCATTCGAAATATATAAAATAAAATGTTTTATTTTGTATAGAATCATTCAGATATGATATTAAAAACGGGATGTGGCACCAAACCGTGGTACAGTCCTACAAAAAGTGGGACAATCCCGCTAAAGCCGGGACGGTTTGTCATGTTATGTACACTCTTGGTGTTGCAAACATCAGCACAGTCTGAGTATCGCCTTTGCCTTAGCGAATAGTAACATTATCTGATTGGAATAAAACCAGATCCGATGACCAACTATGACTGGTGGCTCTTTCATACCAAGCACGATTTTTGCCATCTAAATTTCAACTTAAACCTATTTTAAAACAATTTCGCATTTTCGAACTAAATTTTCAGAAACATCAAGTCAAAGCCATTTAACATATTTTTGGTGTTAATTTACCTTGTGGGGCCCCTGTACCATTTTAGCCTCTTTAACGCTCATCGGGAAATTAAGATCCATATCAGCAGGACACCCTTGTGTATGTGTGGGTATTAGTATAACCGCAATGCAAATACGTAGTTCTATCGAATAGAGCAAAAAGTTTGGCAACCATAGGTGTAGTTTATACATGAAAAAAAATATAAAATTATGCCGGGAATGTTTTCAATGTAAATCGCTATACTTACGAACATCTGTGTGAAAAACATGACTGCAAATGTTCAGTCACGTGCATTCCTGTAAAATTTTTTGAATTATTTCACATGACGACGACGCAACGGTGATGGTGACGGTGATGGTCAAGTAACATTTAATATGGCCGACTAAATAATGGCAGGACACACACATGCACACACATATATATATATATTTACACACGCACATGTTCACTCAAAGCGAAATTGTATTGACATACATGTGTACCGGCATTGTGACGATGGTCAGTCAAAATGAACAATCACATTTTAACAGCAATTTTCGTTCTTGCTCTTTCTGTTGCACATTGGGCCAAATGCGGAAAAGTGGTCCAAAATTTGTGTAGAAGTATAAAAGTTTTAAAAAATCATCATTGTAGTCTCCTCTCATTTGTAAATTTTGCACCCAAGGACCATGATGTGCTCGAGGGCAGTAAAACGTTGATCGCCCCAGTTGGCAGATGTTCTCAAGCCTGCTATAAAAGAGTAATGACCTGTCAGAGCCGTGGGGGCCATTGGACAGATATTTTATTCCATACTTAATCGCAACATATCTTAGTAAACCCACTTTTCAAAAATATAAAATGTAACCCTATTTCGTTGACAGCTGATGAGCTACGAAATGAAATTTTGCTCTCTGGTACGATGCCCCATCTCTGGTATGCTGTCCGATATGATGCCATGCCATAGCTGATCGTATGAAGTGGGAGATTCATAGGAGACAGTGTAGGTAGGTGAAAGAGCGATGAGCAACCAGAAGCAAACCATGCATAAATCTAGGTCTCAATAGTAGGGTTAATTTTTAATTCCATTAAGCTATTGCCACTTATGATTTTCCCCAAAAAAAAAGCGATCCACACATTATACTACAAAATGTGGCAACATTTGATGTAATCGGTGAAAACAATGCAATACGGCAACACGTGAGGCCAGTGCCAATAAATTCATGATACCAGCAGATGTTGTTGTAGGCAGTAACAACAGACATTTTATTGTTGTTCATTCGTTTCAGTTGTCCAACTGTACACAAATATATGTATACCAACAATACAAGAATACAAAAAAGTATAAAAACAAAATACATATGAGTTTGATAAGTGAAACGAAAAGTGACATGGAACAATTAAAACGCCTGTTTAAATGACTATACCTGATAGATAATTCTACCATGATAAATATGTATAACATTTAGCGCGCGTTGTTGTAAACAATTTAATTCCAATTTTGTTTTCAATCGGAAATTTAGAGATATAAAAATATACGTAGTATACCCTTAAATAAAATAATTTAAATTAACTTACCATGTGAAATACGTTTTGCAAATTTGTGTTTTTGAGTTTCTCCTTCTTGATAACATTTTCATTCACAAGAAATTATAACAAAATGTATCTAAGATATCTTTTGGAACAAAGTTCCTTATCGCACGTAGCGGGATGGGGGCTAACTGAAAAAAAAATTAAACAAATTGTTTTTGCATAATAGTGTTGCATAATAGTGCAACAAACATCGTGTCCGTCGGTGGTGCAATGGTTAGTGTGCGCGGCTCTTATACATGAGATCCTGGGTTCGAACCCTGCTCTGACCACCTTAACATTTCTTTCGGCGGCGGTCACCTCACATAGTGACGGCGACACTATCGAGTATATAGCCATGAAAATGCTCCTCCAAATACCGTTCGGAATCGGTGTAAAACTGTAGGTCCCAATCAGTGAGTCAAAACTGGAAAGCGCACAGCTCAGTGATTGTGAGAAGTTCTCCCCGGTCCCTTCATGGGATGTAATGGGAAACCATTTATTTATTTTTTTTATGCAACAACCAAGTATTATCAACTATATTGGGTACTTTTGCTTTGGCTTGTGTCTAGACTAACATATGTTGGATAATTTCTTGTTTAATGGGAAGTTTCCTAGGTGGAGCCTGTAACCAATATTTAGTAAAGGGTTTTTCAATAAGAGCGCTACAAAAGTTTTTTTTAAATAAAACAAAACCAGTTTTAGATACCAATGAAATTCTTTATTCCTGTGAAAGTACGTTCGATGCCATTATGTATGGAACTCGTTTTCTTTTGCATGGCCATCACGGGCACGCCTGCAGAAGTCCGGACGCTGAACCCAATTTTCGACGATTTTCAAGCATAAATCGGCCGAAACTGCTGCAATTTCACATTCGATATTCGGACGAAGTTCATCAATCGTCGCTGGCTTGTGGGCAAAGACCATAGACTTGACGCAGCCCCACAGGATATAATCTAACGGCGTCAAATCGTACAACCGAGGCGGCCAATCGACTGGGCCATTTCCTGAGATAACACGTTCACAATACTTGTTTTCCAATAAATTGATTGTGGCATTCGCTGTGTGGCTTGTGGCGCCGTCCTGTTGGAACCACATGTCCTCCAATTCCATATTATCCAATTGGGGCAAAAAATATTCGGTTATCATTGAACGGTAGCGATTCGCATTCACAGTAATGTGCCGGTCTTGATCATCACGGAAGAAGTACGGCCCAACGACGCCGCCGGCCCATAGACCGCACCAAACGGTAATTTTTTCGGGATGCAATGATGACTCATGGATTTACGTGTGGATTGCTGTCTGACCAATAACGCATAGCCATTCAGCCAGAAATGAGCCTCATCGCTGAAGATGATTTTCCGATGAAAATCCGAATCATTTTCAAGTTGTTGCTCCTTACTGAAGAGAAATGTCAAAAGAGCGGGAAAAAATATGGCGTCGTTTGCTGTCCCTATCGATTTACTTTTGTAGCGTCTCTGTTGAAAAACCCTTTACTTTGAGCCTAGATCGTTAATTGTTCCGGCAACATTATTTTTTACACATTATTAAAAATAAATTGTTGCGGCAACATTACATTTTACACATTTTTGATAAAGTGACTTTGATTTTGTGCATTTACTTCTTTTTTTTTACATAATTCCCTTTGGTTGCTCCTCTTTGTTGTTTTGGTATGTAGCCCAACACAGATGTTTTGTCCAATAAGAATATAAGGGTTGCCATAATTGTTAACAATATGACGGCTTACTTTAACTTGCCACTGAAAAACAAAATTCAAAGTTAACTTCTAATTATCTTCCAATTACGATTAAGTAATCCGATAGTTAACTACCCACTTAACAACTGGTCATAAGAGTAAGTAAAAGCTTTGACTTAATCGTAACAATATATTATAATCTACTAATCATTGTGCCTCCAATATGTAATATTCTATAGCAAACAAAATGTGTTTGGACACAAGTACACTATATTTGCGACAAGTTATATTTGCAACCAATCAAAAGAGTGTACAAAAACAAACTTGAGAATGAAATTCGTTGATGCCCACACAGCGCTCTAGTAACGATCAAACTTATTGCAGGCCAAGTAAAAGAAAAAGTGAATATTTCCCAAACGGGCTACTTGAGAAGTCGTCATGCACTGCAAAAATATTCATGGTAATAAATATTTATGAAAAATTCTTTAATAAGTTCATAACATTTTTTGTATATTTCATAGATTTTATGAAAACTCTCTTTAAAAGCTTAGTAATTTATGAAACTATTTCCTCATAAAGCTTACACAGCACTCTTTATTAGTTATACGTACAATTTTAAATTTCAGTATATTATGTTTGAGTGAGAGTATTACATTTAAATCAATTTTGTACTACACAATTCTCATTGCATTTAGATATTTCGTTGCATATTGCACGAGATATTCTTTGATAGCATCATTCGCAACATAGATGGGAATCTGTGGGTAAGTCTGAATTAGAGCAGATCTGAAAAAGACCCATTTGTGAAGAATTAAGTAAAATAAAAGGAAAAGTTAATAAAAACGACCCACATTTTTTTTCAAAAATGTTTGGAAAGATCAGAGTTTCTAAAGTGGTGAAATTTAGAGTTAAGCGAAGTCACTTAATAAGTATAAACTCGCTTGTTAAGTCGCTTACTTTGCGGACAATCAGTAAAAAAGGCGTGTATAGCAAACTGACTTATTGGACGCAACTCATTTACTGGACGCAACTCGATTAATAATTCGCTCAACTTTTGCGGAGGAGAATTTAAAAAAAATCGCCAAACACAATCTGCAACATTGTGCCGCGCCGAATCTATGTAATGTCTTTCCCACCTGACACTGGTTTTACTCCAGTTAGCAGGAAGAATGCACAGAAAGATCCGCAGAAAGGTAATAGGACTATAGAGAACTATATCGCCAAATGAGGTTGTAACTATACGCACGTTTCATCGAAGTGCTTTGGATGAACGCCTTGCATCAATAAACGAGAATGTCATGTCATTATCATGACGAAATTTAGAAGAGATGAAAGACCGAGGCGGTCATAACCGCATATAACGGGAAGAAAATGCTCGAATGAATGAAAGGCAGGAATAATCTTCCATTAAATAAAATAATTTAAATGATCTTACCATGTGCAAGCCATTTTGGAAATTTCTGTTTCTGAGCCTCTCATTCTTTTTCATTCACAAGAAATGATAACCAAATTTAGCTAAGTTAACTGTTTGTTGCCATTTCTTGGAATGGAACATGTGGCAACATTGTCATAGCTCAAGCCGTATTTTAAGTGGGAAATTGAAATGACGCCTAATATCGCTTACTTGGCCCCTACAAATTAAGTTATTATTAACTTTAGCGGGGTAAAAAAAACACACTTAGTGTTTGGCTGACACTCACGTCAGCTTAATTATGTTTTATATTGACTGCACTGCAATCCCTTTAATTTGCATTCGTTTTATGTTCAACCAAAGAGTAAAATGCAACAGAAACTCAAAACTTCCCACTACTTCGACGATCGATATAGAACGCCAATAAAGGAATGGATACTCTTATCTATTGCTCTATTTTCAGAATCTGAAAAGTAACAAACATACCTCAAACATTGTATTGTACACTCGTATCGCCCAAATGCTTGCAATTTTTGCTGACATATTTTTAGGTATACCGCGATGTTGGATATTTTCGCTATTTAATTTTAACAAGCAGCTGATTTTTGTACTGCAAAACATGTCTTTGGTCGTTTAAAATGTCGACAACTTCGAGGTCGCAGTATACCTAAACATCTTTTTAATTAGCCAGCAATTGTTTTCTATTTTTTGCAAGTCTTTTCTGAATTTATATCACTGTGTCATATAGTATTTAGCCGCACATATTGCATATGCAATACAAATACACTTCACTCCTCATACTCCCACACACCAGCGCATACATACCGAAACATGTGGATCCATTGTTTTGGCCATGAGACGAAAAATGGGTTGCCCGGGTAACAAATCATCAAAAGCATAACAAATTAACAGGCATGCTCATACACATACACATACAATTGAAAAACTGTTCACTTTGAGTATTTGCCCATGTATGTGGGTGCAACTTATTATCTGCACCCACACCAATGCGCAACACTGTGTAGGTATTAAACAATTTATGGGAATTTATGTTTTAATTGCTTAAACACGTCCTAGCAACATGTTAAGTGATGCGTATGTCCGTTTGCCCCTTGGGCATGAATAGATAGTAAAGTACTTAATGGGGGAAAAAATTCGTACACTTTTTTTATTTTGGTTTTGTTGGAAAACTATTCACAAATAATATATTGACTAGTATGTGTACTTAAATGCTATTCAAATAATGGAATTTAATTGGCAAAAGCCTAAAAGTAGGCAATTTCTTATTATAACAAAAGTATGCAAAAAATGCTCATTGTGTTGGAGAAATTTAAAACTACTTAAATAGAATTCATATTAAAATTGTAGGTATAATGCGGTTAGTATTGGAAATTGTTGGGCGCCACGAATACAAGTACAGTGGAGAAATAGAAGTTTGATGGATTAAAATGTAAGCCTGGAAATTGTCAGGTACTATGGGAGTTTAGGGAACAACTTGATCTATTTTTTATCATAGTAGGGATGCGTGGAATGCTTTTATGCACAGTTTGCCTGGACGTGGTAAAGTTATACCCAAAGAAGAGTCAACCTGGTATAAGTAAACTTATCTTGACAATATCTAGTAGATGTTATCTTTCATTCAATATCACTGCGGTTTGTATGGCTTATCCTTTTTAGCTCACTCAGTCATTAGATCCTTTTTAATTATTTTCCATTACTTGGTATCTTATACACACGTTAACGTTCACACATAGATCAACTAAAGCACTAAATAATATCTTGTGTGCAAAGAAAACCTCTCAGCTTTTGCAAAAATACTTAATTACAAATGGAATTTGATACGAAAGACATTAGTTTTAATTTCATACAATTTATTTATGTCCTCTGTCCTCGTTACCGAAAGTCGCTACAAAGTTGGGAGCCACATCAAATCAATATAATGTTTCTCCAATTACCATTTTCGTGTTAATGGAAATTCTTAAAAGCGTTGCAAGACACTTGCAACATCAGCAACGAGAAGATACATTTGCGTAATTTTAGTTTTTTTCTTGCCTCAATTTTTCTTAGTATTTCTGCTAAATATTCGCTTGAGCATTCCGAAAGAATGACAACGTAAACGAGTGGCAGAGAAACGCATGAATATGCAAATAAGAGCAATGTTCATTAATTTTGCGTAACTTACAACCAATTGACTATTTACTAGTATTACACATGATACGTCGATGCCACGACAAACAGCGGCGACAACAACCAGTGGCAATAGCAACATCGCCTTGGCAACCGCAACATCAATGAGTGTGATAGTGTTACACGTTCCTTTGACGCTGTTGTCTGTGGTTGGTTGGCTTTTAACATAAATTTCCTTGTATTGCTTTCATTTTAGTGTTCTTGCATGCCTGTGTATGTGAAAGAATTCTCCAAGGATATTAAGGTGCACTTTGTCTGTCTAAAAGATACTCTTCTAGTATTTTCAAGTGTTTGCTAATGTTAATGATGTTGCTGTTGCTGTGTTGCTGCTAGTACTGTTGATGTTGTTAGTGTATCATTGGGAATCTTTGACATCGATATGGGATTTCATTAAATATTAACAACTGTTCATTTCCCAGTTGCACAGTGGTGTGTAAGCAGTTTTTTTCCTTTTGCCAAGACACTCCTTGCGCTGCTATCGCGGCAGTCTATCAGTGTTTCAATACAGCTGATGTAAGTGATTTAAAATATGTATCCATTGGGCACTTATCCTCGCTAGGTCTCGCAATGTCAATCTCCATAGTAACAATAATATATTGTAATTGTTATGTGTCCAAATCGGAACCTGAGAAATGTGAACATAGCATGGTAAACTGTTGCTAAGAACCACTTATATTATAGCTTCCTATAGCACATTTTTCTCCATTTATATTAAACCATATGGCGATTTCGTTTCTGAAAAAAAATGCTAAATTTTTTCTGCCCTTTACTTTAAATGTTCGTGTTTGTGTTCGTTTGTGAAAAAAGTGCAACCCACCTTTGAAGGAATTGTGTTCTTTTCTGGGAATGTGTCAATCAAAAATTGCAAAATGTTGTATTTTCTGCCATCTCAGCGAGTCCCGGGTGAGAATTTTGTCCGATAAAATGGTTGATTTTCTGTCCTTTTGTATATGTGTTTTGTGTTTGCTTAGCTAAGTTTCCTACCTTTTGTGTGGGGCGCTAAGCTATTTTAAGCGACTTCAGTTAAAATCGCTTAACTGCTCAGAAGTAGTGGTCATAACTTTCGTTTACCGGGAATAACAAACAATTCCATTAATATTTACATAAATCACCTTATAATACTTAAAACTTTACTAAATAGTGAAATCTAGCTGGTATTTATAGTACATCCAGCAGTATTTCTGCAACCAGTCACGATAACCCAAAACCCTCCAAAATGTCTAGTGATTTGCAGATATTCTATACTTAGCGAATTCTACAACCTTTTCATGTAATAATAGCGATATACATGTTCACCTAAAACTATGCAATCATATTAACATTTTTATTTACTACGATTTCAATGAGATTAGACTAGGTTAAGCTTCGTATTCAGGTCTTGCGAAATTTTCGTAAAAAATTTTGTCATTTATCTCTAACCGGAAAATGTTGTTACAGAGAGTTATCACATCTCTATGATTTACCTTGCAAATATTTCATCAGTAATTTATCTTTGCACACCACTAGATTTTTTACGCATGTGGTATTACTATCAAAATTCCGGTAACAAACAGTTATCAAACAATTGTTTTCGTACGAAACAAGTTTTGCGTAACAATCCTGTACTTGAATTTGCATACGAAATGTTCGCAAAGAGCTGAGTACCAAGTAAATGAAAAGTGAGCGAAATTTACCCGTACAATCTCAATGAAATCGTAGTTAATAAATATAATAATATGATTGCATAATTTTAGGCGAATACATAAACCACTGTTATTAAATTCAACGGTTGTAGAATTCGCTAATTATAGAATAGGTTGCGAATCACTAGACATTTGTGGAGGGTTTTGGGTTATCGTGACTAGTTGAAGAAAGGCTGACAGATGTGCTATAAATACCCGCTAGATTTCACTATTTAGTAAAGTTTTAATTGGAGTCGCTAACCCTATACGTCGTTACAACAAGAAATTTTGTAATAGTGCTGCAGACGACGGGAATATATGTCATTTTCATTCGTTTGATCTTCGGCTTAGGCTTTCCACGATACAGCAAGGAAGACAATTGATGAATGTTTACGTCACTTTTATACACATTTGATCCTAAGTGGTATCGAGCGAATCGAGTCGAGTTTATCGCACGTATGATCAGCAGAGGAATTCTGTAATTTCTACCGATAAAAATCGATAGTTTAATTAACAAAATTCGAAAATTTTGTATGGAATTTTTATGAATGTTGACAATTTAACTCCCGATTTTTTTTAGCGAGGTCATACCTGAAAGAACGGACTATGCTAGTCTAGAGTTGAACTTCCGGAAAAATTTCAGAATAGTTAATCGCATAGGTACAACTGGAACAACAACTCACGAGTGCAGGATGTTGACATAGAAATTTTTATGGTTGGATCTAAACCGAATGGTGTGATGGAAGCTGGGGTTTAATCAACCTCACTTGGTTTAACTCTATCAATCAGCCTCCCTGTTTTTGACAGTATCTCCCAAGCGGAAGTAGTGGCAATATTGGACGCCTGTGGTAAGCTGTGAAATCACGTTATTGTAGGGAAGAGGGTGACCATATTCCCGGCCATCCAAACCGCGATAAGACTCGTAGTTGAGAATAGATCGATACTGCTTAGCAAATGCAGGAGTCTGCTAGACGAGATCGGCGCCACGACAAGACTTTTCTTAGTATGGGTTCCAGGTAATTCGAAAATAGTCAGGAACTAAGCTGCTGATGAACTAGCCAGGTAAGGTTCTAGTGGCAATAAGAGTGGGCGAATCGTGATTGAAATCCCTCTAAGAGTGGTGGGTCATGCGATTGATCATCACTGGTAGCCCAAGCCAAACAGAAACTGGAGGAAACTTACTATCTATCGCATATCACGGGGTATTTGTGCTATATATGACTGTTGCAGCAAATAATTCCTTATGCCTCTCAACAGGAATATAATAACCACAATGAGGGCTGTAATAACCGGTCACTGGAGGAATGGTACAAATGCTGTTAATATGGGAATACAACACAGGCGTTACAGCCGTGGTTGTAACGGCGAGCTTATGCCGGAAATTCCTGAAACTATCTCCTAGAGTGTCTATCATTGGCAAACATAAGGACAACTTTGGGAAAGCCATTTTTTGAGGGAGTATAGGAACTGCGGAGTATTGAATTCAGTCTGCCTCTAAAAGACAGTGACAGTAAATTTAGTTTTGGCACATTAATTTTCATTTCAGGGTAACGTTCTTCTTCAAAACGGCATCACTGCTACTTGGGTTACTTTCCTTATGTGCAACTTACAGTCACTCTAACCTAACCTATCCTAACGACATAAACAAGTTGGAGTCACACATCAACAAACACTATTTCTTCATTTGTCATACTGCTAGCTAAACACACATACTGTACTGCATTTATAGGGGCATTTTTGTGAATGAGTGCTGCAATATTGAAAAACTAGTAGCAGTTATACTGTTGCATATTTTTTGGCTGTAACGAATATTCCGAATAAAGTATAGAAAAAAAAGTAGACAAATTGATTACTTATGGATCGGGGTAGAAAGCTCTGGTGCTCTTTTTCTTTAATTAAATAATTGGAGATACATAGGGGATGTTTCTGGAAAATCCCGGCTGACAATAATTTTACTATAAATAATAGACCGCTGTCGTTGTTTGAGTCTCTCTGAATCGGTAGGCGAGTCACACAAATAGTCGAGTATTAAACGTGTTCTAACTGTTGAGCTTTACTATTGAATATCGAACATCTGTTAAATGTTGCGTGAATTAAGAGATTCATACTGTCATAATCGCAATTAGTCCCTTTGAATTATTCACGATAAATACATATATCAACAACGAAAATATTATTCTCAACAGCTTTTAGTTTTTTCATAAACCAATTGCAGTTGGGGTAGTAACAGGTTGGTGTCTCTACTTTTACACGCGTCTACAAAATTGTGTACTTTCCATTCAAATTCGGATATAGTGGAGTGCATACAGATGCATCAACTTGGGGCTATACGACCTGTATTTTATATTGCTGATCGGGATCCACAGTTTTACGACGACTTCGACATTCATTATGGGGAACTGGCTAGGGTGCCAGCCTATTATATCGTATTATTTCTCCAACAATGGTCTGATCGTAAATTTGGGTAATTATTTATGAACAAATTTTCTAAGTGGTGGCGTTAAAATCGAAAGATGGTAATGCAAGCTGAAGGAAGTGCTACAAAAAGGAAATGCTCTAGGCAGACATTATTTAAGTCAGTGTAAAAGACTTAAAAGCTTTTTCCTTAATCTTATCATGTAATAGCTTAAACTAGTGATGGTTTCCATATCCATTCTGTGGCTTGGAATTTAAAACATTATTAGAAACGCTGTGAGCATTTCAGTCTTTCGAAACCACTATGTCTTAGACGATACAAGCACAAGGTTTTGGTTTTAATTGATTGCAAGTTTGAGTGTCTATCTTAATACATATGCAGGATGTGCGAAGTTGGACTTCTTCTTGTTGTAGACAGCGTTTATTATATGTAAGTAGTGGGAAATCACCATAACGTGTTGAATATTTACACGCTTACTCTTATAAGAATAATCCATACACATGACTCTATGTTGATGATCATTTGCTGTTACGATATACGTTTGATTATTATGAAACATTTGATATGCACAAAATATATAAGAGAATTAATTAGTAAACATTACTCCAATCACTCACACATACACACATTCATTGCGTTATCCTTTTACACATCCAGCTAAAGTATCAATTAATGCTCAATAAGATGCGGTTGATATCAGATATATTGTCTACGGATTTATACTACGGATGTGGTTAAAGATGAAGTATTTAATAATAATAACTTCCAAAAGTAGCAAAGTGAGATGTTCCTGAAAGAGCAAAAATGGCGGAAAATTAATGACAGAAAGATTACCAAATGCCGTACTACCTTAGTTGTGGAAAGGATGATATTGAGAATGAAGGCAATTTTAGAAACATAAGGGAACTTTGTATAGAAATAACTAGTTGTTCTAGAAATTTCATAGTCGGAAAAACGGAATAAGAGTTCTTTATGTGAATCACCGGTTGTTGAGAATTCCTTTTGAACTACAAAAGATCGATTATACGCGAGAAAGACCATTCTGCTAGAAAGTACAGTAGTTCCCAAAAACTGTGGTTGAGCGAGAAAATATCATTAGTCGTATCAAATAACGGAGAAAGTAATTGGGAAACCTATAATGAAGTTATAGGACAGTAGCCATAGAAAGGACGGTGGTTTCGGAAAGAATGTTAGCCGAGTAAGCGTTAATAGGACGGCAGAAAGGACGATAGTCCTTGGAAACGATTGTAGTTCTAGGAAAGAAATATGGTTCTAAAAGAGGACGGTAATCCTCTTAAAGGACGTTTATCCTGAAAAATTATTGTGCTGGGAAATGACCGTAACCCTAAGAAACGGCCATACTGTTAGGAAATAATGACCGTATTAGAAAAGTTAGGGAGTTCTAGGAAAGGGCAGTAGTTCTAGGAAAGGACTGTTGTCCCAAGAAAGAACTGTAGTCTTAGGATAGAGCGGTAGTGGAAAGGACGGCATTCCTTGGTATGTACGGTAGCCCTAAACAGAACGGTAGTTCTGGGAAATAACGGTAGTCCTAGGAAAGGGCGGTAGTCGCAGGAAAGGACGGTAGTAATAGAAAAGTACGGTAGTCTTAGGAAAGGACAACTGTTGTACTAAACGACGTTAGTCCTAGGAGAGGGCGGTAAGCCAAGGAAAGAACGGTGGTCCTAGGAAAGGACAATAGTCCTAGAAAAGGTCGGTAGTAATAGGAAGGTACGGTTGTCTTACGAAAGCACGGTAGTTCTAGGAAAGGACGGTAGTCCTAGGAAAGGGCGGTGATCCTAGGGAAGGCCAATAGTCCTAGAAAAGGTCGGTAATAACAGAAAAGTACGGTAGTCTTAGAAAAGGATAGCTGTTGTACTAAACGTCTTTTTTCCAGGAAAGTACGGTAGTCCTAGGAAAGGGCGGTGATCCTACGAAACGACAGTAGTCCTAGGAAAGGACGGTAGTAATAGAAAAGCACGGTAGTCCAGGAAAGGTCGGTAGTTCAAGGAAAAGATGATAGCCTAGGCAAGGACGGTAGGAATAGGAAAGATCGTAAGTCCTTTAAACGACGGTAGTCCTAGGAAAGGACGGTAGTCCTAGGAAAGGGCGGTGATCCTAGGAAAGGACCATAGCCCTAGAAAAGGTCTGTAATAATAGAAAAGTATGGTAATCTTAGGAAAGGATAGCTGTTGTACTAAACGACGTTAGTCCTAGGAAAGGGCGATAGGAATAGAAAAGAACGGTGGTCCTAGGAAAGAACAATAGTCACAGGTAGTAATGGAAATGTACGGTAGTCGTACGAAAGCACGGTAGTTCTAGGAAAGTACGGTAGTCCAAGGAAAGGGCGGTGATCCTACGAAAGGACAGTAGTCATAGGAACGGACGGTAGCCCTATGAAAGGGCGGTAGTAATATAAAAGGACAGTATCCCTTGGAAAGGCTGGAAATCCTAGGAAAAGGCAGTAGTCGCCTGAAAGAACTGTTGGCTTGGACAAATGTGGTGGTCCTACGAAAGGACGGTAGTCATAGAAAATCACGGTACTCGTAAGAAGGCACGGTAGTTACCGAAAAGGATGGTAGTTCCAGGATAGGACGGAAGTCATAGGAATGAACGGTAGTCCTAGAAAATGACGATAGTTCTAGGAAAGGAAGGTTGTACTAGAAAAGCACCGTAGTCCAGGAAACGTCAGTAGTTCTAGGAAAGGATGGTAAGCCTAGGCAAGGACGGTAGGAATAGGAAAGATCGTTACTCCTTTAACTGATGGTAGTCTTAGGAAAGGACGGTAGTTCCAGGAAAGGACGGTAGTTCCAGGAAAGGACGGTATCCCTAGAAAAGGCCGTAAGTCTTAGGAGAAAATTGTAGTCGTCCTAGAAAGAACGGTGGTCCTAGAAATTCGTGGTAGTTCTTGAAAAGGAGGGGCGTCCTAGGAAAGGACGGTAGCCCTATGAAGGGATGGTAGTCGTAGAAAAGGGCACTAGTCCTATGAAAGGTCGGTAGTCCTAGGAAAGGACGGCACTCCTCAGAAAGGACTGTTGGCCTAGGAAACGGTGGCAGTCATGGGCAAGGACGGTAGTCATCGAAAATAACGGTAGTCGAAGGAAAGCACGGTAGTTATAGAAAAGGATAGTAATCCTAGGAAATGACGATAGTCAAGGGGAGGGACGATAGGCCGAGGATGGAACGGTAGTCATGGGAAAGGACGGTAGGCCTGTGGAAGGATGGGGGTCCTAGAAACGTACGGCAGACCTACGAATGGACGGTAGTACTAGGAGAGTACGGTATTAATAGGCAAGGATGGTACTTCTAGGAAAGAAGGGTAGTAATAGGAATGGACGGTAGTGCTCGGAAACGAAAGTAGTCCTTGGAAATAGCGGTAGTCATATGAACGAACGGTAGTCCTAAGAAAGGACGGTAGTCCCGGGAAAAGGCGATAGTAGGAGGAACGGACGGCAGCCTTAGGAAAGGACGGTAGTCCTAGGAAACGACAGCAGTCCTAGAAAATGAATAGTTATTAGCAAAGGATGGTGGTCCTAGCAAAAGATGGTAAACCTAGCAGAGTAGCGTAGGCCTAGCAGAGGACGTTAGTCTTAGCACAGGATTGTAGCTTTAGGGCAGATTTTCGCATAGAAGGTAGTAGTGTTTGCAAAGAACGGTAGTCTTAGGAAGGGCGGCAGTCTTTGTATAAGTAAAGCAACGAAGTAGAGGTGGTGCATTAAACCACAGTGTAAACTACGGAGTCTTACTAATAGTTGGAAGTAGCAATAAGTCACGGAGGACATGGCAAAGATGGTGTGGTTTAGCTACTCCTTCGTCGTAAAAGATGGAGATCGGGGCAAAAGAGTAACCGACGGAAGACGTGAGAAAGGTCGGTTGCTACTATAATGCACGAAAGTAATATCACAAGGGTCCTCATTGGACTACGTGTGTCAATAGTGACAGCCACTTCTACCAAACCTAACGTAACGTGTCCTCCAGCCAACAGAAGTATTCTCAACGAGTGAATATGATGATGTTGTTTGTGTAAATTAAAGTGTCTCGTGGCTTAGGGAAGTCAATACATAAATTAAATGTAAATCCCAGAGCAGAGCACAACATTCTGTTCTTATTCCGAGTGCTTTCGTAGATCCTTTCGAATGAACCTGCACGCTGAAAAATAACGATCTCTCTAACATATTCTCCCAAATATATTCTGCAGGAAACGTGTATATGTTTGGTGCACACTTCAAACATTCATATGTTTGGAAGTTCCAAACTCACTTGTGATTAAATGTATACAGCATCATGTTTACTGGCAAACATGTATTCTTTCACGTGATGCCTACTTACGTGGAAGCATTCGCGTGTTTGCCCCAAACTTGCATATACTTACGTGGAAACATATGTGTATTTCCTCATAAACATAATAACATTTGGAAACGATATTCTTCTTTATTGTTTATTATTATTAATTTTATAATTTATGAATTATTAATTCAAAAATTAAACGATTTAAAACTTCGATTTTTACATTTACTGGTATTAAATACATTTTTTCATGAAATGAGAATCTGCTGTTGACAACTACCAAAGGTCATAAACTGATTGAGCAGGGCTGCAATCATTCAATGCAGCCTTCACTTTTATACCGATTCCGAATGGTTTAGTTATGATAGACCTATATATTGCCTCGATATCTTTATAGCTGTACTTCCAATGAAGTTTTACTAAGTGGTTAGATTGATTGTATATCTATCTATTGTTATAAAGAAAACTTCCTGCTGGCGTAGGGTACAACAGTGCATACTTGTTGCCTACTTCCCACTCTTTTTCAAAATTGTAACAATTCATTTAACCTCTTGGATCAAAACATACCATTGCCAATAAACTAAATGCTTGTAATTTATTTATTTCAGTACCTTAGATAACAACCTTGAACTTTTGTGCTATCACCAGACATTTCAGTCAAATCTAAGCAAATTCGTTAAAAGTAATTACAGGCCACCTAGCAAAAACCAAGAACAATCAACGTGCAACTCATACTGAGAACACAAACAAGTAACACGAAACAAAAAAAAAACCTAATTGCAACATGAAAGGTTCTCAAAAGGTTCAAACTCATAAAGAATAAAAAAAAGAACAAAGTGCAGTTCTAATGGTAAACCTATAGAACCTGGCTAAACCCCATTGAAAGTTAAAACCTAAATTGTTTGCCCCACCCAAAAAAAAACGGGCACAGATATCGAGTTGATGCTTGGAAACCAAACTTTTTCTAGATTATTTTTTTTTTCTTGCTTAAGTTAGAAAACAATAATATAAAGATTTATAATTATAGATATAATTCTATTAGTCAAAATGCAATTTATTTGTTTCATGATTTGTTTAACTTTTGCGTTTTTTTCGAACTATATATCCTTCTTCATGCATTGTTGAACTCTGTGAAAAAGTGCCAACATTACAGAGAATTGAAATGTATTTCAGTTGAGTTTGTCGGTTAAGATTTTCATACAATTGACCTTAATTAATCTTTACATATCGTGGCATTTAAATCTGTTTAACTAAGAAGGTTTCTACTTCTCCCCTGGTATTTTGCCCATTAAAACCGTATCAACTGCCGCGCATTTGTGTGACATTCAAATGCATTCTCATTTACATTATTTGTGAGTATGACCAAATTGCTTTGTTGACTTGGTTAACTCAGTAACACTCGGAATGTTCAGGGCTCATGTGGGGATGGAGTCGTAAAGTCAGAGTTGTGTGTTGTGTATATTTTGAGAATATTTCATAAAATGTTGGCTGAACCATAAAAAATTGTTTGCAAATAGGGGGAGTCGCAGTTCCCATGTGAAAAATATCGAAGCCAAGACTCCGACGCCGACCAAAGTAACAGCTACGACACAGTAACAACTCTGCTGCCGACTATATAACACTGAGGTAACGAGACTAAAGACACTAGGAGTAAGAATGCCATTGTATCGACCGCAACTATTAGGACAATTCTGACTCGTCAATATAAGATTTCCGATGTATTACCACATCAACACCAAACGACATCTGCGAAACGACACATGATACACTTTCAAGATTATGAACTTATCCCATAGAACTACGACAATGAGTACGAATCAGTATAAAAATCACCACCTAAAATTCAAAATGACGTAACATCAAAATTCCAAAATTGTCTTTCTGATTGAGTACGATATGTTTGACTAAGATACACGATTTCAAAAATTTGTAAACACGTAAGTTCAAAATCAACGATTTTATTGGAAGGATTAAATAGATGAGGTTTTTGATAAATCCACGTTTTTTCTTACTATTGACTAAACTACATATTCCCGCAAACTTTTAGACATCCATGACCCAAAATGGTAATTTTATTCACAAAATTCCGATTTCATATCTAACTATCTTTTGTCTCTCCTGTAAAGTGATGAAAATTTTGTTACGTCTTTTTGGATTTTAGGTGACGTTATGTAGAAAGAAATAGTGTTGACACATCCAACAATTGCACACAATACTCTGTCACTCGCTTAAACAGTACCCATTATGACTTTGACTTATCAAAGGCAACAAAATGACACATTGCTCGTACTCTGACTATAAGCCACCAAATCAGCGGATCCGGCTGCCTCTCTGTGACGCGAGACCTGACTCCACAGATTGAATGTCGCGACATCTTAACATCTATGGGCAGGCATTAACATCTATTAGCAAGGGTAGGGTAATCTATCAAAGTGAACACATGCAAACAACACACAACGTTAGCATCACATACGCGGCTGTAGTACAAAAACAGTCTCTGCCTGGAAATAAGTATGATGGTATTGATGTACCAGCAGCGAACAAACAAGTAGGTCGTCATCGCCAAAGAGTATTGAATAGTACAGAGAACTCATGGAACGAATTGTATGACTCAGAAGCACTGGCGACATACGGTGAATATTCAAAACGTATTACTCTCTTCTTGTGATAAGTCCATTAATAATTTTAATGTAAACATTGATGCCTGTTGAAACATTTATGCTTTTTATATTATTTTTTGTAATAACATTGGCGAAATGGTGCAGTTATATTGGAAAAAAGTGCAATAAGTTCTCCATACTATTAATGGTAGAAATATGATGCGAGAAGCAGAACGACAACAAATAAAACGAGCCAAAATTTTGTTTTTGTTCAGAGCCAGTATTGTGTCAACTCAGCTGATAGAAAAATAATGAAAATGTATACAAAATTTAAAAAGGTGTCATTTACATAATACGTCTGTTTTATTTGATATTTTTAAAGTGTTTAAGTATGAAAATTAAAACGTTTCTGTGTGATTTTTAGGGAGAATACTTTTCAAAAACAGCAATTGTAGGCGAACGGTGGATGCATACAAAACAAATGTAAACAAACTTTGACATAACAGAGAAACTCACTCTAGAAAAAAGTTCAACTCAGCAGGGCTAGTGGTTCTACCATTTGTTTGTACCATGTTACCATTCAATACTTTTTGTCGTCGCTCTGTTTATGGCAAAATTAAAACAATTATTTTAGTGAGCTAAATATTGCGTACGATGTCCCATATTCAAAGAAAGGTGACCGGAGTTTCTGTGCCAACTACCGTGGAAAAAGCCTTTTATCCATACATAGCACATAAGGTTCTATCAAGTATAATGCGCGAAAGACTAAAACCAATTATAGCTGACCTGATTGGACCATATCAGTGTGGTTTTAGGCCGGGAAATTCGAAACTGACCAGAGTTTCGCGCTACCACAAATCCTGGGGAAGACCCACGAAAAATTAATCGACACGTATCATTGTCGATTATAAGGCGGCTTTCGATACCCCGATGCGGGAGAAACTCTACGAAGCAATTTCTGAACTTGGTATTCCTGTAAAACTCATACGCCTTTGCAGGACGACCTTGACGAACACCGCATCCGCAGTGAGAGTTGGTAACGATCTTACAGAACCTTTCGAAACTAAGTGAGGCCTCAGGCAATGCGACACCCTATCGTGCCATCTTTATAACATCTTAATGGTGATGATTATTAGAAAAGCTGCATGAATAAAACTATCAGCAGCAAAAGTCACATGCTGCTTATGCTGATGATATAGACATCATTGGGCTGATGATATAGATATCATTGGGCGCACAATTAGAGAAGTTACTGTGGTGTTTTCGAAAATTGGGAAGGAGTCAGAAAAGTGGGGTCTGACGGGTAATGAGTACAAGAGAAATTAATGGATACAACGAATTGGGCCTCCACGCGATTAGACCAAAGCGTAAACATTGATAACCGTTATAATTTCTAGGTGGTGGACAAATGTATATACCTCGGATCTGCCGTAAACAAAAACAACAACGTCAGACAACGTCAGAGAATTGTGCTTGCGAAAAGATGTTCTTTTGGGCTAAGCAAGCACTTTAGCGATAAAGCCCTGTCTCGAGTAACAAAAGTCCAGCTATACCAGACTCTCATACAATCTGTCTTTGTTTATGACGCAGAATCCTGGGTATTATAGCAAACAGACGAAACATATGTAGGAGTCTTCGAGAGAAAAATACTCCGAAATGTATGGACCGTGAACTGTATGTGCTATATCCCGATATTGCCATAGTTAAGCGGATCAAAATAACGCGAATGCGCTGGCTAGGCCATGTCAGTAGAGTGGATGAAGACGGACCAGCACGAAGGATTTTCGAAACCAAACTCGAAGAACGACGAAAAATAGGAAGATAAGACTCCGCTTGAGGGATCAGGTTAACGAATCGCTGCGTACGCTTGGTATTGCCAACTGGAGAGATAAGGGAAAAGATCGAAATGGTTGGCGAAATATGTTATCTTCGTTTTGTAAGGTCCCCGACTCCCCGGGGTTGTTCGAGACCAGAAAAGTAAGTAAATAATAAATTAACGTATATACTGCGGTTTAGACGCTGATATCCCTTTCCATAACAAAAAAAAAACCGATTCCCATAAAGGGATTGGGGAGAGATTCCCAGAATCAATGAGCTGTGCGTCTTGTAATTTTTTAATCACTGATTGGGACCTATAGTTTTATACCGGTGTCGAACGGTATTTTGAGAGGCTTTTTTATGTCTAAGTACTCGATTGTTTCGCCATCACTGAGAGAGTTGGCCGTCGTCGAAATAAATGTTTGGAAGTCTGAGCACGGATCGAAGCCACGTTCTCATGCACAAGAGCCGTGCACACTAGCCATTGCACTACCGAAGGGCCACATAACTAAAAACAGTAATAGCACTATCCGTGACATCTAACCGCGTTGTTAATAGCAAGTCATAGTTGCAAAAAATAAGGAACCAATCGGACTGTTAATTCGAAGTGACGTCTTTCATAATGAAATGACTCTTAGTACAGATATTACCTACTCTTAAATGACACCAGAGTTAAGAGTTAAGCAATACCAACCACTCGTATTTCCAGTCGTAAAAAGAAAGATGTCTTCGCTAAGCGTTAGGCTCCCGACTCGACATAATATCTTCCTTTATATATTGGGTCCTGCTACATCACTTGATAGGTGCTAATGTTAACAACAGCACAACTCATACAAATCTTGGAATCATATTTCGAGTCGTAAAACCTCGAAACAATTTCGATTTCTGACCATTACGACTTGAACTGCGCGGCTCGAGTGTGTCAATTCCTGCTTACCCTTCGACTCCTGTTCTATTTTTGTTGTGATAACAACTATGGGCGCGGGTAGGGACTAAATTCACAAAGTTTGTCCGACAGCGATCACTCAGATTATCCGACTGCTACCACACAGATTCCCCGACTGCGATCACAGATTGTTTGGTGTTAAACTCCTCCGAAACGGCTGGACCGATTTGTATGAAATTTTGTGTGCATATCAGCTAGGTCTTAGAATCGTCCAACATCAATTTTTCATACCCCTAAATAATGAGGGTGACCCACTCCAGTATAGAACACAGATTTGTCCGACTCCGAAAAACAGATTGTCAAACTGCAACGAAAACACACGCTGATGTAGCGGCAGCAAAAATAGTTGACTTGCGCGGGTGCGGAGCACTCTCAGAGCAAATAGAATAATGACGTAGTTATACGTATATAAAAATGAGATATCAAGAGAGCAACGAAAATTGTGTGAACTTGTGTAGCGTATGTACGAACATAACAATGTATGTATGTTAATGTGTATGTTGATTTGCATTCTCTTTGTTTTTTGTGTGAATAAAATAAAAAGGATTATGCAAGAAAATAATGGCACATGTTCTTGCACTGGTCTTTAAATAATTTCAAGTATTAATATTATTTAAATGTAATGTCATCATATGACTGAACGCTTTTTTTATTTTCCAATGTAACATAACATTTAAAAAGGTGCTAACACATCGCCCGTGAGTTCAAACACTCATTGGATTTTTTTTTAAACGAGGGTTTAATCCGTTGACTTTAAGTTTGCAAAATGTTACCCAATCGTAACCGTTAGCTTAATTCCGGCTCATGATTGCACAAAATTCCCAACTTTATATTATAACTCGACTTCAAAGACTACGACTTTCGAGCCCTGACGTTTATCGTAGTTAGTCATGGTTAATATCTTTAAAGATTAAGGCGATTGTACATTATTTGTCTCTGCTTAAAATTGTGATTAATTACTAATTGTTTAACATTACAGCAACAATAATCACAGAAACAACATGAAATTCGCTAGAGGTGTGGTAAGGCATTCTGGATTTGGTATTGCTAAGAATTTTACATGTGAATAGCAGTAGAATTATCAGACGTATTATCTGATTAGAATTGAATTGTACCCGATTAAACGGTTTTAGCGCAATCTTATTACATACATGCTAAGTAGATGATGTGAGAAACTGAATAATAACCACAACTTTGAACACAGTCCCCGAGGCAGATAAAGTGCTTAAATACAACAAAAGCGATTGTCACCTGTCGGGGGTTAATTTGTCATATAAATGAACAAAATTGAGGGTACTTCTCGTAAGCGCCCAGCTCACTGATTTGTGAGAAGATGTCGGCTGCCTCTTCATGGGTAATGGGAAAATATATAATTACTAGTTAATTTATACCAAATGGTAGATTTCGAATGAGTACAGATAATTTCATATTGGCGGTTATATGCCCTACACAGAGTTATCTAAATCTTAATATTTAACATTTTAATATAATATAACGGGTTTTTTAATAAGAGCGCTACAAAAGTTTTTTTTAAATAAAACAAAACCGGCTTTAGATACCAATGAAATTCTTTATTCGATTTCTTTTGCATGGCCACCACGGGCACGCTTGCAGAAGTCCAGTCGCTGAACCCAATTTTCGACGGTTTTCAAGCATAAATCGGCCGATACTGCTGCAATTTCACGTTCGATATTCGTACGAAGTCCTTCAATCGTCGCTGGCTTGTTGGCATAGACCATAGACTTGACGTAGCCCCACAGTAAATAATCTATCGACGTCAAATCGCACGACCGAGGCGGCCAATCGACTGGGCCTTGGTTTCCAATAAATTGATTCTCTGTGTGGCGTGTGGCGCCGCACAGTAGGATTTCTTCATACAAGCCGCGGCAAAAATTAGAAGGAATCGAGCTAGGGCTTTGAAATTTCGCACACATCTCTCATATTGCTTCATTAGAAAAAAAAAACAAGTTTTTGTTCAAATCCGCCCACAACCACGCCTACCTCCCATATAACGTAAAATAAAAAATCTTTGTATTTTACTCATTTTCATGTCTATGTCAATAAAAATTACTGCCAGTGCTTGCATTTGAGTCCTCAATTATATTAAACATTTAAGTGCCACGCCCAACGCCCATGTACAAACTTTCATTTTTCAAAATTTTCGAAAACACTAATATAATTCTTTGTAGTTTGTGATAGATGTAAATCAGCACTTACATCTATATAAATAACGAAAGCCTAATATGTTAGCTGAATATTTGCAAAAAAAATTAGGGGCCATAGTTTACAGTTTTTTTTGTAATTAACCAATCATTCCAAATAAAAGTCAAATTTGTACAATAAAATTAGCGAAATTTATTAATTTTTCAGCATTTCTCAGTGCATACTTTTAGGGATACGATATATAAAACACAACTGCTGTAAAAAAAAATTTAACTAACGGTGTGTTTACACGGGACAGTTTGAGACAAGATAGTTGAGAATATGTATTAGTTGTCACAAAGAGAAAAATTGTTTGTGTGACGTACGCGTCCAGCCAGTTATAAAGGCAGTACAGTTTTAATAAACCGCCGACAGTGTCGCTTCGTTAAATTTCGTGCTCTGATTTTTTGTTTCTTCGCTCTTTTGCAATTGTGTTTTCTCTTACTCCTCCAAATAACAATGGAACTGATGTACTCTGAAAATTAGACATGTATTCATGTTTATATGTTTGTATTGCCAAACAATATTTCAATAAAACTTACCAAAATTTTCAAATACAAATATATTTCCCAATTTGTAAAGTCGTTTGCGATGTTTTGCTTTTTTCTCAAATTACTACGAAACGTCACCGATATGGCCGATGGCTGAACTAGTAGAGGTTGACGCAGTAGGATTTTTTGTAATTGTGTGAACCAACAACAGGCATTTAGTTTTTGGTTCATGACTCTAACCGTCAAATTCAACACAGATCCATATGAACAAACACAGTAATCAAAAAAGTACAACAACAAAATACACTGAATTTAACAGATGGAGCCATAAGAAAGCAAAATCAGTTGTTCTATTGCGCCAACCTTTACTAGTTCAACCATGATCTGGCCGCTTATGTCAAATCTCATGCCGAAGTTACTGTCGTTGAAAAATCAGAGACAGTGGCGAGGCAAGTGAGAGAAGTGTAAGTGGGGTAGTAAAAATGTGTGAATGTATTGCTACTGTCGGAGCAAAACTGTCCCGTGTAAACGCCAGGTAACGTTTCTATTATCGACAGCATTAAAACACATATGGCTAAAAGTATACACCATTTTATATGGTGTTTTCATCCATTTTTGTAATGAAATTTCGTGGCACTTTTTTTATAAAATTTATAACTTTGTTCAACAGTATAAAATATTATGGGAATTTTATTTATGAAATCAAAAGAATACACTCCCACCTTTCATATTTTAGCAACCAGACCACAACGATCGATAACGACCACCTTTTTTTAGTCCAAGAAAAACTAAAAACACTTAGTTTTTTGAGTGTCATCATAAAAGCATGAATATATCTTAATCTGTTATTGTTATTCAATTATTTTTTCTTAAAACTTAATGTAGAAATACTGTATTTTTCAAATATACATATTCCAAATCGATACAACAAAAAGAAGTTATGTTTCCAGCCCATTGAAATGCGGGTTACTGCAGAGTTTCATTTTGTTGACTTTGCCGCGTTTTTTTGTACAAAAACAAAATTTGTTGAAAAAAACTAATGATTTATTTCTCTTAACTAAACAATTCTCTACAAAACTGCATCATTACATTTTTGATATTTGACACTCGAAAAAGGGTATTTTTGCCGGCAAAATCCCTCTGTGCGCCGTCCTGTTGGAACCACATGTCCTTCAAGTCCATATTATCCAATTCGGGCTAAAAATATTTGGTTATCATTGAACGGTAGCGATTCGCATTCACAGTAATGTGCCGGTCTTGATCATCACGGAAGAAGTACGGCCCAATGACGCCGCCGGCCCATAAACCGCACCAAACGGTAATTTTTTCAGATGCAATGATGACTCATGGATTACGTGTGGATTGCTGTCTGACCAATAACGCATACTTTGCTTATTGACGAAGCCATTCAGCCTGAAATGAGCCTCATCGCTGATTGTTGAGGCCTCTTAAAGTTGGCCTCTTAAAGTTGAGGCCACTGACTCCAAATTTCGGTAGTAAATTTTAATAATTTCGACTCGTTGTTGGCTCGTGTATCCTTCCATGATGAAATGGCAAACCTTACTGAAGAGAAATTTCAAAAGGTCGGGAAAAAATTTCGCGTCGTTTGCTGTCCCTACCGATTTACTTTTGTAGCATCTCTGTTGAAAAACCCTTTACTGATATTTAAAAGAAGAAAATTTTGTTCAACCATGTGATATCCAGCGAGACCATAGTAGAGGCGGCAGCTTGACCCCGTGAGTATCCGTAGAACCACGATGCATGTAAACGCGAAGTATTTTAACATGTCGCTAGTTTGCGGATATGCCACTTGGACGATGACACCTAGGAGATATTATATAAGTGTCTAGAGGAAAGAAACGACCTCTACCTTGGTCATAACATTAAGATAGTTCTAGGCGATGTAAGTGATAAAGTAGGCAGGGAAGATGACTTTGAATCAACCATCGGTAAACTCCGTTTTCACGATATCACTTCCGATAACGGAATGAAACAGTTATGAAAGTTTGCTGCGGCTAAAAACGCCACTCCAGCATTAAGGCACCCACAAGGCTACTTGGATATCCCCTGATTAACAGATGAATAACCAGATTCATCACTTGGTAATTGATGGAAGGCACTCTGATAGTGGACGCAAGTGCGTGTGATCTGAGGTGATGATGATGATTTGGAAAGGTTGGCACAAGGTTAATCGGAGCCAAAGTTCGTACGAATCCAGACATATAGGAAGCTGAACATTGGAAAGCTGCAAGAAATAGAGATAGCAGTGGCCAATGCAGAGAAGCTCACTCATATAGTGGCGCAGAATACAGCTCGCCTCATGATCCTAAAGCTCAGCGAATATGTCCACTCTGCACAGACCGTACTTGGTTATGAAATACCTTTTAAAGACAAAATTATAAAGAGTGTAGCATGGCAAGTGATGAAAAGCAAGCTACCCGAATAGCAATGCTACAGTAATTTGTAGCACGAGCCGCGACGGAGCTATATAAGGAGTAGAGGAGAGAGGAACCCCGCTTATTTATGTAAAATACGGTTGAGGAGAAACCGCGAGAAAGAGAAAATTGGATATTACAGGAGGATGAATGGGGCCCGTACATTCAACCGAAAGTACAAAGTCAAACAAACAGGCGTAGATTAGGGCAACACTTCTATAGAGATATGGGCGGAAATATTGTCGCCGGGGTGCAGTGTGTTCGAAATAAGGGGAGTTCACCTTTCTGCTTTACTTGCCGTAGGAGACTTTATAATAGATGAGAGTGTTGCGTAAATACACGATGGACGAACTGATGGTCGAACTCCAATTTTCCGGCTTAAGAACAACAAAGTCGTTGGTGCTGATGGCCTTCCGCCCGGGCTGTCTAAGGCTGGCCGCTACGAGTTGGAAAGGTGAACGCATCAGCGGTGGGACTCTCTAAGCGTTGATGGCTGATGTATGATGACGACGGAGGAGATCGTTCAAGACCCCACTGGCAGGGAATCTGTAGCTCGATCTAGAGGGAGATGTAGTCGACAAGGTCGAGACCCCACAAGAAGGAAATCTCTGGCCACCAGGGGAAACAAAAAGGCAACCGCGGAACAGACGTGTACCAAGTTGAAGCCCACAGGCAAAGAAACCCTGGCTTGCACCAGCGGAAACAAAAAGCAACCAGCGACCAGGCGTGTACCAAGTTCTAGACAACTTTGGCCGGGAATACCTCACTGGAACTAGCGAGAGAGGTGGGCAACACGATCTAAACCCCTGCTACAATGTTTCTCTAACGATACCATTCAATGGAACAGATGACGTGTACATGAAGTCAACAGATGGCTTTACCCACCGAATATATTGGTGTGGTGGAAACGAGCGGGCGACTTGCATCTTCACAATTGAAAAACAATTTGAAATATTTGTTTTAGGAAAATCTAATGTAGATGAAGACAAGGATAGAGCTGATTTCGTCCTCCTAATCAAGTCGAAGTTCGGGAAGCAATTTCCCGGGTTTAAACCAACTAAGCCAGACGTTCTGAGGGACTACCAGCACAGCTGCTGGGGACGATGAGCTGGCAAAGTTCGTGCTACAACTCAAATGCGAAATTGGTCTAGACTGATGTATGCCGAGTGATTGGATAATCAGCATTGTACCTCGTATATTTTAAAAAGGTAATAAGAGTTCATTTACAAAACAACCATGGAACAATCCTATATTCAACATCCTCCCAACTGAGCGAAAAGCTAAAGCCAACTTTTGCTCACCTGACGGAACCTTATCAGCGCGGGTTTACACCTGGAACCCGACATTACGCCAAATCGTTGGGAAACCCCACTAAGGGCAAATCGAGCCCTACTATCTCTTTGTTGGTTTTAAAGCTGCCTTCGATAGGCCATTACGGAAAAACTTCCCCAACCAATTCTGGAGCGTAGTATCCGTGCTAAGCTGATGCGGATCTGCGGTATGGCACCGACGAACGCCAAGTTCTCAGAAAAGGTTCGTACATATCTTGTCGAACCACTTGCAACCAGATGACAAGATGTCATGTGATCTCTTCAACATCCTACTAGAAATCATAATGAGATAATAAAACTCCAGTGAACACTGATCATGTATATATTAGTGGACGGAATGTGCGAGAAGCTGCTACGATATTTTCGAGAATCCGGGAAAAAAAATTATTTTCCATTATATCCCAAGAAGGGATTGAGGAGTGATTCTCACAACCAGTGATCTGAGCGGTTTCTAGTTTTGTAAACACTGATTGCGACCTCCAGTTTTACCTCGGTTCCGAACGGTATTTTGAGAAGCCTATTCATGGCTAAGTATTCGAAAGTGGCGCCATCACTAAGCGAGCTGACCGTCGTCGAATTAAATATAGGGTGGTGAGAGCAGAGATGGAACCCACCACCGACGGCCACAGAGACTCCAATAAGAATCATCAATAGAATTATAGGCAGTAAATGGGAACAGTAAAATATTAATGGTTTCAACGAGCAGAGCCTGCAGTCGTGTGGAGCAGGAGATAATTTATTTAATGGATAATGAAAGAAAGGCAGATTTGAGATCCAGTAAAAATTGATATGTGTTGTTTCCGGGCAAACGACTCCTTCAGAGGTAAATACCTCTTTCGTGAAACAGAGATTCAGCTATATCCGACTTTCATACAACCTGTTTTAATTTAAGGAGTAAAACCATGGGTCATGTCGCAAGCATGTGTGAAAAGGTTTCGGAAAAGATATGGATCTACAATAGACAAAGGTTGGTATCAACGGAAGCGTAACATAGAGCACCGCGCACAGAAGGCAACCGTTGCGTACTACGCTTGTCGGAAAATGTTCGGAAGCCGGTGGGGTCTCCGACCGAAAATGGTGCTATGGATGTACACTAGAATAATCAGACCAATACTCTTCTATGGGCCAATGGTATGGTGGCTTGTCGCAGGGAAGACGTCCACCATGAAACTGTTGTATAGAGTACAGAGAAAAGCTTGCAACGGCATAACAGGGGCAATGAGGACGTGTCCAGCTGAATCCCTTAATGCATGGCTTCATATTATACTAATCTACCTTCACTTCACAGCTAGTGCGGCCTGGAGTGCCACCCGAGTAAACGCTCTTGGACTCTGGAAGAGCAACGCATATGGACATGCGAGAATACTACAGACAATCCCAGGGGAACTCAATATGACAACCGATTACTGCACCCTCTCATTGACGTTCGATAACCTATGCGGTATCAGGTTTCCCAGGAGAACAGAGTGGGATAAAGAAGAACCAGTTACAGGTTTTGACACCAAAGTATTTACGGACGTATCAAAATGGAATGTGGAACCGGCTCGGGTGTTTTCTCCGAAGAGGCAGGCCTCAATTTATCATTCAAACTCACGGACAAGTGCAGCGTTTTCCAAGCGGAGATTCTGGCCATCAGAGAATCCCGCGTCGCACTTATACTACAGCGAAAAACAGAGCGCATTGGACAATTTGTAGATAGACAAGCGGCTCTCCTATCACTCAAATCTTACAACACTGTATCTACATTCGCTAGTGAATGTAGGGAAAAATTCGTTGAGCTAGGCCGGCTGGCCAATGTGGTTCTTACTTGGATACCAGGCCACAAAGGTCTTCTAGGGAACGAAAAGGCAGACGAACTAGCTAGGGCATGATCGTCTTCCACCGACCACCATATGGTGTCATTTGCAACGCCTATGGGGTTGGTAAAAAGAGGGATTTTCCGGCATTACCTTGAACGAGCGAAGACCAGATAGGATAGGACGGAAACGTGCCGCATAGCCAGAAACACATGGCCAGAATATAACATTCACCGGACTAACTCCCTGATCAGCCATAATCGGGCAGACATATCTAGGCTAAATGGAGTGCTGACCGGGAACTGGCCAATCGGTAATCGCGCAAAATGGTTGAAGCTGCCATATAATGACTACTGCCATGCCTGCGATGACGCAAAAGAGGAGAAGACGGTGGGGTATCTCCTCTGCAGTTGTCCGGCTCTGATGAATAGACGCCTGAAGACTATGGGCCGTTCCTTTCTGCATAACCTCACTGAGATACACGAGATATATCTGGGGGATCTAAAGAGGTATCTCCGATTAACAGGCTGGATATGGACATGATACTTTGGACTTTCCGCAGTGATGTGGTATGGAAAACGGTGTCTCAAGACACTAGTTGATGCTAAATAGTATCTTAAGCAACCTCGAAAATCAACCAACCAACCATCAACGTCGTAGGAATGGTCTGTCGACATTGCCATAATTAGCGCATTGAAATATCGCTATTACTTTGAATCTGTCGTATCAGTGGATGGGATAAGGATATTCGAGAATGTACTCGAAGGAGGTAGGGAATAAGGGGAATATTACCTACTAAGGAGAAAATCCAAAATATCGAGCATATGGAAGAAATATGTTTGTAAGGTCTCTAGCCCTGAAGCTTGTTCGAGTAAGTTCATGATGTAAGAAATGGTGAAATTGAAAAAAAATTCCACAGGGAAGAATGCGGCGTTTACCAATGCTCTATAGCCATCCTTAGTCAAACTGAAGGGAAGGTTTTATATGTGTCTAATGCGCAGGAAGCGGAGATATGTTATGTCAGTCGTACGAAGGGTAGGTAGATCGCCACCGCAAGTGGCGTAAATGAATCAACAGCTACTGATTCCCTAACATTGTTAACCAGCCTAAGACATCTATTTACATACAGGATAAATATATATGATGCGATTATAAGAAATTCTTACTGACTTCGAGAAATGATCGTTATAGATAAGATATCTTTTTTATTCATAATTACAATAAAGATAAAAACTAAAGATAACTCAAAACCTTTGCACGTAATATAAAGTATTATGTACAAGTATGTAGATATGATTCAACACATATCATTTCTACCAATCAAATAATGACACTCAGTCTCAGTTTCGATTCGAAACCAATTTCGTGTGCCCGGACAACAGTCATGAATTTGCACAACTGTCAATTAAAGGCCATAAACCTTGAAATGTCCTAAAAATCAATGAACAAAATGTATTGAAGTCATATAAATTACAAAACCGAATACGTGGCGGCGCGGTGCATTCATTTGCCACCACGTTCGACTCATTTCCCAGCTAGTACAGTGTTGATTACAATTGCACAGCTAAACGGCTTTGGGCTTGTTCATGGTAACGATGTTGGCAACACGACGACGTTGCCACAATAAGCCGTAGTTACTCACATATAGATATGGCGGCATCATAATCATCATCATCATCATGCTCCGAGACAACGCGAATGTTGCTTACACAAACGTAGATGATGATGCCCCGGTTTAGGAGTTGGTAATCTCAATGAGATAAAGATCAAAACTAGTTTAAATTGCGGGAGGTACAATCATAGCTCGTATTCCGCTTGTCTAAAGGATATGTAATGTACGTATGTACGTATGTAAACCGGGAAACATGGCCAAGACATATGCCAAGTCTTACCCACTTCCAATAATAATAAATTGAAAAAGACAAGTAACATTTTTTTCCATGGCAATTTTTTAATTAATACCAAAATCGCCATTGGAGAGGGGAATCAATTTCGTGTTAAGGCTACAAGCTTAGTATAATTTTTATGATGTTTCATGTAAGTAGAGAAGCTGAAATTTTAGTTGGTTTGCCTTCACTTGATAGAAAACATAAAGAGCTGCAATGAAAATTAGAGTCTACAGAAAATATTTCACTGTCATTGCATTGCCATAAATTTAAATGTGGTTGGTAATAAATGACGTTTTAACTCAAAACGCGTGAGCTATAAATTTGTATAAACAATTGATTGCAATTGTCAGCACGAAAATGCCAACGAGTGTAATGTCAAAACGAAACATAAGAACTGAAATAGTTTCTTAAAGAGTATGATATTTTTTCTAGAAGCACTGAATTCTTAATTTGTGGAAGTTTATGTAGCTAATACGAATTTCGAGATATGTTATATATATTTCAACATCTCTTTTTATTGAATTAACTGATTTATTTATTTTAAAAAATTAAAATCTAAAGACAAGAGAATCTTCTACGATGACGACTGCAATTAGAGGCAATCTGACAAGACGGTCAATGGCCTAGAAAGCTAAGGCGCTGTTGCGGGGAGTCACATACTTTGAAATGATCATCGGCCAACGTTACTTCATATCCGGGTTCCAATTGCTTAAATTTTATTAATTGCATATAAAAATCGAGGTCTTTAAAGCTCAACGGATACTACAAAAGACTTCAACATTATAAGATTTAAATTTAAAAATACTTTGACTTTTTAAGTTGTTTTATAGAAATACTTCATCGTGCTCATAAAGGCAAATACGAGGGCTGTATGACTATTTCCCATACACATAAGAAAACATAGCCGAACCTTTGTCCGTAAATCCAATCAACAACAGTACTAACGTACGAAAGACGGACATGATGTACATCACCTCGCATAAATGGGTTGCGCGCGACTCGAGCTATAAAAACAAAATCAAATACCTTTTTCTGAGTGAGTAGTCGTCTTATTTTGGAACGAAGTTCCTTCTAGCACGCTGCGGAACGGGAGCTAAATGAAAACAAATTAATCAATTTTTGTAACACTATTCTGCTACAACCCAGTATTATCAACTATATTGGGTACATTGGCTTTGGTTTGTGTCTAGACTAACATATGTTGGGGAATTTCTCGTTTAATGGCATGTTTTCTAGGTGGAGCCTGTAACCAATATTTAGTACATGTTTTAGTGTTGAATCCAATAATAAATAAATTTAAAAAAGCCAAAGTGAAAGAAGTTTTAAAAAGAAAATTTTCTTAAATAAGTGCCTTTTCTTAAAAAAAGTAAATTTTCTACAAAAAAAAATCTATTCATATTCGTCGGTTGGACCCCTGCTCTGACTACCTAACATTTCATTCGACTTCGGTCACCTCGCTTAGTGCTAAAGACACTGTCGAGTACTTATAGCCACGAAAAGCTGCTCAAAATACCGTTCCGAACCAGTCTAAAACTTTAGGTCCTAATCAGTGAATGTTGGTTGGTTGGTTGAAAAGGCTGCAAGACAGTAAGCTGTCTAGCACACTTAGGCTAAAGAAGCCCATTTTGATACTTGCAGTTTCCTCTATAGCAACTATTGACTAGTGGTCTAGCCAATTTGCCCTTTCAATGAATTTGCCTATAAGACCTACAGGAATATCCTGTAGGACTACGGTGCTACCTAAATGCGTTCCGAATATCCTACTTCTCAGTCCTGCCAGAGCAGGGCAATTCAAGTAAAGGTGTTTCGTCCTTTCCTCGTCCGCTTCCATGCAGCATCTACAGAGAGTAGAGTTTCTATGTCCCAATATTAGGGCGTGTTTTCCTACAAGACAATGTCCCGTAAGTGTTCCCATCATTGTGGATAAACTGCCTCTCGGCAAGTTAAGTAGTTGCCTAGTCCTCTTCCTGTCCACCTGTGGCCAGAGGACCCTGGCCTGTTTGCAAGTTGAAGTAAGTCTCCACTTGTCCTTGAATATATTATCGGCCCACTGCCTGATCTGCAAAAGGCTGGTAGAGATTGGCATTCTAACAGGGAGGTAGAGATTGGCATACTAACACCAGAATTTGCCTAGAAGACCTACAGGAATATCCTGTAGGACTACGGTGCTAACTAAATGTGTTCCGAATATCCCACTTCTCAGTCTTGCCAGAGCAGGACAATTCAAGTAAAGGTGTTTCGTCCTTTCCTTGTCCTCTTCCATGCAGCATCTACAGAGAGTAGAGTTTCTATGTCCCAATCTTAGGGCATGTTGTCCTACAAGACAATGTCCCGTAAGTGTTCCCATCATTGTGGATAAACTGCCTCTCGGCAAGTTTAGTAGTTGCCTAGTCCTCTTCCTGTCCATCTGTGGCCAGAGGAGCCTGGCTTGTTTGCAAGTTAAAGTAGGTCTCCACTTAACCTTGAATATATTATCGGCCCACTGCCTGATCTGCAAAAGGCTGGTAGAGATTGGCATTCTAACGGGGAGGTAGAGATTGGCATACTAACACCAGAATTTGCCTATAAAACCTACAGGAGTATCCTGTAGGGCTACGGTGGTAATTAAATGTGTTCCGAATATTCTACTTCTCAGTCCTGCCAGAGCAGGGCAATTCAAGTAAATGTGTTTCGTCCTTTCCTCGTCCGCTTCCACGCAGCACCTACAGAGAGTAGAGTTTCTATGTCCCAATCTTAGGGCGTGTTTTCCTACAAGACAATGTCCCGTAAGTGTTCCCATCATTGTGGATAAACTGCCTCTCGGCAAGTTAAGTAGTTGCCTAGTCCTCTTCCTGTCCACCTGTGGCCAGAGGACCCTGGCTTGTTTGCAAGTTAAAGTAAGTCTCCACTTAACCTTGAATATATTATCGGCCCACTGCCTGATCTGCAAACGGCAGGTGGATATTGGCATATTAACGGGGAGGTAGAGATTGGCATACTAACACCAGAATTTGCCTACAAAACCTACAGGAGTATCCTGTAGGGCTACGGTGGTAATTAAATGCGTTCCGAATATCCTACTTCTCAGTCCTGCCAGAGCAGGGCAATTCTAGAAAAAGTGTTTCGTCCTTTCCTCGTCCGCTTCCATGCAGCATCTACAGAGAGTAGAGTTTCTATGTCCCAATCTTAGGGCGTGTTTTCCTACAAGACAATGTCCACTAAGTGTTTCTATCATTGTGGATAACCTGCCTCTCGGTAAGTTCAGTAGTTGCCTAGTGCTCTTCCTGTCCACCTGTGGCCAGAGGACCCTGGCTTGTTTGCAAATTGAAGTAAGTCTCCACTTGTCCTTGAACATATTATCGCCCACTTCCTGATCTGCAAACGGCAGGTAGAGATTGGCATACTAACGGGGAGGTAGAGATTGGCATACTAACACCGGGAGGTAGAGATTGTCATACTGACACCTTCTTTTGCCGGAAGAGCCTGTGCCGTAGTGCCCTGTCTATCTAACGCATCCGCTACGCAATTGCCTGGAATGTAGCGGTGTCCCGGTACCCAGATGAGCCTGATGTCAAAATACTCTGCCATCACTCTAAGTGATGAGTGGCATTCTTTCACCGTCAGGGATGTAACAAACATGGCTTCCAGGGATTTTATGGCAGCCTGGCTGTCTGTGTAGATACATATTCTCCGGAGGGTTGTGACACTACTTTCAGTAGTTCAGCAGCCTCCAGTATGGCGGTAATTTCCGCCTGAAATACACTAGAGTGATCAGGCAGCTGGAAGGAGATATTTACATTTAGATCCGGTGAATGGACCCCATAGCCTACTTGCTCGTCCAACTTTGATCCATCCGTGAAAAACCTGATACTACTGGTATCCCCTTCCAGTGACTTTTTCCAGGTATTCCTGTTCGTAATAGATGTCCTTAGATATGTCGCTGGTAGAAGGTAGGGGATAAAGTAGTCCTTTTTTACGGGAATAGAGTTGATCCGGTGTAGTAAATCAGTGTGTCCGGAATGCCCCGATATCAAAACGCCACAATCCCTGATTCTCACTAGGTATGTAGCGGCTGCCGATTCGGCCGTGTTATCAGGAGTACAGATGTTCAGGAAAGCACTAAGTGCAGTGCCTGAGGTCGTGCCCATTGCCCCCATCAGTGAATGTAAAACTAGAAAACGCACAACTAACTAATTGTGAGAAGCTCTCCTCCATCCCTTCATGGTATGTAATGGGAACTATTTATTTATTTTTCTGAAATGCTAGCGTATCTATTGAGCATTTGATAGATTTTTTCTGCCACGTACTGCTGAAATACCATTCCTTTTGTCTACCTTCACTGCTCTGTTCAATCCTCTTGCTGCAAGGATATTTATTCACATATGAGTCATTAAATTGTTATTCTTTTCAGATCATATACTGCTTTTAACCCATACAAAACTCAATTCTTATGCATTTGATACCACCAAGCAACACCTTTAAGCCACAACTACACATAAAATTCATAACGTTAAGACGACCAGATTTTATAGCAAAAATTCAAAACACACAAAGTCACAGCAACTACTATGGGAAGAGTTAAAAAGATATAAAAATAAAATTGGTAACACAAACATATTAAAGGAGAAACATTTAAAAATACTTAAATTCAAACCAATATGTGGACCGGGAAAAGAAACCGCATCGCCTTCAATAATACACAAGAGTGCAGCTCATAAATTATCCAACTAGTGGGTAAGGATATCTACGATTTTAGCCCATTTTCGCCAGAAGAACCCAAAACAAATCAAATTTTTCGCTTTGGAGGTTGGCAGCAACTCAGGAATTGTATTGTTTTCCCTTTTTATGATTTACAGCGTTTTCCAAACGTCAATATGTCTCCTTAAAAACGGTTCAAGTTCGACGACGATGGCAGCGACGATCCACCCGTCCACTAGCCTACGCCACTAAAAGTAAAAATGTTGGAGATGATATAGAAAATATGAAATTTTTTGCCACATTTTCAAGTAAACAAAGCTCAGAAAAAAACACATAGATTGAGGAAAAAATCAAAATTTTGTTAAGAAAAAAAAAGGGGAAAACAGTAAAAACAAGGCCATAAAAATCGTCCAAGCAACGGGAAGGAACTGTAGATAAAGCAATGCAATTTTGTTTTTGCTATTGGTCACATGAAGTAAAAATTCCCCTCTCATACTCTAGTATCTTTTGTGACTAAACTTAATTCTTTGAATACCTAAGAAATGCCAAAGAATTGCCAAGGAGTGTAAAGTTTTCTAAGGAAGTAAAGAAACTATACAACTTGTGTTCAGAACAAATCATAAGCCAAAATGATGATGGTATTTTGTGGTAAACAGAGTTGTAAATCATAGCTGATGTCTAATACTGCTAAAGAAATAAGCTTAAGAAAATTCATGTGTCTGTTAGTGGAAATACACGTACAGTGGTAAGTGCATGTGAAGGAAAAGTTAGAGATTCAGTTTAAAATGTAACTGCAGGAGAAACAGATTGGATATCTGATGCGATCGTAAATATAAATAGATCGGGGATATTAAGTCATAGTGGTGGTCTAAATTAAGAAGAAAACAGCAGAACATAATCTCGTCAATTGTCCAAAAAGAGAGGACATTAAAAAAATCTATTCAACGAATTGGATACTATTATTTTCAGAAAGCAGTTTGTGTGAAATGCTGATTTCGGCGGATAAATGGAAGTTGCGTAAAGAGTTCAGGACAACAGAAACAGATTTAGCATATGACTCTATCGTAAATATAAATAGATCGGGGATATTAAGTCATACTGGAGATAGCATTTTCAGTATTAGGGTTTAGGTAGAGCTTGCCGCTTTCAGAGTCCTTCGAGATTCTTATTTTCCAACGCACTAGTCTTACAGTAATAACCACACTGAAAGAAACACCATTTGCCACATTTAAGAAGCACATTCGTTAGAGTGTTCGGATTGCTTCAATGTATAGTTTTGTACAATGGATAGATATTGCATGGGCAGTAATAGTTTCGTAATTTGTACGCTATAATGTCTGCGTAGATCCTATTCTTCTAAATGGACCAAATAGCTCCTTCCTGTATATATTATCTACCGCCCCAATCCACCTTTCCCTGTGTCATCATATTGGAATGACAACATGTTACCACCCACGATATCGTTTTTGCGATTTAAAAGAAAAGAAGAAGAATATAAAAACGCGCAAGAATAACTCCATTCCAAGCGTAAGGTTAAGTCATGTTAGGCTTATTTTTCGGACGTAGTGATAGCACAATATCATCTAGTGGCCCAAAAAAATCACTTCCAGGCCACCCCGGTACCGCTTCCACATTTCATTGGGGTGGGTGGATTTTATTTCCCGTGTCTATAGCCTCACCTTCTTGTTTGTATCCTATGTTTGTATCATATGAGATAAGGGGTTAGGATATTTCCAGCTGTGTATGTCATGAACTGTTCACACAACTTCAATTTAATCGCCCAAATCAGCATTTCAGACACAATGCTTTCCAGAGATAATATAGTATCCAGCCCGTAGTAAAACCTATTTCTTCTGTCCTCCCATTTAAGACAAGGAAAGGTATTATGATCTGATATGTCCTCCACAGCGCCACATACTTTGCAGGGTATGTCCTCTTTTAGGTGGAATCTGTGCAAGTATTTATCAAATGTTAGGTTAGGTTATGCTAGGTTAGGCTATATTATGTTAGGTTAGGTTAGTTTAGGTTAAGTTAGGTTAGGATAGGTTGGGTTAGGTTAAGTTAGGTTACGTTAAGTTAGGTTAGCTTAGCATAGATTGTACTAGGTTAGGTTAGGTTGACTGAGGTTAGGTAAGGTTCGGCTAGGGTGGGCTAGGATAGGTTAAGTTAGGTTAAGTTAGGTTAGGTTAGCTTAACGTATATTTTATTAGGTGATTTTATTTTAAGTTAGGTTCAGTTTGATTAGGTTACGTAAAGTTAGGTTAGCTCAGCTTAGCTTATAATGGGCTAGGATAGGTTGGGTTGAGTTAGGTTAGCTAAGGTTAGGCTAGGTCAGGCTAGGTTAGGCTAGGACTGGTTAACTTAGGTTAGGTTAGCCTATCGTACATTATATTAGGTTATATTAGGTTAAGCTAAGTTCAGTTAGGTCAGGTTACGTTCAGCTAGGTTAGCTCAGCTTAGGGAATATTAGGTTAGGTTGGGGTATGTTAGGTTATGTGAGGTTAGACTAGGATATAATAGGTTAGGTTAGGTGAAGTGAGGTTAGTAAACATTAGGTAAGGTAAGATTAGGTAAGGTTACGTTAGGCTTGGTTAGGTAAGGCTGGGTTAGGTTAAGGTACGTTAGGTTAGTTTATTTTAGGTTAGGTTAGTTTATTTTAGGTTAGGTTAGGTTGCGTGAGGTTAGGTTAGATTAGGCTAGGTTAGACTAGGGTAGGTTCGGCGACGATAAGTTAGCTTAGGTTATTTTGGATCAGGTTAGTATAAGTTTGGTAAGATAAGGTAAAGTTAGGTAAGGTTACGTTACGTTGGGTTAAGTTAGTTTAGGTTCTGCCAAGGACTGCCGAAGTTCTCTTAACGATATCACGGAGCAGTATGATAGGTATCTCGTGTAGGTGTCAAGGTGCAGGGATAACCCAGGGACCTACAGAGGGGATAACCTGGTTGGACTGGGGACTACTTTGGTCTCCGTAGAAATTTGAACATGCTGGTGTGATCCTAGCAACTTGTAAGCACCTACTATAAAAACTATACCATATGAAGATGCTGGAGAGGTAGATTTTGTCCACACAAGACTAATGTGATCGTTAGTGAATAACCTTTTGTCCCTATTGAGGAACAAAGTATCAATGCTTATTCCAGTTTTGAAGAGATAATGTCTAATTAGTCGACATGCAAAAAGACTAACTGTAAGGGCAAAAGGTTTCTCTAGAAGTTATAATGATGAGAAACATGGAATCAGGAACCTACTAAAATTGTCTCAGACAGGCGATGACATGGTATGGAACTTCTTTTTCAAACTAAATTGTTCTACGATGGTGCCGCCGCTGTATATCGTTCGTCTGTACTGCCTCAATGCCTCAAAAAGGTCTAAGTGAGTCGTTCATCCAATATTAAGCTATCCTAGCCTATATCTGGGAACATTTCTGTGGTCCTGTGAAAGAGTGAACTATGCTGGAAAAATATGTTATCAAAATACCTTTAGAGCATGAATATTGAATTAAATCGAATTGAATTGAATCGAAATATCTTTAATTGAATTGAATTGAATTGAATTGAATTGAATTGAATTGAAATGAATTGAATTTAATTGAATTGAATTGAAATGAATTGAATTGAATTGAATTGAATTGAATTGAATTGAATTGAATGGAATTGAATTGAATTGAATTGAATTGAATTGAATTGAATTGAATTGAATTGAATTGAAATGAATTGAATTGAATTGAATTGAATTGAATTGAATTGAATTGAATTGAATTGAATTGAATTGAATTGAATTGAATTGAATTGAATTGAATTAAACTGAACTGAATTGAATTGAATTGAACTGAATTGAATTGAATTGAGTTGAATTGAATTGGATTGATTGGTATTGAATTGGATTCAATTGAACTGAATAGAATTAATCTGAGTATAATTAAATTGAACTGAATGAATTGAATAGAGTTGAATTGAATTGAATTGGATTGAATTGAATTGAATTGAATTGAATTGAATTGAATTGAATTGAATTGAATTGAATTGAATTGAATTGAATTGAATTGAATTAAATTAAATTGAATTGAATTGAATTGAATTAAATTGAATTGAATTGAATTGAATTGAATTGAATTGAATTGAATTGAATTGAATTGAATTGAATTGAATTGAATTGAATTGAATTGAATTGAATTGAATTGAATTGAATTGAATTGAATTGAATTGAATTGAATTGAATTGAATTGAATATTGAATTGGATTGAATTAAATTAAATTGAATTGAATTGAATTGAATTGAATTGAATTGAATTTAATTGAATTGAATTGAATTGAATTGAATTGAATTGAATTGAATTGAATTGAATTGAATTGAATTAAATTGAATGGAATTGAATTGAATTGAATTGAATTGAATTGAATTGAATGGAATTGAATTGAATTGAATTGAATTGAATTGAATTGAATTGAATTGAATTGAATTGAATTGAATTGAATTGAATTGAATTGAATTGAATTGAATTGAATTGAATTGAATTGAATTGAATTGAATTGAATTGAATTGAATTGAATTGAATTGAATTGAATTGAATTGAATTGAATTGAATTGAATTGAATTGAATTGAATTGAATTGAATTGAATTGAATTGAATTGAATTGAATTGAATTGAATTGAATTGAATTGAATTGAATTGAATTGAAGTGAATTGAATTGAATTGAATTGGATTGATTTTGTATTGAACTGAAATGAATGGAATTGAAATGAATTGAGTTGAATTGATTTGAAATGAAATGAATTGAATTCGATTGGATTGAATTGAACTGAATTGAATTGAATTCATTTAAATTGAATTGAATTGTATTGATTTGAAATAGTCGGTTTTGAACACTCCAGTCAACTTTAGTGGAGTTAACTTTCGCTTAAAATCTTCTAACAACCACTGTCCTTACCACTGTTTTTTTTATCATGTCTAATACGTGATTATTATTTAAGTTAAACTTGTAGGTTGGTCAAAACATCAAGTGACAAAGCAACATACAGACCCGGAGATAGAGATATATACATTCACACCACAGCCAACAGCGATCCAATAAATTTATAGCAACTGCAGTTGTGCGGCCATAAATTGTACAACAGAGACGTTATTTATCCATTTTACCCTTCCACTTGGGAAGAAAAAAAGGAAGAGTTTAACTTTGGAATAATGGTTAGATATAGTGTTACCTCTTTCCACTTGTCTAAATGAAGAAAAAAACACGAAAAAAAGGGAGAACGAAAAAAGAATAACAATAATTGTGAAGGCAATAAAAATCTGTAAAGTTAAATTAAAAGTATTTTTACTTTCGCTCTGTTTGGCTCTGTCCACCAAGCTCATGGCAATGCTGACAATTAATTAAGTCGCTGATAATAATGGCGGGGTAAAGGGATACCAACAGAAGACCCTAGACCACTAATAAAAGTCTGTCTTAGATATTTATGTTCGTCTAGCTTTAACCGTACTATGAGCACACTAACTTCCACATCCTTTTTCCCAACAAAGCAAGGATTTTACACTGCATGGGTTTTCCAAGTCACCGCGTGCTCTAATGATTTTAAAGAGTACTCACTCTTATTTGCACAAGGATGGCGTATATGAAGGACATAAACATGCACATATTTTGTTTATATCCTTTGTGGTACGAGCTTCCCTAGGAACAATACGATCAAACAGAGAAAGAGGACAGAGCGAAATACACGTTTTCCCGATGAAATCCAGGTAACCCTTAGTTGAAATGGAATGGAAATCAAAGATAAAATAAAAGTGAGATTCTCGGTCGTTTTGCGGTTCAACTGAGCTTAACATTGCTGGCGTTTATCAAATGCTAACACATACCAGCAGCGTCATCAGCAACAGCAGAAGTAGTTAACTGCAACTAAATGGAAACCGGGCAAAAGGCTGTCCATTTCATTTACTCTATCAACATTGTTGGTTCTGATAAGGAAAAGGAAGGCCAGGAATTTTATGTATTTTATTGAGGCAAAATCCCTGAACTAACGGGGAAAGCTTTTGAAAGGGAAATATGTAAACTGCGAAAAGATGGTCATAACCGACCTTAAGAGACATACTAATTGAAAGAAAAACTCTCCGTCGCTGGGATATATTACTGCATTGAAGAAGTTGGTACATCCGACAATTTTGTCACTGATGAAATTTTCGTTGCTGCGACCGCAAATTTTATTTGACTACTATCTGGAGAAAAAAGTTAAATATTACAAATTGGGAAGCCATTGATGTTTAAACAAATATAATTTTTATCTATGGACCATGTAGTGAAATCATATTTCTTTGAGTTACAGTGTTACTCTCCTCAATTTGACCGATGGTTGCGCTATGGTAGTCGTTGTCACTCTAACCGCCTGCCATTTCTTTCGCTGACGGTCGTCTTGGTTAAGGGGCGGCGACACTATCGAGTACTTAGACAAGAAAAGGCGCCTCAAGTCTTATTTGGCATGGGTGAAAAACAGGAGGTTCCAAGGGGTGAGTACTTTATAAAATAAGAATAAAGAGTCAAGCTCACTGATTGTCCGAAGCTCTCCCCTATTCCAGCATTGCACGTAAAGGAAAATAAATAATAAAAACTGAAATCAAAATAAATCAAACAAAATATGAGTTAGCGATTCTACAGATGAGCTGGTTTTTTGAATCTGATAAACAACTGTATTCGTTTATAGTAATAATAATGGTTTCCCATTACATTCCATGAATTGATTGTGGAGGGCTTCCCACAACCGGTGATCTGTGCGCTTTCTAATTTTACGCTCACTGATGCTGAGAACCCTTTTCATGGCATTAATTTATATATATATATCCTTTACTTATTTTAACAGAATATAAAAATATAAAACAATTTAACAATCCAAAGTTTATAAAGGGTTTTCCAATAATATTTTTTTAAATATAACGCAAACCATTTGAGATATTTCCAAAACTTTATGATCGACTTGAAATACAGTCAAAACATTTAGGAATGGAACTCGACTTCGTTCATATGGCCACCGCGGGCACGTCGTCAGCGGTCGATTCGTTAGACCCAATTTTCGATGACTCAGTCACACATTTCGGCCGTAACGGCCGCTATTTCGCGTTCACTGTTGGCTCTGAGTTCTTCCAACGTCGTCGGTTTATTGGCATAGACCAATGATTTGACTTAGCCACAAAAAAAAGTCTAGAGGCGTTAAATAGCACGAACGAGCCGGCAAATTGACTGAGATAATACGCACACCAAACTTACTCTTCACTAAATCGATTGTAACGTGTGCTGTGTGGCTTGTGGCATCGTCCTGTCGTCCAAGTCCATGTTTTCCAATTCGGGCTAAAAACAGAGTCCGCGTGATTTAATGTGGTTCTCGACGTGAAGTCCTTAACCACAGCACCGCCCCACCAAGAACATGTTTGATACGCCGCCCGTGAGATATCCGTGCTACCCCGCATAGAGGGGCAACCAAGAGATCAGGAATAGGAAGCCTTACACCATTGGTATACGCGATTACGTGGGAGAACAAACGCCCCGTATTCGCATATTCGCCAGCGCGACTTCTTTCTTCCGTCCACGAGCTACCGATTGAGCAACTCTCTGTACATGAGCTACTCCTCCTTGGTAAAGAGTGAGGTACTATCCAAACCTCTTCCGTGATAAGGGCCACGGATCCCATATTTCGAGGATATGCACCTGCCTAGCATAGTTCGTTACAAGTAACTGATATACTAGGCAACTACATAGCCTCTACCAGCGATTTTGGTGGCAACCACAGCCAGCATGTCGGGCTAAAAACAATCGGTAATCATGGTGCGATAACGATCGCCATTCACAGTAACGTGACGATCGTTGTTGTCGACGAAAACATATGGCCCACTGATGCCGCCGGCATCCAAACCGTAGATGAAGTGGTGACTCATGAAGCACATGTGGATTTTCACCAAACCAATAACTCACATTTTGCTTAGTGACGATGATTTTGCGATGAAATTCATCATCTTGGCGCATCTTATCCAGAGCCCAATCGGAGAACGTATGTCGCGTCAAATGGTCCATCATCTTCAATTCGTGAGCCAGTTGGATCTTGTATGGGTGTAAACCAAAATCTTTACGCAAAATTTGCCATAAAGTGGTCTTGGCGATGCCCAGGTCTTGAGAACGCCGCGGAATCGACTGATTTGGATCGTTTGCTACGGACGCCTGAATGGCTGCGATATTTCTGTCACTTCGGCCAACCCGTTGTCTCACTGGCACGGCAGCACAATGAATATGTAGACTCAAATATTTGCACTAAACTTGTTATTGCTTGTCTACTAGGGCGAGAATAACGACAGAAAATTGGAGTTAACGCCCTTAACATTGTGGTCACCGACTCCGAATTTCGGTAGTACATTTTTAAAATTGGCATACGTTGTTCGTTCGTGTACTTTACCATGATGGAAATGTTGAGTTTACTGAAAAAAAGGAAAGTAACAGCTAGATGATCAGTGAAATAGTGCATTCCCAAATTAAATTCAAAATTGTCCAGTACCTATTGGAAAACCCATTATAAGTATAAAATTTTCACATAGTACATAGGGGGTCAACGATTTCGGTATCTAGCAAGTGATCTAATTTGGTTCCATGATAGACGAGTTTGTTGGCATTCCCTCTGCAGGCACCGCTTCCATGTACCCGATGGTCTTCGTAGCCTTCGGCATTCCTGCAGGCCTGAAACCCATCTGTTCCTTACACACAAATTTCTCCACCACCGACGAGATCCGCTGTAGAATAAGGATCGCCATTATGTTTCCTATTCCGTTTAGCAATGGAATACCCTCCAGTTGCTTCACAGCCATTGATCACCGTTTCCCGGGATATTGATAACCACTCCCTCTTTCCACTCCGTAGGGGGTTAGTTGTCTATCCATGCAGTTTTAATGACCATTGTAATGGCATCTGCTAACGCTGAAACATATTTCAAAAGTTCTGCTGGGATATTATCAGGACCAGAGAAATTGGAGTCCTTCAGTTAAATCAGTGCCGTTTCGATATCCGTTTGTTACTGAAGCTCCTTTGAAATATGATTTCTCGGGTTGCGAAGTGAGTATTTTGCCTAAGGGGTAAACAGATCTTCATCATCAGGAAGTCCAGACTGTGCCGTAAAGAATTCACGCCATCACCCCACCTGCCGATCTTCTGATGATATCTCCGTGCAATCGTTAGCTCTTAAGGATTCAGTACTCCTGATGTTGTTGCCGCTCAGATTTTTTTATTGAAGGGTACACAATACAGAGTTTACTTTCCGGCTTCCGCCGCCATATTGTTTAGATCATTGTAGTAATCTGACCAGACCATGGAACCTGCTCTATGTGCTGACTGCATAGAGACTGATTTTAACTCTTTCTTTACCGGTGGTTTCCTCGATCGTATACAAATATTGTGCAAGCGTTCACGATTCCGAGTTACGGTCCAGGAGTCTGCACTAACCCATTGCTTATTCATATATCCTCTCAAGCCAAGACCCCCTTGGCTGTTCCCTTCAGAGTTCGAACAATGCCTGACCACGTATTTTGACTCTCATATGCCAAACTGGAGCGTTGAGTTTGATCGTACATGATTGGTATGGATGGATGCTGCAGACGGTCTGTATTCTATTTTACGATTTTGCCTCTACTACTGGTAACAGCCGCTAGACTGGGACCGAATGCTCCCACTAAGAGTTTGTGGCCGCAATTAATAACAGCACCACGTTTAGTTTTAACGTCCAGCAAGGACAACAGAAACATCTTGCTGACAAGTACATGGTCAATTTGATTGAAGGTTAGACTATCCGGTTATTTCCATATATACTTCTGAATATTTCTGTGTGGGATATTCGTTCTACCGATAAACTCTTGATGGCGCGTACAGAAATCTATGAGCCTGCCACAATTGACATTTCCCATAGTTCCCAGACCATGTTCTCTCATCACTTCCTGTTGGTTGTTGATGTCTTTGGACACTTTGGCATTGAAGATTCCCAGAAATATTATAATGTCACCAATTGACAAGGATTTTACAGCAAAATCCAGTTGGCTATAGAAATCGTTCCCAAAAGGCTCGTTTGTACTACAAAAATCCTGCGGAATTTCGATTTAAAACTCGCAATGAACAGATATAGATTTGTATATTATTAAAGCATTTCTAGCCCTAGGAGAAAGATGACCCAAAGCCCCTAAGTAGGAACAGCGATCCGAAGTCCCTGTGAAGGAGCAGTGAGCTTAATCCCGTGTGTAAGAACAGTGAGCCGAGCTGCTGTGTAGGAAGAGTGAGACAAAGCCCCTGTGTAGGAACAGTGAGCCGAAGTCCCTGTGTAGGAACAGTGAGCCGAAGCCTCTGTGTAGGAACAGTGAGCCGATGACCTTGTGTAGGAACAATGAGCCGAAAAACCTGTGTAGGAACAGTGAGCCGAATCTACTGTGTAGGAACAGTGATCCGAAGCTCCGGTGTAAGAACAGTGAGTCGAACCCCTGTGTAGGAACCGTGAGCCGTAACTCCTGTATAGGAACAGTGAGCCGAAAGCACTGTGTAGGAACAGTGAGCCGAAGATCCTGTGTAGGAACAATGAGCCGAAGTCTCTGCGTAGATATGTATTTACACCGCTTCACTAAAGAACGGATCCCAAAATTGGCCTTGTCCTTTTCAGAAATAAAGCCCCAGAAAAATGCTATAATCCTAACGAGTTGTGTGCTCGGCGGTGACCTCTGAGTCTAGTCGACCTAAACATTAAGTACCATAGCTGTAGTGACGCAAATGAGAATTGCATCAAAGCACTTATTCTTGTGTGGCCACTGAACCTAATTCGACGCTACTATGTAAACAACGTCGACACAGCCTGATTATTTGTCATTGACTGTGATTGCTCGCGGTGTTTGGTGTGAGTGATGGGTGGTATGCACGCTTAGGTGAGGGATAGACCAGGGAAGTATGGGGGTGTGAATGGGGTTGAGTGTATAAACTATTATGTATGGACGAATTATGATGTCACCTTACAGCGTTCTTACATTCCACGTCTCAATCATAAAACGTTTTTTAAACCCAAATATTGTTATCCAGTGGGGGGTGTTTTCTCTGAATTTATTGACGTTTCTATAATGCTTGTAATTTAAGAAGAGTTATTTGCTAGACCGCCGCATCCGATTCTACTGCTGGGGTTGCCAACAACCTCTAGGCAGGTTTACACACTGCATTAAAATAAATAAATGGTTTCCCGTTACATCCTACGAAGATATTAGGTAGAGGAGCTTCTCACAAACCAGTGAGCTGTGCGCGTTCTAGTTTTACACCCACTGATTGGAATCTACAATTTTAAACCGGTTCCGAACGGTATTTTGAGAAGCTTTTGAATGGCTAAGTACTCGATAGTGTCGCCGTCACTCATCGAGGTAACAGCCGTTGAAAGAAATTTAAGGTTGTCGGAGCAGGGATCGAACCCACGTTCTCATGCACAAGAGATGAGCATACTAGCATTGCGCCACCGACGGCCACACACCCTGTATTAGGAAGGTATTTTGTCGACGTATCAGGATAGGTCCGTAGCGTTTGGGAAACCTCGAGCAGTATGTGGCTCTTCACCAAGCACTACGGTCTTGAACCTATGCACTACCAACTTTGCACTCGCCCCCATTTATTTACCGTAAATAAATTCCTGAACTGAAGTTCAGTTATATAAAAATTTTATTATGGGGAATGCTGTTTTTCACTTCCGCGCATGAAAATATTCTCATTGCATAACTATTCGGATTCGGTGCAAAACTGTTGGTCATGATCAGAGAGTTTTAGTATTGGATAGCAAACAGCTCACTTAATGCGATAAGCTATCTATCCCTTGAGGGGATGTAATGGGAATCCATTTTATGAAACAAGAGCTTGGCTCTTTGTTTTATAATGGCCTAGTTTGCCTCTCTATTTTCCACTGTTTATCCAGAAACCCGCCTTTCTCTTAGAGTTACAAAACATTTCCCGAACTGTGTTTGCCTATTTTACGGTGCCAGCATCTTTAAAAATTCTTTACAAATCTCTGTTCAAATTCGTGTTAAATTCCGTAAATCAACAAAAGTAAAAACAAAAAGAAAACTTTTTCGCTAACATTTGTATTGCATTAAAAATCCTGCGAATCCTTTTCGGATTTAACTTTTCTTCTTTGTACCTTTCAATAGCTTCTGTCGGTCTTGCCCAACAGACAGTTGTAACATGTTGTAATGTGTAACTGTCCGTCCCTTCTTTATGTCTATCAAAGATTAACAGTGACGCGTGCCTTTTACCCTTTTTGTGGCCATTGACAAAGCAAACATCCAGAAATTCGTTTTATTGTCTAGCTGGGAAATTACTACACCTGTAATACGCTTTCACACATATATCTCGTGAGCGACGAGAAAAATAGTAGCTGGATTGGATGTGCGTCTTTTTTTGGAAATTAACCTGCATTACCCCACATCTTTTGTTTCAGCATCCATTTCGTTGTGTGTTGGCTTAAAGTTTTCTTCCTCGAAACAGTAATTTGTTGGGAAATGTGTTAGCCAAATTGATCTTCATTCGACAGATTCGTTTTACTTTAATATATAAGTTTTCCAAACACTCTACTGACACATGTTACACGTACATTCGTCTTAGTAATTTGACAGAAAATTGTGTTGAAAGCATTTTCTAATCAATAACCATATAACACAAGTAGCAGCTAGGAAGGTGTCCTTTCACATTTCAGTATTTCATTGACACTGTAACTTGCTGAGACGTAAGTAACACAAATCAGTTACAAAAGTTTATTATACAAAAAAATGCTATAAAATTGTTTATATGCTATGTGGCTTACATTTCAACTTATATTGCATACATTGGTATGCTGTGATAGTGTAGCATACTTTTGGGCTTTTTATTTATTTATACCATTGTGTCTATGAAGACGATTATGGTACCACAGATGAACTGAATGCAATCGCGGATGATGGTAGCTGTATTTGGAAACCACATCATCTGGTCTTTCGGAGGGTACTCCTAGAAAATGTGGCAAATATCGATTAGGTTAATATTGTTACTCGTTAGAAACATTAGAATGAAACTGAAATGCCTCGCCAACCAACACATTTTGAAGACGAAGACGTCCCAGGCCGTTGTCCACATGGCGAACACCTCTACATATTTTTATAGATATTATCTATCAATGATACGTTAAATTATCCTTAGCAGTGGGGATCAGATACTGCTAAAGTTTGTAGATGACAAATAACGGGTAAAAAAAAAACCCGGTTTTAGATACCAACGAAATTCTTTATTCCTGTGAAAGTACGTTCGATGCTATTATGTATGGAACTCGATTTCTTTTGCATGGCCACCACGGGCACGCTTGCAGAAGTCTAAAAAGGCCGATACTGCTGCAATTTCACGTTCGATATTCGAACGAAGTTCATCAATCGTCGCTGGCTTGTTGGCATAGACCATAGACTTGACGTAGCCCCACAGAAAATAATCGAACGGCGTCAAATCGCACGACCAAGGCGGCCAATCGACTGGGCGGTTTCGTGAGATAACACGTTCACCAAATTTGGTTTCCAATAAATTGATTGTGGCATTCGCTGTGTGGCTTGTGGCGCCGTCCTGTTGGAACCACATGTCCTCCAAGTCCACATTATCAAATTAGGGCCAAATATATTCAGTTATCATTGAACGGTAGCGATTCGCATTCACAGTAATGTACCGGTCTTGATCATCACGGAAGAAGTACGGCCCAATGACGCCGCCGGCCCATAAACCGCACCAAATCGTAAGTTTTTCGGGAACCAATGATGACTCATGGATTACCTGTTGATTGCTGTCTGACCAATAACGCATATTTTGCTTATTGACGGAACCGTTCAGCCAGAAATGAGCCTCATCGCTGAATATGATTTTCCGCTGAAAATCCGAATCATTTTCAAGTTGTTGCTCAGCCCAATTCACGAACATACGACGCTTATGGTGGTCAAGCGGCTCCAGTTCTTGCGTCAATTTGATCTTGTTAGGATGTAGGCCAAGATCTTTTCGCAAAATTCGCCACAACGACATCACAGAGATGCCCAACGCTTGAGAACGACGTGTGAGAGACACATTTGGGCTTTCTTGAACTGTAGCCTCAGCGGCAGCAATATTCTCGACACTACGGGCACTTCTTTATTTCACTGGCACGCGAACATTTTGTGCTGTGCCTGTGGACTCAAATTTTTCCTTTAGACGCTCAATTGTTGATCTGGTACAACGATTATGACGACCATAAATTGTACGTAGCGCTCTTAAAGTTGAGGCCACTGACTCCAAATTTCGGTAGTAAATTTTAATAATTTCGACTCGTTGTTGGCTCGTATATCTTTCCATGATGAAATGGCAAACCTCACTGAAGAGAAATGTCAAAAGAGCTGGAAAAAAATATGGCGTCGTTTTTTGTCCCTATCGATTTACTTTTGTAGCGTCTCTGTTGAAAAACCCGTTATAAAGGATTGAGGAAAGTTCACGCAATATTTAAATTCCGTTTCATTTATGCGGTAAAATGTGGTGAACAAAAAATACAAATTGACAGCTGACAGCTCAGATTTCTTAGAACTTAAACTCTAAATGGAAGAACAACGCGTTTTAATTGTCGAGAAATATTTACAAATATTTGGGGGATTCCGAAAACATCGTCTTAGCGATGCGAATGATTTTCATATTGATGGCTTCGATAGTCGTGAAAATTGTTACATTTAAGTATCAATAAATTCACGAAAGATTGCATAGAAAAAAATCCATCAATAACGTGACGTTGTTTGGTGTGAATTTTTGGCTGGAGTCATCATCGAAATATTTTTCTTCGAAAAAGCGGATTGTCGAATATGACACCTTAAGGTGCTGTATGTTAACATGATAACGATATTTTACAGTTCAAAAATTCCATGACATAGATTTGGATGCCATTCGGTTTCAACAAAACGGTGCGAGATGTGATAAATCACGAGAACAATGCAATTGCAGTTGAATCACGCGTGAATTTCGGATTACCCTTTATCCATATCTAAAGTTTGGGAAAGGCTACAAAGAAAAAGTAAAAGGTATTTCGCCGGAACTTGATTGGAAATTAATTTGTTATTACATTCCATGAAGGAAATTGGAAGAGATTCGCACCAATAGTGAACTCTAAGGTTTTTAGTTTGAAAGCTCCCTTTTTCGTAGACTACAGCTTACACCGAGTCCGAAGGGTTATCCATCTCGGAACTTTTCTTATCTAATCCATTCTTTCGCCGTCAGAAATCAATGCGGTTGTCTCAGAAGGAAGCGGAGAACAGGCCGAGCTCGCACTTTTTACAAAGCAGCAGAAGGATCCATATATTTAGCCATTATCTGCATATGCTACAGAAATTTGCCTAAGGGGTAATGTAAGATTGCTATGTGTGATTCTCCACAGAAAGCCTATTTTCAAGTCAAACAATAGGGATAGGATCAGTAGAACCACAATTGCCTTGATTCGTTAGAAGCGACATACGATATTGCTGGGCCCTATTCCCGAAAATATTATATACAAATGGTTTCCCAATATATCCCATGAAGGGATGGTGAAGATCATCTCGCAACCAGTGGGTTGTGCACTATCTACTAATTTCAATGATGGAGCCATACACCGGTTCCGAACGCTAGTTTGAGATCCTTTTTATGGTTAGTGTCACCCTCAGTAAGCGAGGTGGGCGCCGTCAACAGAAATGTAAGGCGTTCACAGCAGGGATCGAACCCAACAATAATATTTTACTGATTGTATATGGCTGCTATCCGCCCCATATTGCTCTACGGCATTGTCGTTTGCTGGCCGATAGTGGAAACGATCTAGTAACCTAGGTCCGTTAACAACAGCTCAGAGGATGTCAGTGGTGTGTTTCACGGGCGCCCTCTGCACAACTCCAAGCAAGGATTTGGGGTTTATCCTTCGCCTGACACCAGCATATATGTTGGGAAGGCAAATAATTGTAACGTCAGCAATCCACCTAAGACATTCTACGCATTGGATCGCCAAGCCTAATGGGATGATTTTAAACGATCTGTGACAATTCACAATAGATCTGGATTACATTGCACACACTTCTATTTTGGCAAAAATCGTCTCCACTCATATCCTGGACAGAAGGGTCTGGAAGCGACACATTGTAGGTAATAGAAGGTAGTTAGACCTCTATAATGATGGTTTCAAACCTGTTGACAAATAAGGTTTGAGACTCTATACTAATTAGGTTTCGCGAGACCTTGTACAAAGGCTACAAGTTCATTGTACTCTCTTTCAGACGAAAGTGATGGCAATCGGAAATGTGAACCTGTTCCTGGTACGAAAAGTCATTACCGGCTGTTGTGCAAACGTCAGGCTCTCTATAAAGTCTCTACAACTTGGATTCCACACCTCAATGACTGTCCGCAATCACAACGCAGATGGTCCTTCAGTTTGATATTCACCTTTTATGAATGGCGGACTTAGAAATATTCCAGGGAACCATAAAGCGAATAAGCTAAGGAAGATTGGATACTACCTTACATGCTCCATTGGATACGGAGAATGAACATATGGATTATCTGTGTAAGTATGCCACATCGAAATTCTGAAACTTGCGCATTACAGATGGTCTGGAGGCACAAAATGTATTAGCACCATTAAGGTATGTCGAAGTAATTACCTGAATACTACACGCTCAAAAATATGTCTTTATTTATAGTTTGGACGCAAATATAGCGCGTTTGTAGCATCCCGCAAATATAGTATACTTTTGGACACTGTGTTTGCTATTCAATGTAACATGTTTGGGACACAATGTTTAATTGGTTATAATACATGTACTTCTGATCCAAATGTGGGGTTGTTTGTTGAAAACTGCTGAAAACACTGATGTCTGTCACAATAAAGACACAATGCTAGAACGTCAGTATATGCACGCTGAAAAATCTGTATTTTTTTGGTATTTGGATGAAAATATAAAGTGTGTTTGGAGCTTGTGGCAAATATAATATACTTGTGTCCAAACACATTGTATTTGCTATTCAATATTACATGTTTGGGACACAATGATTAATATGTTATAATATATAGGTGTTTGCGACCCACATATATTTATGTTTGTGATACAAATACAGCTGTGTTTATTGCATTGTCCAGAGCAAGAGAGCAAGAGAATAAAAGAGGGCCAATCTTGTAAGTGTGCATATGTATTTTTTCATTACTCTCTTCCAAACTTCCAAACATATAATAGTTTGAAGTGTGTTCCCAGCATATACATGGTTCCGTGTGTTCCCAGCATATAAATGGTTCCTGCAGAATATAATAGTAGCGAAAATATGTTGGAGAGGGCGTTATTTTTCAGCGTGTGGATACAGGGATACAGGTATGTGTGGAACATATATATATACGTATACATATACAAGCAAAATTAAGTTTTATCACAACCACATTAGAGGTTCAGTCGTGATAACCATAGTTCTGTTGTAATGCCTTCATTTCGGTGGCAGCAGCCTAAGTTATGGTTGTTATAACCTCTTTTCAAAGAATTAATTCTCTGCGTATATTAAGTGCGCGTACACACAGGGAGCGGTGCTGTGCTGTGCGGCGCTGTGCTAAGCTTTCAGTGCGGAGCACAGCTTTTCAAAGTATCAATCAGTTGTCAACATGTCTCTGAGCGGTGAAGATCTGGTGTATCTCATTGAAAATAGTTATTTTAAATGGAAAATTTTCAATAAAAGAGTTGGTGTAACTGATATAAATGCCGAACGTGATATATATGGCGAGTTTCACCATTTATATGAAAAACTTCGAGCACATCGCGATAAACTCTACGAGTATATGAGGATGTCAATAGAAGCATTTGATCACCTTTTGAATGAACCAAAGATATTAAAAGAGACAACCAATTGGCGTCGACCTATTTCACCTGCTGAGCGACTACTGGTTACAAAAAGGTGGGGTTGAAAAATCAACAGTTATTTTAAAATAAAATTTATTTGTATTATTGTGAAACAAAAACAATAAATTTTTCATAAAAATAAAGAAGAGAAAGTAAGAAATTAATCTTAATTCGTGTTAAAAAAATAAATAAGGAAAATTATTAATTAATTTGAGAGTGAGGTTTCCAGAATTACACAATCTGGCCAAGAAGGTGTATTTGGTGAAGAGAGCTGATCCAAAATAGCTTTTTGAATTTTGTCTCGCTCACGCAACTTTTGGGTTGAAGACAAATTTTTCATAAACCCCAACAGGCTCTTGAAAAAAAGTAAGTCATCCGACTTATTTGTTCATGTTCTTGGCTAGAAGTGCAGCCTTTTTTTATTCAAGTTCCAAAAATTGTTCTGTCTCGCTAACAATTTTACGTTTTCTTCATGGATTTTTCTGCTTCGAACTGATAACTGCATCGATGGATGTTTCCTCCAAATCTGCTCTTTCATGATCAGAAGATTGAATTTCAGTGTTTTCTGTTTCAGTTGTCAGCTCGGCAATATCATGATCTTCTAAATTGCATGTGCCCTTACAACCAACCATTTGATTTTTAATGAACATCATTTGATTGCAGTAGCACAAAGAACTATTAACTTCAGTCGCTTCGGCACCAGATTTAGGAAGAGGATGTGTCTATATTTCCAAACGAATTCGATCTCTTAAATATTTCCATTATTTCTTACATTCATTAATTGTAAATAAAATAAAATCCACACCACAGGTTTCATTAAATATTTCTCAAAAATATTTTTCAGGTTTTTATCAACTGGAATATCTTTTCGTGGTCTTGCGTTTTCATTTAGAATGGGTGCAAGTACAGTGCAACTAATAGTTTTAGAAACGTGCTGTATTATCTGGACAACATTGCAGGAGTACTTGGAAACTGTAATTAGTGGTTTCTACCCAAATTGTGGTTTTCCGAATTGTTTGGGCGCTATAGATGGAAAGCATTGTCGAATCACATGTCCGCCGCATTCTTGGTCACTATACTACAATTATAAACATTATTTTTCCGTAGTTCTACAAGCAGTAGCGGATGCAAATTTAAAATTTATTACGATTGAAGTAGGTGCAAAAGGCAGGCAAAGCGATGGTGGTACTTTCTCAAATTCCACACTTTTGAAGATGATTCAAGAAAATAACTTTTGCATACCACCAAACCGATTCCTACCAAATTCGGCTACAAAAATACCTGTATATTTAGTTGGTGACGAAGCATACCCTGTCACAACTTTTTTAATGAGACCGTTTCCAAGAAATAATTTGGATGATGCTAAACGACACTTTAACGAACGATTGTCCGCGGCTAGAAGATGTGTGGAATGCGCTTTTCGAGGTCTGTCACAAAAATGGAGAATACTAGGAAAAGATATCGAAACCAAGCCAGAAAAAGCTTGTGACGTAATAAAAGCAGTTTGCGTGTTACATAACATGCTGATTACCTTTGAAGAAGTAAATATTCCAATAACGGCATGTGCATCAACAAATATAAGGCCAAGTGTCAACAGCTCAAACAACCGGTCAACGAATGAAGCGAAAAAAATTGCGATTTATTATGTCGACTATTTAAATAGAGTTAATTCAGACTAATTTGAATAATAATATTTTTATTTTCCACAATTTTTTGTTTATTTATATTGGTTTTGTAATGAAATGTATTTCTAATTTAATGAAATCAATGAGTGTTCGAACTCATGGATGATGTGTTAACACCTTTTTGCTACACGGTACCTGTTCGATTTCTATGAACACATTAGTACAATGTTACTTTGGAAAATAAAAAATAATAGTTTTTTTGTATACACCGGGCAATGCTGAACATCAAATGACTCGCTTTGTTTGGCCATAGCAACAACAACGAAACAACCAAACACACAACATCACACATACTTTGTCCGAAGTAGCTGACGTATACGTGTGTCACATAACCACATGTTTGCCATATCAACAGCAACGAAACAGCCAAACACACAACATCACACGTACTTTGTACGAAGTAGCTGACGTATTAGTGTGTCACCATGACGTCGACTGCGGAAGCCCATGGGCTTGCAAATAAAATTCTGCGTGGCTATGCTTTATATCTCCGTTCAACAACAGCAACAGACACATGTACATACATATTAGTGTGCTATTAGGCTTGCAAATGAAATTCTGCGTGGCTGTGCTTTATATCTCCGTTCAACAACAGTAACTGACACATGATAGACATAATTTCGTTTGCCTCACCCCTGCCACACCACTCTTTCATTGCTCTCTTGCTCGCTAATTTTTGTTAAAAACATCATTATTCTCTTTCGCAGTCGCAGAAAATCTGGTCTTAGCAGCAGAATAAAATCTGGTTTTAGCAGCAACATAAAATCTGACTTTGATAGATTTAGTCCCTATACGCCGCTATAAATGTTAACACATCAAAATGAAAAGTTTTGTTTAATTAAATACCTGAATAATTTATATTTTCACTGATTTCTACCCATAGCTTATCAATCACAAGTCTGTTGTGGTAGTTTTTTTGTTTACAATCCCACAACGCACGCCGAATTACAATTTCTGATATTAAATTTTCCAAATCCATTGTTCTAACAGCAGCGTCACGCGGCGACTAAATCAAATATTTTGAAATCTTCAAAACAAGTGCGCGAAGCTGCTGAAAATGTACTCTGTGTGAACACTTGCATTTGATAACAGCAGTCTGAAAGTACCGCTACGCTACGCACTGCGCCGCTCAGCAGAGCACCGCTCCCTGTGTGTACGCGCACTAAAAGAACATGTTGTACGAGATACGAGGTTGCCATGAAAATCATGTCAATATATAGTAACTCCCTATCGTAAAAATCTCTGCAAATCATTTTTGGCGGAATTAAATTATTTGTTGGACAAAATAGATAAATCAGATAAAACTCCCATTCGGAGAAAAGTGTACAATGATTATCTTATTTTTTTAAAAAAAAAATCTGGAGAATTTTCTTCTATTAAGTAAAATTATAAATAAAATTAAACAAAATTAAACCAACGAATTAATGTTAAAATTGAAAAATTACTCCACTATGTAAATCAAACATTTTGCTAATGTTTCAAAAATTATTTAACGTTTATAACCAAAACACAAGGATGTAGTCGAAAAAAACAACCCGAATTTTCTCTCTCCTTCTAAAGAAAAATCCAAAATGTTACTTTCATTATTCCCCATTCAATATAATTACAAGTTCAATGATATATTGCCAACCATGTTCTCTTTTTAAACACTTTTATTTCCATACACCACCAAAAGTGTCAATCCGCTTCAGTCACTCCTTCGGTTGCTTCATAAAGTGCTGTACAAAGGCTACAAGTTCATTGTACTCTCTTTCAGACGAAAGTGATGGCAATCGGAAATGTGAACCTGTTCCTGGTACGAAAAGTCATTACCGGCTGTTGTGCAAACGTCAGGCTCTCTATAAAGTCTCTACAACTTGGATTCCACACCTCAATGACTGTCCGCAATCACAACGCAGATGGTCCTTCAGTTTGATATTCACCTTTTATGAATGGCGGACTTAGAAATATTCCAGGGAACCATAAAGCGAATAAGCTAAGGAAGATTGGATACTACCTTACATGCTCCATTGGATACGGAGAATGAACATATGGATTATCTGTGTAAGTATGCCACATCGAAATTCTGAAACTTGCGCATTACAGATGGTCTGGAGGCACAAAATGTATTAGCACCATTAAGGTATGTCGAAGTAATTACCTGAATACTACACGCTCAAAAATATGTCTTTATTTATAGTTTGGACGCAAATATAGCGCGTTTGTAGCATCCCGCAAATATAGTATACTTTTGGACACTGTGTTTGCTATTCAATGTAACATGTTTGGGACACAATGTTTAATTGGTTATAATACATGTACTTCTGATCCAAATGTGGGGTTGTTTGTTGAAAACTGCTGAAAACACTGATGTCTGTCACAATAAAGACACAATGCTAGAACGTCAGTATATGCACGCTGAAAAATCTGTATTTTTTTGGTATTTGGATGAAAATATAAAGTGTGTTTGGAGCTTGTGGCAAATATAATATACTTGTGTCCAAACACATTGTATTTGCTATTCAATATTACATGTTTGGGACACAATGATTAATATGTTATAATATATAGGTGTTTGCGACCCACATATATTTATGTTTGTGATACAAATACAGCTGTGTTTATTGCATTGTCCAGAGCAAGAGAGCAAGAGAATAAAAGAGGGCCAATCTTGTAAGTGTGCATATGTATTTTTTCATTACTCTCTTCCAAACTTCCAAACATATAATAGTTTGAAGTGTGTTCCCAGCATATACATGGTTCCGTGTGTTCCCAGCATATAAATGGTTCCTGCAGAATATAATAGTAGCGAAAATATGTTGGAGAGGGCGTTATTTTTCAGCGTGTGGATACAGGGATACAGGTATGTGTGGAACATATATATATACGTATACATATACAAGCAAAATTAAGTTTTATCACAACCACATTAGAGGTTCAGTCGTGATAACCATAGTTCTGTTGTAATGCCTTCATTTCGGTGGCAGCAGCCTAAGTTATGGTTGTTATAACCTCTTTTCAAAGAATTAATTCTCTGCGTATATTAAGTGCGCGTACACACAGGGAGCGGTGCTGTGCTGTGCGGCGCTGTGCTAAGCTTTCAGTGCGGAGCACAGCTTTTCAAAGTATCAATCAGTTGTCAACATGTCTCTGAGCGGTGAAGATCTGGTGTATCTCATTGAAAATAGTTATTTTAAATGGAAAATTTTCAATAAAAGAGTTGGTGTAACTGATATAAATGCCGAACGTGATATATATGGCGAGTTTCACCATTTATATGAAAAACTTCGAGCACATCGCGATAAACTCTACGAGTATATGAGGATGTCAATAGAAGCATTTGATCACCTTTTGAATGAACCAAAGATATTAAAAGAGACAACCAATTGGCGTCGACCTATTTCACCTGCTGAGCGACTACTGGTTACAAAAAGGTGGGGTTGAAAAATCAACAGTTATTTTAAAATAAAATTTATTTGTATTATTGTGAAACAAAAACAATAAATTTTTCATAAAAATAAAGAAGAGAAAGTAAGAAATTAATCTTAATTCGTGTTAAAAAAATAAATAAGGAAAATTATTAATTAATTTGAGAGTGAGGTTTCCAGAATTACACAATCTGGCCAAGAAGGTGTATTTGGTGAAGAGAGCTGATCCAAAATAGCTTTTTGAATTTTGTCTCGCTCACGCAACTTTTGGGTTGAAGACAAATTTTTCATAAACCCCAACAGGCTCTTGAAAAAAAGTAAGTCATCCGACTTATTTGTTCATGTTCTTGGCTAGAAGTGCAGCCTTTTTTTATTCAAGTTCCAAAAATTGTTCTGTCTCGCTAACAATTTTACGTTTTCTTCATGGATTTTTCTGCTTCGAACTGATAACTGCATCGATGGATGTTTCCTCCAAATCTGCTCTTTCATGATCAGAAGATTGAATTTCAGTGTTTTCTGTTTCAGTTGTCAGCTCGGCAATATCATGATCTTCTAAATTGCATGTGCCCTTACAACCAACCATTTGATTTTTAATGAACATCATTTGATTGCAGTAGCACAAAGAACTATTAACTTCAGTCGCTTCGGCACCAGATTTAGGAAGAGGATGTGTCTATATTTCCAAACGAATTCGATCTCTTAAATATTTCCATTATTTCTTACATTCATTAATTGTAAATAAAATAAAATCCACACCACAGGTTTCATTAAATATTTCTCAAAAATATTTTTCAGGTTTTTATCAACTGGAATATCTTTTCGTGGTCTTGCGTTTTCATTTAGAATGGGTGCAAGTACAGTGCAACTAATAGTTTTAGAAACGTGCTGTATTATCTGGACAACATTGCAGGAGTACTTGGAAACTGTAATTAGTGGTTTCTACCCAAATTGTGGTTTTCCGAATTGTTTGGGCGCTATAGATGGAAAGCATTGTCGAATCACATGTCCGCCGCATTCTTGGTCACTATACTACAATTATAAACATTATTTTTCCGTAGTTCTACAAGCAGTAGCGGATGCAAATTTAAAATTTATTACGATTGAAGTAGGTGAAAAAGGCAGGCAAAGCGATGGTGGTACTTTCTCAAATTCCACACTTTTGAAGATGATTCAAGAAAATAACTTTTGCATACCACCAAACCGATTCCTACCAAATTCGGCTACAAAAATACCTGTATATTTAGTTGGTGACGAAGCATACCCTGTCACAACTTTTTTAATGAGACCGTTTCCAAGAAATAATTTGGATGATGCTAAACGACACTTTAACGAACGATTGTCCGCGGCTAGAAGATGTGTGGAATGCGCTTTTCGAGGTCTGTCACAAAAATGGAGAATACTAGGAAAAGATATCGAAACCAAGCCAGAAAAAGCTTGTGACGTAATAAAAGCAGTTTGCGTGTTACATAACATGCTGATTACCTTTGAAGAAGTAAATATTCCAATAACGGCATGTGCATCAACAAATATAAGGCCAAGTGTCAACAGCTCAAACAACCGGTCAACGAATGAAGCGAAAAAAATTGCGATTTATTATGTCGACTATTTAAATAGAGTTAATTCAGACTAATTTGAATAATAATATTTTTATTTTCCACAATTTTTTGTTTATTTATATTGGTTTTGTAATGAAATGTATTTCTAATTTAATGAAATCAATGAGTGTTCGAACTCATGGATGATGTGTTAACACCTTTTTGCTACACGGTACCTGTTCGATTTCTATGAACACATTAGTACAATGTTACTTTGGAAAATAAAAAATAATAGTTTTTTTGTATACACCGGGCAATGCTGAACATCAAATGACTCGCTTTGTTTGGCCATAGCAACAACAACGAAACAACCAAACACACAACATCACACATACTTTGTCCGAAGTAGCTGACGTATACGTGTGTCACATAACCACATGTTTGCCATATCAACAGCAACGAAACAGCCAAACACACAACATCACACGTACTTTGTACGAAGTAGCTGACGTATTAGTGTGTCACCATGACGTCGACTGCGGAAGCCCATGGGCTTGCAAATAAAATTCTGCGTGGCTATGCTTTATATCTCCGTTCAACAACAGCAACAGACACATGTACATACATATTAGTGTGCTATTAGGCTTGCAAATGAAATTCTGCGTGGCTGTGCTTTATATCTCCGTTCAACAACAGTAACTGACACATGATAGACATAATTTCGTTTGCCTCACCCCTGCCACACCACTCTTTCATTGCTCTCTTGCTCGCTAATTTTTGTTAAAAACATCATTATTCTCTTTCGCAGTCGCAGAAAATCTGGTCTTAGCAGCAGAATAAAATCTGGTTTTAGCAGCAACATAAAATCTGACTTTGATAGATTTAGTCCCTATACGCCGCTATAAATGTTAACACATCAAAATGAAAAGTTTTGTTTAATTAAATACCTGAATAATTTATTTTTTCACTGATTTCTACCCATAGCTTATCAATCACAAGTCTGTTGTGGTAGTTTTTTTGTTTACAATCCCACAACGCACGCCGAATTACAATTTCTGATATTAAATTTTCCAAATCCATTGTTCTTACAGCAGCGTCACGCGGCGACTAAATCAAATATTTTGAAATCTTCAAAACAAGTGCGCGACGCTGCTGAAAATGTACTCTGTGTGAACACTTGCATTTGATAACAGCAGTCTGAAAGTACCGCTACGCTACGCACTGCGCCGCTCAGCAGAGCACCGCTCCCTGTGTGTACGCGCACTAAAAGAACATGTTGTACGAGATACGAGGTTGCCATGAAAATCATGTCAATATATAGTAACTCCCTATCGTAAAAATCTCTGCAAATCATTTTTGGCGGAATTAAATTATTTGTTGGACAAAATAGATAAATCAGATAAAACTCCCATTCGGAGAAAAGTGTACAATGATTATCTTATTTTTTTAAAAAAAAAATCTGGAGAATTTTCTTCTATTAAGTAAAATTATAAATAAAATTAAACAAAATTAAACCAACGAATTAATGTTAAAATTGAAAAATTACTCCACTATGTAAATCAAACATTTTGCTAATGTTTCAAAAATTATTTAACGTTTATAACCAAAACACAAGGATGTAGTCGAAAAAAACAACCCGAATTTTCTCTCTCCTTCTAAAGAAAAATCCAAAATGTTACTTTCATTATTCCCCATTCAATATAATTACAAGTTCAATGATATATTGCCAACCATGTTCTCTTTTTAAACACTTTTATTTCCATACACCACCAAAAGTGTCAATCCGCTTCAGTCACTCCTTCGGTTGCTTCATAAAGTGCTGTGGCCAATTTAAAATTCCATAAATACTACACGTACCACATTCAGTCGCTGCTGCAGCTTCGGAACATGGAAGAAAATGATGGTCAGTCAGTGTGGTAAGTAATAATAAAATATGCAACAGTGACACACCAGCATCAGCTTTGAATGCAACACATCGACATCTGTGCTGGGTACTCATATAGTGATCAGTGTCCATAACATGTCATAGTCATTGTCAGCGTCATCAGCATCATCATCCATTGATGATCAAGACCATGGCAGCAAAGTAAAAATTTACGTACGCTGCGATGTGCATCCATGTTGTTGTATACTTGCATATATATGTGTCGAAGACTTTTCATACATCAATATAAAGTATATTTGTATTGCAGTCTGCCGTTGTATATACAGTGACTTCAAAAAGTAAGTGTTTCTCTTTAGCCACTTAATTTTAAGGATTCTAAAGTTTATAAATGTCAGGCTTTTTTAATAACCATGATTACAAAATCTTGTAATAGTATTAAAGCATTACTAAATTTCACAAAAGTAATTTAATCAACTTACTTATCATACGTACAACCAGCCTACTTAGTCTGATTTCGAACTGGATCGTTAACAACGGACTCCCCACTTAAAACCGAGCTTATCATAAATAAATAAATGGTTTCCCATTACATGCCCTTCCAGTTTTCACTCACTGATTGGGACCTACAGTTTTACACCGATTCCGAACGGTATTTTGAGAAGCTTATCTTATTCTCTCGGAAATATAAAATACCCGCTTTTCAACTGCCGTCAGTTAATGGGGTGCAATTACAGTCGACGGAAATGGTCAAGTATCTGGGAATAATTCACGACGGCAAACTGTCTTGTAAGCCGAATGTGGACGAGAGGTGAAAAAGGCGTCTGTTGCTCTTTACTGCTGTAAACGGGTGATAGGAAAGCGCTGGGGACTGTCTCCTAAGATCACCATGTGGATTTATACTGCAATAGTCAGACCAATACTTCTCTATGGCACCGTAGTTTGGTGGAGGTCCCTCCTCAAGAAATATATTCTGAATTCCTTAATGAAAATTAAAAGATCAGCACTGATTAGCGTTAGTGGGGCAATGCGCACGACTTCAAGCACTGCACTTAATGGTATCCTGAACATCTGTACTCCTGATATCATGACCGAGTCGGCAGCCGCTACATCCCTGGTGAGAATCAGAGATTCTGGCGTTTTGATATCGGGGCATTCCGGGCACGCTGAAATACTACACCGGATCAACTTTATTCCTGTAAAAACGGACTACAGTATCCCCTACTTTCTACCAGCGACAAAACTAAGGCCTTCTATTCCTTACAGGATTATCTGGGAAAAGTCACTGAAAGGGGATACCAGTAGTATCAGATTTTTCACGGCTGGATCGAAGTTGGACTAGCAAGTAGGCTATGGGGTCCATTTACCGGACCTAAATATAAATACCTCCTTCCGTGTAGTGTATTTCAGGCGGAAATTACCGCCACACTGGAGGTTGAATATGTATCTAAACACACAGCCAGGCAGCCATAAAATCCGTGAAGTCCGTGTTTGGTACGTCCCTGACGGTGAAAGAATGCCACTCATCACTTAGGGTGGTGGCAGAGAATTTTGACATCAGGCTCATCTGGGTACCGGGACACAGCGACATTCCAGGCAAATGCGTAGCGGATGCGTTAGCTAGACAGAGTACTACGGCACATGTTCTTCCGGCAAAAGAGGGAAGGTCAATCTCTACCAGCCGTTTGCAGAGCAGGCAGTGGGACGATAATATGTTCAAGGATATGTGGAGACTGACTTCAACTTGCAAACAAGCTAGGGTCGTCTGGCCACAGGTGGGCAGGAAGAGGACTGGCAACTACTTAACTTGCCGAGAGGCAGTTTATCCACAATAATAGGAACACTTACGGGACATTATCTTGTAGGAAAACACGCCCTAAGATTGGGACATAGAAACTCCACTCTCTGTAGATGCTGCATGGAAGACGACGAGGAAACGATGAAACACTTTCTCTTTGATTGCCCTGCTCTGGCAGGACTGAGAAGTGGGATATTCGGAACACATTTAGTTAGCACCGTAGGCCTACAGGATATTCTTGCAGGTCTTATGGACAAATTCATTGAAAGGGCAAAGTGGCTAGACGAGTGACGAGTAGTCATTAGTTGCTATAGAGAAAACTGCAGGTATCACAATGGGCTTCTTTAGCCTAAATGTGCTAGGCAGCGTGCTGTCTTGCAGCCTTTTCAACGAACCAATCAATTTAATCTACTATTTCGTTTCGTTCAAAACCTGTCAAAAAAAATTCCTTATATGTGACCTGGTGTACGAAACTGGATCGTAATTAGTGTTGGCACATGCTCTGTAGTCGTCGCTGTTTTCCATTCTCGGGAGTATTGATGAATTTTAAGGAATGCAGTGTTGGCCGTCGGTGGTGCAATGGTTAGTGTGCGCGGCTCTTGTGCATGAGGACGTGAGTTCGATCCTTACGCTGACCACCTAAAACTTCTTTCGACGGCGGTCACCTCGCTTAGTGACGGCGACACTATCGAGTATTTAGCCATGAAAAAGCTTCTCAAAATACCGTTCGGAATCGGTGTAAAACTGTAGGTCCCAATCAGTGAGTGAAAACTGAAAAGCGCACAGCTCAGTGGTTGTGAGAAGTTCTCCCCGGTCCCTTCATGGGATGTAATGGGAAACCATTTATTTTTTTAGTATTGGCATTAGCAACTTGGCTACGCGGTTTTGTTCAAATAGGGCGGCATAAAGAAACGTCCTGATTTCTCTATCTCGAACTAAAAGCTAAGCGAACGAAAATCACTCTCTCACATTCGACTCGAATTGTGTTCCTCTAAGCCGACATTTTCGTTCGCCTGAGTTTTGATCCCAACTGACAGCACATTCCAAATACAGAAACCACAACACGTACTGAAAAGTTTTGAAAAATGTTATATTTTCAATCGACTTGAAATGACAAGATCGTGGTATCCAAATCAACTTTCTTTCGTCTAGAACACAACCGACAGCTATCGTTCGAATTACAGAAACAGGCTGTCAACAGCAGACTATTAATATAAAAGTTGATTAATGACGAAACTAGTGATTTGGTTATATAAATTAAACTACAACTTCCTGAAGACCAATTTAATATAATATTAATATAAAACTCTTTATTAACGCATTATAACGATAAAGCCGGTTACTCACTTTTTGTCAGCACTGTATAAAACAGTATGTATCGCAAGTAGTAGTGGTAGTAGTGCGAGTAGTACTCATGTAACGTCACCAAGTGATTTAGCTATTGACTTACGGTCAGTCATTTCATCTTGCTTAGTGGCCATGGAAATGACAGTTAATGGCACGTCAAATTGTTTGTTAGTTTTATAACTTGGACGATGACATGCCAGAGCTTAAGGATATCCAACAACCACAGAAACATTAACAAAATTGACATCTAGAACTACAACACCAGCTACGTGCGACAACATCAATATCAAGTATTGTATCATTTATTTTGGTGGCGGATTTTAGACATAGAAAATTGTATTCTGCAAAACTTATATATTTTTTTTATTGTATTATTTACTATGCAATTTGTTTAAAGGTGGGATATAAAAAGGCTATGAAATTCTATGTTTTTTTTGGTGAAATTTATCAATAGCAGTGGTAGCCAATGCTATGATTTTAAATAATTTGTTAAATTTTAGGAATACAAGGATTCTGTTGGTACGAGGCTGGATTAATTGTAGTGCGCGCATCTCTTGCGCATGACCACCTTACCATTCTTTCGATCACGGTCATAGTGACGGCGACACTATCGAGTACTTAGCCAGGAAAAAGCTTCCCAAAATACCGTTCGTAACCGGTGTAAAACTGTAGGTCCCAATCAGTGAGTGTAAAATTATAAAGTCCACAGCTCACTGATTGTGACAAGCTCTCCCTTATCACTACATGGGATGTAAAGGGCAACTATTGCTTTATATATTTTTTTAAAACACGCTGCAAACATTTTCTTTATTTGCTATTTGGATGGAAATATAACTTGTTTGTCGCTTGTCGCAAATATAGTATACTTGTTTCCAAACACATTGTGTTTGCTATTCAATATAAAATGTTTGTGGACACAGTGCTAAACAGGTTATATATAATGTACGTTGTTGTACCCCAAATGTTTGTAGAAAACTGTTGAAAACAGAAACGTGACGGAGAATAAAGAAACAAAAAGCAGCAGATATTCAATTCACGAAAACAATGATGGGAAACATGTACATGATTCCTGCCATATGTTGTTAGCTCTTTACCCAACTACCCTCCGACCACCAATCCGACAATTTTGAACCCGCTGCCATTTCACACCCTATGCATTTTCGGACATGGTCCTAGTGGACTTTTCTTCATGAAATGAGCCAAGGAATACGCTGGAGAAATTTGTCCGGAACTTCCTGAATCACCGTGTATATTATGTACTAGTTAGTTCCAATACACCTAAGGCGCCTGTTGAAAAATACTGTAGTTTAAATGAATCTTGTAAAATGATAAACTTTTGTAAAGAAATTTTTTATTTATTGAATGTATTTTTTAAAGAAAGGTATATTTTTAGGCTCCTTTTGTAAGAATATGTATTATATTTTAACGAAAAGGTCATTTCTTTGATGAGAGGTAATTCTTTTATTAAAATAGAAAAATGGTTTCCCGTTACATCCCGTGAAAGGAGTAGGGAGAGCTTCTCACAAACCAGTAAGCTGTGCGCGTTCCAGTTTTACACCGGTTCCGAACAGTATTTTGAGAAGCTTTTTCATGGCTGAATGCTCGATAGTGTCGCCGTCACTGAGCTTAGAAAAAGCCTAAGAGTATGAATATTTTGTACAAAAAATACTTTTTAAGAACAGGTACTTTTTGCAGAAGAGGTACTCTTTTTAAGATAAGGTTATTTTTTAAGAAAATTTACTTATTTTCAGGAAGGCTACTTATGTCAAGAAAATAAAAGAAAAGGTGGTACTTTATTTTTAAGAAATTATACTTTTAAGAAATGGAATTTTTGTAAGAAAAGGTATTTTTTTTTTGAAGAAAAGCTTCTTTTTAGGAAAGAACGGATTCTTTAAAGAAAGTGTAGTTTTTTAAGAACAGACAATTTCTTGTAAGATAATATACCTTTTTCAGAGAAGGTACATATTTAAAAAATTACTTTTTTTAAGAAAATTTAATTTTTGTAAGAAAATTTACTTTTTTAAGCAAAGGTACTTCTTTAAGATGTTATTTTTTAAACTTCTCTCACTTTGGCTTTTCTAAATTTACGTTTTATTCGGTTCAATCTACAATATGTAATAAACAGGCTCCACCTAGAAAATTTCCCATTAAAGAAGAAATATGTTATTCTGGACACAAACCAAAAGTACGAGTGTAAGAGTGCTGCCAAATGTAATTCCATGCTGAGGTTTGTGTTTCATGGATTTGCCAGTCTTGCACTTTGGCTTTTCTAAGTTTACTTTTTATTGGGTTCAAAACTACAATATGTAATACACAGGCTCCACCTAGAAAACTTCCCTTTGAACCAAACCAAACCAAAAGTACCCAATATAGTAGATAATAATGGGTTGTAATAAAGTAGTTTAAAAATAGTTGTTAAAAAATTTTTCATTTAGCAACGTGCGATAGGGAATTTTGTTCCAAAAACACAGGTTATTAATACACACTTGTCTGGCATGAACTAGATGTGTATATAAGTATATTGTTTGTGTACCAACGCATAGTGAGATAACCTACGGATAGCTGAAACCTTCTGAAAACAAAAACGTGAGAGACAACAAAGGAAGGAGAATCAAAAGAGCACCAGATTCTCATTTCATAGAAAAACTAATGCATTCAATGCAAGTAAATATAAACAGGGTAATTTAAATATTTTAATTTTTTGTATTAATTATTTATAAATATGGATATATATTGATGAAATTAATTATAATAAATAAAGAAAGTACGAATAATTCTTTTCTAAATCTTATTATATTTGGGAGTAAATACGCATATGTTTCCACGTAAGTATATGGAGGTTTGGGGGAAACACGCGAATGCTTCCACGTAAGTATATGGATGTTTGGAATGAAGCACGCATATGTTTCCAGGTAAAAGCATACATGTTTTTCAGTAACTTGCAAACATATAAATATTTGAAGTGTGTTCCAGACATATACATGGTTCCTGCAGAATATGTTAGGGAGAATATGAGAATATGTTACAGAGGCCGATTTGTTCAGCGTGTAAGTATTTTTAGACTGTTAAACGTCAGGGGATTGACAGAACAATAATAATGTATTGTTATAAAATTAACCTAATGTAACCGAATTGAATGCGAATTCAGTTCTACCAACAGATTTCCTAATAAATTCGGTTGAATGAACCTCACTTTTCAGAAGTACGTTTTGGGGGAAAACAAACTAACGGAAAATTCGGTTGCTGCAACCGACGTACGCCCACATTCGTTGCTGCAATCGAATTGATTCCAAATTCGATTGTTGCAGCCAAAATTGTAGAAAATGTTGTTGATGAAACTAATTTTAAATTCAGATGTTACAATCGAATCAATTATGAGACGAGATTATTTCAATCGAATTTCAGTTGTTGGAATTTTAGTTGTGACAGGTTCAAGTCGGTCAACCGCATTCCGGTAGCAATAGTAAAATTTACGGTTGCTACAATCTCGTGTCAATTGATCAGTTGTGTAAGTACACAAAATTATTTCATACGGAATGAGGAACTTGACAACTAACATTCCAGAAAAATATGTTGTTGTTGGATGCTGGTTTAAGAAGTAAATTTTTATAAAATATGTTTTTTCCAAGATTTGTGTCTTTTATGTTGAACTAGATTGCGTGCGCATCTCTTGGGCATGGGAACGAGGCGTCTAGCTGTGCTCTAGCAAAATTACAACAAAATTGGAATCAGTTTAAACACATTGGCACAGAACAGTGCCAATGTGTTTAAACATTGGAACAGGGGAAATTAATATTCAACTTTTATTTGGGAAACTTCTTAAAGAACATCTGTTGATATTCCCCATGTTTCTTAAGTTGACGTATCAAAATTCTACGCTTTAAATAATTTTAATAAATATTGTTTTATTTTAAATTTAATATTGCAGGAAATAGTTTAAAGAATAAACTGTATCTTATTCTATTTTTCGCCAAGATTTTTCTTGCCCAGCATTCACTTGTTACTTATTTAAAAGTGGCAACGATGCGTACCAATCTGCTTGTATCACAGACTTAACTCCGTAACCAATATGTCTGAGGGGATATTAACATGCCGCAGTGACAAATGACACTTGACACATGTCATAGTAGAGTTTGTACTGGGTAGTTGAAGACAAAACTCTATTAAAATTTAGCCAGACCCATTACACCATCCTCGCATATGGACTAGGCGTATTGCATTATGCTTCACATACTACTCCTCCGCAAGGATAACACATCATGCCACCAACCAAACAAATACGTACATACATATATTTTTATTTTTAGGGAAGCTTTTGTGGCAAAAACATTAGAAGGAGCAGGCAAAGAGGGAGACAAATTAGGAATGAGAATGGAAGAAAATTGAAGAATATTTAACCTTAAGTTGCCACTTTACATATAAAATCAAACAACAAAAACATTTAAGGCCATAAATTCAAGATGCGACCACAAGATTTATGGCCGTAACTAATATGGAATTTCAACGGCAAATGGCAACAGCGACCGCAACAGCAAAAATATTTTCCAAGAAATTTACTTTATTGTATTATGGCCAGGAGCTGTATGGTGTGAGGGAGGAAGTGCTTTTGTAGATCCTTGGGAGACAATATGAAGTTTAAATGATAGGTTCGCAAATTTTGAAGTTTGTTTACTCTTGAGGCTTTTTATTGAAAAAGTTCAATGCTTAGGTTATGGTTTAATGTTCATGCCTGGTCTTATATTTAGGGCGTTTTGTTTTCGTTTCCATGGAATTGTTGGGTATAGTAAAATGTAACAAAGAGATTGAAGATGAAAGCTGAAAGCTGAACACGGGATTTGATGTAAATAGAAATTTCTAGATACTTATGTATGTCCAGGGAAAAGTACAGATATTTATCGGTTAACACACAGAACAAATTATCTTTGTAATATATATGAAACATTGAGATAAAAAAATTGTTCACTAATCATATGAAATTTTTCGTAAATTTCATACACATGAAGAACCCCAATTGGAAAAAACCAGTCAGTGTTCGAACTCACTTTTTTGTTACACGGTACCTGTGCGATATCTAAGAACAAATTAGTAAATGTTACATTGGAAAATAAAAAAAGAATAGTTTTGTGCTGAAGGCTCTTTTGTTATTGCACTTTCTTTTTGATGTGATAACATCTATACGCACGGGTAGGGCAATCTATCAAAGTGATCACATGCAAACAACATACAGCATTATTATCACATACGTGGTTGTTGTACAACAATAGTCTCTGTCTGAAAATAAGTATGATGATATTGATGTAGCATCAGTGAACAAACAAGCAGGTCATCGCCGCGGAAGAGTATTGAATAGTATAGAGAACTCGTGGAACAAATTGTATGACTCAAAAGCACTGGCGATATCTGGCGAAATGTGAAATGTGTTATGTTATGATTCGAAATGTGTTACTCTCTTTTTGTCATAACCTGGTCTATTCATAATTTTGATGTGAAACATTGATGCCTTTTGAAACGTTTATATTTTTCTATTGTTCTATGTACTATCATTATCGAAATGGTGCATTTATAAATCTTCTATATATATAAAAAATTCGTGTCACGATTTTGTGTTCGAACTCCTCCGAAACGGCTTAACCGATATGTATGAAATTTTGTGTGCATATCGGGTAGGTCTGAGAATCGGCCAACATCTATTTTTCATACCCCTTATTGATAAGGGTAACCCAGGCTGTGCCACGCCCCCTTTTCAAAAATTGCCCTGGCCGCTTTTCTAATATACCGATTGTTATGAAAATTTCACAATGCGGTACTGATGACCTGCTGACAATCCTTGGCTATATTTGGAAATGTTTGGATAAAGGGGCGTGGCACCGCCCATACAACTTGAAATTTAAAATGGTAGTAACTCATGAATTATCACAGGTAAGAAGATGAGATTTTGTATGTATGTTGTTGGTACAGTATGAATTACAGCCAGGCTATAAGTAGGCGGTGCCACGCCCCCTTTTCAAAAATCGCACTGGCGGCTTTTTTAATGTACCGATTGTAATGAAAATTTTACAATGTGCTACTGATGATCTACTGATAGTCCTTGGTTATACTTGGTAGTGATTGGATAAAGCAGCGTGGCCCCGCCCATACCATTTGAAATTTCAAATGGCTATATCAATCATACTATCAGAGGTATGAAGGTGAGATTTGGTATATATGTGCGGTGTACCAGACCCATTTTAAAATAAACCGTTAAAGCAGTCATAGTAATAGTTTGATCGTCCTGAAAATTTCACAGTATCTTACAGTTGGCCTAGATATACGAACAGGGTCTTTGGAAGCAAGTTGGCAAAAAGGGCCGAGATGCTGCCCACACCCATCAATATTTGACTATTACATATACTATATCAAACAATTGTCCGTAAACCAGGCACTTGACAACATATTTCAATGTGTCTCAAAAAATATACGGCCGATTCGATTTAAATCATTTTGTTTTAAAGTTCACTGTTTGATGACAACATATTTCAATGTATCTCAAAAAATATACGGCCGATTCGATTGAAACCATTTTTTTTAAAGTTCACTGTTTGATACAGTGTAGGAATGTGAGGTTAGGTAGGTATACTACTGATATGATGCAAATAACTTTTTGGGGAAAACCAATAAAAATACGGCTATTAAAAAGGTCAGACTATAACGCTAAGAAAGTGACCACAGGTACGAATTAATATGAATATCATTTTTATTTTTTTATCATTGAGGTCAGTTTCGAGAGCATGCTAAATATCGTAATCCCAATAATGCATTTTTTAAAAAAAATCTGAATAATCTTATAGACGCTACTATAATCACTGGAAATTATAATGGAACCGATGCCCTGATTCCGCGCATTCCCATGATACCTACAGCCATGCACATCGATTTCAAAAAATTCCAGTCTCCGATTCTGTTACCATTTGCGATGACCATTAATAAAGCGCAAGGGCAGTCGCTTAAATTTGACAAATCCGTGTTTCCCACGGACAATATATGTTGCATGTTCACGTGTAGGTAAACCTTCCGACTAATATACATTTGCAACAGATGGCAAAACTAGACATATTGTATATCCTAGAGCACTTGAATAAATAGAAAAAAAATAACAAAATTGTGAATCATTAAAATTACAATTCAGGGGGTACCAGCTATTATAGTATAATGAGAAGCGTTTTAGACAAATCAGCACACGATCGAAATCTAAACAAATACTTCTAACAAATTGTTATTTTACATTCTACAGGTTTACTTGCCCATTGTCAACTAAACGTAATGGAACAAAATAATTTTGTTCACCCTTGGGCATTACAAAAACTTTGAAAGCAAAACGAAGTTTGCCAGGTCCAGCTATACTTATATATGTATAGATAGATATTGAATACTGGCGCTCCTCCTAGAAACTTCCCATTAAACAAGAAATTTCCCTCCATATGTTAGTCTAGACACAAACCAAAGCAAAAGAACTCAATATAGTTGATAATACTGGGATGTAATAAAGTTGATAAAAAAAGTTGTTTAATTTTTTTCATTTAGTCCATAACTTCGTTCCAAAAAAACATCGAAAAATATCTACGCATTTCCGGCTTGCGCACACGTTTGTGATGATGTGTTTTCCTATATAAAATGTGTGAATTAATTTGTGGCCATGATATGATTGAATACCTTTTGTCGGCAGGGCGAAGTCTGCCGGGTCAGCTAGTATTCTATAAAGAGAATAAGACTCATTTATGCTATTTTACTCAGACTCTCTATATGAGAGTGGAAAAAGAGTGCAATAAGTCCTCTATACTATTCAATACTTGTTGTCGTCGCTCTGTTTATGACAAAACAAAATCAATTATTTCAGTGAGGTAAATATTGGTTTATTTATTTTAATTATATTACATCTAATGTTTAAGCAGATGTAAGAAAAAAGAAACTGCAATAGCAAAGGCGCCTTCAGCACAAAAGCTATTAATTTCTTATTTTCCAATGTAACATTTACTAATGTGTTCATAGAAATTGAACAGGTACCGTGAAGCAAAAAGGTGTTAACAGATCGCCCGTGAGTTCGAACACTCATTGATTTTTTAATCAAGACTTAAAATTTAGAGAAATTTCTTTTCCGATTGTTTTTAAACATAATTTAATTGGAAACTTTCATACAAATATTAAAATTATATTTTTTATTTATTATTTTGCAGGATATTTTTAAAGTTTTAGAAAACACCGACTTTCAATTTGAAGTTGGGCGTAGTAAAACTTTCTAAAACAAGTACATACATACACACATATAAATAAAAACATTAAAAAAATTGTAGATATTATTTTTGTGGAACAAAAATAATGTAAAGTAAATGTCTTCCTCTTTGCATTACTTTTTGTATGCCTTCTTTCGGAAGGTCTTGCCTCCCAATCTCACGCAATGTTAAACAGGAAGGAGGGGTTAACGTGTAGGGAAGGCCTTCCGTGCTTTAAAGAAGGCATATTTGGTCATGATTTCAGGCCTTTCATGTCAGAGACTAAAATAAGCCAAGTATTTAGAAGATTACACATGGGCACAACATATATTGGCGTATTGATCAACTGACCCATTGATGAATAGTAACTTCCCAGCGGCGGAAATCAGGAGCTGGAAATCCTGAAATCATGACCCAGAAGGCATTCTATAGAATACGGCAGGCCTGCCCTACACATTACTTCCTCCTTTCTTTTTAACATTGCGTGAGATTTGGAGGCAAGGCCTTGCATCCCTCTCTACTAGAAGGCCTTATGAAGGCCTACAAAAACAGTAGTTTTAGTAGGAGTTAAGTAAAAATAAAAAGTACATATGCAAATTAGTTTCATATTTCAGATTTATATTTGAACCAGTTGTAATTCATATAAATTAATTTTTTCCAATTCTGCAGAAACAGGAATCGAACACAAGACCTTAGAACTTATAGTCGGACGCTTTATCTACTGGAGTATCGGATGTTATGATTTTGCAACGACGAATTGCGAACATGTGCAATGACAGGTTTTCATGAACAACAGCGTCTTCTGACATTCTTTTAAAAGGCCTGTGGAAGCCTTATAAAATCATACATTTCACAGGCTTTATTAAAGTAGGCATTATTCGTGGAGGGTCTCCCAAATTCCGCCGCTGGGTTAGGACGTTTTGCGTACATGTCGTATGGTGGCCATAACTATTGACAAACGGCTGATGATTCCTGATGATTTTTTGCCCAATGTAAAAAAAGTTAAGGGGTGTCATGAAGTTTTTTTGTATTGGAGTGGATCGGCAAGCCAGCACGGACTCTGACGCGTCACCACTTAATCATTGATGATGTCTTTAGCAAATTTCCAACTCGGAGATTTTACAAGAATGATACATAGGAAAGCCGCATTAGAAGCCAAAACTCGAAAGTCCATTGGTCTCCTCACTGCTGCGATTTGACCCTATTAGACTATTATCTCTGGAAAGCCCTGAAAGATTAGTATACGCAAACTATCCCGAGTCCATTGAGGCTTTAAAACATAAAATCGATACAGTAGGGGATGCCCCCTATAAATGCGGTGCATTGAGTCGGCGAAGGTAAATTGTGGTAGTTGAGGGTGGAAAGAGGGTGTAGTGTTTGTTGACATTTGCCTTGAATCTTTGTATGTCGCAATTGATGGAAAATGCACTAGCCGGAAGTTTATTCCACATACCGACAGTACGGCTGAAGAACGAATTTTTTCTATAGTGAGTAATGCGGTCAATCGGCCACTCGATAAAAAAACGGATGAGAGTTGCTGGAAACCTGCGTACTTCAGCTAAATATCCTCACGTCTGGCATAAATTGAAGGATGTCCGAGGAGCATATGCCATGGAGATATCGATAGAACAGCGACACGCAACCCACATTTCGACGATGCTCAGGGGAGGCAATAGAGTTGGATACCCTAATGTCCCCTATCAGCACCGTTGCTCTCCTCTGGACAAGGTCGAGAAGCTGCAAAGATGTCCTAGGAGCACCTACCCATATATGGGAGTTCTATTCCATCTTTGGCCTGATGTAGGCGGTGTAGATATTGAGAATATCAGATGGAGTGTAGTATTACTTGCACTGCTTTAAAAAACCTAGACACTTGAGTGCATCTTTCGTCACTTCAAACACATGTTTTGCCCAACAGACATCACATTGTATTTTCATGCCCAAAACATCAAAAGCGTCTGACGACACACCAGCGTCAGCAATCCGATTATGCGACAACAAACAACACTGGGTCTTACACGCATTAAAATCTACTCTATTTATTCGACCCCATTCAAGAATGGACACCAGATCACTGCCGAGTGTTTTATTCATAGTCCGGTGTTTGACTCCAATCTCTTGAAGACTTGGCCTACGGTCGAATGAATAAGAATGACAAAGACTACTGTCGAGATTACTGAGATCGTCAATGAAAATAAGAAAAAGAGAAAGGGAAAAAGAACAGAGCCCTGTGGTATACCTGCATTCAATTTATGCTCGTCGGGCGAAACCCCATTTACAACAACTCGTATAGTGCGATCTCTGAGAAAACTCGATATAAATCTAGTGAAGTTATCACCGACACCAAACGCAGCGAGCTTTAACAAGAGTGCATCGTGACATACTCTGTCAAAGGCCTTAGAAATATCAAGAGCCACTACCTTACTCTCACCAAGCCGGTGGATGGATCCACTACACTGTTCCGAAAGGACCGCCACCAGGTCTCCAGTAGATCTCATTCTACGGAAGCTATAAAAATAAAGAAATAAATGGTTTCCCATTACATCCCATGAAGGGACAGGGGAGAGCTTCTCACAATCACTGAGCTGTGCGCTTTCCAGTTTTCACTCACTGATTGGAACCTACAGTTTTACACCGATTCCGAACGGTATTTTGAGAAGCTTTTTCATGGCTCGATAGTGTCGCCGTCATTCTGCGAAGTAACTGCCGCCGAAAGAAATTTTAGGGTGGTCAGAGCAGGGTTCGAACCCACCATCTCATGTACAAGAGGCGCGCATGCTAACTATTGCACCACCGACGGCCACGAAAGCTATACTGCCCATCAATAGGAATTTCATTGGACTCAAGATATTTCACATGATGGTGATTAACCATGCCTTCGAGAGCGCAGACCAAACTGCACTTGGTCGGTAGTTTGCGGGGTTATTTGCATCACTTTATTTAGGGATTGGCTGCACATTAGAAACAAAGTTTTTTCACATTCAAGTATCAGTTGGCTCAGCTTTATTTCTCAGTTCCTCTAGCCACGAATGGTTTTCGTTTTGACAGTATCATGGTTTCATCTGAAACTCCTCCGATATCTGGCATTCCGTCAAAAACCCTATGGTAAATCATGAGAGCTACGCTGCGGTTATACACTTGATTCATTTTAGAGGAAATATTTAGTTCAATTTCTATCTTGGCACCGCTTTTCTCGAGGTTTATCTGTAGCGAAATTTTCCCCTAAATGCAATATAACGCAACATGACTACCAGAGTACACCATTCTATTACATAAAAAAGAAATTTCCACCATTCAAGCCACTAAGTTTGATAAAAAAATTAACAAAATTAGATGAATTTCGTTTCTTTTTATTACTCTCGAATCCTTACAATGAATACGAAACAAAAGCATTTGAATATGCAACCTCATACCATCAATAACATTTCTTTGATATTTCCGAAAATGTGGCCGAAAAGGAAATACATAATAATGTTTTTTATAAAAAAATACATTTAAAGTTGATTTCACATTCCTGTTTTATGGGAAATTAAAAATCAAAAATAAAATCCCCTTCGGTTCGGGAACGCGAATAATGATATCCATGGTCATCACTAGAGTTACCGGGACCAGCATAAATAAAGCTACACATAGATTTTGCTATACTCTCATCTTTTTTGTACTGGTCTAGTCCTTTTTCTATTCCCCTTTGCAAATGGGTATCGTTTCGTTCGTCCCTATATTTGCAGCACATTGAAAACAATGCAATACTATTCGACGTACATTTTCCAAGAAAATAAGCGTTAAAAAGGCAGACACATTTTAATTAAATGTGTGTACAGACACATGGACGCGGACGAATCGTCCTGTCTCATCCAGGTCCAGCACAAAACAGGATGTAAACTAAAATGAATGAAACAAACTAAAAGCTTATGACCATGCCACGCAGATGATGAAGGAGTTGCTTGTACGGAAGTCATATAGCTAAGAACAAAGAAACTGCTGGCCAAACCGCAGTAATACAATAATTGGCTTTTATTTGGTTTTCTCATTTGGTGTGGCGAAATTCTGGCTGGAAAAAAGGGTTTTGATGTACGGATAAATGGGAGCTAATAGAATGTAGCTAATTAATTTCTCTCCCTTTTTGTAGCTTTCTATTTTTAATAGCAGAAGGATTATCTTATCATAATCTCGGCGAATACATACATAGTTCTTAAAGGAGTAACGAGAATTTTTATCTTTCTTTTTAGGTTATGTATTGGTTGACTCTTGAGCTCTTGGGGAATGTAGTACAGTGTTTCTTAATTAACTTTTTTTTTGTTAGTGTCCAGAGTTATTTACAGGGGTATAGCCAGTTTGTTATAAACAAGACAACCTCATTTTTTTCTTTAAATTTATTAATAGATTAAACCCTTTCTGGCCTTTAAATATTTATCTCAAATATTTTGAAATTAATTTGAATTACGCACAATTTCACACAAACAATGTTAAAGCTAACTGACAGTTAAAAATTATAAATTACATACAAACTGACAGCTAAAACTGTTCGTTAGCTCTAATTGAAAGATAACTGAACACGGCGAAATCGGCCGTTACATTCCTAAAAATAATCAAAGGTGGCGGCAAAGTACGAGGGCAATTAGACTTTTTGAAATTATAGTTTTCGGCATAAAGTTTTATAACTAATCCATAATTTCCAATTGTTTTATTCCTATTAACAAATAGGTCTTCTCAAAGTCCTCAAAATAGGCGATTGTTTCAGTCACGATTGCTTCACGCGATCCAACCCAGCGGCGGAATTTACGAGACCTTCCACGAATAAGGCATGCGGAAACCTTCTTTGGTAATGCCTAATTTAATAAAGCCTGCGAAATGCATGATTTGATAAGTCTTCCACAGGCCTTTTAAAATAAATGCCAGCAGACGCTGTTGTTCATGAATACTTGTCGTTCCATATGTTCGCAAAACGTCGATGAAAAATCATAACATCCGATAGTCAAGTAGATAAAGCGTTCGACTATAAGTTCTAAGGTTGTGTGTTCGATTCCTGTTGCTGCAAAGTTTAAAAAAATTAATTCATAATAATTACAATTGGTTAAACTATAAATCTGAAATATGAAACTAATTTGCATATACATATATTTATTTATTTTTACTTAGGTCCCTCTAAAACTGCTCTTTTTGCAGGCCTTCATAAGGCCTTCTAGTAGAGGCGGATAAAAGGCCTTGCCTCCAAATCTCACGCAATGTTAAAAAGAATGTGTAGGGAAGACCTGCCGTATTTTATAGAATGCCTTTTGTGTCATGATTTCAGGCCTCCCAGCTCCTGATTTCCGGTGCTGTCAAATATTTTACCACCGAACCACTTCTTCAGGTTTGGAAATAGGAAGTCGTTACAGAGAGCTAAATCAGGTGAATATAGCGGATGAGATAGCAATTCGTATCTCAATTTACGGCTACACACTAGCGTATTAAAACCGATATGAATACCAAGCAGAACCAAGGCGTATCCACGACACAGCTGGTCTACTATGCAGTAGGAAATTAATAGAAAACAGGGTGGATAGGCGAGAAAGCGACAAGCAACCAGAAGCAACCCATGCACGAAACTAAGTTTAAATAGGGTTCGATTGGTACTGCTGACAGCTAAATTGTCTTTTATGTTGGTTGCATCGAACTAAAGTACGCACTTCCTTTTATTTCAGTCCGTTTTATGTCCTACTAAAAAGTAAAAACAAAATCAACTCGAACTCGACGAAATGGACTACATCCTCATCGTCGTGGAGTGCACGTAAAGAGAGGGATAGAGTCTCTTGTCTATTTCTCTATTACAGAACCAATTTATTTCAATAAGCTCAGTGACAACACATGAGCAAACAACATTCACCCATAGGCAAATGACATATAGAGAAGCGATTTGACTCAGTAAAATTACGAAGCTTGTCGTGTTTCATATGGACGTTGCATGTTGAAAAGTATTGCTTTAATAATACCAGATAGAGGCAATAGCTCAAACCATCCAACAATAAATCACCAACGGCATTTCGATTTGTGGGTAAAATACACCATGTGTAAATACACCACAAATACAAACTGCCAATAAAATATAACAAAAAAGTCCAAACTACGTTGAAATTTCACAGATATTCATCAAAACAAAATGAAAAATGAAAGTCAAAAAATTTTGTAATTCCACCTGATCTAAGCCTATTTACATCAAGTAACTCTCTATCGCACCGACCGCACCACGAATAGTGTGAAAGGAAATGTCAAATGAGAACAATGGCACATCTATATGGCATTACTCTATAATAGAGACTCAGTAGTGCGTGCAAGTAGGAATGCAATGTGTAAGTAAGTAGCAACAACAATCTCTCTGCACACAATCGATAAATGTCTTCGGTTAGTGACTTGTGTAAGTACACACCGCAGTGGCTTAACGGGCTAGACGCTGCTGAAGATGATGCTTCACAAACAACGAAACGATCGTCCAGCGAATGTGAGTTCGAATCCCACCCGCGGCATTTACATTTTTTTCACTAACCGGAGAAAACATGAGCTCTTACAGCCTTAAAGGAAATTACATCTTTAAACATAACGAGGTTCTAAAACAACTAAACTCTTGTCTATTTCTCTATGGCAGAACCAAGTTATTTCAATAAGCTAAGTGCCAAAATACAACCAAATAACATTTACCTACATTCGAAATTCATTAGAGAAGAGAATAAATACACATCCATGCAAAATATGAATAATAGATTGCAGGGTAAAAAGAGTATCAGAATAAACCAGTACCACACATATAGGGAACAAACATGTTGCGAATATTTTCACGACTACTCTCTGTAGTCGTTTGATGTGTTCGAACATAGTGAGGTGTCGACGTCGATCAGGTTTTTGTGCTGGAGGCTCCTTTTCTATTGCACTTTCTATTTTCTTACATCTGCTGTAACATTAGATGTAATATTGTTAACATAAATAACGCAATATTTAGCTCACTGCAATAATTGTTTTTGTTTTGTCATAAACAGACCGACTACAAAAGTATTGAATATTATAGAGAACTTATTGTACTATTTTTCCGCTCTCATGTAGAGAGTCTGAGTAAAAGAGCATATACGAAACGTATTCCCTTTATAGAATATTTCAATATAAATGAACCATTTCGATAATGTTATTACATAAAACGATACAAAAAGCATAAATATTTCAAAAGGCATCAATGCTTCACATCAAAATTATGAATGCTCCAAGTTATGACAAAACGAAATTAATACGTTTTGAATCATACGCCATATGTCGCCAGTGCTTTTGAATCATACAATTCGTTCCATGAGTTCTCTATACTATCATTGCGTTTCTATTGCAGAGCTGATCGAAAAGGTACTAGGGAAATGATGTAGAATGACAGACGAAAGAAGACATACAGATTATAGACCATGCATCGAACTAGGTTTAAAAGTGTTTGATTGATTCTAATGACAGCTAAGGTATGTTTTATGCTCTTTCCATCCATTAAGAATACGCATTCCCTTTTATTTCTATCCGTATTATGTCATCCAAAGAGTACATTACCAAAGCAACTCGAACTCGATGAAATGGCCTACTAGGTCGTCGACATTAAGAGAACACGGCGAGAGACATAGAATCTCTTTTCTATTGCTCTGTGATACTATGCAATACTCTTTGGCGACGACGACCTGCTTGTTTGTTCGCTGGCGCTGCATCAATACCATCATATTTATTTTCAGGTAGATACTATTGTTGCACAACAACCACGTATGTGATGCTAATGCTGTGTTTTGTGTTCACTTTGATAGATTCCCCTACCCGCGCCAGTAGATGTTAACACATCAAAAACCCGTATTTTCGACGTAACTGCCATTAGCCCGGTCACCAAAAGCTATACCACGGAAAAATGCAACTGTGTGATATTAGAGTGGCATTTTTTCCCTTACTTTTGAAATTCAAGGATTGCCGGGCCGCATATTATGCCACTTGATGAAAAAATGTTATGCTATAAATTTGGGGAAAATTGGACAATGTTAACACGTCGCGCCCGAAGGTCAAAGTTCAAAAATTTTGAAATTATGTTTTTCTAAGTGACAGATTGTTGCAATATACTTATTTTTCGGCTGATTTTTGCGAAACTTGGTGCGTTTGCAACACAGAAGTTACTTTGTATCTGGTAAAAATTTAGGCAACATGGGGCAACGTTAACACGTAGCGCCTTTAGGTCAAAGTTTTTTTATTTTTTTTATTTTTTTTTTTTTTTTTTTTTTTTTTTTTTATTTTTACCAGATAAACAACAAGTTCATAGTTACAATTCTACGAAGTTTGTGGTAAAAATCTGGTAAAAAATGAGTATGTTGCTCGAAGCTGACTATTGGAAATACATAATTCATAAATTTTTGAACTTTGACCTTGGGGAGGTAAGTGTTAACGTCGCCCAATTTTGTCCTAATTTTTACCAGATTAAGAGGAACTTCACTGTTACATTTGTACCGAGTTTCATAAAAATCCGAATAAAAATTAGTATGTTTCTGCAAGTTGTCTATTGGAAATAGATAAATTAAAAATGTTTCAACTTTGACCTAAAGGCGCTACGTGTTAACGTTGTCCCATGTTGCCTAAATTTTTACCAGATACAAAGTAACTTCTGTGTTGCAAACCCACCAAGTTTCGCAAAAATCTGCCGAAAAATAAGTATATTGCAACAATCTGTCACTTAGAAAAACATAATTTCAAAATTTTTGAACTTTGACCTTCGGGCGCGACGTGTTAACATTGTCCAATTTTCCCCAAATTTATAGCATAACATTTTTTCATCAAGTGGCATAATATGCGGCCCGGCAATCCTTGAGTAGAAAGAAAAAAAATTTTCATACAAAAAAATGCCACTCTAGTGTGATATAGACTAAAACTCACCTCACCACGCTACGCCAAATCCTTGAAAGACTCGCGAAAAGCAAATCGATACATACCATATTTTTGTCGATTACGCAGCTGCTTTCGATAGCCCCATAAGGGGAAAATTCTACAAAGCTATGTCTGAACAAATCAGCAGCGAATTTGGGGAAAGTCCTCATCGAACCATTCTTAACCAAGGTAGCACTGAGGCAAGGCAACACACTTTCGTGAAATCACTTCAACATCTTAATGGAGATAATAATAAGAAAAGCTGCAATAAATACGAAAAAGACCATTAACATGAAAAGTCATATGTTGCTGACGTGTACAGACGATATAGACATCATTGGCGAAATTTGCTAGAGGTTACTGCAGTATTTTCAAGAATTGAAAAAAATCATCTAAGGTGGGTCTTGCTGGTAATGAGGGCAAGACAAAATTGATGCTGTCAACGACTAGAGAATCTTCTCGACTTGGTCCGCACTTAAACGTCGACAACCGATTTAATTTTGAAGTGGTAGATGAATTTGTCTATTTTGGATCCGCCATGAACAAGGACAACAACGTCAGCCTGAATATAAAGAATAGAACTGTGTTTCAAAATATACCATATTTTAGGCTCAGCAAGCAGTTTAAGTAAAAAACCCTCTCTAGACAAACAAAAGCCAAGCTAGACCAGACTCTTATTTTACCTGTCCTGATATATGGTTCCGAAACTTGGGTCATATCGCAAGCGAATGAAAATCACCTGCGAGTATTTGAGAGAAAAACTCTACATAAAATACATGGTCCTGTTAGAGAAAAAGGCGAGTACTGACGTCGCTCGAACAAAGAGCTCTATCATCTGTATTCTGTCGTGGGCATAGCTAAGCGAATCAAATTAGGCCAATTGTGCTGGCTAGGCCATATTATTAGAATGGACGAAGATGCGCCAGCGCGAAAGGTTTTCGGTAACGTTCAAGATTGAAGCAGGAAATACTCCGCTGAAAAGACCAGGCCAAAGAATCCCTCCGTATCCTTGGTGTTACCAACTATCGACAAAATGCGAAGGATAGAACCAGTTGGAAGAATATATTGAAATTTGTCTCGGGCAGGTTGTGGCTATTCCTAACTCACTATGGTCTTGGCGCAGGAACTAGGTGCCTGTCCCTGTGTCCATCAACTTACATTTCGCCTCTATGCAATTGCCTCCACGTTCTCAAGCACAATAAGACGATCACACGAGATTTATACAAGGTGGGACAAAAGTAATCACCCAATGTTCCTTATTTTTAATGAAAAACTTTGATTCTGCTTGTGCAATTTTTTTTTGTATAATCCATTAGAATTATTCCATCAAGTTGAGAAAGTGATATCGGTCAAGTGGCTGAAGCCAGAGTTGATAACCTTACGTGCTCGTTTTATGGTATTTTCCATCACTCTTGCCAAAACTTCGGTCTTCAAGTTCTCGCATTCTTGGCGACTATTCTCCTTATGGGCTTCAAGAGTCTGAGGCTTGTTGACGTAAACCTCCAACTTCAAAAAACCCCATAAAAAGCAGTCTGGAACGGTTAAATCGGGTGATCTGGCTGGCCAGTGCAAATCAGCAAAAGGAGAGATTAAGCGACCGGGAAATGCTTCCTTCAGAATATCGGTTGCGGCTAGAGCAGTGTGTGCCCTTGCACCGTCCTGTTGGAACCACATAGTCTCCAGTCCCAATTCATCAAATTTAGGCAGAAAAAAATTCGGTAATATTGGCTCTGTCGTCCACAGTCGTCGTTTGGCCAGCGGCGTTCTCAACAAAAATGGCCCGATGACTCCTCCAGCGTAAACAGCACACCATGCAAAAACTTTGAGCAGGTGTAATGGTACACAGATTTTCGGTGCCCAAGAAACGATTATTTTGTTTATTCACGTAACCGCTAAGATGAAAATGACCTACATCGCTCATGATATTTTTCGATGAAAAATCGTCCACCTCTTCGTTGAGATTCAGGATGGCTTGCGCGTAGGTTACACGCGTTTGGCGGCCATCAGCTAACAGCTGATGCACTGTCTGCACTTTGTAAGGGAGCATCTCCATGTGGCCGTCGGTGGTGCAATGGGTAGTGTGCACGCCTCTTGTACTTGAGATCCTGGGTTCGATCCCTGCTCTGACCACCTTAAAAAAATTTCTTTCGACAACGGTCACCTCGCATAGTGACGGCGACACTATCGAGTATTTAGGCATGAAAATGCTTCTCAAAAATACCGTTCGGAACCAGGTGTAAAACTGTAGGTCCCAATCAGTGAGTGTAAATTTAGAAAGCGCACAGCTCACTGGTTGTGAGAAGCTCTCCCCGACTCCTTCATGGGATATAATGGGAAACAATTATTTTTTTTTTATCTTCGTACCCTTCACCAAAATTGTGCATAGGGACCGCCGGCTAATGCCCCATTGCGTTCACGTCGTCTGGGTACTGTTCAGGGCTCCTCTTCGACATCCTGGGCAACAGCAGCGATATTCTCGCGTTGTCCTCCAGTCTCTCCAAGGCGAGTGGCCGAACGCCCCAGTATTTGTCCAGTTGATGTCGGACGGCCAGGGAATTTGCGGCGAAATTCACGCTGCGCCGCCACAATCGAAGCATTGTTGCATAAAAAAATTGAAACAATTATTCCGCGTACTTGCGGAGAAAACCGATTCATAGCTTGTCGATTTGTATTCGCCGGTTGTTTACTTCACAAATGTCAAACCCATATTGACATTTGGCGCCATTTGCAAAGCTATAGAGGTTTGCAATAGGTTGATTACTTTTGCGCCACCTTGTAATTTTAGCAATGTAAACAATCTAACGAACATGTTTCATACCTGCTGTGAAGTCTTTTTCTCTCAGTGTAGTACGCCTGTTTTGGTTTGTATTATTTTTATTTAAGCTAGATATTTCTAAGGATTTGAAACTATTGCACCATTTGCATTCTTATCAATGCAATTTGTTTGCACGCAAACTTTTCGAGACCATTAAACTTTAATGTTAATGTCATCATTGTACTTCCCCCATCATCCGCAGCAGCACCAGCAATGCTATCAACACAATCGGTTTACGCATAGTATCTATCTTAAGTGGAATGACTGGTAGTTTAAACTGCGATTATGTCTATAAAAATCTCACTATGCACACAATTGCACAATCATCTAATACTAATAATAACAATCGTTTTCGGTTTGGTGGAAGTTTAACAGCAATTTTCCAGACATTCGATGTTGTTAAAATGACATTTCAACGGAAATCGAGTTGGACATGAAAGGAATTCGACACAAGCCAGTTAAATTTGGCAAAATACCTTGTCGTATTGGTCGCTGGTGGTAGTAGTGGTGTTGGTACAAACGATATGGTAGACCTTGTACAGCGACAAACGAAATTTACGAAAAGTTCCAGAGCTGACCAAGCAGGATGTTGATGACATTTTGTGCTCCTCCATTATAAATAGCTATTTAAATTAAAATTCTTTTTGGCTATAAAAACCTTAAAAATGATTGGGAATATTAATATTGAAATTACCATTTCAACATAACGATGCATCATGGTGAATAAATGAATCTTTCCGCATTTGTCCAAGTTTGCAATTTCGCAATATTTCTAGTCCTTCTTTTATTTAGCAGCACCATAAAGTTTTGTAGTCCTGAGTCTTCTGTAGTTTTTTGTTTAACGTTAAACGCCCCTCTCGAGTCATAACAAATTGACACATATTATTTTTATATGTCGGCTTTCAGAGCCGCCTTATGAAAGGGTTTGGTTAAATGTCTTTGTTACCACAATAGCTGGGGAGCGACTAGCGAGATGTCTTCAAAGAAAATTGAAGTACTCATCATACACGCTTGTACGTACATATGAGTATAGTACATAGGAGATCTAGGATTTCTTAAGTCATGGTCATGTCTTTTGCCTGGTGTTTTTTTGAAGTTATCATTCTTTAAACATTGATTAAGTACTTGAGTTGCTTAAGCAATATATGCGGATAATTTTTTCATTGCAATGGCGTGTTGCTTGCTTAAGACAAAATTCAACTATTCAACACATTTTGTCAAACGACAGGTGACAGTTTAAGAATGCATTTCTCTGCTGTTAAATTTATTATTGAGACTAGTATTTTAAGGTGCAACAGTTTCATTTGCTTTGTGCTTTATGTCATATTACTCTTCACACCTGTGTTTTACAGGTGAGTGCTCAGATAAACTTACTTACTTATTCTTACTTATATAAACCCTGGAGGTCAGGGACCTTACAAAACGAAGATAACATTTTTGGCCAACCAGTTCGATCTTTTGCATTATTTCTCCAGATGACAATACTAAGTGTATGCAGGTATTCGTCAACCGCATCCCTCCAGCGAAGTCTTGGTCTTCTTATTTTTCGTATTCCTTCAAGTTCGGTTTCGAAAACCCTTCGTGCGGGTTCATCTTCATTCATTCTACTGACATGGCGTAGCCAGCGCAATAGCGTTACATTTATCCGCATAACTTTGTCAATGTCGGAATAAAGCTCATACACCTCATGGTTTATGCGTCGCCTGTACTCCCCGTTATGGACTATAGGGCCATACATTTTTGAGAGTATTTTTCTCTCGAAGACTCCTACAGCTGTTTCGTCTGCTTGCGATAGGACACAGGATTCTGTGCCACAAAACAAGAGAGGTTGAATGAGAGTCCGGTACAGCTGGACTTTTCCTACTCTAGACAGGGCGTTATATCTAAAGTGCTTGCTTAGCCCAAAATAACATCTATTCGCAAGCACAATTCTCCACTTCATCTCAAGGCTGCCGTTGTTGTTTTTGTTTACGGCAGATCCGAGGTATATAAATACGTCCACTATCTCGAAATTATATCGATTATCAACGTTCATGCTTTGGTCTAATCGCATGGAGGCCCTGTTCGTTGAAACGGTTAATTTTGTCTTGTCCACATTTACTGTCATCTTGTCCTCATTTACTGTCAGACCCACTTTTGCTGACTCCTTCTCAATTCTTGAAAACACCGCAGTAACTTCTCTAATAGTGCGCCCAACGAAATCTATATCATCAGCATACGCCAGCAGCATTTGACTTTTTCTGCTGATGGTTTTATTCATGTTGATTGCATCTTTCTCATAATTATCCCCATTCAGATGTAAAAGAGATCGCATGATAGGGTGTCGCCTTGCCGGTGGCCTCGCTTAGTTTCGAAAGGTTCGGTAAGATCCTTACCAACTTTCACTGCCGATTTGGTGTTCGTCAAGGTCGTCCTGCAAAGGCGTATGAGTTTTGCAAGAATACCAAGTTCAGATATTGCTTCGTAGAGTTTCTGCCGTATCGGGCTATCTAAGGGCGAGTTATAATCTACAAATAGATGGTAGGTATGGATTTGTTTTTCGTGGGTCCTCTCCAGAATTTGGCGTAGCGTGAAAATCTGCTCAGTTGTCGATTTTCCAGGCTGAAAGCCACACTGGTATGGTTCAATCAAGTCAGCGATAATTGGTTTTAGTCCTTCGCACATTATATTTGATAGAACCTTATATGCTATGGATACACGGCCTCTTCCACGTTAGTTGGCATAGACACTCGGATCACCTTTTTTAAATATGGGACATAGTACACTGAGACTCCAATCGCTGGGCATGCATTCATCTAACCAAATTTTTCTGTTGAGCTGATGCATAAATACCTCTGCCTGTAATCCATCGGCTCCTACGGCTTTGATGTTCTTAAGCCGGGCAATAGCCGTTCTGACCTCGTCTTGGTTAGGAGGGGGGCTATCGACGTCTTCGTCCATACTGTGATCCATTGTCCCATCGTCATTGGATATCTCAGGTAACAGTAGCGAGGAGAAATTATCTCTCCATATTCCCAACATGCGCGGCACATCTGCGATGATATTTCCGTCATTGTTTTTACAGAAGGGGGGTCCGGAAACATGTCCATTAGAAGGTCTGAGCAGGGATCGAACCCAGGTTATCCTGCACAAGAGCCGTGCACACTAGTCATTGCGCCACCGATGGCCACCAACGCCCATTACTCCGACAAATTAACTTCGCTTGGGAAGTATAATTGTGGCAATCGATTACTTATTGAATCGAACACATTTTTCTCGTATAATACATAAATTTTGTACAAAAATCGAAAAGGTTTATTGTAACGATTATATGGTAAGCGGAAACTGAAACAATGTTCACGAAAAACGTTTCTAATGGCTGTGATTTCATTTATGGCAAACTATTTAAAGTAACTGCACACTTAAAACCGTTTGCGAGAAACGAAAAATGTTTACCACAAACTGATTTTTCACTTAATGCAAAATAGTTTGTTTGGTTGAGATCCATGAAATTTAAACGTATTGGAACGAAGTTACTTGTCTCACGTTGCGGAATAGAGATGAAATGAAAAAAATTTAAACAACTTTTTTTAACACTATTATACTACACCACAGTATTGTCAACTATATTGGGTACTTTTGTTTTGGTTTGTGTCTAGACTAACATATGTTTGGAAATTTAACAATAAAAATTAATTTAGAAAAGCCAAACTGAAAGAAATATAAAAAAGTAAATTTTTTTAAGTAAGTGACTTTTCTTAAAAAACGTAAAATTTAAAAAAAAATACCTATTTATATTCTTAAACCATTATATTCTTAAACCATAGTGGCGGCGACACTATCGAGTATTTAGCCATGAAAAAGCTTCTCAAAATACCGTTCGGAATCGGTGTAAAACTGTAGGTCACAATTAGTGAGTGAAAACTGGAAAGCGCACAGCTCAGTGATTGTGAGAAGCTGCCCGGTGTCCCTTCATGGGATGTAATGGGAAACCATTTAGTTTTTTTATATTCCTAAACAAAGTACATTTTCCTATAAAGAATACCTTCTCTTAAAAAAAGTTAATTTTCATAAAAAAGTAAATTTCTTAAAATACTAGCTTTTCTTTAAAGACTAACTTTTTTGTGAACCAAAATAACTTTTCTTGAGATAAGTACCTACCCTTAAAAATGTACCTATTCTTGAAAAAAGACCAATTCTTAAACCAACCCTTTTCTCCAAAAAATAATTTCTCTCAAAAAATAAACTTTTCCTACAAAAATTCTTTACCTTTTCGCAAAATTACAATAATACCTTTTCCTTTCTTGAGATAAGTAGCCTTTCTGCAAATAAGTACATTTGGTTGAAAAATAACCTTTTCCCAAAAAGAGTACCACTTCTTTAAAAAGTACCTGCTCTTAAAAAAGTACTCTTTGTAAACAAATGCATACTCCTATGGCTTTTTCTTACAGAAGTACTTCTTAAAAATAGTAACATTTCTTAAAAAAGTTAACTTTTAATAAAAGAAGTACCTCTCTTTAAAAAGGACCTTTTCGGGAAAATATATTACATAATCTTACAAAAACGACCTAAAAATATACTTCCAAAAAAAAAACATTCTACAAAAAAATTTTTCTTAAAGAATTTTATCAGTTTACAAAAAGTATATTTTGTTAAAACTCCATTTAAATTCTAGTATTTTTCAACTTGCTCCTTACGCGTGTTGGAACTAACTAGTACAAAATATATAGCGATCGGGTGTCCCTTGACACCTCATGTAAGTTTTTGGTCTTTTTATGTTATGTTTTATAGTTTTAGCTTATAACACTGTGCAACAGTGTGTCTCAGGCCTCAGCCAAACCAAAAAATTTTGAAAGTTTTGCTCGTATACATAACAATTTTTTTTAAAAGCTGAAGAAAATTTTGTATATGGGTCAGAGCCCTATTTCAATAAATCTTAAACGACTGGAAATATTGGATTACAATCTTTGACATTATTGTAGCTAGTTTCCTATTTCACAATTCCCTCTAATGTATTTCTAATGAAAAGTACACTGTTAATCGACTATTTCACGAAACGTCATGAAAAATTCTACATATTTTATATGTTTTGACATTTCTTGCGGTAGCTGTCTCCGCTAAAAACAATCAAACAAATTGGGCCCTGAGAGCGGTCATAAGGCCCAAAAAAAATTTGGGGTGTTGTGACCGTTGGGCGTTATGACCGCTCGCCATTGCAATATGCATATATTTTCCGTGTGAAGCGAATGCTGTACACTAGTTGGCTTTCATTCTATGACAATTTACACAAGAATTAATCCCCCGATACGTTTTGCACCCTCAGAGTCTTACCCGTATATACTTTTCTTACTTTTTTATAAATGTTTTTACACACGAGATTAATCGCTAATCTGTCCCTAGAGGGCGGTCTGACATTTTTTTTTTGCCAGCTAAAATTTTTTATTCTGTTTCGTGTGTTCTTACCCTCACAGTGACGTTGTGGTTGATGATGTCGTTTAGTTTGCTCCTTTTTGTCTCCTCCTCTGAAAAGTCTTCTGGTCAAATAACCTAGGTTTAGCCGGCACCAGTTGTTTTTTGCCTCCTTCAAAATCATTTAGTTTAGTTGGCACCTCTTTTGCTAAAAGTCATTTCAAGTTACAACTTGAGTTCATCTAACCTGAATGCAGGGGGCTGGAGAAGCAAAAGAAGAAGAAATACATTTATGTTCATAAACAAAGATGAGTTTGTTGTTGTTTGAAGTTTATATAAATATTAATAAATGTAACCTTGAATTAATTCTGAAACTTGTCTTCCAATATATTCTGTTGGCTTGATCTTGAATTTGGTGGCTCTTCTCAATCCGCCACATCCACACATGCTGCACAATCTGGTCAGAGATTAATTGACCTTAATGTTTTCATTAGGACCTGACTGATCAATATAAAAAATTATAAAAACAGAAATGCTGGATTCTAGGAATGTTTGGGATCTTGCACATCATTGCAACAGGTAGCCTCGGGTTGGAATTTTAGATTAGTCTTTAAATGAAGATCAATTAAATTTAATGTTTTAATTTCTCTAACAAGACAATCAAGAGAGAAGAATCAAATATCTATAGATTTTTCTTGGGGCAAGTGGAAAATTTAATCACCAGAGGATATTTATCAAAAGCAGAGGGATATCCTTGGGGAATTGTTAACTATTGCGGTGATAGTTAAGGTTTCGTTTGCGTAAACTAGTAACATTTTTAACACACAAGTTTATCTGTCAGCTAAGAGGGAAGAAATCTTTGTTTAGAATATAATAATCTCGCCGCAGAAAATAAAACAGATATACTTGCAAAGTCTTTTCGCCGATTCTTCAGGTATAACTTCAAAAGCATCGAACGAAAAATATAGAAAATCAATCAACTACTTAATATTTAAACACTTCCAGCTTAAAAGCCTTGAAATCCGGTTCAATTTTTTAATTTATAAACAGATAATGCTTCTGTAAAATATATTTGTTATGCCTTTTCAAAGAGTGGTTCGTTGTATTTGTTCCATTTCTAACTTTGTATAGAAATTGTATACTTCACTTTAAGAGCCAAGTAGAACATATCCTTCTGCAAAACGATCAAGTATAAGACGTAACTACTACAACAAATTTTTCCCGGAAAAAGGCAACTTTTATATTGGGCAAAGGCATTTAAAATTACTCATTTATTCAAGAAATATACTAGAGCTACAACCGATTGCAAAATTTCGGTACAGCATCAGCAACAGTTGGTGAAACAGGGAAGAAGATGTGATGGCAGAAGGTGCACGCTAAAAAATCTGTCGTTTTTTATTGTTTGGATTCAAATATAACATGTGTTTGAAGCTTGTCGCAAATATAATATACTAGTACCCAAAGGCATTGCGGTTGCCATTCAATATTATATGTTTGAGATACAATTATTTATATGTTATAACATGTGTGTTTACGACACAAATATATCGGGGGTTGTGATACAAATACAGCCGTCTTTGTTGTACTGTTTATTTTGTCTCGAGAGCAAGAGAATAAAAGAGGGGCAACGACTGTATATATCTTCAAAGTGCTAGTATTGTTGCATTATTCTCTCAGAGAGTAATATATAAATATTCCAGAATGTGCGTCATGTATTGCGTTTTAGTTTCATGTATTCAGTCGTCAATGGTTCATCACACAGAAGATATCAAAAGAGCTTGATCAGTGAAAGAAGAATAAAAAAACGTTCGGACGGTTAAATGGTTTGTGATGTTGCTTTGGTTTTTGTGTATGTGTTTCGCATACATTTATGTGTGCTTTCAAAGCGAGAAACGATTTTGTGGAAAGAAACTGGAGAGGACAACAACTTGAATCCCTTTTTCTGCCCGAGCCTCTACAGAAAAAAATCGGAATGGCGGACCATTTGTGAAAAATAAAAAAAAAAACAGGTAATTAATAAACGCTTGTCTTTCATGAACCAGATTTGTATATAAGTATATTGTTCGTGTACCAACGCATAGTGCTAACCAAGGCATAGTTGAAACCTTCTGAAGACAAAAACGTGAGAGACAGCAGAGAAAGGAGAAACAACAGAGCAGCAGATTCAAAACAAAACAAATAATGAATTCAATGCAAGTAAATGTAAAAATCATTTAAATCTTTTAATTTTTTGTATTAGTTATTTATATAAGTCTACGTGGATCTATATTTATAAAACTAATTATAATAAATATAGAAAGAAAGAATAATTCGTTTCTAAATATATGTTTCCACGTAAGTATATGGAGGTTTGGGTGAAACACGAAAATGCTTCTGCGTAAGTATACGGATGTTTGAGATGGAGCACGCATATGTTTCCACGTGAAAGCATACAGATTTGCAGGTAAACAAGCTAATATTTGCATTTAAGTACACCTGAGTTTGGGACTTGGAAACATATAAATGTTTGAAGTGTGTTCCAAACATATACATGGTTCGTGCAGAATATGTTTGGGAGAATATGTTACACATACCTTTTTTCAGCGTGTACTAGCCGAATTATATCCACAGCCGAAGTAAATGTGGATATATATTGATAAAATTAATTATAATAAATAAACAAAAAAAGAATAATTCGTTCCTAAATATTATCTTGTTTTTGAGAAAATACGCATATGTTTCCACGTAAGTATATGGAGGTTTTGGAGGAAACACGCGAATGCTTCCACGTAAGTATATGGATGTTTGGGATGAAGCACGCATATGTTTCCACGTAAAAGCATACATATTTGTCACTAAACATGCTAATGTTTGCATTTGAATACACCTGAGATTGGGACTTGCAAACATATAAATGTTTGAAGTGTGTTCCAAACATATGCATGGTTCCTGCAGAATATTTTTGGGAAAATATGTTACAGAGACCGTTTTTTTTCCGCGTGTACTTGCCGAATTATACCTCTGAGTAAAGGCTGGTCCGAAGACAGGCGTCTTTATAAATCATATGATATTTTAACACTAGTAAAAGTTTTCTACCCAAAATATTGACTATCAGCCAGTATCATACCTCCGCGGACCAAAATTAGTCGCTATACGCTTAAACAACGTCAGCCGTCGGTGGCGCAATGGTTAGTGTGCCCGGTTCTTGTACATGAGCTCCTAGATTCAATCCCTGCTTTGACCACCTTAAATTTCTGTCGGTGGCGGTCACGTCGAAGAGTGATGGCGATACTAGTGACTATTTAATCATGAAAATACAGTTCGGAACCGGTGTGCAACTGTAGTTTCCAATCAGTGAGAATAAAACTAGAAAGCGCATACCTAACTGGTTGTGAGAAGCTCTCCCCAATTCCTTCATGGGATGTAATGGCAAACCATTTATTTATTTGAACGTTAGGAAATATATCAAACTTATTTCCAAAGTGAGCGTTGTGTTGCCCAAACTGTGCGTTTGATGAAAATAAGTTTTGACCCAAACTGAAGAACCCAACGGGCGTGCTGCACGCAAATTTTTGCAAACAGTTCGTGAGACTGGATTGCTAGTAGACAACACTCATGGTCACGGTCGTCGTACGGTGCATATCGACGGCAATGTGATAATATACTTTTCAGGTGACACATTGTCATTTCGCCCAATAGCGTAATGCCATTAGCATTTGGGCGCTATGAAATGAAATTATGAAGTACAATGCGGCGCACCAATTGTCCTGCAATAAAAAATTCAAATAACTTTTTGATGGGTTAACATCTATAGGCGCGGGTAGGGCAATGTATGACAGTGATCACATGCACACAACACATAGCGTCACATACGTCGTTGTTGTACAACAATACCCAGTGGCGGAAGTCGCAAGGCCTTCCACAAATAAGGCATGCGCAACGGTTATTTTGTAATGCCTTCCTAAAATAAGGCCTGCGGAATGCAGATATAACCAAGAAGAAGATTTTTACAACTTTGAGAAATTTCTTTTCCGATTCTTTCTAACCGCAATTTAATTGGAAGATATCATACAAATTTTAAAATTATAAATTTTATTTAATGTTTTTCAGGATATTATTAAAATTTGAAATTTGAAGTGGCGTAGTAAAACTTTCTAAGATAGATACATACATAGTTACGAATGAATGTGTAGAAGTGGATAATGATTTTGTGATAAAATAAATTATTTTAATTTTATTTTTGTTTAACAAAAATAAATTAAATTAAATACCTTCTAACGCCTTCCTCTTTGCATGCCTTCTAAGGCCTTCTTTCTATAATGGGAAAGGAATGTCTTGCCTCCCAACCTCACACAATGTTAAAAAGAAAGGAGGAGGTAATGTGTATGGAAGGCCTTCCGTATTTAAAAAACGAAGGCATGATTGGACATGATTTCAGGCCTTCCAGGTCATGGCTTCCGCCGCTGTGTAGTGTCTGCCTGAAAATAAGTATCATGGTATTGATGTAGCGGCAGCGAACAAACAATCGGGTCGTCGTCGCCAAAAAGTATTGAATAGTATATAATAGAAACATTGATAAATTTTTAAACATTTACGCTTTTTGTATTTTTTTTTGCAATAACATTGTGGAAATGGTGTATTTATATTGAAATTTTCTATAAAGAGAATAAGACTCGTTTACGCGCTTTTACTCAGACTCTCAACATGAGAGCGGAATAATAAAAGTGCAATCAATTCTCTATACTATTCAATACTTTTTGTCGTCGCTCTGATTATGACATAACAAAAACACTTCTTTCGGTGTGCTAAATATTGCTTTCTTTATTATTTTATTTATTTTAACAATATTAGATCTAATGTTGAAGCAGATGTACGAAAGAAGAAAGTGCAATAGCAAAAGAGCCATCAGCACAAAAACTATAGAAATCGACCACGTACCGCGTAACAAAAAGGTGTTAAGATCTCGCCCGTGAGTTCGAACACTCATTGATTTTTTTAAATCAATGTATTTGTATTAGGTGTATTGTATTTAGGTGTATGTGCTGTAAACCGTGTTTTGCTTTTGAATTGCTTCAAAAAAGCATTAAAAGGATTTTTACTATTGAATTATTATTGAATTGATCACAAACTTCATCAATTCAATGAAAAAGTTCTTTTAAGATTTTTTGAATTAATGATTTTTTTTAAATCAATCTTTATCATTGGAATTTAGAAATTGTTAATGGTAAAACGAAACAAAGTAGTAGAAAATTTAAAACAGGTATATAATATAAAATCGTGCAATGGACAGAAAATATTATTTACGCTTTGACCGTTTTTTATGTGGTCTTATTCCTAGTTCTTGTGATTTTTTTGCGATGAAAAATGTGCTAACGATTTCGGCTACTAATTAAAAAACAATTTACATCTAATTTATAACAAACTTATATCAAATTGATGACAACCTAACATCTAATTGATGAAAAATGTACTGCAAATCGATGAACAATTTACATGAAAAGAGTGAGTAATTTACTTCAACTTAACGGCAAACTTACATCCCATTTATGAAAAATGTACATAAATTTGATGCAACATTGTCGTTGACTCAACGTAAACTATTGATGAAGTATGGATGAAAGATTGATGAATTGGGCTTTATCAATTCAACGAAGTGTGTCGTAAGTTGGGAAATGAGAAAATATTTCATCAAATTGATGAAGGAATTCATAAATGTGTTGAAGCTTTTTCTTTCAGTGTAGATATAACGGCTACTGGGCTTTGAAAATGCCAAGTGAAATCTCTTTCACAATATGCATAAAAAAAAATTAGATTCCTATCTTTCTATTTTCGTACCACTTCCATGGCAGTGTTTTTATTACGGTCTAAAAGAACATACACAAATTGAAAATGCATTTGGAATACTGAAATTTAAAGAGGCAAAGGAATAATTTTTACATCATTTGGAAAACATAAATATAATTTGATACTTGTGTCGACCTTGGCATTCAATAAACTTAACAGCATTAATAGAAAATCACATTTCCCATACTTGTCAACTCAAGCATCGTCAGCATCATTTTAAGCCAGACACTCGTTGGAGTTCGTTAATAAAATATCCTTTGTGTCATTTGAAAGACTCCTGTGAGAATTGCAGAACTGAAAATATATTGATATTTTTTCTGTTTAGTCATGATAACTAATAAAAGAGCACATAAAGGAATATTTTTACTTGGGTTTTCATTGTCGAGTGTTTTTTCTTTTGCTTGCAATATTTTGCGACCTCAGCTACATAAACATTTTACATCGCGAGCGACCGAATGTGTCGGGTTGGTCTAAAATGAATTATGTTGACATTGATGCATCACCTTGACCATGTCAGACGGAGCACAAAATACGAATAAAAAACTTGATAGACAGCAATCCAAAAAAAATGCTGATGGCCAATAGGTAAGCCTTGAAGTATACGCTTTTAAGTTGCACACTATAGAATGAAAAGGTAGTCTTATAAGATGAACTGTATAACTCATCCATTTGAAGTTGTTTGATGTAAATAAAATTACTATAGTCGATGAAGTTGCTCGAAATCGAAAAAAGTGCATATCTGAGTTGTAACTTAAACTGAAATATACTGGTTTGGTTAACCACCATCTGTCCAACGATTACTGTCGAAGTTTTGGAAAGCAGTGTCAATTTGATTTTCATTGACAACCATTGGAAAGAGAAAAACAAGCAAATTATTAAAAAAAAATCAATGAGAGTTAGAATTCACGGGCGATGTGTTAACACCTTTTTGATATACAGTACGTGTTCGATCTCTATGAACACATTAGTAAATGTTACATTGGAAAATAAAAAAAATTACACGTTTTGTGCTGAAGGCCCTTTTGCTATTGCACTTTATTTTTTCTTACATCTGCCTTAACATTAGATGTAATATTGTTAAAATAAATAAAGCAATATTTAGCTTACTGAAATAATTATTTTTGTTTTGTCATAAACAGAGCGACTCTAAAAATTATTAAAAAGTATCATGGAACAAACAAATCGTAGAACGACTATCCCAGCTGATTTGAAGTCTTTTCTGGAGTGAGTTGTTCTCTTATGTCAAAGTTTGTTTACTTTTTGTTTATATACAACCACCGTTCGACTACAATTGTTGTTTTTTGTTAATATTTTCTTCGTAAAACTCACATAAACACTTTAATGTTCATATTTAAACAATTTGAAAATATCAAATAAAACACACGCATTTAGTAAATGACACTGTTTCCAATTTTGCATACATTTTCATTATTTTTCAATCAGCTGAGTTGACACAATACAGGCACAGAGCAAAAACAAAATGCCTGTGGTTTGTGGCTTGTTGTATTTGTTGTCGTATCTACCATTTTATTTCTACCATGAATAGTATAGAGAACTTAGTGCACTCTTTATCTGTTCTCATGTAGAGAGTCTGAGTAAAAGACCATAAACGGGTCTTATTCTTTTTACAGAATATTTCAATATAAATGCACCACTTCGACAATGTTATTACATAAAACAATACAAAAAGCATAGATGTTTCAAAAGGCATCAACGTTTCCCATCAAATTATGAATGGACCAAGTTATGACAAAAAGGGAGTAATACGTTTTGAATCATTCGCCAGATGTCGCCAGTGCTTTTGAGTCATACAATTTGCTCCATGAGTTCTCTATACTATTCAGTACTCTTTGGCGACGACTACCTGCTTGTTTGTTCGCTGCCGCTACATCAATACCAACATACTAATTTTCAGGCAGAGACTATTGTTGTACAACAACCAACCCTGTGTGTTGTTTGCATGTGTTCAACTTGATATATTGCCCTACCCAGTTCTGTAGATGTTAACGCCTCAAAATGCTAATCAATCCGTAACTTTTCCCTAAAAAAATACTTTTCATCATTAAGTCTCTGGAATTCCGTGCCCTGGACGCTTAATGGAAGTCACTGCACTTAAAACCCCCTCATACAATAAGTATTACTGTGAAGGACGATTGAAGGTTAAAAGTGCGCAAAATAGTAATAGAGGCATATGCGCAACTACACGCTGAAAAATTGTCTTTTTTATTGTTTGGATGCAAATATAACGTGTTTATATCTTGTCGCAAACATAGTATACTTCTGCTCAAAAACATTGTGTTTGCTATTCAATATAACATATTTGGGACACAACGATTAATAGGTTATAATATATGTTTTTGTGGCCCTCTTCAATTCAGGATAACAATGCTCCCAAACATGTACATGGTTCCTGCAATATGTTGCTGGGGACGTTATTTTTCAGCGTGCATCGGTGGTGCAGTGCAGGTGCAGAACGTGGGTTCGATGCCTACTCTGACCACCTGCCATATCTTTCGACGAAGATCTCCTCTCTTAGTAGCGGCAACACTATCGAGGAATTAGCAATGAAATAGCTTCTGAAACAACCGCTCGGAATCGGTGTAAAACTGTGGGTCTCAATTAGTGAGTGTTAGCCTAGAATGCACAAAGGTTACTGATTGGGAGGAGGTCTCCCCGGTTCCTTAATGGCATGTAATGATATATAATTTATTATTTTATAAAATTATTATATGGGTCAGAATTTGCGACTTTAGATTGTCCGTAGGGTTTTAAAAATTAGTTTAAAAGTGGGCACCGGGGTTTGGTCTGAATCGGCCGCTATAATGTTATTACTTTGAAGGTTAGGTTTGCGTTATTGTGGGAGACTTTGTGCACATTTATAATTCAACGCAACCAGCCTGAGGCCAAACAAGGGTAGTGTGATCGAAAGGGCTCTGCGAAACACCAAATAGGTTCGGCCATCAACGGCTCGGAGACCGTTTCTTCGGTATGCAGGCGATGAATTAATAAATAAATAATAATCACCATATTATTATTGCAACCTATAGGATCGTTGTAATGACGATTGAAGATTAAACTATGTAATTTACATCAAGACATTTCACGGATAGCGAAATTTCATGAAGAGGCAAGCGAATTGCTCCCTCTTATACGACATTCACCAGATTCTCTTTCCTGGGTACTTAGCTGGTCTCAAACAACCCAGAGGGGTCAAGGGCCTTACAAATGGAGCATAACATGGTTCTTCAACCGTCTCGGTCTTCTGCTTTTCTCCTACAGTACACCAAGCTTTCGCAGGCAATCATCCATCTTGTTTTTCCTGCGAAGTCTTGGTCTTCATATTTTTCAAAGGCCTTCGAGTACGTGTTGGAATACCTTTCGCAGTGGTTCATTCCGATCTATTCTACTGGCGTGGTCTAGCCAGAGTAAACATACCATTCTGATGCTCAGCACTATGTCGATGTCGGGATACAAAGTATAGAGCTCGCGGTCCATCCAGCGTCGATACTCGCCGTTCTCTATTATAGGGTTATATATTTTTCGGAGAATTTTTCTGTCGACGACTCCCAGCGATGTTTCATCAGCAAGCGATATGACCCAGAATTCTGCACCATAAAGCAAGAGAGGATGTTTGAGACTCTGATCTAGTATAGTTTGTCGAGAGGGGGTCTTATCTCTGATAGGACTGGCTCATTCTGATCCATTCTATTGACATGGCATAGCCAGAGTAAAAACACTATTTAGATACGCAGAACTAATTCGATGTCGGGATACAGAGTATAGAGCTCGTGGTTCATCCATCGTCGATACTCGCCGGAGCATTTTTCTCTCGAAGACTCCCAGCGTTATTTCATCCGCAAGCGATAAGGCAGGTGGCGAAGGACTGATAGCCCACATGAATCAACTGATATACGGTATATAGCTGGGGGAATCTATGCCCGACGATTGGAGTCTCAATGTATTATGTCCTGTATTCTAAAAGGGTGATCCGTGTGTCTGTTCCAACTATCGCGGTAGCAGTCTTTTATCCATCGCGTATAAGGTTTTGTCGAGCGTATTATGTGAAAGACTAAAGCCAATTATTGAAAACCTGATTGGACCTTATCAGTGTGGTTTTAGACCAGGCAAGTCCACAACTGACCAAATATTCACGCTACGCCAAATCCTGGAGAAGACTCACGAACAGCAAATCGATACATACCACCTTTTTGTCGATTTCAAAGTTGCTTTTGATAGTCCCATACGGGGAAAACTGTACGAAGCTATGTCTGAACTTGGTATTCCGGCAAAACTGATTCGCCTCTGTAGAATGACGCTGACCAACACCAAATTAGCAGCGAAAGTGGGGAAAGACCTCACTGAACCATTCTGTACCAAGCGAGGACTTAGACAAGGCGACACACTTTCGTGCAATCTCTTCAGCATCTTAATGCAGATAATAATGAGAAAGGCTGCAGTAAATAGGAACAAGACCATTAACACGAAAAGCCATATGTTGCTGGCGTATGCTGACGACATAGACATCATTGGGCGAAATTTGCGAGAGGTTACTGCAGTATTTTAAAGAATCGAAAAGGAGTCAGCGAAGGTGACAAGACAAAATTAATGGTGTCAACGACTAGAGAAACCTCTCGACTTGGTCCGCACTTAAGCGTTGACATCGGATTTAATTTTGAAGTGGTAGATGAATTTGTCTAAGTTGGATCCGCCGTGAAAAAGAACAACTACGTCAGCCTGGAGATAGATAGGAGAATTGTGCTTGCAAATAGATGTTAATTTGGGCTCAGCAAGCAGTTTAGAAACAAAGCCCTCTCTCTACGGACAAAAGTCCAGCTATATCAGACTCTCGTTTTACCTGTCTTGACATATGACTCCGAAACTTGGGCATATCACAAGCGGATGAAAAACACCTGGGAGTTTTCGAGAGAAAAATTCTCCGTAAAATATATGGGCCTGTTAGGGAAATCGGCGAGTACCGACGTCGCTGGAACGCAGAGCTATATAATCTCTATTCTGACGTGGACATAGCTAGACGAATCAAAGTGGGCCAATTGCGTTGGATAGGCCATGTTATCAGAATGGATGAAGATGAGCCAGCGCGAGAGTTTTTTGATAACGTACCCGATGGAAGCAGGAAAAGAGGACGACCAAGACTCCGCTGGAAAGGCCAGACAGAAAAATCCCTCCGTATCCTTGGTTTTCCCAACTGGCGAGAAATGGCGAAGGATAGAGCCAGTTGGAAGAATATGTTGCAATTTGTTTAATTTGTTTGTTTAATTAATATGTTGAGGTTGTAATATAGTCAATAAAAGTAAATGATATGACCCAGGATTCTGTGTCATAAAGAAAATGAGGTTGCATGAGAGTCTGATATGGAATCGTTTGCCGAAAGGGGATCTTATCTCTGAAGTGCTTGCTTAGCCCGAAATATCAGCTGCTTGTAACCACAATTCTCCGTTTAATTTCCAGGCTGACGTTACTGCTTCTGTCCACGGCAGATCCGAGGTAAATAAATTCGTCCACTACCTCGAAATTACTAAGGTTACTAACGTTCACCCTTTCATCCAATCACCAGATTTAGCCCTTAAAAACATTTTCCTATTTCTATCTCGGGAACTTTACAAGACTGACGAGATTCCGTCCTACACATCCCTCGAGCTTTATCTGTAACCCTCTGTCACATTCGCCTAGAGGTCCTGACTCAAAAGGTGCCAATAAACAACAAAAGCCTTTAAAAAAGGCATAACTTCAATTTTTGTGTGAATATGCATGATGGTGGATGTAATTTTCCTCTGTAATTTTTTTTTGCTCGATGTCGTAACATACAGTATAATTCAAGGTCAACCCTTAGACGTATGTCTTAAATGAAGTTTATATTGACGGGACTGTTTAAACTCAATTTGTATGCAACGAAAATGAAAGAGAAAACAACAAAAAACCTAAGCAGAGTGAACAGAATGAATCAACCGACAGCAGACAGACAACACGGACGACCAAGAATTGTAGATGAAAAATGGTTAACTAAAGCCCCTTTGTGGGTAAAGTAGAAGATCATAAAGAGCCAACACACTGGGCGTTTAGAAAGACATTGAAGAGACAGACAGCCAGCCATCCAACTACGCAGCCAGCAAGCAAGACCATCAAACTCATCGTCACCATCAGTTTAAGCAACATTAAAGCCGCCTTTTGGCTCAAGTGGCGTTATAAAAGGGGGCAAAACGAAACAATTGGCAGCAGCAACTACGCTAAAGTTAGCAACATTACAACACTAAAAGGTAAATCAAGCCGCATGCACGCAGGCAACAGCACCAGCAGCAGCGCGTTTACATTCAAAAAATCCCAATGACGGTGGCAGGTTGTCATGTCAGCATGGAGCTGTCAGAATTTGAGTTGTGAATACGACATGTCGGCGTCGAATTTTTAATCAGGTAACGCGTTGTTAATTACATAAGAAACATTAACAGCAACGAAAATATACACAAAACGATGCCTCACTAAGCAACAATGGGCGACTGCTACTACCGACACAGTCAACCATGCGAACACAATAATGAGTGGCAACCCCACCAGCTTTTTTTGTTTTTTTGTAATGTTGTAACAATGCCGCGCGTTGCAACAACACGCATCTCTCTTGTGCTCTCTTGTTTTACATTAATTAAGCATAATTTGTGGCGCTCACGTCCTTAACATTTATCTAGAGAATTGACCAACGAATATATGATTTTTATGTGATTTTTATAAATCGAAAAAATGTTGTACAACCGGTCGGACGATTTCAATTTCACATGATCATTATGGGCAACACATTGTAATTTAAATTGAAATTGAATCAAAAAAAAATGTCTGGAATAAATATTGAATGGAATTTTTTACACCTTTTCGCGCATATTAATGGAATGAGAAATAGTTAATAAAGGTGGTTGCATGTAACTAAGTGAAGCCACGGAAACGAGAATTGAAAGATGCACATGGCAACATTGTATAGCCCCCATACCAGCAGGTACACGAGACAGGAATAATTACAGCGAATACAAATCTGCTTCCTAGTTATTCCATTTGAAAATTTAAAATTTCCTGTGCAACAGTTAACTTTATTTCGAGATTCATATATGCTGGAAAAAAAATCGGAAATTTCTATACAAATAGTATTATTTGAACCTCCAAATTGGGGATAAACTGCAGATTTTAAATTCAGATTTCCTATTAATGTTTAGTACTAGGTATTTACTTGATCGCATTGTAAATAATCCATAAAGAAAACGGTCCACAAACACCTGCCTCGGGAGAATGATACCAGCTGCCATCAGTGCCCTTTAGAGGTCTCAAAGAGGAGATAGTGATTACCACAGTGATTGCGGACGAGGAGGCAAACGCACTGTAGAACTCACATAAAAGTTTGGGGTTAAACTCTTATTGAGCTCCTACTAAAGTGTGGATCAGAGACATACAGTTTTAAATGTTAACCCCCGTCATTTCGAAGGGATGACTAATTTGGCATTTGTGAAGTGACACATTACACTGTGCAACACTAATTTTGAGGGTAGATGATTCCTGAGCCAAATGATCACACTATGTGACTGTAGTCAAACCCCAAAAATATAGACCGCTGTGTATCTTTCTTACTTACTTATCCGGTTTCGAACAACCCCGAGGGGTCAGGGACCTTACACAGGGAAGATAACATATTTCGCCAACCAGATCGATCTTTTGCCTTATCCCCTCAGTTGGTAATACCAAGAGTACCCAGAGATTCGTCAACTTGATCGCTCCAGCGGAGTCTTGGTCTTCCTATTTTTCGCCTTCCTGCAAGTTCGGTTTCGAAACCTCTTCGCGCTGGTTCGTCTTCATCCATTCTACTCACATTGCCTAGCCAGCGCAATCGGGCCACATAACTATGTCGATGTCGGGATAAAGCTCATACAGCTCATGGTTCATTCGTCGCCAATACTCGCCATTGTGCACCATAGGGCCATAAATCTTCCGGAGTATCATTCTCCCGAAGATCCCCACAGATGTTTCATCTGCTTGCGGTAACACCCAGGATTCTGCGTCATAAAGGAAGACAGGTTGTATGAGAGTCTGGTATAGCTGGATTTTCGCCATTCGAGAGAGGGCTTTGCTTAGCCGCAAATAACATCCATTTTCCGCTTGATCTCAAGGCTAAGACCCAGGATCTCATGGCTAAGACCAAGGATCCGAGATATATAAATTCGTCCACTACCTCGAAGTTATAACGGTTATCAACGTTCTCGCTTTGGTATATTCGCATGGAGGCCCTGCTCGTTAAAATCATTAATTTCGTCCTGCCCCCATTTAAACTCCGACCCACTTTTGCTGACTCCTCCTCAATTCTCGAAAACGCCACAGTAACTTCTGTTATTGTGCGTTCAATGAAATCTATATCATCAGCATACGCGAGCAGCATGTGGCTTTTGCTGCTGATGGTTTTATTCATGTTGACTACAGCTTTCTCAAAATGATAACCATTAAAATGTTAAAGAGATCGCAAGACAGGGTGTGGTGTTGCTTGAGGCCTCGCTTAGTTTCGAAAGGTTCGGTAAGATCCTTACCAATTTTCACTGCGGATTTGGCGTTCGTCAAGGTCATTCTGCAAAGGCGTATGAGTTTTTCAGGAATATCAAGCTCGGGCATTGCTTCGTAGAGTTTCTCCCGTATCGGGTTATCGAAGGCCGCCTTATAATCGACAAATAGATGATAGGTGTCGATTTTTTCTTCGTGGGTCCCCTCCAGGATTTACCGTAGCGTGAAAATCTGGTCTGTTGTCGATTTTCCAGGCCTAAAGCCACAATGGTATGGTCCAATCAGGTCAGCGATAATTGGTTTTAGTCTTTCGCACATTATACTTGATATATACTTGCTGTCCGATATAAATTTAAAAATCGAGTATAAATATTGAATTGAATTTGACAAGGATTAATTTAATATTCAAATGCTCTATTTCGTAGTTTAAAGTGTCCTTTTCGTCCTTTGTTTAAAAATGTTTTACGATGCTTTGTTATTCAAAATGTTTTATGAATTTATTCCCCATTAAATTCCATTATGGGTTGGCAAACAGCAAAATTCTCTATCTTTATTTTCAGACATCCTTTTGGGCCTTTTTTGAAACAAGGTCTAGAAAATTGCATCAAAGTGACCGGCAAAATATTCAAATGTTCTACTAATTTTCTGTTGAATAGATTTCACTAGAAGATTTCGCAGACGAGAATCCTTCATCTTGAATTTGCATATGTCCTTTTGCTCCTTTTTTGAAAACTGAAATCTTAAAATTTAAATCTGAAATGTTATATTTTGAACACAATATTTTCTACAAATATATTGTCAAAAAGGTATGCATATATTGCTCAAGAAGTTTCTCTATATAGTCTATTTTCTCTATATGATGAATTTCATGTACAAATCGAGATGCATTGAACCCGACCCCCTCAGATATCGATTAAATTTTGTTTATAGCTAAATTTGATCAATACAAACAAACTCTCATTTTTAGAAATGACTTTTTTGGGATTTTTTGGGCGTGGCACAGTGGGAAAGTTTTCGAAAAAACGAACGATAGTGTCAAAGAAAAATTTGAAGGTGGTCAGAGCCGGGTTCGAACCCAGGATCTCATGTACAAGAGCCGCGCACACTAACCGACGGGCACAATGACGGCATATTCCCCTCGTAATGTTCTTGATAGCGCTTTCAAATACATCAAAAAATTCGGTGACATCTTACACGCAACTTGTTTTAACTTCCACTATTGGAAAATTCTTTCAGATGTTCACCCTAAGAAAACGATGTTTGTAGTGCAGAGTTGATGAATGTCAGCATTGCCTGTCTTTCATATGTTTTTGTAATCTAAGTAGAATAGTTTGTTGTGTATATCGAAATGTTTGGAAGGGAGCATACATTTGCTATAAATACATATTGCATTGGACTCATCATTGGGGGTTTATCCACGTCTTAGAAAACGGTTCTGCTCCCCATACGCCATTTTTGGGTGTCTCTCGACCCAAAAATTTATAAGTAGTAAGCGTAATAACCACTACAAAAATAGAAGTAAACGCTCAATGATGTTAAATGGTAGAAGCAACAGAATTTAACACTCTTTAACAAATTGGTGTTGTATGGAAAACGGGCTAAAGGGCTGAAGAAAATCACAAAACTTGTGCACATTACGCGTTTTTCCAAAAAACGCCAATGAAATTTCTTCGCGTTTTACAAGGTCGAAAAGTGCTAAATCTAGTCTAAAAAAAGGGCAAAGTTGGCATCACTAGTACATACGCTACACAAGTTCACACAATTTCCGTTGATCTCCTGCTAACTCATACGTATAACTATGTCATTATTCTCTTTGCTCTGTGAGTGTTCCGCACTTACATTTTATTTCACTTACCTTTCACAATAATAAAAAGAGGCACTCAATTATATGATGACGTCTCATTTAAATAATATTAATACCTAATATCACTTACAGCCTGTTTATCTATCTCGAACGAATAGATAAGCGAACGAAAATCAGTCACTCGCATTCGACTCAAATTTGGTGTCTATAAGTCGAAATATTCGTTCGCCTGACTTCATGTTTGTTCCTAAGTGACAGCACATTCGAAATAGGGAAACCAAAATTTGTACTGCCAAACAAAAACCAACTTTCTTTCGTATAGAACACGAACGAAAACTTTCGCAGCTGCTACTTCAGTGTGTGTGTGTTTTTCCCCAGTCTGACAGTCTGTGTTCCGCAGTCGTACAAATCTGTGTCATATATATTGGTGGGTCACCCTTAACATTTAGGGGTATGACAAATACTTGTTGACCGATTCTGAGACCTACCCGATATGCACACAAATGCCTTTCATACAAATCGGTCCAGCCGTTTCGGAGTAGTATAACGCCAAACAATCTTTGTGATCGCAGTCAGACAAACTGTGTTTGGATGTGTTCACTTTGTGAGTTAAGTCCCCACTCAGGCCTATAGACGGTAACACATCAAAAAGTATCCCAGGGTTGCCATTTTTGTTATCTACTTTAAAAATAGATCCATAATGAAAGAAAAATTTTAATTCCAAACAATAATAATTCAGTGTATCATACTTTGCTTCTGGAAATCTTTGCTTAGTTTCAAAGAATTTATTTCCAAATATCCTACCTCTGAACAGGATGAATCATATTAAAAATGATGATACATATTATATAGAAATACATAAATATCATTCTTGCTAAAGTGTCTTTGTTAAATACAACTTTCCAGCTCAAAAAAGAAAAGAAAAACCGAACAAAATAATAATTGACATAATCGCCCTAAAATAATCTCACGCATTTTTGGCAAATCTTACTCGTATATACTAAAATATCGTTTCACGTAGCACCAATGTAGTATTTTGTGTTGCAATGAAATATAAAATTATGACACTACATTAATGATTTATAGCATCCCGAAAGTCTCGAAATGAGCGGCACGAACAGAAATCATAACAATTTTGGTTAAGACCCAAAAAAAAACAGAAAGAAGAAAAAAATATATGAAATCGTTAACAATAAACGTAAGCCGGTGTGTGAGGATTAATGTACAAAGAACGCGGCAACATTGTCAGAAGGTGTTAAGGTTTAGGGACACTGGTTCAAAGGGAATTTGTTAAAGGTGTTGGTAATAGCAAATATATATTTACATATTCATCGAATGTTCTGGGTAAATTGATATAAATATATATATTATTTATGCGAAACAACCGGCAGAGTACACAGAAGGGAAAAGATGTCGTGGAAATCAATTCAGGCATTAGAAATTCTATAATAAAGTCTATTTTTTGATTCGAATTCATAATTATAATACACCAGAAGTATTTGTCGAGGTTATTGTCAAATTAAAAATAGGTTTTACTAAATATAGTTGTCACTACAGAAATTAAGTTTTATTAACCAATTTGAGTATTTCTAAAACCTCATTCCTCTGAAATGGACGATCAACTAATAAACAGTACAATATTAGAATTGGTTTTGAAATATTATTTTCGCAATTTGGCGATTTTTTGAAAAAATTTCTTCCATATGATTGGACCACTTTATGAAAATCCCATAGAAAATGGTAAAGCACAGCAATTTTTCGATTGGACGCTCCGTTTCCGAGATACTAACATACATTTTTTGATTCCACAAATTTTAGTTTTAGAGATTTTTTTCAATATAAAAGCGATGCCGAATTCGATACACACATAGATTAAAGCCTCCGGAAGAAGGAACAAATTTATTATTTTTGCGATTCGACGCACCGTTTCCGAGTTATAGCCATTTTTTTTTAATTTTAGAGATTTTCTTATTTTGGCGATTTTTTGAAGAAAAAAAAGTTATTTCAGGTGAGTTGGAATATCCACATGAACAACTGTCTGGTGCGAATTTTGGTCAGGCAGCGTGATTGGGCCTAACTTTTTTGGAAACGAGGCCGAAATTGCAGTGATTGGGAATGGCATTCGTTACAGGAACATGATAACGGAGTTCTTGTGGCCTCACCTGAACGGCATGAATCTGGACTTTAAATAGTTTCAGCAAGACTATGGATTTATTGCAGCAACGATTTGCAGAACAAATTATATCAAGAAATTCTGAGGTCAACTGCCCACCAAGATCATGCGATTTAATGCCGTGCGCTTTCTTTATTTGTGATTCTCGAGTTTATGAGATAAACCAGAAACAATTCCTTAGCTCAAATCCGAGATCAAACGCGTCATTGTTGAGATGCAGCCACATCTCTGTGAAAAAGTCATGGAAAATTTGATGAAAAGAGTAGTGGCGCGTCATCAGAGCCCTGTGGGCCATTTGACGGATATTTTATTTCACACTTAATCGGCACATGTGTTATTTATAATCCAATAAAAAAAAACACAACTATCTCAAAAAAATACGTGTTTTTATTTCAAAATGAAAATGTGCATTCTTACTGAGACACAATAATTTTGGTGGGTTTTTTTTTACAGTCGTCCATTCGAACCCTTACACAAAAATGGTTATTTATCGATTGAACGCCACGTTCCTGAAATGCAGACGAAATGGCGCTGACGTGATTTTTATGTCGAAAAATTTTAGTTTTAGCGACAATTTTCTTAAAAAAGTTATACCGCATGAAAAAGAACCATTGGAGATCCTAAGAAGGTAAGCAATTTATTTTTTTTTGCGATTACACGCACTGTTTCCGAGTTATAGCTATTTTTTATTTAAACGAATTTCTTATTTTGCCAGTTTTGTGATACGAATTGGGCCACCTTATGGAAAGCCCTTAGGAACCTCCAAAATTAAGTTTTTGATGTGTTAACATTTATAGGCACGGGTAGGGCAATCTATCATAGTGAACCCATGCAAACAACACACAGCGTTAGCATCACATACGTGGCTGTTGTACAACAATAGTCTCTGCCTGAAAATAAGTATGATGGTATTGGTTTAGCAGCGGCGAACAAACAAGCTGGTCGTCGTCGCCTAAGAGCATTGAATAGTATAGAGCACTCAAGGAACGAATTGTATAACTTAAAAGCACGGGCGACATCTGGTTAATGATTGAAAACGTATTACTCTCTTTTTGTCATAACTTGGTCCATTCATAATTATGATGTGAAACATTGATACCCTTTGAAACATTTATGCTTTTTGTATTGTTTGATGTAATGACAACGTATTACTCTCTTTTTGTCATAACTTGGTCCATTCATAATTATGATGCGAAACATTGATACCGTTTGAAACATTTATACTTTTTGTATTGTTTTATGTAATGACATTGGCGAAATGGTGCATTTATATTGAAATATTTTATTAAGAGAATAAGATTCGTTTATGCTCTTTTACTCAGACTATCTACATGAGAGCGGAAAGAGAGTGCAATAAGTTCTCTATAAGATTCAATACTTTTTGTCGTCGCTCTGTTTATGACAAAACAAAAACAATTATTTCAGTGAGGTAAATATTGCTTGATTTATTTTAACAATATTACATGTAATGATAAAGCAGATGTAAGAAAAAGAAAGTGCAATAGCAAAAGAGCCTTCAGCACAAAACCTATTCCTTTTTTTATTCTCCAATGTAACATTTACTAATGTGTTCATAGAAATCGAACAGGTACTGGGTAACAAAAATCTGTTAACTCGTCGCCGGTGAACACTCATTGATATTTTTTTATCGATTCGCGAAAATATTGTCGTAATTTCTGGCAATCTCCCAATGATAACTACATCATCAGCATAAGTTGAATACTTTACAGGGCTCTAAATAGAGCGTGAAATGAAACATGATATTTTTGGAGAAAATGTAATTTTTAATTATAGAGTAACTGACTTGTTAATCCGCCCTCAGAATAATGTTATACATTTTGTCCTCTTTAACCACTGTGCGAGGCTCTTCCTTAAATATATCACTATCATCACGTATGTGAATTCTACCAACTCACGACTTTTGTATGACTTCGTACAATACCTACGAACAACGATCCATATACTTATATTAAATTTCATATTTCCTTTTCCCCTACTTCTGCCTTTCATGATTTGTCGCTACTACGGCAAAAGGAGTTAACACCACAACTCAAAATAAGAAAACGTTTTGTAGTTTAACAGACAATTATCTTTTTGCGGTTTCGGAAAAAGCAAAAAAGGATTAATATAAATTGAATAACTCTCTGGAGTATGAGTACAATGGTTCAGACTCAAGAAAAAAAGGGTCATTTGAAAATACAAAGTTGTTGAATTTATGAAGATTTGTGGTTTTCACAAGAAAAAGACTTAATCATACAAAGTCAAGTGTGAAATGACAAAAGGGGAGATAAGATAAAATTCAGGGCAAACATTGTTTGAATGACTCATTGTTTGACATTAACAAGATTAGCCTTGAAAATAACTAATTTGCCAAAACCATTAGGAAATATTTGAAAACTGTGTCTTACGATTCGAGAGTAAACAAATTAAACCGGCGATAGTATTGACAGTAAGTCACAAAAATGCCTCCTATGAGTCCAAATCAGTAGTCGGATACGTTTCATTACTGTAAAAATGAAATTTGCAGCGAAACTTTGAAAAAGTTTAGTTAAATTAATTCAGTCTAGACCCAAGAATCAATCTAGTCTATCGTACGAAATATCTAGTATATCGTTCGAAATATCTAGTCTTTCGTACGAAATATCTTTTCAATAGTTAAGTGGCCGTCGGTGGTGCAATGGGTAGTGTGGGCGCCTCTTGTACTTGAGATCCTGGGTTCGATCCCTGCTCTGACCACCTTAAAATTTCTTTCGACGGCGGTCACCTCGCGACACTATCGAGTACTTAGCCATGAAAACGCTTCTCAAAAATACCGTTCGGAACCGGTGTAAAACTGTAGGTCCCAATCAGTGAGTACAAAACTAGAAAGCGCACAGCTCACTGGTTGTGAGAAGCTCTCCCCAGGATTTTGCTAAAGTCTATAAAGCCCGGTAATCAGTTTGTATGTAATTTTCGTTACCATAAGAAGTACGTAGTACGTACGAAAATTTCATATACTAAGAATTTCACTCACTTTCCATTTGCTTGGTACTCAGCTTGGTGCAGCGGTATTAAAATAATAGAATTTTACACTAAAGTTGTCTATTTACATATGGTCGATATTATGATACTTTATGTCACTATGTTCATGGACGCAGTGAAACTTATTTTATGGAGATTGTGCCACTCTTGAAAGTGTCGTAATGCCCATGGACCTTACGACAATTTTGTGGAGTCATAACGTCCATGGATATTATGGCCTGAACGTTATAACCTGTCACGCGGGTACATTTTCTTTGTTTATCTGAACATGAAAAAGCCATCCGCATGATGGCTGCCGCGAGTACACACACTCGAACATTAACGGACACCATTTAACCACTTGTCACGAGTGTTTGGTGATGTTCAACTGCAATCCAAAGGAGTTTTTGCAGTGTTTCATAACCATTTGCGAAACATGGATCCACTACAACACATAAAAAGCACGGAACAGTCAAAGCAGTGTACTTCTCTGGAAGAAAATGTACCAAAGAAGGCAAACTTTTTTGGAATGCATGTAGCGTTATTCACAACGACTACCTTGAAAATGGTTAAACGATGACCAACGAATATTACACAGTGCAACACGAAAAAATATAACCATAAAAAGACACCACTACGTGATAAAAGACCAAAAAAAACCCGTGTCTGCCAGTTTTGCCCAAAGTCATGCACTTTTTTTTATGGTCCCCCAAAGATTTGGGGCCTCGGTGTAATTTTTGCAAAAAAGTGATCATTTTGTCAGACTCATATCTTGCAAACCGTTTAGAATTTTGGTTTACTCTCTGAGCGAAAGTTGTAGCTCTTGTCATAAAGCACAAAAATTGTGAGAATAAAAATTGCCAACACATAGAATCAAAAAAACTTCATCTTCAAGGTCAAAGTCGCAAAAAAAACTTTAAAAAATTATATTTTTTTACCACTTTCCCTTGTTCAGCTCCATAGGTAGCAAACCGTTAAAAACTCAAGGAAACAATCAAGCACACAACCGTACCTAAGTAAACAACTTTCTAGAACATATGAACTTCCTAGGTATGATTCTTAACACCGTTTAGGTAGCCGCAAAAGTGAAAAATTTCCGGCAATTTTTTTTAATTTTACTCTGTGTAATTCTGTAAGTCTGGGAAACATAACCATATACGGACACCACTACGTGACAAAAGACCAAAAAAAAGACCGTGTCTCCCAGTTATGCTCAAAGTTGTTCACTTTTTTGTTATGGGCCCCCAAAGATTTGGGGCCTCGGAGTCATTTTTGCAAAAAATTATCATTTTGTCAGGCTCTTAACTTGCAAACCGTTTGGCATTTTGATTTACTCTCTGAAGGGAAGTTGTAGCTCTTGTCATAAGAAATATATAAAATCAAAATAAAAAAACTTTATCTTCAAGGTCAAAGTCGCAAAAAAAAATTTAAAAAAATCAATTTTTTACGTCTTTTCCCTTGTTCAGGTCCATAGGTAGCAAACCGTTCAAAACTCAAGGAAACAATCAGCGACACAAATATACCTAAGATCTCAATAAACAACTTTCTGGAACATATGAATTTCCTACGAATGATTATTAATACCGTTTAGGTAGGGCTTAAGTAGAGTTTAGGTAGCTGAAAAGTGATAAATTTCCCGAAAAGCGCTTAAGTAGAGTTTAGGTAGCTGAAAAGTGAAAAATTTCCCGAAAATTTTTTAATTTCACTGTGTGTAATTTTTTAAGTCTGGGAAACATAACCATATACGGACACCACGACGTGATAAAAGACCGAAAAAAGACCCGCGTTTTCCAGTTTTTCCCATATTCATGCACTTTTTTTATGGCCCCCAAAGATTTGGGTCCTCGGTGTAATTTTTGAAAATAAGTTAACATTTTTAAGACTCATATCTTGCAAACCGTTTGGAATTTTGATTTACTCTCTGAGGGAAAGTTGTAGCTCTTGTCATAAGAAATATATAAAATCAAAATAAAAAAAACTTTATCTTCAAAGTCAAAATCGCAAAAAAAAAATTTAAAAAATCTATTTTTTTACGTCTTTTCCCTTGTTCAGGTCCATAGGTAGTAAACCGTTCAAAACTCAAGGAAACAATCAACGACACAAATATACCTAAGATCTCAATAAACAACTTTCTGGAACATATGAATTTCCTACGAATGATTATTAATACCGTTTAGGTAGCCGCAAAAGTCAAAAATTTCCCGAAAATTTTTTAATTTCAGTGTGTGTAATTTTTGAAGTCTGGGAAATATAACCATATACTGACACCACTACATGATAAAAGACCTAAAAAAAGACCCGCGTCTTCCAGTGTTACCCAAAGTCATGCACTTTTTTTATGGGCCCCCAAAGATTTCTGGTCTCGGTGTCATTTTTGCAAAATAGTGATCATTTTGTCAGGCTTATATCTTGCAAACCGTTCGGAATTTTGATTTACTCTCTAAGGGAAGGTTGTAACCCTTGTCATAAGGAATATATAAAATCAAAATAGAAAAACGTTATCTTCAAGGACAAAATCGGAAAAAAAACTTTAAAAAATTTGATTTGTTACCTCTTTTCCTCTGTTCAAGTCCATAGGTAGCAAACCGTTAAAAATTCAGGGCAACAATCAACTACCCAAATGTAGCTACGATCTCAGGTAACAATTTTCTGGAACATATGAACTTCCTCGGAATGATTCTTAATACCGTTTAGGTAGGGCTTATATAGCGTTTAGGTAGCCGCAAAAGTGAAAAATTTCCCGAAAATTGTTTTATTTCACTGTGTGTAATTTTTTAAGTCATGGAAATATAACCATATACGGACACCACTACGTGATAAACGACCAAAAAAAAATGACCGGTGTCTCCCAGTTTTGCCCAAAGTCATGCACGGGGCACATAAACCCCAAAGATTTGGGGCTTCGGTGTCATTTTTGCAAATAAGTGATCATTTTGTCAGGCTCATATCTTGCTATTCGTTCGGAATTTTGATTTACCCTCTGAGGGAAAGTTGTATCCCTCGTCATAGAGAATACAAATTGTGAACATATAAAATCAAACCCACTTCATCGTCAAAGTCAAAATCCAAAAACTTTAAAAAATTCGTTTATTTTTTCTCTTTCCCCTGTTAAGGTCCATTTTAGGCTTCGTATTGCTACCTCATCCGCTATATTTTCTTGATTTTGCCCCCCCCCCCAGTAACTGCTTTTGTTTTCCAAGCGGGAAGAAATGAGTCGAATGAAAAGGTCATCTGTGAAACATACGCCTATTTTGAGGGTCATGAGAAAACCTGTTATGTGGAAGGAGTGAAAAAGTTGGGAACTTGATGGACTAAATGTATCGAGCTAAAAGAAGAAACAGTCACGGAGTTTGTTATTCAAAAAGGCACAGGCTTGTCAAACAGTGCGTAAGTAAGGAAGGTTTCTATGATTCTTATATGGAACTTCTGTGCATCTGTCGTGGTCAAAACATTTAACACATTATAAAACTACATCGATATTTTCGTACGCAGCTCTAGTGATGTCTAAATTGTGACTGAATACAGTATCATCTATTGTTCAGTGTTATTTTCTTATTTAATGACCATGCGGTATGAGAAATTATCGTTAAAAAAATTTTATTTTCGTTTTTAACTAATTTGGAAACAAACTCATTTATATGTGAGACAAAGCCACGTAAATTTTATTTTCAGGAATATATATTGAGCTATTTTGTCTTATATCCTTCTCTGTTTTCATTCAACAGACTATGAGTTCTTCCACTACATTTGTACCATTCGTTTTATTGCTTGGCTTATGGCACTAGAATACTAAATCCCCCTCCTCTAAAACAAACACCAATTAGTCTAGGGACCCTTGTCCTTTTGTATGACTACATGATTTCCAATAAACTTTTATTACCCCATTATTGAAAAACATTCAAAAACACGCAGCTTTTTTCTGACACTAAGCGCTGTGTTTCATCCAATCCATGTGACAAAAGCTGCTCGCAGTTGATGATAATCCAAATAAAAAGGACAACAAGTGGTTTTCCCATAAAACTGCAACAGATTAATTAACAAAACTCGAATAAAAACAAAACATCTAGAAATGTTCAAACAGAAACCAAATGGAGAAGTGCATACTAAATACAACTCAATAAAATTAATGAAAAGGACTCAAATGACGGCAGGAATCGTGATACTTAAAGGAACAGACGTATGTAAGGACGGACGGGTACCAATCACCATCATCAACATGTCAATAAAAGCTCATAGCGTTTAATATAAATGATGAGGTTGGTTGGAGACAAAATGTCATGTAGATGTGATCTGATGGTGTCTCACTCCCCAGCTGGTGGTGATAGCTGAAGCGGAGGAAGTGTTTCGTTGCCGGCTCTTATTTCCAGAACATTTGCGCTGTAACGATTTTGTTTGGACAAGGAAACATCACATACTTACACCTTATTATTAAGTAAAATGTGTGTGAAGTGTGCGTTCATTAATTGTAGTATCTGTTTGGAATGACGTGGAGTGGAAGAATTTGTCGAGGAATCGTGTCCAATGACATTGTCGCCATCTCATGCGGCGACATTATACACATTAAGACACATTAATAAGGGTAACGTAGGCGTCGGCGAATGGCGTCTATACTGCGGGTGTTGAAATTTTATCCAAATACGAATCTTGCCGTTTTCGTTGTCAATTAATGTTGATAATTCTGTCTGTCTAGTTAAGAGTTTAAACGATTTTTGTAAGCAAAAAGTTTTCAAAACAGAATAAGTGACTTAATTTATTAATTCCACCATTTTGGTCAAACATATTTCATAACAAAATTTCTTAATTATGGCATATTGAGTAGGTACTTATCTCAGGAAAAGTTGTATTTCCTTAAAAAATGTACTCTTCAACGAAAAGGTAGTTGTTGATGTGTTAACATCTATAGGCACGGGTAGTGCAACCAATCAAAGTGAGCACTAGCAAACAACACACAGCGTTAGCATCCCATACATGGTTGTTGTACAACAATAGTCTCTGCCTGAAAATAAGTATGACGGTATTGATGTAGCGGCAGCGTACCGACAAGCAGGTCGTCGTCGCCAAAGAGTATTAAATAGTATAGAGAACTCATGGAAGGCATTGTATGACTTAAGAGACTGGCGACATCTGGTGAAAGATGCGAAACGTATTACTCTGTTTTTGCTATATGTTGGTCCATTCATAATTTTGATGTGAAATATTGATACCTTTAGAAACATTTATGCATTTTGTATTGTTTTATGTAATAATATTGTGGAAATGGTGCATTTATATTGAAATATTCTATAAAGAGAATAAGACTCGTGTATGCCCTTTTACTCAGACTCTGTACATGGGAGCGGGAAAGAGTGTAGTAAGTTCTCTATACTATTCAATACTTATTTCAGTGAGCTAAATGTCGTTTTTTATTCAGTTGTGTGCGAGCAATCAAACAAGCAGTTCGGCGTAGCTCTATTTATGACAAAACAAAAAAGAATTATTTTATTGAGCTAAATATTGTTATAGTAATTTAACATTGTTATATCTAATGTTAAAGCAGATGTAAGAAAAAAGAAATACATTTCGTAACAAAACTATATTAGTTCGACGTTGTTAGTAGCGTTTGACAATATTCGCATTCTGATGGAGACTACAGTGATGTAAACAAATGGTGAACTACAAAATATCAAACCTACAGGCAATACATACTAATGTATTCAACAGAATCACAGCCCCTCTCGCCTGCACATAATGAGAAAGCTAACAGCCTACTCACAATCATAACAGAGAACCGATGACAGTTCGGGAAAAAAAGGTTATAACAAACTGTTGAACAATTATTTGCAGAAGGAGTCGTAGGCAGATGGTTTCTACATCAATTTTTGCGTATCTAGGACGATTGTGAGAACTGGAATATGAGTCTTACTCGGGGGTCTAAAAAAAAGTAGCGGTTAATGATTGAAAACACAAACTTTTAAAAATCGACAAAATAAAAAGAACATTGGAAGGAAATATTACACCACTACATCCCATGAGGTGATAGCAGAGGGACTCTCATAATCTTTGGGACCTATAGTTTTATACCAGTTCCAATCGTTCTTCTCAGAAGCTTTATCAAAGCTAGGCACTCATTTCCGTCTCTGTCATCAAGCGTTGCTTTAGATGCAATGGAAAGTTGAGATCAGGGAGGAAACAAATACGTTATCTACCACAGACAGTCTTGCGTTCATATGGACTTCAGGCAGCTGTGACAACTTGAGCACGAAAGATCGAACCAGCTGGTCATGCTAGGCTTCGGCCGCCTGTCAATAAATGTTGCAATCTAAATAAAGGGGGAACGTTTAGTCAATAATTGTCGACAATAACACAGTGCAACACGTAAAAACATAACCATATACGGACACCACTACGTGATAAAAGACAAAAGAAAAGATCCGTGTCTCCCAGTTTTGCTCAAAGTCATGGAGTTTTTTTATGGACCCCCAAAAATTTGGGGCCTCGGTGTCATTCTTGGAAAAAAGTGATAATTTTGTCAGACTCATATCTTGCAAATCGTTCGGAATTTACTCTCTCTCTCTTTACTCTTTGAGGGAAGGTTGTAGCACTTATCATAAAGAACAAAAATTGTGAACATACCAGGTCAAAAAAAACTTCATCTTCAAGGGCTAAATCGCAACACACTTTAAAAAATTGTTTTTTTTACCTTTTTCCCTTGTTCAGGTCCACCGTTCAAAATTCAAGTAAACAATCAACTACAAAATTGTCAGTAAACAATTTTCTAGAACATCTGAACTTCCTAGGAAGTACATCCTAACTTCCTAAAGTACATTTTGGTAGTTGATTGTTTGCTTGAAGTTTGAACGGTTTGCTACCTATGGACCTGAACAGGAGGATAAAAGGTAAAAAAAAACATTACATTTTTTAAGGTGTTATGCGATTTTGACCTTGAAGATGACGTTTTGATTTGATATGTTCACAATCTTTTTGACAAGAGCCACAACTTTCCCTCAGAGAGTAAATCAAAATTCAGAACGGTTTGCAAGATATGAGCCTGAAAAAATTATCACTTTTATGCAAGACGATTATCAAACCACGTTATACTCTCCAGGAAATGGTGATTTCTTATTTGTGAAGTTTATAAAAGAAAGCCGCTTAGTTGACAAATCACACATGGCACAAAATTTTCTAAACTCCAGCAATTACCCATGTGTGAAATTTCAACGAGAATCAATGTCTGAATGCACGGTTTGGATTGACTTTATCTCACATCTCAAATGTACAAATAATGAAAACTCATTAAAATCAACTCGTTTTTTTAACTATATATAAACTTTGGTTTTAACCAGATTTCTTTTTAATTCCATTTAAATTACGCTTATCATTTAAAATCTTCTATACTGCCGCACTATCACGCTTAAATATTTCACAATTCTAAAAGACGAAAACAAGCAATTACTCTAGCCACTGCATGAGACGTGTTTGAAAAATTTCCTTTAATTTCGAAATTACAGACCATAACCTTCTATTATTAGGGGGAATTAATTTTTCCCAGAACTCTGGCAAAATGTCTCATATGCATTTCAAGTGAAGACCAGAAATTGTCCTCAATATATCACTTTACACTATCATTATCACGTAAAATAGAATAAGAAACCCAAAGAAGGAAAGAAAAAACAAATTGGTATGAAAATTTAGATCTATTTCTTACGCGCTTTACTTGTTACATACAGACATACGTGTATAACTGGCCGACCATCAATGCCGTCTGTCCGTGCGCTTTATATTTTGCTACGTAAAGTGACAAATATCTTGTCATATAAATCATCTGGTGTGTAAGAGCAAAACCGCTAGAATCATTAAATCACAAATCATGTAACCACCGTCATCAACATGACTACAGCGATACTGCTTAGACGATTATCAACTTTATGTTGTACAACATCTACCGTGCATTCGCGGTTATCGGTTGATAGTGAAATCCCGAAAACGTGAATATCACCACAAAACTTTATTCACTTCAGTCTGATGTGCAACGAATGTGGATTTTTTGGTAAGACCATCAAGAAGCCGGTGTCAGATACCAGGCACCGGAATGATTGTCCACTCCACATCACATGAGCTGGCACAATAGTGAACGTTTTGAATTTCTATGGAAATGAACGCAATTAGTCAAACATTTAAAACCTTTTTAAAAGTGTGAGCCGGAGAATGAGAGAGCGCAAAACGCGTTCTTAAGATTTACCAGGAATTATTGCGTTAACCATAAAATATAAAAAAAAAATTCTATATTTTATTGCCCCTACGTTTTACCACATGCGTGCATGGCGCTTTATGAACTTACAAATAGTTAAGTCATTCATTACACATGTAACAGTTAACACAATACACTGAAAGACACTTACACTGAAAGAAAAACTTGTCACAGCTAATATACAATGAATATACGAAGGCGGTTTGAAATTTTAAACTTCGTGACTTTTTGAACTTAACTTGAAGATAAGTCAAAGCCATACCTGCTACTGTGGACTATTATCTGTTAATAGACTACTGTAACATTTTAAGCAATCTGCGTCATTTAGTTTTTTTTTGAAAGATATTGAAAATAGGCCACCTCATTACTTTCGATGAAAAATGGAAAACAAATCAATGAGTGTTCGAACTCACGGGCGATGTGTTAACACTTGTTTTGTTACACGTTACCTCTTCGATTTCAATGAACACATAAGTAAACGTTACATTGAAAAATAGAAAAAGAATAGTTTCTATGCTGAAGGCTCTTTTGCTATTGCACTTTCTTTGTTCTTCCATCTGCTTTAACATTAGATGTAATATTGCTAAAATAAATAAAGCAATATTTAGCTAACTAAAATTATTGTTTTTGTTTTGTCATAAACAGAGCGACGACAAAAAGTATTCAATAGTATAGAGAACTTATTGCACTATTTTTCCGCTCTGGTGTAGATATCCTGGGTAAAAAAACATAAACGAGTCTCATTATCTTTATAGAATATTTCAATATAAATGCATTATTTCGACACTGTTATTACATAAGACAATTCACAAGCATAAATGTTTCAAAAGACATCAATGTTTCACATCAAAATTATGAATGCACCAAGTTATGATAACTAGAGAGTAATACGTTTTGAATCATTTGCCAGATGTCGCCAATGCTTTTGATTTATAAAATTCGTTCCATTAGTTTTCTATACCATTCAATGCTCTTTGGCGGCGACGACCTGCTTGTTTGTTCGCTGCCGCTACAGCAATACTATCATACTTATATTGAGGCACAGTCTATTGTTGTGCAACAACCACGTATGTGATGCCAACATTGTGTGTTGTTTGCTTGTGTTCACTTTGATAGATTGTCTTACCCGTACCTATAGATATTAACATATGAAAACAGTTTTTCAAAATTTATAATTTAAATTATTAATTAAATACATGTTTTAAAAATAATAAGGGATTCATTCATAAAAATGTCTTTCATATTTGAGTATAATTGTGAAATTTAAATGAGGTTAGTGTGAATTTTAATAAACTTTTAAATTTTATATTAAATACACATTCCAAATTGGAATATGATTTAAATTTTAATTCAAAATTTAAACGTCATTATAAATTCTAAATGTGACCTGGAATGGTACTCATGGTCAGAAAATAACTTTTCGGTGAAACAGCTGTCACGTTCGTGTTTCCGCTTCCTCCTCTAACTTTCTCTGGTTGCCTTTCGCTCTCTACCTTTCAGAAAACTTCCCCTATGTACAGGTTTGCTTTTACAAGAAACATTTTCGTAGTTAATTCGTCTGTAGACATCTTAACTGCGTGGGTATATCATTGTTTAGATGAATATTTGAACACGAAAATGCCAATCGCGCGATGGGTGCCGCGATGACTCACACTTGACCATAAGCGCAACCGTATTGCCATTTGAGAGGAGTGTTTGACGTTATTTAAGCACTATCCGAAAATGCGTTTGACCAGTTTCGTAGCACTGGATGAAACATGGATCCATCACAAAACACATGAGAGCACGAAACAGCCAAAACCGTGAACTTCGGTCGTTTACCAAAGAACGTCATGGATTACCAAAGAAGTTCGTTTACCAAATACGGTTTACCAAACAAGGTCGTAGATATAGGCTTATGTATGTATGCGGTGTCATTCACATCTATTACCTTGAAAAGGGTAAAAGGATCATCGGCAAATATTACTCAACGCTGTTGGGTAGATTCGACATTGTTAGAAAGAAAAAACTACCGCATTTGGCGAACAACAATTTTCTTATCTACATAACAACGCACACCAGCGCACAGGTTCTAGAATTTCTACCCCGTCCACCATATTCTCCGTATTTAGCCCCACTGACGACTTTCTATTTCCCAACCTGAACGCAATTAGAGACTTGGGTCGAATGAAGAGGTCAACTTTGTGAAGACCTTGCAAACACATATTATTTGAAAGGAATAACAAAAAATCGATGAGTTTTCGAACTCACAGGCGATGTGTTATCACCTTTTTGTTACACGGTATCTGTTAGATTTCTGTGAAAACATTAGTAAATGTTACATTGAAAAATAAAAAAAACAATAGTTTTTATGCTGAAGGCTCTTTGGCTATTGCACTTTCTTTGATCTTACATCTGCTTGTTTTTGTTTTGTCATAAACAGAGCGACGAGAAAAAGTAATGAATTGTATAGAGAACTTATTGCACCCTTTTTCCGCACTCCTGTAGAGACTCTGAGTAAAATACCATGAACGAGCCTTATTCTCTTTATACATATTTCAATATAAATGCTCCATTTCGACAATGTTATTACATAAAACAAGACAAAGAGCATATATGTTTCAAAAGGTTATGTCGAAAAGTTATGACAAAAAGAGAGTATTACGTTTTGAATCATTCGGCAGAATCATACAATTCGCTCCATGAGTTCTCTATACTATTCAATACTTTTTGGCGACGATGACCTGCTTATTTGTTCGCTGCCGCTTCATCAATACCATCATACTTATTTTCTGGCAGAGATTATTGTTGTACAACAACCACGTATGTGATGCTAAAACTGTGTGTTATTTGCATGTGTTCATTTTGATAGATTGCCCTACCCTTACGTACAGATGTTAAAACATCGAAAAGTGATTTTCGGGCGTTTATCAAGCATTAATTGTTGCGTTAAAAACCCATCACGTAAACCAATGCAAGTATTGATAAATACTAATAACACTGGCAATCATCAATTTCAATGGTTACAAAGTCGTTTCCTGAATTCCGTTGTAGTCGTACCAGCACAAGTGCCGATGAACGTTCGGGTCCCCCAAAAGAGTTCGTCACGCCAGAAAACTTCGATAAAATCCTCCGAATAATATTGTGTGTTCGGAGCATGAAAGCTCTTAAGGTGGCGCACTCCGTAGACATCTCAACTGAGTGAGTAAATTACATTTTGAATGAATATTTGGATGTGAAAATGCCATCCGCGCGTTGGGTGCCGCGATTACTCACACTCGACCATATGCGCAACCGTATAGCTATTTGAGAGTAGTGGTTGGCGTTATTTAATCGCTTACATGCATTTAGATCGGATTTGGCAGATATGTATTATATTGCGTTGGACAACTTATTTCAGAAAACTATCGGCGAAATAATTCGCTGGCAAAGTCTTTTGTGTCTGTCTGATGGGGTCAGTAACCATTTAGAGCCACACGCTGAAAAATATAGTATATGTGTGTCCAAACACATTGTGTTTCCTATTCAATACAACATGTTTGGGACACAACTAGTAATAGGATATAAAATATGTATTTGTGACCCAAATGTGGCTTTGTTTGTTGAGAAATATTGAAAACAGAGCTATGTGTGACCATGAAGAAACAAAACGAAGAAGATTTTCAATCCACGAAAACAGAGCTTGCAAACATGTACATGGTTCCTGCAACCATGAAGAAACAAAAAGAAACAGATCTTCAATCCACGAAAACAGTGCTTGCAAACATGTATATGGTTTCTGCAATATTGCTGGAGCAGTAATTTTTCAGCGTGTATAAAAAAGGCTTTATATTTGTAATTCTGCGTTGTTACATCAGTAATGTAAAACCCAAAAAAAACGGGTTAATGGATTTGAAATAACCGGTAAAACCGGTTCTTCGAATTTAGCACTTTTTACGAAACCGAGGTTTTTTCGGTTTTGAATACACTAAGTTTACTATTCCTATTAGATATAGCTCCGCGATGATGCACAGATTTTCATATATCTCGATTTTTAAAATTTATGTGAAGGGCAACTAAAGCGACAGTCGTTCCACTTTGTCATTTAATTCATTTGTTTAATTTGTTTGAGATTTCGTATGGGAAAAACCTATGTAATGAAATATAGAAACATTTTCGCTGTTGAATCAAGCGCGCGTTGAATAGTTTTAAAACACACGTTTTACACTTTAATCTTAAGTACTACAAGAGAATCTTAAAGAGAGTACACACAACATATATTAATATAAACCGTGCAGGTAAAAAAGCCAGGAAGAATATCAAAAGCGGTTTAAAAAGACAAAGTCAAAATGCCGCAAACTAGGCAAGTACTCCAGGTACTACTTCACCAAACACTGCACACTCGTATAACTCTTTATTTAAAGTTGTATGCATGTATTTGTAGGCCCTCGTCATAAGGCTACAAGTCATACTGAAGCACCACTTACACTGTGAAACCTCAACAAAACCTCTAGTAAAAACCAAATTCACTACCTCACCGGATGGTTGGTCTCCGCCGTCATCCCATCAGTGTCGCTGTGGCCCACAGTTTGACTGAGCCGGCGAAGGGGTTTTTGGTTTGTGGACTCAAAGTAGTAAAATTAATCAGAAGTCACTATGAATTACAAATGCAAAATGCGTGCGATAAATTACTGCGAATTTTCTTCTTCACAAGCAAATAAACGATGAAACGAGCGAATGAACTAGCAGGTAAACATTCATAGAATTGTGTTCGCAGTGTTTTTTGAATACGAGTACTACTACTACTCACATCGTTCTACTTGTGCGAGCCGTCTTTCTTAAAGCTCTTTTAGATCAAAAGAGATGAGCTAAAGCCACTACAGCACACTAGGCCACAAACAATATAATAACAAGAACGGCAACGACAACAACAACAATAACTACAACTTGAAAGCGATTATAAAGTAATGATAATAACAATAATAAAATGCCTTTTTTCAGCTCTTGCAACTTAAACTCAGGCATAGACAATTTGTTTAGAGCATAAAGAACATCCAGAATGGTAATAAGTTATAACTGAACAAGAAGATGAAACAGATCTAAAGAGTTAAGTGCCAGCTACACAGACTTGTGGAGCCCCTTCGACGCAGAAAATAACTGAGATAACAAATACACTGTAAAAAACACCATCATTCAAGGAATTAAATATGTTCGGTAGTATTTTGACAATCCCACAATGGAAAGTTTCGTACGTCCGCCAATTCGAAAATGGGTCACAATGCAATAGAATGTGGACTGCATAAGAATCACGCAGAACATTGAGCAACGTATGTGGTGGCGCAAATAGGAATAGCGGATTTATAAAGCTAGACGAATTCGAACTTAGCTCCACCCATTTTCGAGAACACATCTACATTCAATTCAAAACGCCCACACGAAGAAATATATTGTCCCACCATCACCAGATTAGACTTTGAAACCTCTCGTCAGGGTAACGGTTTGAAAAACACTCAGGTACTCATAATTTATGCAGATTAGAATGGACGTATTAAAAAAGAAAATCAACCCCCAGAACTACAAACAGTGCACAGCGGTTAGTGTAAATGACTTCGGGCGGTGCCTAGAAATTTGTCATAAGACGATGCTTCTCCTCCTGTTTCTCCTTCTCAGCCCAAGCCAGCCAAGCCCAACTGTATTAGTTTCAAAAATCATGAAGGACTCAAGGTATCTGAAAACAATAGTAACAGCCTGAAAGTTAAAAGAAGAATTGTGGTAGCAAATGGGTGATATTTTTGGTCTTGAAGATATTACAATGACATAATCATCTCATGAGAAACAACTATAGATCGTTCTCAGACTTCTTTCCTAGCTTTTCTGCAATACGAAACAGGCAGCAGTAGAATCACGCCAGAATCATTACAAAACTATCAGTTTGAAGATTATTATAGCGTCCGGGAATTCGGTTGTAGCCACCAAATTATGTTTGTCACAATTGCCATGACTTTCATCCTGTTGGAACAATCTCATTACACAAAACAGTCAAACCTAACTGGGTTATTTTCAAAAATCAAGAATGAGACAACGTATGGTTGTGGAAGCCGAGAATTCGGTTGTTGCCACGGAACTGCGTTTGTCACAACTCAGTTGAGATTGCCACAGCCGAACTCAGGCGTCTCCACTGAAATCCTGTTGGAACAATCTAATTACATAAGCCAGCCAAACATAACTGAGATATTTTCAAACATCAAGAAGGGCTCAAGGTATAGTTGTAGCAGCCGAGAATTCGGTTGCTGCCATCGAATAGCGTTTGTCACAACTGAGTTGAGATTGCAACAGCTGAACTCAGGCAACTTCACTGAAATCCTGTTGGAAAAATCTTATTACATAAGCCAGCCAAACATAACTGGGTTATTTTCAAACATCAAGAAGGAATAAAGGTATGGTTGAAACAGCCGAAATTTCGGCTGTTGCCACCGAATTGCGTTTGTGACAACTGACTTGAGATTGCCACAGATAAACTCAGGCGCACCACAGGAATCCTGTTGGAAAAATCTTATTACATAAGCCAGCCAAACCTAACTGGGTTATTTTCAAATATCAAGCAGGAATCAAAGCATGGTTGTAGGTGACGAAAATTCGGTTGTTGCCACCGAATTGGGGTTGTCACAACCGAATTGCATTTGTCACAACTGAGATCGCCACGACTGGAGGAATCCTGTTGGAACAGTCTCATTATATAAGCCTGGCAAACCCATATCTATTATTTAAAGAATCGAAATGGATTGAAGGTATATGAAAACAGTAATAACAGCTTGATAAATAAAGGCAGAATTGTGGTTGTGAATAACTGATATTTTTACCCTAGAATATAATTCAATGGCATACTCGTCCTTTGAAAAACAATCACTGATCTATACCAGACACCTTTCCTAGCTATTCTGAAATAGGCACCAGTACAATGTCTCTAGTAGCGGTCACAGAACTATTGGCTTGAGGATAGTTGTAGCCGCAGACAATTCGCTTGTTGCCACCGAATAGCGGTTGCCACAATCGTATTGAGAATGCCACAGCTGAACTCAGGCGCCACGACTGAAATCCTGAAGGAACAATCTCATTACATAAGCCAGCCAAAGCCGACTGTGTTATTTTCAAAAATCAAAAAAGAATCAAGGTATTTTTGTAGCATCCGAGAATTATGTTGTTGCTACCGGATATCATTTGCCACAACTGAGTTAAGATTGCCACTGCTGAACTCAGGCGCTACGACTGGAATCCTGTGGTAAAAATCTCATCACATAAGCCAGCCAAATCCAATTGTATAATTTTCGAACATCTAAAAGGAGTCACTGTAGTGAAAACATTAATAAAAGTTTGATAATTAAATGCAGAATTGTAGTTCTGAATATCGAATATTTTTGTTTTTAAATACTATATTTCAATGACATATCCATCTATCGAAAACCAATTATAGACCTATACCAGACTCCTTTCCTAGCTATTCTGAAATATGAAGCAGGCACCAGTGGAACCTCGGCTGTAGAATGGTTGTAGCAGCCGAGAATTCTGTTGTCACCACCGAATTGCGTTTGCCACAACTGATTAGAGAGCTGAACTCAGGCGCTACGACTGATATCGTGCAGGAACAGTTTCATTAAATAATTTTTACGGAAGTCGAGTTTCCAATTCTTTACAGTGCATCAACGGATTTTGGCCGCCGGTCTTGCAATAGTTAGCATGCGCGCCTCTTGTACATGAGATCCTGGGTTCGGTCTCTTGTCTGCCCACCTTAAATTTCTTTCGGCGGCGGACACCTCGCATAGTGACGGCGACAATATCGAGTATTTAGCCTTTCGGAATCGGTGATAAACTGTAGGTCCCAAGCAGTGAGAATAAAACTAGAAAGCAGACAGCTCACTGGCTGTGAGAAGCCCTACCTAATTCCTTCGTGAGATGTAATGGGAAAACATTTATTTAGTTTGTAATGTATCATCGGAGTTATTCATTATTTTGATTTCAATAATCGAGTGTGGCTAACAACAACCGAAATTGTTTTCAATTCGGTTGGTACGGTAAAGCTGAGTTGTAATCCAGTTGACTCGAATTGCTATTTTATGAGACAATATTTGATTATAGTCGGAAGGAAACAATTTGGGAACACTGGTACAATTTATACCGAATACTTAATTTCGCATGCATTCACATTCGAAGTGAGTAATATCATATTTTGTGATTCTTAACGGTCTACAAGTGCAAAAAAAATTTAAGTCTTTTTTGACAATTTCTAAAGTCGTTTGTGCCAAAGTCCAATATCGGTTGTGACAACCTCTAAATTCGTTTGTAGCACAATTTAAAGTCGCTTGCGGTGTAATATTGGTTGTGACAATCTATAGTTTTGGGTGTGACAACTCTTAAATTCCTGTATGACCAAGCCGGTTGTGTCAACCGAAATTTTCTGTAGATGAGAGTAGCAATAAGCGGTAGAGTTCGAGCGAGAAAATGCTCCGATAAATATTAAAACCAATTAGCAAACGCGAAAAGTATCGGTTTCATATAAACATCGATGTAGAAGTAAATTCGACCGATTGCATCGGTTGGAAAATATCATTGCAATGAACAAAATAATATTGGCTAACTTTGAAGTGTGGGATGAGAATTGGACAGGTGTGGGTTGGCACTGAAGTTTGTTTATGAAATCTACACCCACAGAAATAATTGCCGAAATAGTGATAATCGAATTTGAAGGTTGCCACAACTACATTAGAAGTCATCACTTCCATATTAGTGGTTGTCACAACCGCCCTTGTCATTTCCACAACCTTTTAGAGGTTGCTTCAACCGAATTTCAGTTGTTGGTACTAAATTCAGTCGTGACAACCTGAATTCGTTTGTGTCAACCTCTATTCGTTTGTGTTAACTGTAATTCGGTGGCAACTACCGAAATTATATTTGCTTCTACATCTTTTCGAGCAATTAGTTCTGTGAGTGTCTCACTTAAGAAACAATTTTCCAATGATATTGACAACAATTTCATTATATTGGGATTGCGTTAAACTTGTGCCATCGTGGCATCCACAATTCGTTTCTGTCAACCTCAATTCGTTTGTGTCAACTGTAATTCGGTGGCAACTACCGAAATTTTATTTGCTTCTACATCTTTTCGTACAATTAGTTCTGTGAGTGTAGACTTAAGAAACAATTGTCACAAATTTCCACTGATATTGACAACAATTTCATGATATTGGGATTGAGTTAAACTTGTTCAGTCGCTACAACCTCAAGTCGTTTGTGTCAACCTCAAGTCGTTTGTGCCAACTGTAATTCGGTGGCAACAACTGAAATTACGTTTTCTTCTACATCTTTTCCAACAATTAGTTCTGTGAGTGTAGACTTCAGAAATATTTGTCACAATTTTCTACTGATATTGACAACTATTTCATGATATTGGGATTGAGTTAAGCTTGTTGAATAAGAATCTTTATATTCCTTGTGATACATATGCTATTTTTGGAGTGAAGTTGATTTTTGGGAGGTGTTAAAGCAACTAGCAATAATGTTGGGAGCCAAAAGTAATGACAGATACCCTTGGCCGAGTATAAATTCATAGTCGCATACTGGTTTTAAACAGCAAATACTGCCAATATTTTGTACCGCCCTAGTACCTACTGTAGGTCTTTCAAAAAAAAGGTTCTTCTTCGATTTTCTTCACTTCATCTGCTGGCCATTTCTTACGTTTTGTTTTCATTTGTCATAATGTTGATGCATTCAATTGAAAGCAGAGCAATGTCTGCCATTAAGGCTTAAAGTCATGTACCATTGTAGATCCATTTAAGTGTAGAATACGAGTATTTACCTGAAGTTTGTGTTGTTTGGATATGTAACGATTGCCGGTCTATCTAGTACTAACATTTACGCTGCGACATGAAGAGCCACGAGTATTGGAGTTCAGCACTCTTTGAATACTAATTTTGAAATTATTCTTTATGATTTCTGAGATGTGGTTGCTAGCAAGCTATTGTTGGTGTTTCGCCATTCCTCAAGACGAGGCGGTAAAATCGTTTTTGAAATTTATTTTACAACAACAATAAAAAAAGTGGGTATTAACCGCCGACATTTTGACATTTAAAAGCGTTTTCGCCCTGTTTAAAGAGCCTAGCTGTGTGTGTGTTCCTTTATGCTCGTGTCGCGCTATTAAGCAAATGAAATGACAATGTCAGTCAGTTTGGCATATTTTGAATAATTGCACGGCAGACCTAACCCATAGACTCTGAAGGGTTTTTCGCTAGTTCATTTCTTTTTCACGCAGCCTTTTGGTTGTTAACATGGTGTAAACAAGTCGGCTTTAAAAGGGATCAAACATTAAGGCCGTACAAATGAGTTTCCTTTCTGTAAAACGTAGGGAAAAGGCGAGGGAGAAATCAAAGTCAAAGTCGCAGAACTCCCACGATTTATGATAAAGGGCATCATTTATTATGAGTGGTAAAGAAAGAAGGTTTAAAAAGTTCGTGCAAAAGCGATTAGATATTATGATTACAGATAGATGAAGGCAAATTAATCTCCAATATTAATCAGAGTGAATAAAGAGTTCGAAAAGATATCACCTGAAAGTAAGTATAACGATGGCATTAAACGAAACTGACAAATAATTATATACTCGTTTTTTATAGAGTCGGAGTTACTTGTTATGCACAGAGTAACAAGAACTAACAGAAAACTAAAATAATACGGCTACACAGTGAACCTCACTGAACATGCCCAGAATGATTCACAAAAGGATACTAAATACCCTCAAAATCTATTGGGAATAAGTGCCCGCATTTTAAGTTCTAGTCGCTTTTTAAATATTTTGAATCTGATTTATTAAGTTTTTAACCCTTTCACGCACAAAAGAAATACGCTAAAGTTATTATGGATATGAGTGGATTTTGTAGTGTGTTAGGAGGTATTTTAAATATGTGTATGAGAAAAATTAAAAAAACGTCAGTAGATTATTAGAAATAAATTGGGACAAATGTGTCCCAATATGCGATAAAGGTCGACATTCATCGGATAAATTGGTATTTCAGTGGCAGCTTATTTATATATTTTGTAATAAAAAATAACAACATTTGTTTAAAAAAATATGCATTTATTCTTACATTTAAACATGAAAATCTGCAAAACAATTTCTGCTTGCTGTGAAGCATAAATTTACGTTACAAATATCGCAAATATTATACGTACGATTTTCTATGCCACTCTTTGCACATTGCACACATCTTTTACGAAAAGGGCCTTTCATCATAACGTGCGACGGTAAAGACTGCTTGTGTACTATATTTTGGACTCGCTTCTTTGTCATGGAAGTAGACGGTAGAGCATGTTTTCTTATAGAAAAACTGCCAATCATGGTTCTAGCAACAACTTGTCGGAATTCTAGCGACGTAAGTAAAGGACCTTCAGTACGATGTTCAGCATGTAATTTCTGATATACAATATAGGCATTGTTCATTGCAATATCTAAAATGTCGAAAAAAAAGTCGTAGGTAATATTTTATTTTAGATTTTCTGTCGACTTCGTATGTAATTTTCTTCTGATCCATTAAGTCGACACCACCCATGTTTTGTTTGTACTTGTGAACAATATGAGGACATGTAATCTCCAGACTTTGAGCTGATCCTACTTGTTTCCGTTTGATCTTTCGAGTAGGTATCGGCTACAAGAAATTGGTAAGGAGGCTTACTGCTTTATTATCCATCCACTTGACAAAAGAAATTCCTTCGGAGCTAGTGGAGTAGATTTCACCTCTTCTCATATCTTTGTCTAATGGTAACTTTTTTGGAAGATACTTTCTATGTGTACGAACTGTGCCACAAGATTTGATATTTTTCTTTGCGAGGTTATATTGCAGCATCGGAAAGTTAAAAAAATTGTCAATATAAATTTCACATCCAAGACCCTCCAAAGGTGTTGTAAGCTCAAGAACAACAGAATCTCCCAATCCAATTTGTGGTCCCGATTTATTTTTTCCAGTATATAAGTCGAAATGAAACAAATATCCAGTTTTAGCATCAGCACGGCCCCACATTTTGAACCCTCTCTTCACTGGTTTATTTTGCAAATACTGCTTCATTATGTTATGCCCTTTAAATTTCACCATATGCTCATCCACTGATTGGGTAATTGTGTTATTCATAGCGGACTGGGAACTTAAATTGAAATCTAATCTTGTAAGCTCTATCAAAATTTGGCGATGTTGGTGATGGTTGCGACGCATTATTACAGAAATGGAAATTTCTTCTTATTTCCTCAAAACTTGCAAGTGGCATAACTGAAGCTATGTAAGGCACACCCATGTCGGGTTCGGTGGACCAGTAGTTTCTCAGACAAGGTAATACATGGTAGCCCATGGCATAGTTCATGCCAATAAATGCTGTTACTTCATGAAGATCTGTAGTGAACACTGCACCATTTTCATTAGCGAAGCGTAAAGTCTCTGGCATTATTATTTATTCAATCAATGACCTGAAGTTTGTCACCATTTCAAATATATCAATAGGATTAATTGAGTCTGATTCTTGAAGAATATTGATTTTGCCGAACTCATAGTTAGTCTCAGAAAAATTATAAGGATTATAACAGTTTTTTTTTCACACAAACTCAGGAACCATACCACGAAATGATGTATCAAGTAAAGTAGGTCCTGCAGTATAATCTGACGGATCAGCTGATTCAATAATCACTTCGCCTGCAGCTGGACCTGGATATTGATTAGAAACTGATCGACCAGCTGATTCAATAATCACTTCGCCTGCAGCTGGACCTGGATATTGATTAGAAACTGATCGACCAGCTGATTCAATAATCACTTCACCTGCAGCTGGACCTGGATATTGATTAGAAACTGATCGACCAGCTGATTCAATAATCACTTCGGAGACTCCATCTTGCATGTTTTGTTGTACTAACGACAGGTCTTCTTCGTCCAAACTGAGGGCGTCTTCATTGTCGCTGTTTGCAGCCATGAGATATTCCTCCACTTCGCTATCAGTCAGTCGGAATATTCGGTCACATTTGCGGGCCTAAAGTAATAGAGATCACTCAATATATAACATAAAAAATCATAAAACGTAATATGCGACATATGAGTAAATTTTTACCTTTCACGCATATTGGGACACCGGTCTCCCTTACAGAAAATCTCATATCTTAGCACTTCAAATGTATAAAACTCAATAAATAGCGATCAAGTCATAATTACTACTTACCATTCTCACGAAATTCACCATAAAACACTTTGATAAACTGCAAAAATGTGTTAAACGTAGCCTTTGAAGAAATTCAACAAAGCGCTGCAAATTCGCGTTAGCAAAATACTAAAATTGGCGCCTTTTTTGAGCGCTGTGCTTCCAAACTTAGAAAAAACTAAAATTGCAAGCTTCAGCTAAGATTGGGCGTTGCCAGTTATTTAAAACAAGCTCTTATTTGGGGAAAACCACATTTTAAATATTTGCGACACCGGTGTCCCATGTACGTAAAAGGGTTAAACAACTTTGATATAACTGTAAACATTTCATGATGATCGTCGTGATAAAAAATACTCAGTCAAACACTCTCAAAAGTCAAACACTTTTCATGGCACCGAAATCGGAATAACACTGTTCTTAAAAATACACAACTTCGAAAAGAAATATAAAAAAAATTACATGAGGTGTCAGGGGATACCCGGTTGGAAGGAAGTTCCTTTCGCTACATATTATATACTAGTTAGTTTAATCACGCCTAAGGCGCCCGTTGAAAAATACGATAATTTAAATGAATTTTTAAGATAATATACTTTTTGTAAAATGATAAACTTTTTTATGAAAATTTTTTTTTATAGAATGTATTTTTTTTAATGGTATAGTTTAAGGTCGTTTTTGTAAGAATATGTATAATATTTTCCCGTTTTTTTTAAAGAAAATATACCATTTTAATAAGAAGTACTTTTTGTAAGAAAAAGCCATAAGAGTATGAATTATTTTTCAAAGAAGTACTTTTTTAAGAATAGGTACATTTTAAATAAGTGCTACTCTTTTTATGGAAAGGGGTTTTTCAGAAAATGTAATAATTTTACGAAAGGCTACTTATCTCAAAAAAAAGAAAAGAAAAGGTATTATTTTATTTTAACACATTTCGCGCCAAGCCCCAAAATCGCAATTCACTCACTCGGGCCAAAAAAATGTTTTTCCTGAAAACATTCTATTTAGGTCTACTTATTGAATATTTGAAAACAGAATGTTAAAATTTTCACATTTTCCATGGTTTTTCAGCAATTTTCCGTTTGTGCACCGGTGATCACGCGGCCCCAGGAAGTAAAATTACTTTTTTCTTTCTTTATTGTTTCAGACGAATTAATTTACCTAATTTCAAAAATAAATAAAATATGTCAAGGAAAAAACTTAGTGATAAAAAGATACTTAAAATTTTGAATGCTGATCTCTCTGACCCGTCCGATTTTGGTGACTCAGAAACTGATGATGATATTGATAGAGACAGGGATTACATTCCTTCTAGTAGTTTTGATGAAGAGTCAGATGTAGAAGTTGCTCCGTCCACTTCAACGAGTGTGGACCAAATAATATGCATCACAGTACCACCTCTATCTGCGTGCGACGATTCTCAAGAAATACTAAACAATCTGTTAACTGCTAGACAATCCTTATGTTCTGCTAAACCGTCAATTTCTCGTTCATTCAACATCCCTTCGCCAGATTTCAGTTCAAGCCCATCAACGTCTCGTTCATTCAACATCATTCTACCAGATTTTTATTCAACGTCATCACCAACTCGCGCTCTTGAGGAGCAAGTGAATGACCCGAACAATATTTTTGAGAAAAATAATATAAATCCGGATGTGTCAGAAACAGTTTTTGAGTCAATATGGCAGTCAGTAGAAGGGGAAAGAACGACGTTTCCAGATGTTATATTTGGAAACACCGGAGTTCCACCTGACATCTACACGAAACTACATAAGAAAGTGGTTCATTGAATGCTTTAATCACTTATGGGACGATGAAATACTTGGTCTATTGGTCATTGAAACCAATAGATTTGCGGCGCAAACTCTGGCAAAAACCTCACTCCCTAACGCTAGAGTCAAAAAGTGGATTGATACCAATGCTGTTGAAATGAGAAAATTCATTGAAATTTTTTTCTGGATGGGTCTTGTGGCATTGCGACATCTCAGAGATTATTGGTCGAATGATCCTATTTATATGAATATGGTATTTCAGAAGTAATGAACAGAAACCGATTTGAGTTGCTGTTATCTATGTTCCATCTTTGCAACAATGAAGAACAAACTCCGACGTCTGACCGTGTATTTAAACTGCAAAAGTTTCTCATTCTTCTTCAAAGAAAATTTCAGACATCATACATTCCAGAAGAGGAATGCTGTATCGATGAAAGTAATGTACCCTTTAGAGGACGACTTCTCTTTAGACAATACATGCCCAATAAGAGGCACAAGTATGGCATAAAGTTATTCAAACTGTGTGTCGGTGGCGGACATACCTGGAATTTGAAAGTATATACTGGAAAAGAGAAAGTTTGCGAGTCAGCTGTTTCTGAGAAAATTGTTATGGAACTGTTAAGAGAGAGCTTGTAGATCATGAAAGAACCCTCTATACCGATAATTGGTATACCAGTGTGAAATTAGCTCAAAGAATGGTAGAAAGAAAAACTCACTCGGTTGCAACTTTGCGCAAGAATCGAAAAGGTAATCCCCCTGAGGTTGTACAGACAAAATCAAAAAGGGGAGAACAGGAAGCTCAGCAAAACCAACAAAAAATTGTTATTCCCAAATGGCAAGACACACGGGATGTGTTAATGCTGAGCACGAAACATGGTGATATAATGGTGACAAAGGTAAACCGCGGTAAAGAAATCACAAAGCCAGAGATGGTGTTTGACTACAACATAGGAAAATCGTTTGTTGATATCTCTGACCAACTCTCAGCATATTCGCCATACTTGCGCCGAACTGTAAAATAGTACAAACGATTAGCTTTCCATCTAATCACTGCTACAACTGTTGTCAATGCTCTTCACCTATACAACAAAGTCAACAATAGAAAAATGCCTATCAAAAAGTTCAAAGAAGAACTAGTGAGAAAGCTGGTTCTAGGCCAATCTGACCAACCAACATCTGAGGAAGAAGATGAACCAGCAGATATATCCGTGGTCTCTGAGCAACTACAGTCACTGCAGATGCCCCCTGTTACAATGAAGCATATTCTGAAGGAAGCTGAAGGACCCAAGAGGCAGACTAGAAAGAGGTGCTCGGTGTGCTGCAAAAAGATGGCTAAAAAACGGGGAACTCCATATTCTCGAAAAACTGCAAAAATGATCAATAACTTCTGTGTCAAGTGCAACATACCCATTTGTATCAAGTGCTTTGAACAACACTCTGCTTAGGTCATGTATAGATTAGATTTTGAAATTTTGAGTCAAAATTTGAAAAATAATAATAAATTTGAAAAATAAAAAAAATTGGATTTGAATGTCAAAATTGTTTTGGTATGATAAAAAATTGTTTATTTCAATATAAAAATAATGAAAATACTTTAAAAAAAACCTATCCACCTGTTCTCATTTGACTAAATAACCCTATATTTTGTCCGCCCCTGACGCATTATGGGTATGCAAAACGCCCGGGCCAAGCAAAAATCCACGTTCTCCTGGGGCCACAGATTCATTCCATGTATATAAACCCAATGTAAATCGTGTGCCCTGTTCCACATTCACGCTTAAAAACATCAAGGTTGCGTGTGGATATGTGAACACGCAGCCCGAACGAGTACTTAGGTCGCGTGCACCGGTGCCGCACATGGCGCTAAATGTGTTGAGACAATGTACTTTTAAGAAAAGGCATTTTTGTTAGAAAATGTATTTTTTTAAAGAGAACGTAGTTTTTTGAAGAAAAGGTTTTTTTAAGAAAAGGGTTTTTTTAGAATTGGCAATTTTTTCAAGAATAGGTACATTTTTATGAGTAGGTAGGTACTTATCTCAAGAAAAGTTATTTTGTTTCACAAAAAAGGTAATCTTTAAAGAAGAGGTAGTTTTTATGAAAAGCCAATTTATTGTAAGAAAATTAAATTTTTTTAAAAAAAAGGTACTTATTTAAAAAAACCTTTTTTTTCAGAAAAAGTACTTTTTGTAAGAAAATTTACTTTTTTAAGCAAAGGAACTTCTTAAAGTTAAGGGATATTTTTTTAGGAAAAGGTACTTTGTTTAGGAATATGAATAGGTATTTAATTTGCGAAAACGCACTTATTTAAGAAAATGTTATTTTTTGAAACTTCCTTCACTTCCCGCAATTAAATATTGGTTACAGGCTCCAACTAGAAAGCTTCACACAAAACAAGAAATTTCAAAAACATATGTTAGTCTAGACCAGTGATGCCCACACACATATTATAACATATTACGCTTGTGTGTGAAGCAGAATAAACCAATGTTCAAATTGACAAATTTTGAAACAATTAAGCAGCGAGTCCCTGCTCTAACAAATGCTGAACAGCAAGTGATTTGATTTGTATTGACAAAATGTAAACAAAGCAAGAGCCGAACGCCCACGATCGGGACCATACGAAGAAACTTATACTATACGTGTGCCGACAGTGCAGAAGCAGCTTTTTTATGTCCATCACGCGTGTTATGGAAACCCAAAATTTGGGCATCACTGGTCTAGACACAAACCAAAGCTAAAGTACCCAATACAGGGTGATTCCGGAAGTTTGGGACAAATTTCTCCAGCGTATTCCTTGGCTCATTACATGAAGAAAAGTCCACTAGGACCATGTGCGAAAATGCAAGGGTGCGAAATGGTAGCGGGTTCAAAATTTTCGGATTGGCGGTCGGAGGGTAGTAGGGTAAAGTTGGTAACTTCTGACCCAGTGGTCGGATTTGTTGTCTTTGTGCTTGTTGGAAAGGCCTTTAAGAGGCCTTTCAGAATCAATAATCAGCAAGAGTAAAAAAAGTCAAATCGCCAAGATACAGAGCTTTCGGAAAAAAATGGAAAAAATGCACATAACCTCAATTTGCTCAGCCAGATGGCAAGTAACTTATGTTTTTTTCTGTTGAAAGTTAGCCATGCCTCTTACCTTTCCAAAGTGACATAAACGAAGCCCAGAGGTCTTACCGTTCCAAAGTTATGACCATTTTACTGAAATACAAAAATCTTTGTTTTTGTTTTTGGAAGTGAAATAACAGCACACATTTATTTGTTTTTGTAAATTAACACGTTTAAGATTTTATTTTACTGAAATTTTCGGCAGAAGAATGGTCACAACTTTGGAACGGTAAGACCTCTGGGCTTCCTTTAGGTCAATTTGGAATGCTAAGAGGCATGGTTATCTTTCAACAAAAAAAAAAAAACATAAGTTACCCTTCTACCCTCCGACCATCAATCCGAAAATTTTGAACCCGCTGCCATTTCGCACCCTTGCATTTTCGGACATGGTCCAGTTGACTTTTCTTTATGAAATGAGCCAAGGAATACGCTGGAGAAATTTGTCCGGAACTTCGTGAATCACCCTGTATAGTAGCATAATAGTGTTAAAAACAAGTTGTTTAATTTTGTTGCATTTAGCCCCCCCGCAACGTGCGATCAATTTAGAAACGTCAATTGAACTACAAAAAAAATGCCAACAGAAATTTAAAAAGGCTTTAATTCAAGATTGGTCTACATCAATTGAGATTGCAAACACGTCAATTGAAATTGAAATTATATTAACTGAAATGTAATAGATACACGCTGAAATTTTTTGTTGTTGTTGTTTGTATGCAAATATAACTTGTTTGTAGCCTGTTGCAAATATAATGTAGTTGTGTCCAAACACATTGTGTTTGCTATTCAATGACAATGACTAATAGATTATAATATATATATATATTTGTGCCCCAAATGTGAATTTGTTTGTTGAAAACTGCTGAAAATACTGTTGTCTGTCACAATAAAGAAAAAAATGCCGCAGATCTGCAATTAACGAAAACAAGTCGTATTTGAACATGTCGGTTTTAGGATAATGCTACCAGTGTTGTTTCATTGTCAGTGAAACTGTTTATTTGCAAGTGAAACATTTTCTAAATTTTGACATCTAACTACCGATTTTATTTTAAAATCCTTTAGAATACAACTTCCACGCAGTATGTCCAGAGCAATGGCTTTATCGGAAACATCCGTTAGCTACCTAAAGTGAGAAGACGAAACGAATGAGCAGCCAGATTGGTAATGCGATCACTGATACGTCTCAGGATTATTTGGAGACCCTGACACTGAAGCTCTTCGATGTAGGTAGTGGACATATTCTTCTGTCCTTTGAAGGTGGATGAGCGAGCACCCCTGGTCAACGGCGGATCAAAATTTAAGAATCCAAAATCTAGTTTCGACACACTGCATTCTGGACAGCGTCTGATTCATAATGGGCGGCTGAAACTGGCGGATGTCCTCGGAAAATATAAAGCTGACAACACAGCGCTCCAGGAAATGCGATGGACAGGATATGGTTGCATCAGAAAGAAAAACTGCGATATTTACTACAGCCGCCATGAGCGAAAGCACGAATTTGGGTGCGGATTTATAGTAGGCAAGAGACTGCGACACCTAGTTTCAAGGTTCAACCCAGTGAGTGACCGCATAGCCACAATTCGCTTCAAAGCTAAATATTTCAACATCTCGTTAATTTGTGTGCATGTACCGACAGAGGATAAATATGATGAGGTCAAAGAAATATTTTATGAGCGTCTAGAAGAAGTATATGAACGCTGCCCTGACCACGACATTAAGATTATTCTGGGCGATTTTAATGCCAAATTATGTAAGGAAAGTATCTTTCGACCAACCATCGGTAATCACAGTCTACATAACACCACCTCCGATAATGGAATAAGGCTGTTAAACTTCGACGCTGCAAAGAACAGGTAGTTAGTAGCACGCGATGGCAGCATAAGGACATATATAAGGCGAGCTGGTTATCCCCTGATCAGAGAACGAAGAAACAGATTGATCACTTGGTAATAGATGGCGGGCACTCTCCCAGTGTACTGATGTACATGTGATTCGCGGTGCAAATATCGACTCGGATCATTACCTGACGGCTGCAAACATTGGCACAAGATTGCACAGGGCGAAAAATATGCGAAGCCGAACACGGGAAAAGCCAGATATTCACAAGCTACAAATACCGGAGATATCAATGTCCTATCAACAAAAGCTCACTCTTCTTCAGGGCAGAATACCACTCCCCCTCCCAAGGACCCAGATTCGCAGTGGACGTGCATCTCCTATTCTTTGTAAGCTGCTGCCAGGACTGAACTTGGCTATGTAAACCGCAGAAGGATAAGCCACGGTACGACGAAGAATGTAGCATTGCAACTGATGACAAATACGCTGCACGTATGGCAACGAAAAAGTCAGTTATCACGCGTGCTGCGAGTGATCGGTACAATAGGCTCAAAGGGGAGGAAAACCGACTACTTGGAAGGAAAAATTGCAGTGGGAGCAGAGGGAGAATGAACATTTTTCCAGAGGGTAAGAACATCGAATAACGGAACGAATAGAAGAGCTGCCCAACTGCAAGGACGAGAATGGGAATCTCGTGACTGATAAGCAGTGTGTGCTTACAATGTGGGGAGACCACTTTTCAGCACTATTCCACTCAGATGTTTTCACTGAAGATCAGTAGGATTGGAAGACAGACACTGAAGATTGGAAGACGGTTTAGATTGTACCCCTCCCCCTATCCAAGGCGAGATTAGAACGACAATACCCCAGCTTAAGGATAATACAGCCACTGGTGCGCTAAGCGACTTAAGGCAGGTGGCGAAGTACTGCTATCCCATATGCATCAACTTATATGCGGTATATGTTTTGGAGCAATCTATACCTGCCGATTGGGGTCTCAGTGTAGTATGTCTTGTATTCAGTCTGTTCCAACTATGGCGTTGTTATTCTTTTATCCATGACGTATATTATTGGAAAGACTGAAAACCCGATTGGTGTGGAGTGTGTGTGGTTTTAGACCTGGGAAATCCATGACTGACCAAACATTCACGCTACGTCAAATTCTGGAAAAGCAAATCGATACATACCATATTTTTGTCGTTTACAAGGCTGCTTTCGATAGCCCCATACGGGGAAAATTGTACAAAGCTGAACTTGGGATTCAGGCATAACTGATCCGCCTGTGTAGAATGACGCTGACCAACACTAAATCACTAAAAGACACTAAAAAGACGCTTACCAACACTAAATCATCACCAACACTAAACTAATGCAGGTAAGGTGGGGAGAGAACTCACCCAATTATTCTGTACCAAGCGAGTGCTGAGACAACGCGACACAATTTCGTGCAATCTTTTCAACATCTTAATGAAAATAAGAATGAGAAAAGTTGCAGTTAATTCGAACAAGACCATGAACATGAAACGCCATATATTGCTGGCGTATGCTGACGACATAGACATCATTGGGCGAAATTTGCGAGAGGTTACTGCAGTATTTTCAAGAATCGAAGTAGAATCAAAAAACGTGGGGCTTGGTGCTAATGGGGGCAGGGCAACATTGATGGAGGCGGAACAAGATTGATGATGATGGGGAGGAAAAACCTCTCGACTTGGTCCGCACTTAACCGTCGACAACCGATTTAATTTTGAAGTGGTAGATGAATTTATCTACCTTGGATCCGTCGTGAACAGCCAGGAGATACATAGGAGAATTGTGCTTGCAAATAGCTGCTATTTTGGGTGCAGCATGCCGTTTAAGAACAAAGCCCTCTCTCGACAGACAAAAGGCCAGCTATACCAGACTCTCTTTTTATCTATCCTGATATATGGCTCCGAAACTTGAGTCATATCGCAAGCGAATAAAAAACACCTGGGAGTATTCGAGAGAAAACTTATGCGTAAAATATATGGTCCTGTTAAAGAAAACGCCGAGTACCGACGTCTTTGGATCCAAGAGATGTATCACCCGTATTCTGACGTGGGCATAGCCAGGCGAATCATATTAGGCCAATGGCGTTGGCTAGGCCACGTTATCAGAATGGATGAAGGTGCGCCAGCGCGAAAGGTTCTTGATAACGTACCCGATGTAAGCAGGAAAGGAGGAGAATCCCTCCGTATCCTTGGAGTTGTCAACTGTCGGGAAAAGACGACGGATTGAACAAGTTGGAGAAAAATGTTGAAATATGTTTAGTTTGTTTTTATGTGTGTCCAGCTGACCCGGCAAACATTGTTTTGTCTTCAAATTTTATTTTGGAATCATCGTGGCGCCATCTGTCGAAAATTGGTTGTACTAACTAAGAAGCCTTCATAGGCTCATGCCCAACAACTTTGCTAAAGATCATCACATGATCAAATGCATAGTTTACTATTCTATAAGGGACATAGAGACAAATATTAATATATATATTTATATAGATAGAAGATAGATAGATTAGTTAATATGTGTAAGACATCTGACCTCATGAGTTTGTAAAATAGTCAATAAGAGTAAAAAAGTCAAGTTGCATATTTTCACAATGATGATTACAAACACATACTTAGGAAATGCTGAAATGTTGCTAAAGGATTTTATCCTAGCATTACTTTCTTAGTTCCTCAGAAACCTATAATTTTCCTTAATTGTCGTTGCATATTTGATATTAATTCCCTTTGTATCATGTAGTCCCTCATTATATTGCATTGAATGCAAAAAAGCTACAATTTGTAAATATTCCTTCAACTTGTGTTCACAGAGCATAGTATATTTTACTATAGTCCCCTTGATTCCTTTGTGATGTCGAACAAATAACAAGGGTTCATAACTCAAAGAGCCTAAGGCTTTACATTCTCTAAAGGACTTTGTCATCAAGAGCATTTACTACCATGTTGAACCTTTTTTTGTTCGCTCTCTTTCTCTATTCTCATTCGCAACTTAACAGTTTATAAACACTTTATAATTAAACCTTTATAAATAAAACATAATTATTTAGTTTAAAACATTTTAAATAGCACACGGAGAGAGGAAAACACAAAAACCATATTTACCTTCAAACACATCTTTTGTGTGTCAAAGGATATGCTGGTAGAAATGGAAAATATCCTTTGATCTGTGACGTATAAAAGGTATAATAATAACTATTTACATTGTGGTGAAAATCTTTTTGAAACAAGATGTTTATTTGGGACATTTTAATCTCTTATTAAATTTATAATTAAATGCTAATATTTAAAATACTTTAAGGCATTAGCACATTTACTGTGCAAATGTGGATTGAACAAAAACGTTAGGTTATTTTTTATAACGTGTTTTCTTGCCCTTAAGATGAAGTTTGTTTTGCTACAATTTGTGTAAATAGTTTTTAACAACATCATCTACATTTGGAGTTAAACAGGAACAGGGAAATTGTGTTGAAACATTAGTTCGGTTACCGTACAATCATTGTAGTCTAATAGATACGGTAGCTGCTTGTGGACATAAACATTGGACTTGAAATAACCCCACAGGAACAAGTGTGGAGCGGTAAAGTCGGGAGGTTTGGAAGGTTTAAATGGTCCTACCATATTCGCAATCACATTCGTGGGCAAACACGAGCGACATTTATAGTGAATACCAATGAATGGCTATACGCCACAAGAACGTACGATAATTGTGGAAATGTTCCCGAACAAAAATTCGTCAGTTATGTTAACGCAAAGTGAATTTCGGCGAAAATCTCCCAATCGTGCAGCGCCCTCAGCGCAAACAATTCGATATGTGGCGATCCGATTTAAAGATAGCGGCACAACACGGGACAGTCGAAGCCTCCGAAGGCCGCCAACAGGCCGTTCAACTGAAATGATCGTAGCAGTGCATGAAAATGTGGTAGAGGACAATTTCCCGATGTTCCCTTCGCGCCATTTTTTTATTGGACCTGAAAATGTTCCCGTACAAAATTCAGGTGGTCTCACAGTTGTTAACAAATGGCTGTGGTGCCCGTTTAAGCCCTTTTCGTTCATGTACCAAAAATTTCGCTCACTTTTCCTTTGCTGGGTACTCTGCCCTTGCGAAAATTTCGTAGGCAAAATCAATTAAATTAATTATATTGGTATCCATACAACAAAAAAGTCCAGTTATTTCAGCGCGTATGGGGACCCTTTACAATAAATTTCAATGGTTAAAAGTAGTTTACTGAATCACGTAAGATGGTTGAAGCTGTCATATAATGACCACTGCCGTTCCTGCGACGACGCAGAAGAGGAGAAGACGGTGGAGCATCTCCTCTGCAGTTATCCGGCTCTGATAAATAGAAGCCTGAAGACCATGAGCCGTCCCATCCTACATAACCGCACGGAGATACACGAGATAGATCTAGTGGATCTAATGAGGTATCTCCGATTAACAGGCTGTATATAGACACGGTTCTTTGGACTCTCCGGAGTGATGTGGTATGCAAAGCGGTGTCTCAAGGCACAAATTGGTGCTAAATAGTATCTATAGCAGCCACGAAAACCAACGAAACCAAACCATTTCCGGTGAATATTATTCTAGCCGCTGGATAGATTCTACACTGTTTGAATACAAAAACAACCGCATTTGGTAAAGAAAATCTTGCTCTTCCACCCCGACAATGTGTAGCCGAACAGGTGTGTACCCGCTAAAAAATAACAACCTCTCTAACATATTCTCCCAAACATATTCTGCCAGAACTATGTATATGTTTGGAAGACACTTCAAACATTCATATGTTTGCAAGTGCCAAACTCAGGTGTATTTAAATGTAAACATTATCATATTTACTGGTAAACATATATGCTTTTACGTGGAAACATATGCGTTCTTCATCCCAAACATCCATATTCTTAAGTGGAAGCATTTGCGTGTTTCCCCCCAAACCTGCATATACCTACGTGGAAACGTATGCGTATTTCCTCCCAAACATAATAGTGTTTAGAAACGAATTATACTTTGATGTAAGTATATATGTATTATTCATTATAATTAATAATGTTAATATATATCCACATATATAAATAATTAAAACAAAAAATTAAAAGATTTAAAACGCCCTTTTTAATTTTTTTTCATGAAATGAGAATCTGCTGCTCTTTTGTTTCTCCTTTCATTGTTGTCTTTCACGCTTTTGTTTTCAGAAGGTTTCAGCTATGCGTTGGTTATCATAATGCGTAGGGGTACACAGACAATATATTTATATACAAATCTAGCGCATGTAAACCAAGCGTGGATTAATTACTTGGGTTTTTTTTATTGTATTTCCGATTGTCTCAGTAAAGGGTTAGGCAGACAAAGGGCTTTAAGTTGTTGCCCTTTCCAGTTTCTTTCGTTTATCACTTCGGTATCACACATATATATACATACGAAACACATACACAAAAATCATGGCAACATCAAAAACCATTTAACCGTCCGAGCCTTCGTTTATTATTTTTCACTGATCAAGCGCTTTATATCCACTGTCCGATGAACCATTGACGACTTAATACAATAAACTAAAACGCAATACATCAGCTAAAAAAAGAACCACTGATTTTATGTACAATTTACAGCCACATTCAGGAATAACAATGACTCACTCACTGAGAGAATAATGCAAAAAAACAGAAACACACTTACAAGATAGACTCTCTCGTTGTCCCTCTTTAATCCACTCGCTCTCGAGAGACCATATAAAGTGAAACAAACAGCTGTATTTGTATTACAATCATAGATATATGTGGGTCGCAAACACATATATTATAACATACTAATTATTGTGTCTCAAACATGGAATATTGAGTAGCAAATATAATGTGTTTGGTCACAAGTATATTATATTTGCGACAAGACCCAAACACACGTTAGATTTGCATCTAAACAACAACAAAAGACATATTTTTCAGCATGTAGTCGCCATAACAGGAATCCGTAAATTGGGCTCCAAACTACTAATTCATCCGCCATATTCTCTGGATTTAGATTCCAGTGATTACTTTCTATTTCCAAACCAAAACGAATGGCTCGGTGGTAAGAGTTTTCAGGGGAATGCATCGTTCGTTACTGAAACAAACGCCTACTTTGAAGACCATCAGGAATCCCATTATTTGGACGAAATAGCAAATTTGGAAAAACGATGGACTAAATATGTCGATCTAAAGGGAGAATATGTTGAGAAATAAAAGTTTTTTGTCCAAATTATTTTTTATTTCAAAGTCATGAACTTTTTAAACCGCGCTCGTAAATGCGGTCGAAGAAATATGGACTGATGTTTCTGCGAGCCCAAGTCTGGATGTATGGGTAGCTCTTGAAACGATTTTTTTTTGTCAAAACCAATGCACCTTCTTCAAGCTTGTCAAGATTCCAAAGACCAAAACTGTAGCGTTTAGGAGAATGGGACGGTCTCAATTTCACTCTCTCTTTCTTCTACTTTGACTGTTCTTTCTGCAACCCATTTTTAAGAGGCACTCTCATTTTACCATATTAAATGACGGTTTGCAATCTTTACGACCAGGGCTTTATAAAGGGTTTTTCCATAAGAGCGCTACAAATTTTTTTAAATAAAACAAAACCGGTTGTAGTTACCAATGAAATTCTTTATTCCTGTGAAAGTACATTCGATGCCATTATGTATGGAACACGATTTCTTTTGCATGGCCACTACGGGCACGCTTCCCGAAGTCCAGATAAATCGGCCGATACTGCTGCAATTTCACGTTCGATATTCGTACGAAGTTCATCAATCGTCGCTGGCTTGTTGGCATAGACCATAGACTTGACGTAGCCCCACAGGACATTATCTAACGGCGTCAAATCGCACGACCGAGGCGGCCAATCGACTGGGCCATTTCGTGAGATAACACGTTCACCAAACTTGGTTTCCAATAAATTGATTGTGGCATTCGCTGTGTGGCTTGTGGCGCCGTCCTGTTGGAACCACATGTCCTCCAAGTCCATATTATCCAATTGGGGCCAAAAATATTCGGTTATCATTGAACGGTAGCGATTCGCATTCACAGTAATGTACCGGTCTTGATCATCACGGAAGAAGTACGGCCCAATGACTCCGCCGGCCCATAAACCGCACCAAACCGTAAATTTTCCGGAAATGAGCCTCATCGCTGAAGATGATTTCCCGATGAAAATCCGGATCATTTTCATGTTGTAGCTCAGCCCAATTCACGAACAGACGACGCTTATGGTGTTCAAGCGGCTTCAGTTCTTGCGTCAATTTGATCTTGTAAGGATGTAGGCTAAGATCTTTTCGCAAAATTCGCCACAACGACGTCACAGAGATGCTCAACGCTTGAGAACGACGTGTTAGAGATACATTTGGGCATTCTTGAACTGAAGCCTCAGCGGCAGCAATATTCTCGACACTACGGGGACTTCACTGGCGCGGGAACATTTTGTACTGTGCCTGTGGATTCAAATTGTTCCACTAGACGCTCAATTGTTGATCTGGTAGGACGATTATGACGACCATAAATTGGACGTAGCGCTCTTAAAGTTGAGGCAACTGACTCCAAATTTCGGTAGTAAATTTTAATAAGTTCGACTCGTTGTTGGCTCGTATATCTTTCCATGATGAAATAGCAGACTTTACTGAAGAGAAATTTCAAAAGAGCGGGAAAAATATGGCGTCGTTTGCTGTCCCTATAGATTTACTTTTGTAGCGTCTCTGTTGAAAACCCCTTTACTAGGGTACTTATAGTAAGTACTCGATGCAACCTAGAAAACTTCCGAATGACACTAACTTTAATGTTCAAACAAGATATTTCCCATGCAAGTCAGCAATCGTTTGTAGCAAATGTGACTAACTTCATATACTATTGGATTGTCCTTACCATGAAGGGAATCCTCTGATATCTTGTATATCGTCTCAAGTGATTCAAATTCCGTTTTATGTTTGTTCGCATTTCTCTCACACTCGCTTCCAACAAAAAACTGTAATTCTCATTTGACTAAATTTTTTATATTTTTTATTCTGTTTCCAGAACTTTGGAAAACAATAATAAAGTTTTACTTTGAAATGACTTTTTGTAGTACAATTTCCTCTCTAGTGAATTAAGACTGCACAATATGTTCATCGTGTTGTATTGTTTCGTCTGAATATGACAATTCGTAGTAAAGTGTTACGCAGCACGCAAAAACAGGCTATTGGCAAAAATGAAATAAACTCTTAACTTCAATTGTATTTCAATGTTACATTTCTTTGAATTGGAGTTTGGAGCATCGAGCAATGAAGTAGTGGGTGCTTTGAAATTGGAAGAACATCAAGTTTGAATTTGATTGTAGGTATGATGTTTCTTTTGAGTACTATTGTCTATGTGCCACCAGTACGGACAAACTTGAAGACAATTTTTTTTTTGATCACGAAATCGCAAACGAAAATTGTTTCCAGTCTCTTTTGTTTAACAAACTGGAGATGGTATTTCTGCCAAAAAACGTATTTCAATAAAAAAAATTTGACAAATGCAGTAATGTCGTACGTGTGTTTTTTTTTAATTCGCATTGGATTTTAATTTAAATGCAAAAGAAGTACCATTGTTCGCAATGAATTTCCATTTACTCAGGCAATACGAATGCAGGTTGTGGAATCGGATGTTTGACTGCTGCCAATTTGGTTTTAAAATATTTCATATGTATAAGTAGAAGTTTGTGGCTTCGATAGATTTTGCCTCGCGGTACTTGCAAATTCCTAAACCTGTACTGTATAAAATATTTAGAAACAAATCCTGCTAGATGTGAAGGATATGATTTGAAAATAAGTAAAATTGACAACGGTATTTAAAATTTTTTTGAATTTGCATTTGTATAGGTAATTGAAATTAAACTACAAATTATAAAGTGTCATATTTTTATTTTTATTCTGTTGTTCGACCTTTTCTTTATCAATAAATAATCAATATTCTTCGAGCTTGAGGTCTGATTTGCTGTTGTTGTATTTATTTTCCTCGATATTTCGCTACTCCTTTGTGTAGCATCATCAGGATATTTGAACAATATTTAACAATTAAAACAAAATAACAAGTGTGAAAAAATTTATGTCAATTCAAAAATGTTCAAACAAAATTTTTCCGCCTTTTTTCAAAAATTTTCTGAAGTTACACAAACAAAAATAATGTTCGTAAAAAGTTCATATAAATTAACCCAAAGAAAAATATTAGATTGATAAACAATTTGTGCTTAAATGGTTCTACTTTTTACTAATTAAATGTCTGTAAATTTGGGCTACATTATCTGTATCTGTTTTATAGTTAATTCTTTTCAATGTTGGTGTAGTAATTATTTGTAGCATTTCTAACATATAACGACGTTTATAATTGTTTTCTTTATTTAAAACCGCTGTATCCTGAAAGTTTGGGTAATGATTTAAACTAGCACAATGGGATGTTAATGCTGTTTTCTGTGTAGAAATGTGCCTGTATTTCTGATCTGATTTGTGTCCTGCAATTCGTGTCTTTAGTTTATTTTTTGTAGTCCCTACATATACTTTGTTGCAAACCTCATTGTCATTTCCCTTACATGGTATTTTATATACTATATTACACATATCAAATTTGTCAAAACTATCCTTTGTTTTACTAAATATTCTGCCTATTGTGTTATATGTTTTGTATGCTAATGTATAATTCTTGTCGTCAAATATTTTTGACTTCGCCAACCTATCTGTTATTCCAGGTATGTATGTTATTGACTTGTAGATTTTCGGCTCATCTGTAGTAGCCCTGTTCAGTTGTCCTTTATCCTCAAATTGCCTTATCAGTCTGTTGGTAAGATGGTTCGGGAAGTTGTTGTCCTTAAGAATGTTTTTTATCCTTTCCTTATTGACCTTGTGGAATTCTACATCACTTATAGTCAAAACGCGTTCTATTAAATTTTTCGCCGTATTTATAATCACACGTTTTTGATGTTTCGAGTGGAAGTTGATTATTCTTCCTGAAGACGTTGGTTTCTGATACCAATTAATTGATAAATTTTCCCCTCTCCTGACCACCAATGTGTCCAAATAGGGAAGTTTTGAATTTGACTCTTTTTCCATTGTAAATTTAATACTGGAGTGGAAATTGTTAAAAACATCCAAAAATTGTATTTATTTCGCCCTCTGAAACGACACAAAATAAATCGTCTACATATTTTGTCAAAATTTTTGGTTTTATATCCAATTTTTCGATACAAGAGTCCAGCAAATTTTCCATAATGATGTCAGCAACTATTGGAGAAGCTGGTGAACCCATTGGGAGTCCCTTTTGTTGCAAATATATTCTCCCATCATGTTGGAAATATCGGTTATCCACTATACAAAATCTTAATATATCTAAAAATAAAGATTTATTAATGTCTGTATGTTGCTTTAATGTGTTCCATTTTTCCTCTATGATACTGATAGCTAATTCCACGGGTACACTCGGGAATAGAGATACTACATCAAACGAAACTAAAATTTCGTTACTATTTATCTTCTGGTTCTTTATTCTGTCCTTAAATTGTATTGCATCTTTTACATTATATTTCGAATTTTCCGTTATCTTTTTAAGGATGTTTGTAATATATTTACACAGTTCATATGATGGAGAGTTAACAAAAGAGCAAATTGGTCTTAATGGAAAATCTTCTTTGTGTATTTTTGGAACTCCATATAATCTCGGTGCTGTGGATACTGTTGTTTTAAGTTTATTCTTTTGTATTTGATTAATAATTCCTACTTTTTGAAGTTCCTCGACGAATTCATTATTCTTCCTTTCTAGTGTACTCGTAGGATCTTTACTCACTAGCTTGTATTCTGATGTATTTCCAACAATGTTTCCTATTCTCGAGTCATAGTCACATTTCTTTATAGCTACTGTTGCATTTCCTTTATCAGCATTAACAATTAAAATATCCTTATTACTTTTTAGGAATTTCTCTGCCTTATTCACTTTATCTAAAATGAATTTATCTGTACTCGTTAGTTTCATTTTATTCATTTGACTATCTAACATTGTCGTTAATTTAGTCCGTGCTATTTCCTGTTCTTCCTTTTCCCCTAAGGTTTGTACAAGATCCTCCCCCTCTGCGATCATTTTCAAAATTAGGAAATCTTTCCTCTCTACTGATAGTGCATGTTTCTGACCAAGTGAAAGAACCCACTTCACCTCTTTAGGAATGTCTACCTCAGTTTTATTAACAAACCACTTTTCATTTAATTTAAATCCTAAATTCTTTTCTTGTAAATTTACAAGTGAATTAAATTTCTTTTGATGTACTTCCTTTGTCCTATTATTTTTTGATATCGTTATCCTATCCTCATATTCTAAAAATTCTCTAATTTCTTCTTCTGAAAAATATCTACATAAATTATTTCTTATAGTATCCATCTCATTATTAGTTTCCCTTAGTAACACGTGCTTTTGTTTGATTGTTAGATTGAGTAGTTTGTTGTGTAACTCTTGTGTATAATTGGAAATATTTTGTTGAATTGATGGCAACCCATTTTCAGAAAAGATTCTTTGTATATTCCTAGTTGAGTTTGTGATGAAATTTGGGAAAATACCTGTTTTTCGACAACGAATCAGAAAAGTAATTGTCGACCTTATCCTTACGATCTTGTCCCTGGTTGTCTTGAACCTGTTAATTATTGATCTCGTTCGATTATCCCTCTTGAATTTTGCATATCCCATTTTTGTCTGGATGTGCTCTCCAATTTTAATATTTTTATTCTGTTGTTCGACCTTTTCTTTATCAATAAATAATCAATATTCTTCGAGCTTGAGGTCTGATTTGCTGTTGTTGTATTTATTTTCCTCGATATTTCGCTACTCCTTTGTGTAGCATCATCAGGATATTTGAACAATATTTAACAATTAAAACAAAATAACAATTGTGAAAAAATTTATGTCAATTCAAAAATGTTCAAACAAAATTTTTCCGCCTTTTTTCAAAAATTTTCTGAAGTTACACAAACAAAAATAATGTTCGTAAAAAGTTCATATAAATTAACCCAAAGAAAAATATCAGTTAAAGTGGAAATACCGCCATACCAGTGTAAAACACAATCAATTGTTGTAGTAACACGCTGAAGTAAAACGACCTCTATAACAAATTCTCCCAAACATATTCTACAGGAACCATGCATATGTTTGGAATGCACTTCAAACATTCATTTGTTTGCATATCCCAAACACAGCTAACATGTAAGTTTTTAGGTGCACACATATGCGTTCTGCATCCAAAACATTCATATACTTACATAGAAGCATTCGGATGTTTCCCCCAAACCTCCATGTATTTACGTGGCAATATGTGCGCATTTCCTCCCAAACACCATAACATTTAGAAACGAATTATTTTTTGAATTCAATATTTTTGTATTATTTATTATAATTAATTTTATCAATATAAATCCCATTTATAAATAATTAACGCAACAAATTATAAGGTTTTAAACGGGCTTTTTTATAGTTACTTGCATCGAACGCATTGAATATATTTTTCTTCTTCTAGTTTCTTTGTTATCTCGCACGTTTTTGTTTTCAAAAGGTTTTAACTATGCGTTGATTATCACTATGCGTTGGTACACAAACAAAATTGTTATTGTTATATACAACACTAGTTCATGCAAGCCAAGAATTACTTGGTTTTTTTGTACATTTCACAAATGGTACGCCGTTCCGATTTTGTCAGTAAAGGCTCGGGCATACAAATGGTTTCACATTGTTCCCCTTACCAGTTTCTTTCCTCATGGTGGTAGAACACATCCAAGCATACGAAACATATACACAAAAACCAAAGCAAATTCCCAAACCATTTAACCGTCCGCGCCTTTGTTTATTCTTTTTTCACTGATCAAACGCTTTTGATGTCCTCTGTCCGATGAACTATTGAGGACTGAATACATGAAAGTTCATCTGCAATTTACGCGCGCACGTTCAGGAATATTTATGAATCACTTACTGAGAGAATAATGCAAAAACACCGATACAGACTTACTAGATAGACTCTCCCGTTGTCCCTCTTTTATTCCCTTGCTCTCAAGAGAGCATAAGCAGTACAACAAACACAACTGTATTTGTATCCCAAACACATATATCTTTGGGTTGCAAACACATATGTTAAAGCATATTAATCATTGTGTTTCAAACATGTAATATTGAACAGCAAACACAATGTATTTGCATACAAGCATATTATATTTTCGACTAGCTCCAAACACATGTTATATTTGAAATCAAACAACAAAAAACGACAGATTTTTCAGCGTGAACATATTGCCAAAAGAATGACTTGTCATTGGGAAGTGTGGAAAGATATTGCACAGGTGGTGGAAGGGAGAGTATTGTACTTTGATTGCCGCTCTTCAATATATTGAAGCATTTTTAGTGTCTTTTCGGTGGCCGAAATTATCATTTCGAACACTATCAACCATGTTGCCAACAATTATAACAATGGGCTACGAAAAAAGGAACCCTATCATTGTGTCCAATTTGTCGTCCAATTTATAAACATTTCAATTTGTTAACTAAAGTAATTTTGTTAAAAAACGAAATCAAACACTCTAAATACATGTTACGCAAAAAAATATCAAAGGCGAACTAATGCCTATGTAACCTCTTCTATGAAAAAAATCGATGTGATGGGAAATAAGGCCATATGGCTTTATTGTCTATGACTGCACCGTATATCTCATTTTTTTCTACATATATTTTCCTATTAATCAAACAAAAATTTTTGATACGGTCTAGTTAAAAATAACGGGTCCGCCAAATAACTTTTTTTTTTGAAAATGCTATAAAAAAAAACTACTGAATATTTTCTCAAATTTCTTTTTCTATTTGAAAGTACAATCCTTCCGGTTAATAATGGAAAATAACTTCATTCAAATGGCCGCCTCGGCTGGCCATGCAGTAGCCTACACGATCGGTCCAATTTTAATGTGGCCAATGGTTTAACGAATATTGTCCTTTACAGCGTCAGTTGTCTCTGGCTTGTCGGCGTAACACTTATCTTTGAGGGCACCCCACAAATAATAGTCCAGCGGTGTCAAATGGCAGCTCCGAGGTGGCCAAACGACATCAGCTCTGCGGCTGATAATGCGATCTTCAAAAACGGGGCGCAAAACATCGAGTGTAGCTTCGGCTGTGTAGCAATTTTTATTCTGCAACATTACCATAATTTTCAAAGTAATGTCGCAATATTTCCCAGCGTTGTTCAAGCGTTTACATAACCATATTCGTTCAGCGGAAGGATAAAACTAATTATCTGTCAAATCAGACATGAGCTAAGTGTTACCATTCACGAAATAAGCACTTGTTGACCAAAAAAAGTTATATGGCGGACCCTTTACCATGAGTGTTCGAACTCACGGGCGATGTGTTAACACCTTTTTTACACGGTACCTGTTCGATTTTTATGAACACATGAGTAAATGTTACATTGGAAAATAAAAAACGAGTAGTTTTTGTGCTGAAGGCTCTTCTGCTATTACCCTTTCTTTTTTCTTACATCTGCTTTAACATTAGATGTAATATTGTTAAAGTAAATAAAGCAACATTCTGCTCACTGAAATAATTGTTTTTGTTTTGTCATAAACTAAGCGGTGACAAAAAGTATTGAATAGTATAAAGAACTTATTGCACTCTCTTGCCGCTCTCATGTAGAGAGTCTGTGTAAAAGAGCAGAAACGAATCTTATTATCTTTATAGAATATTTCAATATAAATGCACCATTTCGTCACTGGTATTACATAAAAGAATACAAAAAGCATAAATGTTTCGAAAGACATCAATGTTTCACATCAAAATTATGAATGCACCAAGTTATGACAAAAAGTAAGTTTCGAATCATTTTCCAGATGTCGCCAGTGCTTTTGAGTCATACAATTCGTTCCATGACTTCTCTATACTAGTCAATACTCTTTGGCGACGACTAGCTGCTTGTTTGTTCGTTGATGCTACATCAATACCATCATTCTTATTTTCAGGCAGATACTATTGTTGTACAACAACCAGGTATGTGATGCTAACGCTGTGTGTTATTTGGATGTGTCCACTTTGATAGATTGCCCTATCCGTGCCCATAAATGTTAACACATCAAAAAAAGAATTGCAAACAATTTTTAGTTTGAGAAATGTTCACCATAAATACTATAAAAATGCACAGGTTTTCTTCGTTTTGTATTGTGTTACAGTCTCTACGATATGGCAACACCAGACATTTTTACGTCATGTTTTCCGTGGCTCTTTTCCGTGTTTACGCTTGAATTGCTAACAAAAATATGTTATGAATTTTTGCCGTCTTATCTGGAAATACTCGTATTACACTATGTATCACTCTGATATATTTGGTATTACGCGCATAACGGTATCATTAAATTTCTTCCGGCAATATCTAAATACATCATCTGCTTACAGATGAATACAATATCGAGTAATATAGATATATCTCCATAATACTTTGTTTAAAAGTGACTAAGAATCATTATTCCGATAGAGCAAGTACGAAATAAATAGATAATGCCAGTTTAAAGCTCTAGAAGTTGTTGAGTACTTTACAATGGAATACTGAGGAACTTTAAAAAAGTGGCAATGCCATTTTTTTAATTAAGTCCTACTGACTGCAATAAATACCATAATATTAAAATTGTTTGATTTAAAAACAATTGACTACGCAATGACTCCACGACATAACCAAAATGAAATTAAGTTTAACCAACAAAGCATATTGCTAAATATTACTTAGTCCCTTTCTATTTTATACTTTTGCCTCAGAAACTTTTTGACATTTTAATAAACACAGTTACCCCTTTCATGTAGAGGACGTTTTAGTAATTAAAACAAATGCTACTAACTATCATAGACACAAACCATTTCATAACCTAAACTTTCAACTTAAAATTGAAAATTTCCTTTACCACTCGCACTGTGTGAGCACCAAACAATTTGCAACCCACAACCCCGAAAAGTGTCAGATAAAATCACACATGTTCATATCCACTTATGTGAATACATGAGAACGAACTCGCTAGCAACAGGAAACCTCAATGCAAAATTGCATTTGTGTACAACAGAGTTACGTATGTTGAGTTTCCTATTTCCGGTATCAGTGATTATTTCTTAACAGTCCCTCACACATAGCTAGACTCAATCTCTTGCATTGGCATTCCCATACTTAGTTTGAACAGAGAGAGAGCGGAGAATAAATGTTGTTGTTATGTTGTTACTTTGCAACACATTCTGTACTCGGTTATCAATAACAGCGCACCAAAAGCTTTGCAATACGAGTACAGAAGCTTTCATTTGTGTTCTATATGCTGGTGTTGAATTCATTTAGCAGTGGGAGAAGGCAGCTTTGTGCTGAACGGTTAGAATGAAATTTACAGTAATTTTTCGAGCAGCGGAAGTGAGAGAAAGCTTTTGCATTTTAAATTTAACGGAAATTTTAATTTGAATTTTATTGAAAGCTTTTTGAAAATGACAGTAGTGGAAATTTAATAAGGAGAATTTGCTTAAATTGTAGTTTCAACTGAAGGGAAAGTATTAAATACTTGTATAAAGTGAATGAATGCAAAAAGATCAGTCAAATTTTTAAGTACTGGATAACTTGTCATTTACGCAGAGAAAAGACAAATATTAAGAGGGAGGAATGATTTCCATATTACCGCAATAAGAAGGGCTAAAAATGTAATATAACTTGGGACCAATTGATATTTCTTAGTGATAAAAATTAACATACTTGGGAAAATTTCTAAGGAAAAATAAACAAAGAATATATCGTAAATTAAAGACAATACGGCTTCATAAGGACAGACTAATGTTGCAGTAATAAAGGGTGGGTCCTTTAACATTTGGAATTTAAATCTCCCATTATTTCCACGCCGATGGCCAATTTGGCATTTATGAAGTGACAAATTATTAGTTAAAGGATAGAAATTTACGAAATGGGAAATTGGGAAATATTAACAACTTTCTTCCAAAGTTCTGGGTCTTCAACTGAAACTGTGAGAAATCTAGGAAATAAATTCGATGGAAATACAGTTTCACCAACGCAGTTTGTTGATCAATTTGTGAAGCAGGTTTGTCAATTCCGGCCCTTATTACAAAAAAGAAAATATTGCCGCTGTAGCTGAAAGTGTGCTAGGAACAGCCATCAACATCAGTTTGCAAAAAGACCTCGGTATGAAGTCATACAAAAGTCCAAGTACTGCAAGAACTGGAGCCTCATGACCATCCGATGCTGAATAGACTGAAGAGTGCTTGGGTGAAGAGCAAGTGCGTTTAAAAGTTAATTTTACAGTCTGCCATAAAATCCCATTACGCCATGTTATCTACGTCCCTGACGGTGAAAGAATGCCCCTCATCACTTAAGGTGATGTCAGAGTATTTTGACATCAGGCTCATCGGGACACAGCGACATTCCAGGCAATTGCATAGCGGATGCGTTAGGTAGACAGGGCACTACGGCACAGGTTCTTCCGGCAAAGAAGGTGTTAGTATGCCAATCTCTACCTGCAGTTTGCAGATCAGGCAGTGGGCCGATAATATGTTCAAGGACAAGTGCAGACTTACATCAACTTGCAAACAAGCCAGGGTCCTCTGGATACAGGTGGACAGGAAGAGGAACAGGCAACTACTTAACTTACGGGACATTGTCTTGTAGTAGGAAAACACGCCCTAAGATTTGGACATAGAAACTCCACTCTCTGTAGATGCTGCATAGAAGAGGGCGAGGAAACAACGAAATACCTTCTCTTGGATTGCCCTTCTCTGGCAGAACTGAGAAGTAGGATATTCGGAATACATTTAGTTAGCACCGTAGCCCTAGAGGATATTCCTGTAGGTCTTTTAAACAAATTCATTGAAAATTAACTTGGCTAGACGACTAGTCGGTAGTGCAATGGTAGTGTGCGCGGCTCTTGTACATGAGATCCTGGGTTCGAACCCGTCTCTGACCACCTTCAAAAAAAATTTCTTTCGGCGGCGGTCACCTCGCATAGTGACGGCGACACTATCGAGTATCTAGCCATGAAAAAGCTTCTCAAATTAGCGTTCGGAATCGGTGTAACCGTAGCCCTAGAGGATATTCCTGTAGGTCTTTTAAACAAATTCATTGAAAATTAACTTGGCTAGACGACTAGTCGGTAGTGCAATGGTAGTGTGCGCGGCTCTTGTACATGAGATCCTGGGTTCGAACCCGTCTCTGACCACCTTCAAAAAAAATTTCTTTCGGCGGCGGTCACCTCGCATAGTGACGGCGACACTATCGAGTATCTAGCCATGAAAAAGCTTCTCAAATTACCGTTCGGAATCGGTGTAAAACTGTAGGTCCCAATCAGTGAGTTAAAACTGGAAAGCGCACAGCTCAGCGATTACGAGAAGTTCTCCCCAGTCCCTTTATGGGATGTAATGGGAAACCATTTATTTTTTTTAGACGACTACTCAATAGTTGCTATAGAGGCAACTGCAGGTATCACAAAGGGCTTCTTTAGCCTAAGTGTGCTAGACAGCTTGCTGTCTTGCAGTCTTTTCAACCAACCAACCAAAAGTACTTCCCAGAGAGATTAAAAAATCAAACCAATTCGTTGTCTGTCTCGTTTTTGTTTTTGGCGGTTTTCAACAAACAAGCCACATTTGGGTCTCAAAAACATAGACTATAGTCTATTAATCATTGTGTCTCAAACATGTTATATTGAATAGCAAACACAATGTGTTTAGGCATAAGTATAGTATATTTGCGAAAAGCTAAAAACACGTTGTATTTGTATGCGAACAACAAAAAAGGCAGATTTTTCAGCGTGTAGGGATGAAAGATTTCAATATCGGGTTCTATCCAATGCAGCCCGATCTACCTATTACGTATACTACGATTTCCCTTCATCTGCCTTTCCTACATCGTAGCTTGGGATCAATCACGTTTATGCTTATGTGGAAAATCTGAGGTAGACCCTAGTATTGCCGGCTCATCCTCTCTACATACGATGAGTATCGAATTGCTGAGACGTCTGGTTAGAGGTCTGGGACAATGCTGGCGGGAGGATCGATTTCAAGGAACTTGATAAAAATCCCAACACTTGTTCTAACAAAGTGATATTCGGCGCTTGTTCATCCATTTACAGGCTGGCTAGCCGTTCGCGCATCTTGCCTTCGCAGGAGGATGGTTATAAAATATAGAGGAGAAGATAGTAACCACGAAACAATTGCAATATATTCCATACTCTCGTAGGTTATGGAGAGCCGAATTAGCTACCATCTGATGTTTAATCCCTAATTCAGCAGTGTACTTAGTGCTCGACTTATGAATTTCGCAGAAAACTTTCTAAATGTGGTCTTTAAGGAACACTTGAATCGGTCCGTACATAGACTGGGTGAGAGCAAGTATTTGCATCGCATTTGATAAAGAATTGTAGGACGCACTCACTTCATTGCGAGTTTTATCAGGGATTGTTCTAAATGTGTTTATATAAACGACACAGGGCTATAGGATACCACAAGGCTCTATCCTGCTCCTTTTTGATGTGTGAACATTTATAGGCGCGGGTAGGGACTATACGATAAGGGTGACCCACCCCTATACAGAACACAGATTTGTCCGACTGCGAAATACAGATTGTCAGACTGCGAAAAAACACACACTGATGTAGCGGCAGCGGATAATTTTCTTGTATGGGTGCGGAGCACTCTCAGAGCAAAGACAAAAATTCCGTGGTTATACGTATATAAAAATGAGATAGCAAGAGAGCAACGAAAATTGTGTGAACTTGTGTAGCGTGTGTACGAACATAACATGTGTCTGTTGCTTTGCATTCTCTTTAATTTTTGTGGTAATGAAACAAAAAGTATTAGGCAAGAAAATAATGACTGGACTGGTCTTTAAATAATTGTAAGTATTAATATTATTTAAATGTAACGTCATCATATGTTTGAACGCTGTTTTTTAATTTCCAATGTAACATTTACTAATGTGTTCATAGAAATCGAACAGGTACCGCGTAACAGAAAGGTGTTAACACATCACCCGTGAGTTCGAACACTCATTGGACTTTTTTTAATGTTATTCAATGATCTACCTGGTCATCAACGATTTACACAGGGTGGAGTGCGGTAATTTGCATATTTGGAAATGAAATAAAAAAATTATGAACCTTAGAAAAATTTATTTTATATTTTAATTATATTGAGCAGTAACGGAATTTTTAAATTACATGGTTTTAAATGGACTTTCGCTTTCCACACACTACTGCATACGTTTCCTGAAGATTTCATGAACTCTAACAAACATGTCGACTGGTATTCTGCCAATATCAGTCTCAATATTGTTAATTAGGTCTTCCTAGGTATTGGGACGGTTGATATATACCTTCGACTTCAGGTAACCCCAAAGGAAAAAATCGCATGGGCCAGTTCACATCACTCCTCAAAGAGATAAGCTGTCCAGGAAACATTTGCCTCAAACAATTCATGGTAACCCTCGCTGCGTGTGCAGTGGCACCATCCTGTTGGAACCTCAAGAGCCGGCTGAAAAAATCCTGTATCATAGTCAAGTACCGTTCGGAGTTCACAGTTACAGCAAGAAGGTCATCTAGGAAAAAGTAAGGTCCAATGATGCCTACTCGTGTTATGGCGCACCACACAGTGACGCGGTCCGAATGCAGACGTCTCTGGGGTTCGTTTCACTTCAGTACCGCCTATTTTGGTTGTTTACACACCTACTGAGGTGAAAATGTGCCTCATCAGTAAAGAACAATGCACCGCAATGATCGAGTGTTCATTTGAAAAATACGCTTCAACACAAAATGACCTCTCCTCACGTGTCCAATGCATGATGGCAACTGAAAGGCAGACGAATACAAATATTCCGTCAGCCACTGCTGTGCAAAAAAGCAAATTACCGCGCTCCACCCTGTACAATTTTGTCTCCTTTTGCTGTTTGGATGCAAGACAGTAAATATAGCACTTACTCACAAAGATAGTGTTCTTGTGTCCAAACACATTGTGTTTGATATTCAATATAACAAGTTTGGAAGACAACGATTAAAAAATCATTATATATGCTCTCTGGTTGGAAACTGCTGAAGACAAAAATGTGACAAACAAGAAAGAAACAAAAAGTAACAGATCTTCTATTCAGCATAACCATGCTTGCAAACATCTACATGGTTCCTGCAATATGTTGCTGGGCCCGTTATTTTAAAGCGAGTATATATTGTGCATAGTCGCTTGATCCTCGGCCCAGTCTTTCCTATGTGCACGTAGATGGTTGGGTAATAAGGCGGGTGGTTAATGAGTCAACTTACCATGATATAAATTTGGTAACTGAGTGGAGTTAACCCTGCTGTTAGATTAGAAAAAACTTACGAATCTTAGATTGAGGGACCATTTGGTCCATACTGCAATTTTCATCCAAAATAATAATTTTATCTTATTCTTTGTAACTATTTTGGTTCAAAAATTTCTAAAGCAAGTATTTGACATATCAAAAACATCCGCTAACATATCAAAAACATCTTCTAAATATTTGACATGAATTTACATTCGCTTGGTAATGAAAAAATTTACGAATCTTAGGTTGAGGGACCATTTGGTCTATACTGGAATTTTCATCCAAAATAATAATTTTATCTTATCCTTTGTAACTATTTTGGTTCAATAATTTCTAAAGCAAGTATTTGACATATCAAAAACATCTTCTAAATATTTGACATGAATTTACATTCGCTTGGTAATGAAAAAATGTACTATTGACCAAATGGTCCTCTAACCTAAGATTCGTCATTTTGTATTTTTCTCAGTCCTGAATAAAGTTAGAAAATTTAATTTTCGCACATAACATTGTTTTATTAAAAGACCCCATTAGCAGAAAAATTTAGTCAGTATATATCACCGTTCCAAAGTTACAAGGGAAAACAGAAAAAATTTGGACCAAATGGTCCTAATCTAACAGCAGGGTTAAGTGAATCGAGTCAAGTTTAATGCCCAGTATTGTATACTTTCGCAGAAATGCATAATTGAAAATCGGAAGCTTTTATATACCCAGAATGAGAATTCAATGTGATATCCACTGGCAAAAATACGTATTTTTCCTTGTAACTCTATACATACGTTCATTGGGCCGAAGATTTGTAATAACTGTCATAAGTTAATCCTATAGCTTCCATACAAAAGGAAGCGATTATGTTGATATGTGCTGTCACAGAAAACAAACTAATTCGCTGTAACTAAATTTAGAGATTGTCACTACAACATTATATATCATTAAATTCGAATTACAGGTTGGTACAACCGATTAGAGTTGAAGACAATTCCATTTTAGTTGTGGGACTAAATTCAGTCGTGACAACCTCAAATCGTGACAACCTCAAATCGAATTTACGGTTGCTACAATCTCTTTCGTTCAAGATCAAATCAGAAATCCAACTTGTCTTCGGTGTGATACTGCTAAGAAGTCATTGAAACTTTCATGAACACAGTAATGGCCTGTCATCATAGCTGTGGGGCCATTTGGGGGCTATTTTATTCCGAACAGGTCTTCTTTACAATACAATAAATAAAAATCACAACTGTCTCAAAAAATACTTGATTTTATTTTAGAATACAAAAGTGCAGTCGTACTAAGACACCCTTTACATGTTCATTGCGACCATTTTGTTCTTGATTGTTTCGTGCGGGCACCTTAATTGAACGAGTGCGAGAACATGTGACCCAACTCTAAGAGGGAGCAAATCTAGTGAATCTTGAATGATTGAACTTTGTACTTGTCCACTTGATTAACTACAGGTGCCAGTCTTATCGCAGCATTTATTAATCCCTAATACACATTTGAACCATTCCTCAGAAATACTACTTAGCACTGTCACCTGACATTTTAGCCATAATTCAATTTCATTTCAAATCGCTGTCATCGAATATAATGTCATGTCACTCATAACATAAACTAAGTCACAACTTGTCCAAGAGAGTCAGTCTCTAAGGCTTGTAAAGTTCTCCTTTTTTTTACAGTGTTTTCCTTTTCAGCTGTGTTGGAAATTTTATTTACTTGTCCTGTACTTAATAAAAATCCAAAATGAACATAGTTAATATTGCGTGTTTGTCACTTGTCAACTTGGCTATGTTGTCGTCGTCGTCGTCAACAACGGTCGTTGGTCGCTGCTGCCTTCAGCGTTCAGTCATCAGTAGCGTTTTGCGCCTTATTGTTCGTTCCTTTTGAGACATCGAGGATGAATACCTAACCAGAGCCACCCGAGCTTACGGACCCACACTGCAGCTGAAAGCATTAGTATAAATTGTGTCTTATTACTGACAGACGGAGCTGTAGTCGTGTCGCAGCGAACGAAATGAAAACAAAAAACAACAGAACAAAATGTTGAAAAATCTTATGACAACTTTGTCCAATTTCAATTTGACAAAATACATAAATCAATGTTTTATGTTTTATTATTGCCGTTTGGAATACGAGCACTACATATAAACCCAATGAAATTCCTTGTTAGCTTGGGGTTTTTGTGATCAGAAGTTCAATGAATGTTTATTGGACCTTATGTCTGTCTCATTTTCCCTCGCTTTTGGTATGTGATTCCAAATACACGAACAAAAAAAAAACAAACAAGTAAAACGCACAAACAATTGCGGGAAAGGGAAACGAAAAACGTTCAGAACATCGAGTACAAAAACAGTAAACCATAAATTATAAACACTGGACATTACAACATTGGTAACAACAGCAGCGACAACAATGGCCATAACATTACACACATGTACTGTATAGTATTTGCTCTGATACCTTCTGCAATAACCACAATTATATTGCCATGTACGGGGGTAGATTATGTTATGGATTAGTTTTCTTAGACGCACTGCACGTGATGAATTTAAGGTGTCAATCACATTTACATTTCTGTTTGTCATTCAGGTGATTTAAATTATTTTGAAAACTATTTGAATTATGTCGCACTGTGGGATAATTTAAATTCAGGCAAAGTTTTGCTATTAGAGGCGGTATATATGTTTGTAGCATTTAAACGTTATGATTTGCACGGTGAAAAATCTGTATTTCTTTATTGTTTGGATGCAAATATAAGTGTGTTTGAAGCTAGTCGCAAATATAATATACTTGTGCCGAAACACATTGTGTTTGCTTTTCAATATTACATGTTTGAGACACCATGATTAATATGTCATAATATATGAGTTTGCGACCCAAATATATCTATGTTTGTAATATAAATGCAGTTGGGTTTGTTGCACTGTTTACGCTCTCTCGAGAGAAAGATAATAAAAGAGAGACAACTCTTGTAAGTGTGTATCAGTTTCTTTTTTTGCATTCTTCTCTCAGTCAGTGGGTCATACGTATTACTAAATGTGTGTGTAAAATGCAGATGAAGTCAGTGTTTCTTATTTTGGCTGATATATTGCGTTTTAATATCATGTATTCAGTTGTCAATGTTTCATCAGTGAAAAAAGAATAGAAGAAAAAAAAATAAATGGTTTCCCATTTCATCCCATGAAGGGACCGGGGAGAACTTCTCACAATCACTGAGCTGTGCGCTTTCCAGTTTTCACTCACTGATTGGGACCTACAGTTTACACCGATTCCGAACGGTATTTTGAGAAGCTTTTTCATGGCTATATACTCGATAGTGTCACCGTCACTATGCGAGGAGACCGCCGCCGAAAGAAATTTGAAGGTGGTCAGAGCAGGTTTCGAACCTAGGATCTCATGTACAAGAGCCGCGCACACTAACCATTGCACCACCGAAAAGAAAGCTCAGACATTAAATGGTTTGTGATGTTGCTTTCGTTTTTGTGTAAGAGTTTCGTATATACAAGGTGGCGCAAAAGGGATCCTCCTATCAGAAAATGCTATAAATTTTGCGATTGGCCACTAATGTCAGTTCTGTTTTGACATTTGTGTAGTAAACACATGCGAAATACACGTTAATAAACAATGTTATGCTACACTGCTCCAGAACGCGGAATATTGCTGACTATTTATTTGACCAATAATCGGTCGGTGACTTTGGCACAACGTGAATTTCGTCGCAGATTTCCTGGCCGTCCAACGCCTACTGGTGAAACACTGCGACATTTAGCCGCTCGCCTCGAAGAAACTGGCACAACACGAGATGCTGCCAGGCGTGGCAGACCCCGGAGTAGCCGTTCTGCAGAGAATATTGCGGCTGTAGCCGAGGATGTCATGGAAGCGCCGTCGATGTCATGGAAGCGCCGTGAGCGCTACAGAGCAATGATCAACGAGTTCTTTTTGCCGCAACTTGATGAATTGGGATTGGAAAACATGTGGTTCCAACATGACGGTGCAATGGCGCACACTGCACGTGCCACAACCAATATGGTAAAGGATGCATTTCCCGGGCGCCTAATCTCCCGTTTTGGCGATTTGCACTGGCCAGCAAGATTGCTTGATTTGACCGCTCCAGACTTCTTTTTGTGGGGGGCTTTTTGAAGTCGCGGGTTTATGTCAACAAGCCTCAGACTCTTGCAGCTCATAAAGACAATATCCGTCAAGAATGTGAGGACGTATCGCCGGAAGTTTTGGCCAAAGTGATGGAAAATGCCATAAAAAGGGCTCAAATGACAACCAACTGTGGCGGCGGCCGTTTACATGACATCATATTCTCGACTTGATGTAAAAAAAATTAAAAGACCAAATAAAAATAATCCACAAGAAGAATCAAAGTTTTTAATTTTTTTTTAAATTACAGCCAAAAAACATTGGAAGTTTACTTTTGCGCCACCTTGTATATACATGTGTGCTACCAAAGTGAGAAACGATTTTGAGGAAAGAGGGCAACAACGTGAAGCCCTTTGTCTGCCCGAGCCTTTACTGAGGAACTCGGAACGGCGTACCATTTGTGAAACATAATGAAAAAAATACACGTAATTAATAGACATTTAATTCGCTTTTATGAACTAGATTTGTATATAAATATATTATTTGTGTACCAACGCATAGTGATAACCAACGCATAGCTGAAACCTTCTGAAAACAAAAACGTGAGAGACAACAAAGAGTGGAGAAGCAAAAGAACAGCAGATTTTCATTTCATAAAAAAAAAATAATGTATTCAATGCAAGTACATGTTCTAATTATTTATAACTGTGGATTTATATTTATAAAATTAATTATAATAAATAAGACATATACTATATTGGAATCAAAGAATAATTCGTTTCTCAATATTACTATGTTTGGGAGGAAATACGGATATGTTTCCACGTAAGTACATGCACATTTGGGAGAAACATGTGAATGTTTCCACGTAAGCACATAGATGTTTGGGATGAAGAACGCGTATGTTTCCACGTAAAATCATATATGTTTGCCACTAAACATGATACTTTTTACACTTAAATACAAGTGAGTTTGGGGGTTGCAAACATATCAATGTTTGAGGTGTGTTCCAAACATATACATGGTTCTTGCAAAAAAAATATATTTGGAGAATATATTAGAGAAGCCGTTATTTTTAAACGTGTGTATATTAATTTGTACATTCTGCACTGATAGAAAAGCACTGCGACGCAGGAAGGACTTGCATTTGAAGAAATATAAAATAATGGTTTCCAGTTACATCATATGAAGGGATTAGGGAGAGCTTCCCACAACCTATGGAGCTGTGCGCGTTCTAGGTTTACTGTCACTGATTGGGACCTAAAGTTTTACACCGGTACCGAACGGTATTTTGAGAAGCTTTTTCATGAAAAGTGAATTGAAATGAAATTGCAATTTGCGGATGTGTTTCGAACTCGTTACTAGGCCGAAAAACATGAAAAAGCAAAATACGGGTTTGGGGAGCAACTTTCAAATTGAAAATATCGTATAAGGGAATCAAGGTAATCTTCTGGTTAAGGTTTGCGCGACCCTCGCCCTGTCAACCCCTCAACTTTTGTCGACAGACATTTTTACCTAAACAAATCAATGAGTGTTCGAACTCACGAGCGATGTGTTAACACCTTTTTGTAACACGGCACCTGTTCGATTTCTGTGAATACATTAGTAAATGTTACATTGGAAAATAAAAAAAGAATAGTTTTTGTGCTGAAGGTTCTTTTGTTATTGCACTTTCTTTTTTCTTACATCTGCTTTAACATTCGATGGTATATTGATAAAATAAATAAAGCAATATTTAGCTCACTGAAATAATTATTTATGTTTTGTCCTAAACAGAGCGACGACAGAAAGTATTAAATAGTATAGAGAACTTGTTGCACTCTATTTCCGCTCTCCTGTAGAGAGTCTGGGCAAAAGAGCATAAATGAGTCTTATCCTCTTTATATAATATTTCTATATAAATGCAACATTTCGATAATATTATTACATAAACCAATACAAAAAGGATAAATGTTTCAAAAGGCATCAATGTTTCACATCGAAATTATGATTGGACCACGTTATGACAAAGAGAGAGTAATACATTTTGAATCATTCGCCAGATGTCGCCAAAGCTTTTGAGTCATACAATTCGGTCCATGGGTTCTCTATACTATTCAATACTCTTTGGCGACGATGACCTGCTTGTTTGTTCGCTGCCGCTACATCAATATCATCACACTTATTTTCAGGCAGAGACAATTGTTGTACAACTACTACGTATGTGATGCTAACGCTGTGTGTTGTTTGCATGTGTTCACTTTGAGAGATTGCCCTCTCCGTGCCTATAGAACACTTAATGTCGCAGATTAATCTCTCACTTGGTAGAATACAAAAACAGAAATCTAATGCTTTTTGAATACGTAAAAATTGATAAAAGTCAATGAGTCTTGAAACTATTATATTTAAAGCAAACCCAACCCGAAACGGATTCCTTTGCGAGTTCGAGACGGATTCACTAAGCAACTAGAAAAAACAATCCGCTTTTACGACAGGAATTTGTTACGCAAACGGGTTCGTTACGATTCCGTAACTGATTTCCGTTTGGAAAAACATCTACGAAGAAGCGAGTCCGTCTTGATTTCGAAACGGCTTAATATGACACACTGGGCTAGGTTACTTTTGATGAAATTAGTCGTAATTTTTTCGAGGTAAAATGGGATTTAAATCTCTCCAACTAAGCTTACTAGACACACTACGTTTTTGCAAGTGTATGTTGTTTTAATCTATAGCAGCCGGTAATAAATCGAGTTTTTCTCAACTCCTGTCCCACAGTGCCCCTCAGAAGTGATCGAGAAATACATCTTGAACATTCATATAGCATAATTGATACATTCACTTCAAGTGAATCATTAAATCGTCCATGAACGTCACGTACAATTCCCATAAATTTCATATTATTTTCCCGATACACACCTATACATACGTAGCAAATGTTTAAAATTGTGGTTTTAAATTTCACATGCCATTCAATACAATTGAATACCAACAAATAAAATCTTGTGTCCTTTGTCATTATAATGTTAATTATTTTAATCATTAATGCATAACACATTTATGTTGTTATGGTTTATTGTCGCCTCTATACCCAATGCGTTGCATTATGGCAGTTGTCGTTCCGAATATGATGACAATTTGGTTGATCAGGTTGGTAGGGTGGATGGCCAGCGGTGGGTCGGGATCTCCGGGGCACTTCAACCTCTAGTGCACTCTATAAACACTTTATGAGACTGAAAATTCATTGTGGGAATATTAAATTTTCCTTTTAAATTTATAATATTTTTAAAATAAATTATTTCATACTTTGTATACAGAATAGACAACCAGTCAACAGTTAATAAATTGAATTTGTTTTTTTTTATTATTGTTTTTAACACCTCCGCAGATGATAGAATTTCAATGAGGATTTCAATGGCTTATCTGTGTGAAATAGAGTTAAATGTTATAAATATGATGAACATTTACATCGAGTGATGGTTACAATGTTTTGTGATTCAAACTCCGTATGATAACAAATGCGGGAGTAATAGAATACTTAAAACTACTTTCAGATGAAATTTTTTAAAGGTATCCCAACAATTTGACTAATATCTAGGGACGAAAAATAAAGGCCATTTGTCTGAAGTTGACATTTAATATTGAATAAAATCTAAGACAGAGGCACGTCCATACTTTAATATCTTTGCTTGATTTGTTTGGGAATTTGTAGCAAAATGGCCGAAATTCGGTGATCACAAGACACATATTCATACATAAATGGTCGTATCTTGTAAACGGTATGTCTAGTTGTACCATAAAGCGGAATACCGTGATCACCATTCAGAAATAGAAAAATTCACATATCTCCTAAACGGTGCGTCGAGAAACAAAACGGATGAAATTCCATAATCACCCTTATACAAGATATAATAATGGCCACATATCCTAAACGTTGAGTATAAAGCAAAAGGACGAGCACGGATCGAACCCCATTTTTACCGTCCAAGAGCCACACTAACCAGTGGATCACCTATGACCACTTAGGGGTAAAAATATCCAAGTTATCTCTTTACTTTACTTTAACTACCGTACAGACTACAGTCTAGAGAATTGTACGTAAAACGGAATAACGCGAAATATGTTCAATCAAAAGGAATACAGTCTATTTCGATGAGTCTCGTGTCCTTGGGAAAGCTAAAGCGTGTCTCAGTAAGAATTAACTTTTTCATTTTAAAATAAAAATACGTACTTTCTGAGACAGTTGTGATTTTTTTATTGGATTGTACAAAAGACATATTCCGATTAATTACGCAGTAAAATATCTGTCATATTGCTCCCAACGGCTCTAATGACTGGCCACTACTATTTTCACGAAATTTTCCATGACATTGGGAACGAAGTTCCTTATCCCCCTTTGCGGAATGCAAGTTAAATAAAAAAAATTAAACAACTTTTGTTTTAACCCTATTATGCTACAACCCACTATTATCAACTATATTGTTTACTTTCGCTTTGGTTTGTATCTAGACTAACGGCTTGGATCATAGAACAAGAAATTAACTAGATGTCTCACATATGTTGGGAAATTTCTTGTTTAATGGGAAGTTTTCTAGGTGGAGCCTGTAACTAAATTTAAGTTGGTCAGAACAGCGATCGAACCCTGGATCTCATGTGCATGAGGCGCGCATACTACCATTGCACCACCGACGGCCAAAGTAATCCACGCTGGAAAATTCGCTCCCAGCAGCATATTGGAGGAATCATGTAAATGTTTGCAAGCTTTGTTTTTGGTGTTTGTTTTGTTTGTTTGTCGTGTGTCATGATTTTGTTTTCAGCAATTTTCAACAAACAGAGACTTAATTGGGTAAGAAAACATATTTCATAATCCATTAATAATTATGTATCCAACATGTAATACTGTAAGGCAAACACAATATATTTGGTCACAAGTATACTGTATTTGCGACAAGCTACAAATACAATATAATTGAATCCAAATAACAAAAAAAAAAACGATTTTTTAGCGTTTAGACTTTGCGTGGCTATTTACCAACATGATAGGACAGATCTTTACCGATCGCATCCAGGATGGTTTGAAAAACAGAAATATCACCTCTTAAATATTAAGCTGTCTTCGGGTCCTGATAATACCCCAGGGGACCGGTTGAAATATGGTGTTTCGGCGTTAGCAGATGTCATTACGCTGATCATCGGTGGTGCATGCACGGGCAAAAGTTGGAGTGGTTATCACTATCCCTGCAAAATATGATCTAACACTGTGAGGGAACTGGAGAGGTATTAAATTACTAAGTGCAATGGGAAAAGTAATGGTGACCCTTATTCTTCAGTGAGCCTCACGGAAGAAACAGGAAGGTTCCAGGCCTGGTCGTTCGTGTGCCGACTATGTGCACACTCCGTAGGATCATAGAACAATCAGTTGAACTTCACCCGAATCTGTGTCTTATACTTTTCTTAGACTTAGAACAAGAGTTTGATTGTGTACACCGTAACTCAATGTGGTCCACCTTGACCAAAAAGGGGATGCTGGACAAGGTAGTGCCCACGATCCATGATCTGGAAAAGGATGCATAGTATAATGTGAATTTCGTTTTAATGGAAAGGAAAGCCAACTTTTTATTACACATGCGGGAGTTGGACAAGGATGTGGCTTTGTCCTCCACTATTTATTCTGCTTAAGGACGAGGGAATGGAGGTAGCTACTGCAGAAGGATCGTTCGGCATTCAGTGGAGCATGTGTGAACATATAGATGATATTGACTATGGAGATTACATATATCTAATGGCCCACAAATTTGATGACATCGTGGACAAGTTAAACAGACTTTCCGAAAATGCGGAAAAAGTAAGATCCAGAATAAATACGAAGAGGACAAGGCTAATGCGTATTTGAATGCGTATTCGAACTCCACTAACAGTTTAAATAAAAATAAAAATAAATGGTTTCCCATTACATCCCATGAAGGGACAGGGGAGAACTTCTCACAATCACTGAGCTGTGCGCTTTCCAGTTTTGACTCACTGATTGGGACCTACAGTTTTACACCGATTCCGAATGGTATTTTGAGTAGCTTTTTCATGGCTATATACTCGATAGTGTCGCCGTCACTATGCGAGGTGACGGCCGCCGAAATAAATTTTAAGGTGGTCAGAGCAGGGTTCGAACCCAGGCTCTCATGTACAAGCGCCGCGCACACTAACCATTGCACCACCATCGGCCACCCACTAACAGTTTAAGGTTCAATAATTGAATACATGGATTCAGTCAACTATTTGGGATGCTAGATCCTCAAGGAAGGTGTATCCGCAGAGAAAATTGGTAATCTTATATATATGAACCGTGTTTCATTTCTAAACCTGCATCTATCAATCGTTCTCGAAACTTTTTTGAACTATACCCCACTGTGAGATTTTCAATGTTGATACGTGATAATAATCCTTGACTCCTTGTCTATAATCAGCTTTTTACAGAATTTAAATTATTTGCCAGATGGAAAATATATTGCAATTTCACCGATGGAAATGGTTTCTGAACCAATGTGCGCCGTCGACGAGCATATCATGTCGGCTTCACTCACTGATTGAACGCGTGTAAAAATCTGACTGACTACATGTACTGCAGATAACTACAAAGGGTACTGATACGAAGGTATTAGTTACTGCAATGAGTTGCTTACACTGTAGAGCATACATTTGCTCACTTCTGACGAAACTAGTGTCGAGGTGCCAATTGTTTTCAGTGTATGATTACATCAACGGTACTCGAGGGCAAGAAGGCTATAAACAATTTATACAACTGTAGTAGCCTGGGAATCATATGAGCTCATAAACATTGCGGCATCTTGTTTATCAAGAGAAATACCAGAAAGTGCGGGCATTTTTATGTCATTGGTTATTTCCGTTAAAGTTCTATAGTTTTTCCAATTACATGTGGATAGTTTTAGTTTAGTATAGTTTTTCCAATTACATGTGGAATTCTCCATATGCCTTAGTTTGATTGTGTTCTACATTCTTTAACTACCTGTAGAATTTCCCGTACAACCCTTATTTTTTTACTCTACCTGTAATCCTTTCTCTTGTTCTAATTGTTTGTGGTTTTAGATATTAAAGAGAAAATAGCTTGAGTGGAACTATTCTATGTTGCAATTGCGAAGTGTGCAAACATGATAAGTTATTTTTTAGCTATTATAGACAATCTTTGTATATTAAAATTATATTGAACAAAAATGTGCTAAAAATTATCCAAACACTGAAGACATGAAAGTAACAACCTTATCGCGTAACACGCATCATATCAATAATACTAATAACTTTATCGTGTAACACACATCACACTAGTGTACCAAGATGATGTGTTTTTTGTAACGTTTATAACCACTGAGGCTACCTGCTTGACGGCCCAGGAATTCTTGTTATATTCGTAAGCCGGTCGAGACTTTGGTTATCCCTTGAAATGTCAAAATTCAATACGATGATTTTCCAAGTGTTTGGCAGGTGACTTGTAATAATTCAATACTTTAAAAATACTGCAAAGTTGGAACGATATTTTAAATAAATGCATCCACACATGCGCATTAAAATTCTACTGAACAAAAATGTGCTAAAAGTAAGCCAAACACTGAAGACATGAAAGTAACAACCTTATCGCGTATCCCTTGAAATGTCAAAATCCAATACGATGATTTTCCAAGTGTTTGGCAGGCGACTTGCAATAATTTAATACTTTAAAAATACGGGAAAGTTGGAACGATATTTAAAATAAATGCATCCACACATGCGCATTAAAATTCTATTGAACAAAAATGCGCTAAAAATAATCCAAACAATGAAGACATGAAACTGACAACTTTATCGCGTAACACGCATCATACCACTAATACTAATAACCTTATCGCATAACTCACATCACACTAGTGTACCAATATGATGTGTTTTTTGTAACGTTTATAACCACTGGGGCTATCTACTTGACGACACATGAATTTTTGTTATATTCGTAAGCCGGTCGAGACTTTGGTTATCCCTTGAAATGTCAAAATTCAATACGAAGATTTTCCAAGTGTTTGGCAGGTGACTTGTAATAATTCAATACTTTAAAAATACTGGAAAGTTGGAACGATATTTAAAATAAATGCATCCACACATGCGCATTAAAATTCTATTGAACAAAAATGCGCTAAAAATAATCCAAACAATGAAGACATGAAACTAACAACCTTATCGCGTAACACGCATCATATCAATAATACTAATAGCCTTATCGCATAACTCGCATCGCACTAGTGAACCAAGATGATGTGTTTTTGGTAACGTTCATAACCACTGGGGCTACCTGCTTGACGACACAGGAATTTTTGTTATATTCGTAAGCCAGTCGAAACATTTTTATTCCTTGAAATGTCAATATTCTACACGTCGATTTTCCAAGTGTTTCGCAGGTGACTTGTAATAATGTTATACTTGAAAAATACTGGAAATTTGTAACGATATTTAAAATACATGCATCCACACGTGTATATTAAAATTATATTGAGCAAAAATGTGCTAAAACTAATCCACACAATGAAGACATTAAACTAACCACCTTATCGCGTAACACGCATCGTATCAATAATACTAATAGCTTTATCGCGTAACTCACATCACACTAGTGTACCCAGATGATGTTTTTTTGTTACGTTTATAACCGCTGGGGCTACCTGCTTGACGACACAGTAATATTTGTTATATTCGTAAGTCAGTAACTGTAACTGCTTGACAACACAGGAATGCTTGCATTTTTGCTATTTTCGTAAAACGCAGTTGAGACTTGTTTATCCCTTGATGTGTCAAAATTCAACAGGAAGATTTTCCAAGTGTTTGGCAGGTGACATTTAATAATTTAATAATTAATCAATAAATTGAATATTAAGGAAGTATGAGAAAACAGTTTTGAATATATTTGTCATAAATGTAGTTTCAATGTCAACTCAAAAATTCAGTAATGAACTGGAATAAAATACAAATCAATACCCAGGATTCCTCATTTATGGGACGAATAAAACTGGCATTGCTCAATCATGAAAGGCAGTTGGAAATTGGAAAACGTTAGGGTCTGGGGACTAACGTAAGAACAGCGGAAAAAATTTAGGTAAAAAACGATTTTAACCATATTCAATCACATCCTGGAATATCGGGAACATTCCTTAACCACGCAATGTAAATGTACAGGTTCAACGATTGGGACGTAGTATGGCGTCCCGTGGTGTCACAGTGGTCCTAGTTTGTTCACAGTGTGTCAATTGTGACAGCCACTTCTTTCTAACCTAACCTTAGATTTTAACCAATATAAAAAATATATTTATTTCCAGTTTTTTGTTTGCTTTTAAGGTTTGCACAGGCTTGAGAGGATAGACGAAGAAAAGACTGCTACAAACATACAATCTACTAGTGGCTGTCTGTGCCTGTATATTGGAGCTGGTTTGTCGTCCATTGAGGAGTCTATGTATACATTCAGTGTTTGGACGAAACTCAAGAAACTGCACAAGAAGCACAAAAGGTCTGTTCATCGCAGTGTTCAGGCTGCAAATACTGCACGCATACAATGTGATGGAGTGTCTAAGCTGGCGGTGCTCAGTCATGAGAGGCCGTTGGCAATTTGAAATTTTAGTGCTTTTATTTTTATGTCTCCTAGCAAAATTATGTCTATTTTTATGTCTCCTATCAAAATTATAAATACTATCTTTGAACATTTTAAAGTTTAATTTTTATTAAATCTTCAGCCACAGTATTGTAACACACGACCTCAGCACTTGCAGCAGAGGAGTTACCTGGCGACTATCACATATAGAAAGACGAGTTATCATGAACAATTGCATCACTCTTGCATTATCTTAGTAGGACTGCCCACCGGCTTGTTTGGAGTAGGAAAGTCTGCATACCAAAGGGTATCCGTTCTGCCTTCTACGAGTACGCCTGCCAGCAAGACTGCTTAAAGAAGGGAAGCGTGCATGCCTGTGGGATATTTTCGAAGGTACAGAGTGGACCTCCTGACAGGCCTGAATTCGGAAGGGAAACAAGCATGTGTATCTGATGATTTTGTACCTGTATATGAGGCCTCTCTTGAGGCCTCTTTCATGAAGCGAGATGTGAATGTGTACGGAATTTTTCACCAGTCTCTGTGAATGAGGAAGGACGGCCTGTGTGACTGCCTGCTGAGAAGAAGGCATAATTAAATGTCAACAAACTGCCTCAGAAAACATATATTTTTCCATCTAATTCGCGGCAGATATTTTTTTCCATCTAATTCGCGGCAAACACAATCTAATCTAATGTATATTGGCTGTATACTATTGAAAATGTCACAACCTCTTAAAGTAAGTCCATGTTTTCCAAGAACGGTAGGCTATCTTAGTACTTATGTACGTCATATCAAAATCGTAACGTACCTAGTTCGGGTTGTGTACACATGTGCATACTTTAAAGATAGATGCAGTGTATCTGATGTTTCTTGTAAGGTATGTGTTTGCGTACTGTACGTAATGAAGTACCGTACATATCACAAACGTTCAGTATGTTCGTGTATTTTTCAAAGCCTGCATTTTGAGAACTTTCATGAAATTTGACAATATTTACTAAGTATTCAGAAAACGTTCGAGAACCTTCTATAAAAATATGTTAAACTCTTCTAAACGAAAAATAAATCGATTAAAAAAATCTCTCCACTAACTGCAATCCTTTAACGACTCTTTTGAAAAGAGTTCGCATATGTGTCCTTGGTATCTAATGTTTATGCTATAATATGAACCTCAACCAAATTAAATTTCTCCATTTAAAATGTAATTATTTTTTAATTAAATAAAAATACACAAAGAAGCCTTTACCCCACTTGTCGTTAACAAAAAGCAATATCCTGTTTGTACTAAATTTCTATCACAAAATCACTAGCATTTTTTGTCTGCCGCTGCTGCTGCTACTGCTTCTAACTAACAACAGTCAACAACATATCACATATGCATGACAAACAAGCAAACATTAACAGTAACAAGAGAGCAGCGTATCAGCAACAACACTAGGGCAGTGCAGCAACACCAAATTGTATGCATGTACAAATGTTGCATGCATGTCTTTAAAGTAAAAAGGACGTTTATCACTTTGTGATAATCTCTTGAAACTAAACAACAACAAAAGCACACTGGCAACAAAAGCAAAGCATATTATGTCAAACAAGGCACAAGTTAGCGTGTGTATTAAATCGTTAAAATGGACAACACCAAACGTCCAGGCGATCCACATCAGCGGTAGCAACAGCAGGCACTGACCAGGAAGAAGCAGAAAGAAACTCTAGAACATTACATGTGGGGCTTTGTGTCGACCATTCCTCAACTTATTACCATCACTACGCCACTACTCAATGGTCAGCAGGACAGTGGAGGAATTGTATAAAATAATATGAAAAAAACAAATGTACTACTTCGAGCGGAACTCTAAGCAGTGTTGCTGATTAATAAACTGTCCGGAATATTGATCAAATATTAGACACATTGTACTTATTTAAACGATGGATCACTAACATTCCCACAGTAATATAAATCTAACAGCTATAGGTTTATGTTCAGTCTATACACAATTTACACAGCGATTGCTAAACTGTGTTTGAAGTCTATATTTGAAACCCAAAACTAATCATCAATACACAACAAATGCAATTGAAATCAGTCGCCAATTTCACTAACTTACCACATTTCTACACTGTGCGGCAGTACGTCTTACAAAAAAAAAACTGAAAAGAAATCAAAAAATTGCCTGAAAGATGTCTTGCAATGATTGCATTTTATTCCCCCCCCCATCATTTCTACATTGTAACTGTAGTTGTTGTTTTCGTCACTGTTGCCGAAGAGGAAAAGGAAATTCTGAATAAAATGAAGAAAACTGAAACATTTTAAAATAAGCGAAAACGCAAAGGAGTGGAAGTCCTGCTAAAGATACCAGCGCAAACGCATCGCAACACTCATTTGGTGCTATTTAGCGATGATGATCATCATCATGACATTCAACTTACCATGTTGGTGTTTGGAATTGAGGTTGATGCTGAGGATGAGGATGGACCTGGTGCTGATAATGGTGATGAGAATGAGAATGACGGTCAACGGCGTTGAATAACTTTAACATTTTGCAGATCTTACGCATGCGTTTTATTGACAAATGAATAAGAAATTATACATATACATCTAAACGACAAGGGACGGCACAGGATATGATTTGGACATAGCACAGTGGTCAGGGGAAACTTCTGGGCTGTGATTTAACAATTATTTCCCGTTTATATCCAATGAAGGGATAGGATATAGCTTCTTACAAATCGCAAAATGAACACATTCGAAATTGCAGAATCTCTAAAAAGGACCAACAATCCTTCATCGAATTTTACATTAACAAACTTTCTCATAACTAATCCCTCGAGAGTGTTGATACCACTAAGTGCAGTGACTGCTGCCAAGTGATGTACAAAAGTAGCGCACACTAAAAATTTTACCAGCGAAGTCAAAATATCTGGGTTTAACAACAAAACGAGTTCTATGACAATAAATGTGCGCAGAATTTTGGGATAATATCAGCATGAGATAGTGCCCAGGCTCAGACCCAGCCCCAGAACAAGAACCAGAACCGAAACAAGAACCGAAACAAGAACCAGAACCAGAATCAGAACTAGAAACAGAACCAGAACCAGATTCAGAACTTAAACCAGAACCAAAACCAGAACCAGAACCAAAACCAGAACCACAACCAGTACCAGAACCGGCACCAAAGCCAACCAGCAACCCAGACTCAGACCCACTCCCGGACCCCGACCCAAACCCCGACCCAGCCCCAGACCCATACCCAGACCTACACCCAGACCCAGACCCAGACCCAGACCCACACCCAGACCCGGACCCATACCCAGACCCAGACCCAGATGTACAAAAGTAGCGCACACTAAAAATTTTACCAGCGAAGTCAAAATATCTGGGTTTAACAACAAAACGAGTTCTATGACAATAAATGTGCGCAGAATTTTGGGATAATATCAGCATGAGATAGTGCCCAGGCTCAGACCCAGCCCCAGGACAAGAACCAGAACCGAAACAAGAACCGAAACAAGAACCAGAACCAGAATCAGAACTAGAAACAGAACCAGAACCAGATTCAGAACTTGAACCAGAACCAAAACCAGAATCAGAACCAGAACCAAAACCAGAACCACAACCAGTACCAGAACCGGCACCAAAGCCAACCAGCAACCCAGACTCAGACCCACTCCCGGACCCAGACCCAAACCCCGACCCAGCCCCAGACCCATACCCAGACCTACACCCAGACCCAGACCCAGACCCAGACCCACACCCAGACCCGGACCCATACCCAGACCCAGACCCAGACCCAGACCCAGACCCAGACCCAGACCCAGACCCAGACCCAGACCCAGACCCAGACCCAGACCCAGACCCAGACCCAGACCCAGACCCAGACCCAGACCCAGACCCAGACCCAGACCCAGACCCAGACCCAGACCCAGACCCAGACCCAGACCCAGACCCAGACCCAGACCCAGACCCAGACCCAGACCCAGACCCAGACCCAGACCCAGACCCAGACCCAGACCCAGACCCAGACCCAGACCCAGACCCAGACCCAGACCCAGACCCAGACCCAGACCCAGACCCAGACCCAGACCCAGACCCAGACCCAGACCCAGACCCAGACCCAGACCCAGACCCAGACCCAGACCCAGACCCAGACCCAGACCCAGACCCAGACCCAGACCCAGACCCAGACCCAGACCCAGACCCAGACCCAGACCCAGACCCAGACCCAGACCCAGACCCAGACCCAGACCCAGACCCAGACCCAGACCCAGACCCAGACCCAGACCCAGACCCAGACCCAGACCCAGACCCAGACCCAGACCCAGACCCAGACCCAGACCCAGACCCAGACCCAGACCCAGACCCAGACCCTGACCCAGACCCAGACCCAGACCCAGACCCAGACCCAGACCCAGACCCAGACCCAGACCCAGACCCAGACCTAGACCCAGACCCAGACCCAGACCCAGACCCAGACACAGACCCAGACCAAGACCCAGACCCAGACCCAGACCCAGACCCAGACCCAGACCCAGACCCAGACCCAGACCCAGACCCAGACCCAGACCCAGACCCAGACCCAGACCCAGACCCAGACCCAGACCCAGACCCAGACCCAGACCCAGACCCAGACCCAGACCCAGACCCAGACCCAGACCCAGACCCAGACCCAGACCCAGACCCAGACCCAGACCCAGACCCAGACCCAGACCCAGACCCAGACCCAGACCCAGACCCAGACCCAGACCCAGACCCAGACCCAGACCCAGACCCAGACCCAGACCCAGACCCAGACCCAGACCCAGACCCAGACCCAGACCCAGACCCAGACCCAGACCCAGACCCAGACCCAGACCCAGACCCAGACCCAGACCCTGACCCAGACCCAGACCCAGACCTAGACCCAAACCTAGACCCAAACCCAGACCCAGACCCAGACCCAGACCCAGACCCAGACCCAACCCAGACCCAGATCCAGACCCAAACCCAGACCCAGACTGACACCCAGACCCAGATCCATACACAGAACCAGAACCAGATCCAAACCCAGA